>CM049862.1:7529168-8219168 GCA_027422415.1 Schizothorax lantsangensis
GTTACCAAGTATTCTTATAGGGGTAGGGTTAGTGTGTAGTAATTATAATTAATGTGTATATGTGTTTGTGGTACTCTAACTGAAACAATCTTTTCTTCTTCAGTAATCATCATTACAGCATTTCTCTCTCACCTGTTTATCTTGTTCCTTCACTTGTTTCTTTTTTGCTTTCTCCTCCTCCTCTTTCCTCTTTTTCAGTTTGAGCAGCTTTGGAACATTAATTCCACTCTAGAAAGAAAGAAAGAAAGCTGAAAGCTGTTGTTGATTTATGTTTAGTCTTTGATTCTGTGAGTAATTCATCTGTTGTGTGTGGCACCTTCTTTAATAGAGCCTCTTGATAGAGTTCAGCATTTGCATAGTAGATCATTGCAGAGGAACGGAAGATAGTGATACCTGGGATTGCTTTAGCCTGTCCAGAAACACAAAGATAGATGATATAAGTACCATAAACAAACACACACGTAAATGAGCAGTTTGCCTCACCTCTTTATATGACTCTGTTTCTAAGTACAGTTCTGTGTCAGACACCCTGCCAAGCAAAGAGTACCTGGGACTAGACAGAAAGAAATAACGGCAGTTCTGCTCATGAAATAATCAGGATCTTGATAGACACACACACACACACACACACACACACACACACACACACACACACACACACACACACACACACACACACACACACACACACACACACACACACACACACACACACACACACACACACACACACACACACACTCACCGCTGGGTCCTGCAGATCACAGTGAGCAGTGTGAAGATGATGGAAGCTGCCAGACCCAGGTCCAGATTCAACAGAACAGTACAGAGAAACGTCACCAGCCACACCAGCTAGAGAGACAGACAGAGAAACACAGTCAGGACACAGAATCATATACAGACACAGATTTAGAGTCTTTGATGATCAGATCTCACCAGATCTACTCTGTTGCTCTTCCATAGAGCAGGAACATCCTGACACTGCATAAACATTCCCTTTAGATTCACAAACACAATGCTGGACAGCACAGCCTGATGAGAGAGAGAGACACACACACACACACACACACACACACACACACTGCTCAGATGTGCATATGGAGGATCAGGATTTAAATGGCATTTTATATAATTCTTTAATAAAACTTTCTGAGATTAACCACACCATTATAAACTTTCATTTTGACAATCTATTCTATATTACATTTTTATAATTAGTTTGTAAGTTCATACTTCCTAAATTGCCTAAAATGTCTGGGCTTTGGCTTTGTTTTCATAGATACAGTCGTGGTCAGAATTATTGGCACCCTTGGTAAATATGATCAAAGAAGGCTGTGAAAATTAATCTGCATTGTTAATCCTTTTGATCTTTTATTTTAAAAAAATCACAAAAATCTAACCTTTCATTGGAAAATAAGAATTTTAAATGGGAGGAAATATCATTATGAAATAAATGTTTTTCTCTAATACACATTGGCAACAATTAACGGCACCCTTTTATTCAATACTTTTTGAAACCTCCAGTTGTCAGTTTAACAGCTCTAAATTTTCTCCTATAATGCCTGATGAGGTTAGAGAACACCTGACAAGAGATCAGAGACCATTCCTTCATCCAGAATCACTCCAGATCCTTCAGATTCACAGCTCCATGACGGTGCTTCTCCTCTTCAGTTCACCTCACTCATTTTCTACAGGGTTCAGGTCAGAGGACTGGAATGATCATAGCAGAAGCTTGGTTTTGTGCTCAGTGACCCATTTTTGTGTTGTTTTTGAGGTTTGTGTTTGGATTATTGTCCGGTTGGAAGATCCAAACATGGCCCATTATAATATTTCTAACAAAATCAGTCACTTGTTGATTTTTTATCTGTTGGTATTTGATAGAATCCATGATGCCATGTGTCTAAACAAGATGTCCAGGACCTCATGCAGAAATATAGGCCCACAACATTAAAAATACAGCAGTATATTTCATTGTACACATGGGGTACATTTTATCCCTGTGTGCACCAAACCCATCTTGAGTGTTTGCTGCTAAAAAGCTCATTTTTTAGTTTCATCTGACCATAGAAGCCAGTCCCATTTGAAGTTCCAGTCGTGTCTGATAACTGAATATGCTGGAGATTGTTTTTGGATGAGCTAGGAGAATTTTTCTTTAAACCCTCCCGAACAACATGTGGTGATGTAGGGGATATTTGACAAGCATATAGGTAAGGTTTTCTGACCCCGAAACTCAACCTTTCTCTACAATTCTCCAGCTGTGGTCCTTGAAGAGTCTTTAGCCACTCAAACTCTCCTCCTCACCGTGCATTAGGATGATATAGACACATGTCCTCTTCCAGCAGTTTCATAACATTTTCTGTTGATTGGAAATTCTTAATTATTGCCCTGATGGTGGAAATGGGAATTTTCACTGCTCTAGCTCTTTTCTTAAAGCCACTTCACTAATTTGTGAAGCTCAATTATCGCTGCACATCAGAAACATATTCTATGGTTTTTCTCATTGTGATGGATGATTAAGGGAATGTGGGCTTTGTTTTCCCTCCTATTTATATTTCTGTGAAACAGGAAGCCATGGCTGGATAATTTCATGTTCATAACCCCCCCTGGAGTGCTCAAAATTGTAAATATGAATGGGAATATACTTCAGAGATATTTTACTCATAAGAATTTCTAGGGGTACCAATAATTGTGTCCAACGTGTATTTGAGAAAAACATTTATTTCATAATTAGACTTTCCCCCAGTTTCAATTGTTTAAGTTCAATGAAAGGTTAGATTTTTGTGATTTTTTTAAATAAAATATCAAAAGGATTAATAATGCAGGTTTATTTTCAGAACCTTCTTTGATCATATTTACCAAGGGTGCCAATAATTCTGACCATGACTGTATATATACATATATGATTTCCTACTGACTTCCTACAGTGTATTTGCATTGCTTTGACCCTTCATTGTAGAACCCGCTTTCTCGCACGCCACGATTGGTCGATTATGTACAATACCTGAACGCTATTGGTCAAATTACTTTTCAGTCATTACCTTCATCAAGTATGAAAACAACAAGAAAACCAAACCAAACCCAGGACATGTCCAGGAAAAAATAGGATGCATGGTCACCCAATTATAATTATAAACTACAATAAATTTGAAATTTACAGCAAAATATTCAGATTCAAACAAACATTTATGCAGTTTGACAAAGTACCTGCAGCTTGGCTGTTTTTATTTATTTATTTATTTTTTATTTATTCACTTTAAATAAAAATATGTCATAGGCAAGTCATTGACTATGTGGATGCAAACAATGAACAATGAATAAGTGAATTATAAGAGCAGTGTTTATGCAATTTAAATGTATTTTTAATTCAATTTTAGTAATTTTAGTACTTACTGTAAACATATTTATTTCAAGCAGTTGCCAGGGCAACATTTGCAATTTTTTAAGTGTAAGTTATTTTTTATTTTATATTTAATTTTATGTTCAGCTCTGTTTTTATTTATTTTTTAATTCAGCTATATTTCAGTTACCGAAAATAATTTTTAATAGATTTGGTTTTAGTTAACAATAACAACATTGGACACAAGAGCCACAAATGAATGTAAATATGTGGAGAGAGGTCCTGAATTACAGGGTTTTATTCATTACAGTTATTTTAATTTCATAGTTGAACTCTGTATCACAAAAGCCTCTCTATATATTAATTGTAGCTGTACTTCGATCAATGGTCATTTGAGTGCATGACTTACTGTGGGCAGTTGCTCAAAAAGTGGACCAAGCTTCAAAACTGTAATGAACACAATAACAGCAGATATCATGCCAGCCACCTGTGTGACACAAAAAGCATATTTGTAGTTGTGCATAACTGTATGTTTTACATGTATACTGTATGCACAAAGGTTCGGGGTCTGTATGACTTTTTAATGTTTTTGAAAGAAGACTCTTCTGCTCACCAAAACTGCATTTATTTGATCAAAAATACAGTAAAAATGTGAAATTTTATTAAAATTGAAAATGACTGTTTTTTATGTGAATTTTCAGCATCATTACTCCAGTCTTCAGTGTCACATGATCCTTCAGAAATCATTCTAATATGCTGATTTGCTGTTCAAAGAACATTTATTATTATAAATGTTGAAAACAGTTGTGCTGCTTCATATGTTTGTGCTTCATAACTTTATTTTTCAGGATTCTATGATGAAGAGTAAGTTCAAAAGAACAGCATTTATGTGTAACAGAAATGTTTTGTAACATTACAGATGTCTTTGTATTAATTTCTTTAATAAATAAATCTTACTGAGCCTAAACTTTTGAACTCCAGTGTATATTTGTGCTTAGTGGGAAATCACCTGTGTCTTTCCCCCCGTGCTCTCCTGCACAAGACTGCGAGACATGGAGGAAGTGACGGAGTAGCACTGGAAGAAGCCACCAATGGTGTTACTGAGCCCCAACGCCACCAACTCCTGCAGAGGGACAATGAGAGACACTCACCACCGCACGCTGCACATATTCTTCAGAGCATATCTACGTGATCAAGTGTGCACTATATGTGTGACATGGGTTGGTTGGCCCATGTCAGTTTTGAGTGACAGATGCTGTACCTGATTGCTGTCTACTTTATATCCATGTTTGAGAGCAAAAGTCTTGCCTAGAGAAATGCTGATGGCGTATCCCACCACAGCCACAGCAAACGCGTCTCCAACCACTGAGGAGAAGAAACCCACCTCTGGGACTCTGGGCGGCACCAGCCTGAGGAGGGTCAGAGGTTATAGATCACTAACATGGCTCGAGGGTTATTATAGTTAGCTGAAATTAAAACTAAAATAAAAAATAGTTGCTTGAAATAAAATAAAATATAAAACTTAAAATCCTAAAACTAAAGGTTCTACAACTGTTTTTGTAGTCATGTCATAGAAGAACCATTTCTGGTTCCCCAAAGAACCTTCCTGCGAACAGTTTTTAAAATAAGCATTTTTTTCTTAGTGTGAAGAACATTTTAACAATCTAAAGAACATTTTTCCAATATAAAGAATGCATTGTGCAATGGACCGTTTCCATGGATGTTAAAGGCTCTTCATGGAACCACAAATGCCAATAAAGACTTGTTATTTTTAAAAGTGTATTTTATTTTAGCTAGTTGCCAAAGCAATATTTCTAAAATGACTAAAACTAAATAAATAAACTAAAACTAATACATTTGAATTAATAAAAACTATATATATGTTTTTTAAAATTAACAAAGATAACAAAAACTTTAACAAAAAATCAAGTGAAAATAGAATATATTAAAATAAAATCTAATTAAAAATGGAGACACATTTCTGGTGCCCATTTTATTTTTTCCATACTTTGACAGTCAATGGGGACCAGCAACTGTTTGGTTACCCACATTCTTAAAAAAATATCTTCTTTTGTGTTCAGCTGAAAAATTATAGTAAATGATGAAAATTTATGATGAAAATCAAATTGAGTAAATTATGAAAATTTTTCATTTTTAGGTGACCTATGCCTTTAACAATAACTGTAATGGTACATCAATGATACTAAAATAACACTGCTCTCCACTGACCTTTGTGTGTGTCTTTTATATGTTTAAGAAAGTCAAAAGTCCTCCAAATGTGTCACGTGAGGGTGTACAGAAAGTGACAGAGCTTCATGAGGCCTGGGATTAGTACTTTACTGTAGACGTGTTTTGATGGATTAACAAAGTCAGTCAACCGAGGTTAAGACCAAGAAGTGAGCCACCAAGAAAACTTTCTAACCTCCTGCATGATCAGTGTTTTTGCTGCATGTGCAAACATTGTCAGCCTAAAGTGATTTTAAGCCTGCTGCTGCTAGTGAAAGCTCACTGTGTTCCTCTAATATCCATTCAATGTAACTAAGAATGTAATGTAAACACACACTTACCCACTGGGAATTTCTCCCACCACGTCTACACCATTAACAGCTCTCAGATCAGCATAATGAGAAACAAGAGTCGCTGCAATAATCTGTAAATATACACACAAAGCTGTTGCATCTGTCTCTTTGTGTTCTTACTAGGTTGGAGTTTTCTGGTTTGACATCTGAAGAAACATGGTACATGTGTAGCTACTCACCACCATGAGCTCTATGGGAACAGGGAGGAGTAATCTGTGACTGTAGCAGGAGTTGATCTCTTTCACAATGATCAGAGCTGTGAGAGCCACCAGACTGATCAGAAGAGTGGGAATGTGAGTCTGTGGTAATAACCTGCCCAGCTCCACCAGAGTCTAAAGACAGAGAGGAGTTCATTAATAAAATAAATCTGCATTTTAAAAATGACTTAACCTGCGTTTGATTTTTATAATGTACAAAATTGTCTTGGTCTAACCATCATATTCTCACAAAACCCTGTGGGAAACATTGTATCTATTGTTAAGCATAATTAGCAAACCGATGTAATGTGAGCATTTTGATGTCACTAGTCCATTGGTAGGTATAAAACCTATACAGGACATTTGGCACATCATTAAATGAAAAAATATGTCAAAGACGACCACGAACTCTTCAGCAGCTGGAAACCTATATCAGGCAAGAATGGGACCAAATTCCAACAGCAAAACTCCAGAAACTCATAACCTCGATGCCCAGACGTCTTCAAACTGTTTTGAAAAGAAGAGGAGATGCTACACCATGGTAAACATGCCCCCGTCCCAACTATTTTGAGACCTGAAGCAGGCATCAAATTTGAAATGAGCTCATTTTGTGCATAAAATTTTAAAATTTCTCAGTTTAAACATGTTATGTTATATACTGTATGTTCTATTGTGAATAAAATATTGGCTCATGTGATTTGAAATTCTTTTAGTTTTTCACTTTATTCAAAAATGTCCCAACATTTCCAGAATTTGGGTTGTATAAATCCATAAGAAGAACTTCATGCTGTTGAAATACAAACTGGAAGACAAAAGATAACAAGGGCAGTGCTAAAAAGGGGCAGGGCTACATAACGTCTTTTAAAGTTTAGACAGTTAAAATTTTGAATCATAAGCACAGCATGCTAAAATATATACTCTACTGATCTCTCTATCATTTTGAATAGTCAGTTCTTTCTTTCAATTTCAATGTAGGAAAGGTAGTTAGAATAATAAATAGTACTTTATTTATAAAAATCTGCTGAAGCTGGTTGCCTTAAACTTTTTAAGTTTACTCAACTTTTTTTTTTACAGTGCTTGAGCGAACTTAAATGTTTAAGGCAACCAGCTTCAGCAGATTTTTGAGTTTTCTCAACTTGTTGTTTTAAGTTTATAAAACTTTATTTTTTTTACAGTGTAGAAAGCAACTCAAAGAGTGGTTCAAATAAATATCATTTGAAACAGGATGAGATGATTGCTCCATAAGAGGTTTGAGGCCCTTCATATACAGGAGAGCCAGGGAGCCCATAGTCCAAAGATCTTGTTTAAGAGGCCTTGTAGGCTATGGAACACAAATATTCAGGTAAAAATAAACATTTGCTATTGTAGTTAATAATATGCACTATAATTAATTGTGATCGATGGTTAATTTCAATATGATAGAGTTTACTTTTACCACAGTTTGCTATAGGAGTATGGCATATATTGTGGAAGTTTGCGTAGCCACTGAGATTTTAGAGGAAATATGCTAATAAACTCCATTATATAGGCTTAATATTCTAATGTTTTATAATATCTAATAATATCTTATAATATCTAATAATTAATATCTTATTAATTAACTGTATATGATTTTTTTTAAAGCTGTATGTCTTTTCAAAAAAACATTTATGATTTTCTATTAGGTGAACAAAATAATTTGAGAATGTGTAATTTTTTGTATTTTTTTTTACATAGTCATGAATTAAATTCCCATTACTGTATATAATTTACGCCACAGGAAAAAAATGGTAAAAGCTACCTCACAATTCTCATGTTATTTCAATCCGAGGTTTATATCTTGTAATATTGATTTAACATCTCATAATTCAGATTTTTTTTCTCAGAATTGTGAGGTAACAGTCTGGAAAGGACATTATTAATATTAATAATAATTAGCAATTAAAAAAAATTAATGAATCATCCGTGAATTTACAATCTTAAATAAAAGGCCTAAATGTCGGTCAGAATGATTGCATGCTATTCTCAGTTTACGTTGTTAAGATTTAACCAGCTGAAATACTCACATACAGCAGCTGCAGGGGTCCACTGAATCGTCTGGGTGAAACTCCAAACATGTATTTGAGTTGAGAGATGATCACGTGAGTGGCTGCACCTGTCGTGTAGCCCCGCACTAATGGCTCCGAGAGATACGTCACCACAAACCCGAACCGAACCAGACCCAACAGAACCTACAGAAACAATTACTTCATCAGCAAAACCTCTTTTCAACACAACAAACAAATGGAAACTTGACAGGTCCAAGGAGCTTGTTGATTTTATTTGTTAGGCTGTTTGTTTGTTTAGTTTGCACTGGTTTGAAAATATGTTTGTTTGTTTTTTTATATTGATTCTTGCCTTTGTTTGTTTATTCTTTTTTTTGTTGTGTAGCTTATTTATTTGATTGTTTTTCACATTCTTTAAAGTATTTTGCCCCACAATTAGCATGCATTATTGTTTTCTTTTACTTGTTTGTTCATTATTTTGTATTTTCATGTTTGTTTCCAGATTCTTTCATGTGTTGTTTTGCAAGACTCACCTGAAATATGCCGCACAATAACGTCGTTGCTGCAGCCACTTTCACCCGCTGAGCATCTCTCGCCTCCGTGTCCATGACGACGGATCCATTTGTCACATTGGTCAGAAAGTGATCATCAGGAGCCAGTCGCTCTGAGACGCTCCCGATCATTATACTAATCACTGCAAAGGTTCCTGGAACATTTAAGGAACGCAAATCAGGTGTTTTCATACTGTGCAGGCTATAACGATTATACATGATAATGCAGGTAAAAATATTTCATACCGGTATAAAATATATTTTGTATATATTATATATATATATATATATATATATATAATTAGAATATCATCAAAAAGTTGATTTATTTCACTAATTCCATTCAAAAAGTGAAACTTTATAATGTATACATTCATTCCACACAGACTGTATTTTTGCATTCTACTGTTAGTGTTTAGTGTTATCTGTATGCACCAGGGAGTAAGAGAGTAACGCAATTTCAATTCTCTGTATGTATGTACAGTACATATGGCAGAATTGACAATAAAGCTGACTTTGACTTTGACTTGACTTTGATATATACATATAAAGTTTTTACATTTATATAGGCCTATTCTTTTTCTTCCCTTACCTATGGAGATGTGTCTAGAAGTGCCAAAGATGAAGTACACCAGTACAGGATAGAAGGAGGTGTAAAGACCAAAAACAGGTGGCACAGAAGCCAGGAGAGCATACGCCATACCTGAGTATCAAGACACACACACACACACACTTATAATGTATCCTTTTGACTTCCCATTCACATTGGCTGTTATAATTTATTTAAAACATTGTTCAGACGGATTATCAGCTTTTTTGGAGTGGACATTCCGGCAATGGGGTTTTGGCTTTTTCTTGTTTTTTTCTTTTTTTTGAGAATTTTTTCCCTATGTGTATTTCCTTTGTAACTTGCACTTGTAAACCGACCCTGAGGCAGATGCATGATTCCCACGCTGACACCTGAAACCAGGTCACCAAGTCCATTCTCCCGAACAGGAATACTGGGGGATCCAGGAGAGAAGCGGTATCCACTTTAGAATCCAAATCTTCCACTGTCCCACAGAGCACCTTGAGCAGACAGTGAAAGAATAAAGAGCTTTATAGAATGTGTTTATAGAATATAACTTCATTTTAAAGCATCCTTGAGATTACTGGCTGACTGCAATGATATCCACAAGATTAGAACAGCAAACACTAAATTTTAGCTAATGAGATGCTAAGCTCATTTGTTTACAGTAGGTTATGCGTCCCTAAAAACATCAAGAAAGAGCTGTACTGTAATAAAGGATACACTGAAAAAAAAGGTAACCAGAAAAAGGTTACTTTTATTCAAGTGTGAAATATTATATAACATCACTATAAGTGCAATATATATATATATACCAACAAAAACTGGGTTAAATCAGGAAGAAATAGCTTTTTAAAGGTAACAATTGCTGGTTGCCATTTTTACAGTGTATGAAATGACAACAAAATGACATGCTCTTCATAGTTTTCAAGCAATCGTACATGTAAACAGTTATGTTGCTTTCTGAATGGTTATGCAAGCTCACATTTTACACCATCCCTAGTATAAACAAGACTGTTCATTTGACAGTTTGAACTTGTATGAATGTGTACAAAAAAGCTTAATAATTAATAATTTGTAAGTAACACCAAGATCTTGGGTTTGATTCTCATTATACACTCATACAGTGTATACATACAATGCAATGTAAGTTGATTTGAATAATCTGCAAGGTGCATGCCAATATTTATCCATATGGCAACTGTTTGCAGTAGAACCAAATTTAGACAGATTTTGTCACACTGTCTTTGCATCTTACCTTACAGAGTCACAGATCTTCTCCTTTATAGAGGACCGCTGGATTTCAGTCTGCCGTTGGGCTACTTCATCTAGTTTAAGTTCATCCAGGATGATCCTCTCCACACAGACTGGTGCTCCAGCATGATCAGATACACCCATGCCTGTCCTGTTCATGTTCATATGCTGCAGGTTAAGGGGTTTCAGCAAACCACCTCAAACCCCTCCCAGGGGTTCACGTACGGATTGAGACTTTTTTTTTCTCTCTGAGTATACGTCTTTGAAGATTCTCCTTTTCACTGAGAATAATGAGTCCATTCATGGGTTTTCAAGCAGAGATGAGAGACATGGTGGAAGGAATCATCTATATAGGTGCAGCCAAAGAAGGATTTCAATGTGCAGTTATGAGTGCAAAGCAGAAATGTTCACATGGGAAAAGCTCTTGGGTCCTTATCAGAGTCTTCACGGGTCAATCCCACACCACACCCACAGCAGTCCCATAAACATGAGCGTGCCAAATGAATCACGCATCTGTAAATTAACTCACAACACTTCACTGATATCACTTTGCTGACTTAGACTTTTTGTCCAGAGCACATTTTGGACAATATCTGGACAATCTGTGCTAAGACCAGGAATGTTGTTCAGAATAATGACAGTTTCAGTCTTTGTTGTGCTGATTAAATGATACATTTCACAGTGAACATGAAAGACTGTCTTTTAACCAAATGAAAGCCTATGCTATAGTTAATAACATGTCTGGTGTGCTTTACTTTCTGTCATCTGTTAGATTACTTTTAGTAGTTTTATTTGCCAAGATGACTTCCACTAGTAACACATTTTAAGAGTTGGGTTGAACTTGTGTAGCAGTCAACAGTCAATATATGGAACCAATTCACCAGACATGGTTAATATACTTGATAATATTTTGGAAAAACATTAGCTGAATGTGACAGATGAATGGTAGAGTTCCAAAATGTTGTCTGATATTAGTTCTATTTTTTGAGTCCATTAAATGAAAATTACAAAATTAATTTAGCATACACCATCCTTTTGTGACAACATACCCCTACAGCAAGGCATCATTTCACATAATAAAGGGTAATTTCTGTTGTTTATTCAACATTGTTTCAAATGAGATATCTAGTAAAAACAAGCAATCTTCTACCTCGTATTGATTAAAATGTATTATAGCTTATTTACTGGCTTTTCAGCAAAATAAATAATTAGTAAAACAGGTACAGAACACAACACAATTCATGAAATAGCAAAAATGAAGAACATAAAAACATCAACCCTTTATTTTTGGACAACAGAAATGGCAATGAAAGATTTTTTAAACTTAACATTTATTTAAAAAAAAATATATATTTATAAATTAGCATGTATATTTATGTTAACCATTGGCATGTTTATATTTTTCCTTAAATATCAAGTGCTGTAAAAATTTGTTACAGAAATACATTGAAAGTGGACACCTTACAGTAAGACATCTATCCGAACTTCAATATTTTTAATACAAAATATCAAAGCAAAGGCCTTTATCATAACTTACCAACACTTTTCTGAGACATTTTTGCAATTGCATTTTTTTTTTAAATATAAAATGTGCTGCTTGAAACTTTTTCTTAAAAATAATTTGTGTGTGTGTGTGTGTGAACTGGTGACTGCAGTTTATATGGCTTCAACATCGATGGTTTGCTGTTCAGAGATGGCGTTATTTGTAACACTGGTAGTGTTTTTGTTATGTTTTCTGTAAGGTAGGTTTGGGGTCAGCTGTCCCATCCTGGCACTGATGCGCGTCCCCGCTGATGATTGACAGCTCGACTCCGCCCCTCACACTCGCGTCATCATGTGGAGAATCCCATCAGCGATGCCGGGCTCCGGAGGAAAAGAGAGCACAGCCAGAAGATGCTCGAGACTTTCAGAAGAACAACATGTTAGTCTCTTTCCTGTCATTTCATCCCATGTTAGTCTCTTTCCTGTCATTTCATCCCAGTAAATATCAGAAAAACTCCATTTAAGTCTCCGTTCAAAACAGCGGCTAGAGCGCGCTTCACAGGTGAGATGGACTGCACACACACACCGGAGGAGCGAGCAGAGGTGAGGAAACACCTGCACAAACACAGCCTCAAGCGCCGCTTCGAAGTGCTCGAGACGCTGGGGAGAGGCGCGTACGGTAAAGTCAAGCGAGCGGTGGAGAGACGCTGTGGAAAGACGGTGAGCGGCTTCAGCTGCTTTTATATCAGGGCTTGCATTGCACTTGTGTTGTTTTGAATGATGAAAAAAATGCTTAGGCCTATATAAAAAATGCTAAAATTAGTTATTTGTATTATGACATCAGCATCATAAGCAACCAATAGCTATATAGTTTGTCTTCATAATATTAGATAGCCTAGATCTACCTCTGTCTTCCTTAATCTTATTTTCTTCATCAGTTTGATATATATATATATATATATATATAATTGATGTACATGATTTTTATAGGCATGAAAATGAAATTTTTAAAAATCCCAGATAATTCTAGGTTTTTCATGCACAGAAAAAAAAAAGTATACATATAATATAATATATATACATAATATATATAATATATATACATAATATTAATTAATCACAATTAATGATTTATTTATTTTTTAAAAGCTTTAACAAATGTAATTTTTACATCTGGTTTTTATTTAGAAATCAGTTCATCTTTATAAGAAGGTCTTCATTTGAGGAAATTTCTCAGTGAAACAAGCTGAGGATCATTTAAAAGCTGTTCATTCAAAAGCAAATCATTGTAATAATAACCATTTTAATCTTAATAATAATAAATGATATCAGTATACTATATACATTATATTATATGTAATATTAGTTAATAGAAAAACATTTAAGTGTTGATGAAGGAGTACTTGAGTCTTATTGCTGTGACTATTTCTAAAGTATAAATAGTGCATTTCTGTAATATTATAGTGAATATTATAATAATTTGAGTGAAAATGATTAGGCCTATTTAATAAAAATGAACAAGAGTTATGGTGTGGGAAGGACACTCAAGTATTAAATTAAACCAAATTCATAAGATCTCCAATATGCAAAAAAATATAAATAAATAAATACTCTAAATGCTTATCTTAGTTAGTGTATAATTGTCCTTTTTTGTTTTTATTAGTTTTTGTTATTTTTAAATGTCTATATACAATTTTTATTGATATTTATTTCAATTTATTGATTTTATTCAACAACATAAACTATATGAAAATGAGAAATGTGGCTTATATATGTGTGTGTGTGTGTGTGTAGAATTTTATTTTACTTCAGTTAACATTTATTTTAAGCAACATTTATTTATTTATTATTATTTAGTTTTAGATAAATATAATATCCCTGGCCTGACTTTTCTCAATAAATGATAGATTCAGTGTTATTTTTCTTACTGCCAGAGCTCCTAATAATGGCTAAATTTCAATTTATTTAATCAAGAATGTACAAAGGCTTAATTTCTTTTGAGAAGAATATCCAGCATGTTCTCTCTCACCTCTGACAGCGTGTCAGTCAGTCAGCACGTCTTTAGCAATTCACCTCAGTTAATTATTTTTGGGCTCGTCCAATAGGTGCTTTGTGCTTGTACACGCGTGTCTGCTGTATGTAGACCTCATGTTAGCACACTTAATTAAATACTTAACCACTCATTCATTGCTCAGTCTGTCATTTAACAAAAACAAAAGACACATTCCCCCCAGCCTGCTGTCTGCACTCTTTCACAGCCTGAAAACGTATCGCATTAATGGAAAAAATGAAGTAATCTCAGTGTCCAATCAGATTAGAGCAGCAGCTGAGCCTCTCTCTCACTCTGTCACTCATCCGGACTCAGAGGTGAAGTATTCCGGAATCCAGGAGCCTTAAGCATAGCTGGGATTCCTGCAGACAAACACTAACAGCATTCAGAGGGAGCCAGGCGCTCGCTGCATGTGTGACAGGAGCGAGGCGTCTCTCCAGATCTACAGATTGGGGTCAGAGTTGCTTGGCAGTTTCCCAGATGGCACTGCCAGTGCTGCCATACAGACAGCAGGTTTTAGATGGTGTTTTTGGGGGTGATTCAATTTCGATATCCCTTTAGCTTTACATTTCTGTGTTTATTTATATCAGGAAATTATGTGTGCTGATGATATAAGCAAAGAAATGACACAGTTTAACTTTAAGCCACATCATGATTTCAGTTAATGAATTTCAAGGAATTTTGGAATCGTAAAAATCTAATGGAGCTTTGTGTTTGCTGGTCCAAACTCACTGCATGCAACGAAACAAGTACAGACCCCAATATGTGCCAGATACTAAGCAATACCTTAGTGGCAAAAGTCAAAGATAAATGCAAGTCACTTTTGTTATACAGAGCAATAAAATATTTGTTCTGTAGTCTATTAGAATTATATTCATATTAGTTGGATGCTGGAATTCTGAAACTTTTGAAGTGATTAAATAATTGAATTATTTGTTGTTGTTAGATTACTGTACTTATTTATACTGTTTAGACATCTATATGCTATGTCAGTGACAGAAAAATGTTGAAAGATGGTCAAAAGTAGAAATATTTGAAAACTGTAGTAAGAAATGCACTATTTGTATTCGTATTGGTTTCATATATTTTTTTAAAAAGTTTGTACAATTTAAAAGATTAATAAATCTGAAAGTGGTATAACTGCCAAATAAATAGTGCTAAAATACATAAACGCATTTGAGGTTTCATATCTTAATCATTAATTTTAAGAGTTCAAAAACACTTTTTTTCATGTTGAAAACAAAATAAATATCATGAACTTTCAAATCACGAATACATTTTTTTATATTCAGTTTTATTAAGGTTATTCCATGTTGTTAATTCCTTTTTTAAACCAATCTAAAATCTTCCTGTATATTGGCTACACCACAATGACTGATTTGGCAGACACGAGTTTTTCAAAAATAGTGACTAATAAGTTTAGAATAAAAAAATAATATACATTAATAAAAGATTGTTAACATTTTAAAGCCTTTCAATGAGACCGGTCAGTTAAGCCATGTAAACATTTCCGATTACAAGCCACACAAAAACTATCAATATGAATTGTATGAGAAATTGAAAAGAGAACATGGCAGAAAAGGTTTATTCAAGTCTGTATTAATTGCATTTTCCATGTACTTGTTTTGAGTAAATTCATTTATCATTGACTCATGTACTAACAGGCAGGTGTATGTATTTGGTTCAGTTGTGTGTTTGTTTGTGTGCTTCAGGTGGCTATTAAATCCATTAGAAAGGAGAGATTGAGGGATGACCTGGATAGAGCTCACATCCAGAGAGAAATCGAGATCAGCGCCTCTCTTGTGCACCCACATATCATCCGTCTGTATGAGGGTAAATCACATCAACAGTCTCACACCATCCAGAGAGAGCTTTCCGTTAATGAAATGTGTTGTTGTCAGTGTTTGAGAGCAGAGAGAGGATCGTGATGGTGATGGAGTACGCGAGCGGAGGAGAGCTGTATGACTACATTCAGCACAAACAGAGACTGTCAGAGGAGGAGGCCAGACACTTCTTCAGACAGATCACCTCTGCTGTGCAATACTGCCATAAAGTAAATGAACACAATCATCTGTTTCAAATCTCACGCCATTCATTCTGTGTATGAGCAGTTTTTCTTGAAAAGGCATTCAACCACAAAATGCTGTTAAATTTGTCAAATGTTATTTTGCTTGGTCAACATTTTACCAGCTTGATTGTACCTGAATGTAACATCTTTTAATATACAACATTCTAATTATATTTGTAAATGTAGTTTAGTGCTGTCAAACGATTAATCGCGATCCAAAATAAACGTTTTTGCTTACATAATATATGTGTGTATACTGTGTATATTTATTATGTATATATAAATACAAACACATGCATGTATATATTTAAGAAAAATATGTTGTTTATATATTAAATATATTTAAATATAATATAAAATATAAGAATATGAATATATAAATGTGTAAACATAAATATTTTCAAAATATATACTGTATGTTTGTGTATTTATGTATACATAATAAATATACACAGTACACATACATAAATAATGTAAACAAAAACTTTTATTTTGGATGCGATTAATCGCGATTAATCGTTTGACAGCACTAATTTAGTTATATAATGTTTTTAATTTACTTTGAACAAATATGCTATTAGTATGATTTATTCCCACCTTCATTTCTCCTAAAGACCCTCTTTCTGTTTATTATTGCACCATCACGTAGAAAGCAGTGTCTATGAGAAATGTTTGACAATCTGAGTAATATTACAAACCTGAATAAAGGCCTGTTCACACCAAGCATGATAAATTTACTCTGAAAGTTTAATAATCATCCTAATTCTATAAGGGAAAGTGAAGTCCAAATGGCAACTACTGTACAATAATAATAACACAGAGGAACAATATAATTGGAATCACTTTCAGAGTAATTTTTCCACTAAAATCATTGACAGCCAATCAAAATCCACAAACTTTAAAGAATATTTAAAGCGGCAGCACTTGATTATGATAAACAGAACAATATTGTGTGTTGGTGTGAACATTAACACAATTATCTGTATAGTTATCGTCATAGTTATCGTTCTTGGTGTGAACAGGCTTTAACACTACAAATACAGCAAACAAACTTCAGCAGATAGAAATAGCATTATAATTCAGTATTTCTATCTATAGTATATTTGTTTTTATTATATAGTATGTTTGCGTTTATATTGAGTCTCTTGTTCTCAATATAAAATCTCGTGATATTCCTCAGAATGGTGTGGTTCATCGTGACCTCAAACTGGAGAACATACTTCTGGACAAAGACTTAAATGTGAAGGTAAACAGTTCAAATTCAAACTGACTTGATAGAGAATTGACAAATGATTCATGCATTTTCATTTTTCATCCATGGTATCATTACAGAGACTGATGGTTTTGAAATCCTTTGCAAAAAGCAATTCAAATGTTCTGCACATAGTATTTTTTCATTCATTAGTACAGTGGAGAAGATAACAGAAACACAAAACAAACAATTCAAGTGAAAAGCCTAATGTAAGATCAGCCTTAATCAGCTTTATTATCTTTTTGGAATCTGTCAAACTTATTGTTCCTCTTTTTTGTGAAACATTTTTGAGGGATGGTAAAGTATAAATCAACTTCTCATTCTGAAAAGCAGAACGTCTCAGTGAAGGTTTAAGGATGTGCGGATTGATGACCATGGAATGAATTTGACTTCATCCTGGTGTTTATGAAATCACTCTTCAATTTGTTTAGGGGCGTCATCATTCTGGAATATGGGAACATTGTAAGGGAACAATGTTGCATTATTTTGCACAATAGAACTGCCTCATTCCATGGTCATTCCAAAACCATATAGACAAGCAATCACTGGATCAGATGACAAGCAACATAGCTGTGTATACCTCACCATGCCTCATAGCTGGTAACAGACGCTGAAGGCATTCTTTGTCTTCATATGGTAACTGGATGCAGGAAATATGATGAAAGATGACTTATTATTTAGTTTCTCACACCAGATTATGTATCTCTGAGAATTGCCCTTAAATACATGCAGAATCTGACTGAGAGTTTTATTTTGTATGTATGCACAATTTGTTTTTGTCTACAAATCTAATTGCAAGCAATTCAGCATAAACCCTCATATCAAATGTTTTTGAACTCATGAGAGGAATAAATTCAGTCAAGTGTATCCAAGTGTTTGACGGGTGGTGTAATACAATTCATCTTTGCCGTTGCATTTCTAATTATAATTATACTTCAAAATTAACCTCCTTTCAAATGGTGTTCTGCTATTTTTGTCCCCCCTCTATGAATCAGAAATAGATTCCATTAAATAAATAGAAGTAGGTCACCCATTTTAATACAGAAGTGTTTGATCTATAAATGCTCTGTTTGTTGTAGTTAGCTGACTTTGGCTTGTCTAACCGCTACATGAGAGGTCAGTGTCTGGACACGTTCTGCGGGAGCCCACTGTATGCATCACCAGAGATCATCAGTGGACGTCCTTACCACGGACCTGAGGTGAGGTTTCCTGCCTCACCAGTTACTCTGATTGCTCATCTTTGTGAAAGAACACTTTAGCATGCTTTTAAAAAGAGTACTTATTATGCAAATAATGTAATATACTTAAGTGTGAGCTGAATATAATGTTTTGACACTTAAATTAAAATGTATTATAGTTTAAAAGTAGGGCAATTAGCTGAACATTAGAGTGCTTTCTGACCCTCCTAAGTGGTGCTTAAGTACATCTTTATATGTAATTTCATAATTACTTCTATTGTCTTCTATTGTTAATGCCTTTTCTATTGAAACTTCTAGGTCATGTATTTAGATATATTCGTAATTACACATTTGTTATGAAGATGAAATTTAGTACACTTACATTCATTTTACATGTATCATTACACACTACAGTTAAAATTTTAATCAATTACTTTACATGTGCTTTAGTATGTTAGTCAACATGTCAAAATAAGTGTACTTCCTTAAAGCATGACAAAAGATGATTAAAATGTTGTTTTAAATGTACTTTTAAAGTAAAACAAGTAATTTGACATTATTAAAAAGTAGTGATGTCAAACGATTAATCGTGATTAATCGCATCCAAAATAAACGTTTTTGTTTACATATAGGTGTATATGTGTGTATTATGTATATATAAATACACATACATACAGTATATATTTTGAAAATATTTACATGTATATATTTATATTACAGATAAATATATTTAATATATAAACATAACATATTTTTCTTAAATAATAACATGTATGTGTGTGTATTTATATAGACATCATAAATATACACAGTACACACACATATAGTATGTGAACAAAAACTTTTATTTTGGATGCGATTAATCGCGATTAATCATTTGACAGCACTATTAAAAAGTAAACATTTAAAGGGACAGTTCACCCAAAAAGGACGATTCTGTCATCATTTATTCACTCTCATGTCGTATCAAACCTCTATGACACGTCTGTTATTCTTTGGAACATAAAAGACAGTGTTTTGAAGAATGTTGGCAACCAAAGGGTTATGAGTCCCATTGACTTCCACAGTATGAGCAAAAAATACAATGGAAGTCAGTGGGAGCCGAAACCATTTGGTTACCAATTTTCTTCAAAATATCATTCCATAGAAGAAAGTCATGCAGGTTAATACTCGTTCATTTTGTATTATCTGCAAGTAAGGTTTTTTTTTTAAACTGTAATTTTACAATTGAAAGTACACTACAAATGCACATTCAATACAATTAAGTGCACTTCTTTTTAACAAGGGCATTTCAATCCCAATGTTTGTACAGTAAACACATTTTAAATGCTTTTGCTCCTTTTATATCCCAGGTGGACTGCTGGTCTCTGGGTGTGCTGTTATATGCTCTGATTTATGGCTCCATGCCTTTCGATGGCACAACTTACAGCGTCCTTAAAGAGCAGATCCGCCACGGACGATATAAAACCCCTGATGTCCTGTCAGGTGAGATTCACACACTCCCATATATCTGCCCATCAAAGTAACATCATGAGTGAGGATTTACCATGATTCCTTCAACTCTTCCTATAGAGGCCCGTTCATTGATCAGATGGATGCTCACAGTGAAAACAGAAGACCGAGCCACTGTGGAAGACATCACTAACCACTGGTGGCTAAACCTAAACCGTCCTAAAGCTACAGAGAGTAAACCGTGTGCCTCTACTCTACCCAGAAAGAAACAGAAGGAAAGAACATTGATCTCAAACAGCAGCTTCGCTCTGCTGTCGCCTCTCGAATCATCTTCCCACAACCAGCCAAAGAAGGGCATCCTGAAGAAGCTCTACAGTCAGGAGGACACAGACAGGTCTGGGGCTGCTGGAAACAGTACGGCAGTGACTAGTGAGGACGTGGAAAAAATCAGGACAGGTAACGGGAGGAAGAGGAAGGGCATTCTTAAGTGTAACGGAAAGTTCTCAGGGGTTTCTCCAATCACGTCGGCTCCTACGTGGTCACATGGTTTCGGCAAAACTAGCCAGGAGTGTGATGGAGGTGAGCAGCAGGAGATGGAGTTTGAGATCAAGATCTCTCTGTGGAAAACACACACGTCTACAGGACTACACTTTCCACAGAATAGCTATTTTGATCATGTGCAATGATTGTAAATGCATTGAATTTAATAACAAAGAATATAGATAACACTTTACGGTTCAATTAGTTAACATGAGTGCATTAAGTATCATGAACAATCTTATGTAGCATTTATTAATCTAGGTTGTTACTGTATTATGTTATTTAATTTGAAAATAAAAAGTTATTTATTGTATTTATTTAATTTATAAAACTATTGGTCATTGTTAATTTACATTTGTTTGTAATGTTATACAACTATTAAAATATATATTAGAAATATGTAGAAATGAACATAAACTTAGATCAATAAATGCTGTATAAGTACTGTTAAATAATAATAATGGATTAAAAATTATTGCCATAAACACTTCAAAGGTTTCGTAATACTTCAAAAGTACTTTTTTAAATTAAAAATGAAATACTTTTATTCTGCAAGGATGCATTAAATTGATCAAAAGTGACAGTAAGTACATTTATAATGTTGCAAATAAATTGTTTAATGTAAATGTTCTTTTTTTTCTTTTTATTCATCAAAATGTAACAATAAGTGTAAAAATGTAACAATGTTAATAAGAAATGTTTCTTGCACAGCAAGTCATCATATTAGAATGATTTCTGAGTGATCATGTGACACTGAAGACTGGAGGAATGATACTGAAAATCAGCTTTGATCACAGGAAAAAATTACATTTGACAAATTATACAAATATAAAAGTTATTTTAAATTGTACAAATATTTCAGTTTTTACAGTATTTTTGACTAAATAAATACAGCCTGGGAGAGCAGGAGAGACTTCAAGCCACACAAAGCTGCTTCATTTGACCTGTAACACCAGTCAAGAGTCACAACAGCAGAACATGCTATTGAATAACTCATAACCATAATCATCTGGAAATACCTGAGACATTAGAGCTGCTAAGATAATGTGTACTGTGAAATTGCTAATAACCCAGGTCAATTTGTTTATTTGCCTCAAAGGAAGTTAAAGCAGCTATGAATCCGCTAATCTCAGCCCAAAAGAACAGAGGCTTTGTCCGGAGCTACAGTCGTGCCATTCTCTCTTTATGCTGGCATACAAAATGGGCAAGAGTTTGAGGGCACGTTCATATAAACTTTCGCTCTCTGGCTCTCATTTGCTTTCTCACGTGAAGAGAAAATACGCTTTTTAGACTTAACACCAGACTGATTAGCATGACACAGTAGAATTAGTATTAAGATCTCAGTTAAGCAGCGCTGTTTGGTCTTGTGTGGCCTATTAAGCAGGATCATTTTTATTCTTTATTCCCTTCATTGTTTGACCGAATGAATGAGGGGATATGTGCAGTGTTTGTAAAACACTTACCTCATTTAAATTCATTCTTTGAGGAGTATCGGGATGGAAAAAACCTGAATCCCTAATGAAAACGCTTTGATAAACTGATCGTACTGAACGCCAACACTTTTGTCACCTAAAACTTTTTTAATAAAAAGAGTGGAAAAAAATCCACACATATTTAGAAAACATTTAATCTCTCCAAAGTTAAATTACAAACATAATCTACATCTTTACACACTGTTGACAGTGAGAAAGTCTGTTCAAGAGTTGTCAGAGAAGACTTGACCCATGACAGCCAGTTTGGCACTGAAGGGCTGTGTGGGACAGGACAGCACCCGAGCTTTCCTCCTCTCTCCCGGCTTCAGTGCAATGCTCTCTTGTGAGCCGCCGGCGCCTGGCGTCTCCTCTGATTGGTCCGTTGCAGGCCTGAGTGGTTCTGAGAGGCTGATGAGTATGTCCTGTAGTTCCCTGCGCTCGTCCTGGTGTCGGCTGCAGCAGTGGAGAGCGGCGGGGTCGAGCGGATGAGCCTCTGTGTTAAACACGTAGCCGCCCGCGCTGAGGATGCAGTCCCCCTGCAGGCCGCCCAGCTCGAACTCTGTGCCCGTGTTATGAAGGAAGTTTTCAGGATCGAAGAGGAGGTAGAGGTATTTAATGGTCTCGGCCAAGAAGAAGGACTCCATGCGGTTGTCCAACTTGTGGTCCCTTACATCCTTCACCTTTTGCAGAACCAAAAAGATGAGTATGTTTAGGGACTGTGCTGGTTTCAGCCTTAATATCACTTCAAGTTTTCAGATGCATTTTGAAATGTAACTCTGAGACACTCACAGTGGCAAAGCCACAGTTCACCCGGCTGATTTTGTCAATCGACTCGATTACATCCCGGCCAAGCTGCATGAATGTAGGGTCACCGGTGGCCTTATACAGATACATGGCGCTCTCGATCAACTCTGTACAAACACAAACACACACAGAGTGGTTACTTCAGTTTCATTCACTCATTCATTCATATAAATCAAAAAAACTTTACAGCCAAAAAAACTAAACAAAACAGATTTTACATTATCTGAGAAAAAAAAAAAATGTGATGGGTGCCCATTTGAAATTTGCTGCTCACATGCCCATTATTTGCCAAGTGTTTGCTAAGGTGTTATGAGGGGTTGTTAGAGCATTGCTAGAGTGTTCCCGGTTGCTGTGGTGTTTTGGAATGGAATGAGCAATAGTAACAGTGGTGCTTGCTGAAAGCTGGAAAACTCAGAAAATCATAACAGATTTTTAAACAGTAAGCATCATATATTTGACAACTTTGTAAATGGTTATGGAGGAAAGACAGGGCATCATACATAAACAACTCATAATCTGATGTTTATACTTCTTGACGTTAAAAAAAAATCTGTGCCCACAGATTTTTTGTAAAAAAAAAAAAGTTGAGCCAACTTAAAAGTTTAAGGCAACCAGCTTCAGCAGATTTTTGAGTTCTCAACTTCTTGTTTTAAGTTTATACAACAAAAAGTTGAGAAATTTTCTAAAAAATAAGTTGAGAAAACTCAAAAATCTGCTGAAGCTGGTTGCCTTAAACTTTTAAAGGGATAATTTTCATTTTTGGGTGAACTCTGTCATCATTTACTCACCCTCAAGTAGTTCCAAACCTGTATGAATGTCTTTGTTCTGCTGAACACAAAGGAAGATATTCTGAAGAATGTGGGAAACAGAGCAGTTCTGGGGCACCATTGACTTCCATAGTATTTTTTTTTCCTACTATGGAAGTCAATGGTGCCCCAAAACAGCCTGGTTACAAACTTTCTTCAAAATATCTTCCTTTGTGTTCAGCAGAACAAAGACATTCATACAGGTTTGGAACTACTTGAGGGTGAGTAAATGATGACAGAATTTTCATTTTTGGGTGAACTATCCCTTTAAGTTGGCTAAACTTTTTTTTTTTTTTTTTACAGTGCATTGCACTCTACGCGATTTTTTGTAAATCTGTCAACTCAAATCTGCAGACTGGTTCTAAAAAAAATTTGGGGGGGTCAGTTTTGACAACATAAGCTTCATAATATTTTTCAACAAAAACACATTGTTTCTGATGAATGACTTCTCTTTAATGAGAGAAAAAACAATCACATTACTACACTTCCTTTTTTTAAATAGATAAAAAAAATCACTAAAAAGACATTTTTGAAGTCTAAAATTATACATGAACTACAGCAAAACAAGTGTGATGCAAGAAAACATTTTTATTATTATGTGAGAAATTTTATTTAAATATATTGTTATATAAAATGTATATTAACGTATAATATGAGAGTTAGCAGTACTATCAACATGAAATCAACATCAACAAATCAACATCTTTCATTTGGCACAAAAAAGTCCAAATTTATGAAACCTCTCTATTCTCTCTAACCAAACAAGATAAAAAAATATCATATTACTTTAGAGTTTTCACTAAATACATTTATTTTACTTGCATAAACTTTAAATTCTTTAATGAAAAAAGATGATCAAATTTTCATGCTGCAGTGATGTATTAAAAGTGGCAGCAGAGCGAAATGCTTTTTCTTTTTTAGTAGTTTATTTGATCACATTTGTTGTCTGTTTAAAGTGTGTTTATGCATGAGTATTAATGTTCATCTACAAAATCCAGTCCTCATATATATATATATATATATATATTAGTGCTGTCAATTGGTTAAAAAAAAATGAATCGCACATTTTTCAAAAATTATTTGCGATTAATTCCACCTAACATTAAAGTTTTTAAATATACTTTTATATTGCTATAATTTCACATTCAATCTTCAAATGTACAATGTACAAACAACATAAAGACAGTATATTTTTAATATTTCTTTAATGGCATCTTTTTTAAGGCCAGCATCACTGATATCAATACTACTGATGTCTCTATAAAATAGTTTTTTCCCCTTAATATTTAACCATTGACTGTATCCATTCAGCATTACAGTATAATTGAGAGCGATCAATTTTAACATTTATTAGACTTACCTTCTAATTTAAGTGAACTTAAAACAATCTTCACACGAACCCATTATAATAAATGACATATTTAGCTACCTGTGCCCTTCAGCAGAAATATACAGAAAATGAATAGTTACCAAACATTAAATTCTAAATTAAATATAGATGAACCCCTTAAAGCTATAAAAGTTATTGATTTCCTCTTTTTTTTCTTTTGTTTTTGGATTAATAGACATCACAGCAGCTGGTTATTAGCTTATTTGCCTGCTATTGCTTTAAAAGCTGCTGCTGCTGAAAGTTTCACAGATCTGACATGCATCTTATTTTCTCACAACTCTCTTTACTTTTTCTAAGTCACTTCAGGTCTTAATCTCTACTAATGAGCGGACGAGTTGAATCGGGTGTGTTAGATAAGGGAGACAGTGCTGGGGTGCCTCAGGACAGTTTTTAAAACCATTTCAGAGACATGTTCTAAAATATGACGCATATATAACATATTGCATGCGTGCACAGTTTTAAGACCGCTTTAATCGCCTTTTTGGTAACTTCATGCCTTAACTGACGGCATAACTAGGACATTGCATGCACATAGTTTATTTCGCTGTTTGATATGAAATGATACAGGCTACAGCGCGTGCCGGCACCTTTATTTGAAGAGCGCACGCTACGAGCACAGTATCTTTTCCATGCTCGTTTGACTCGCGCCTGGCGCAGAGGCGATGTTAGAGCACGCGTCTGAAACGTCTCCCGTTTGATGTGGTCATAAAGACATTCTGCATCTAAATAAACGCAAACCTTTTCAAGAAAAAAGAGACAGAGGCAGCAGTTGTGAATCGGGTGGCCAACCCTAGCCCCACCTCTGCGTTAAATATTTTTAACGCGTTAATCTGAAAAAAATGTATCTCCTGCGTTAACGCGCTAATTTTGACACCACTAATATATATATACATACAACCCGAATTCCGGAAATGTTGGGACGTTTTTTAAATTTGAATAAAATGAAAACTAAATGACTTTGAAATCACATGAGCCAATATTTTATTCACAATAGAACATAGATAACACAACAAATGTTTAAACTGAGAAATTTTACCATTTTATGCACCAAATGAGCTCATTTCAAATTTGATGCCTGCTAAAACATGCAAGCTGCCCATACAGAGATGCTGGCTTTTGAACTGAACGCTGATGACACGCTGGAAGTTCTCCCTCCTCTTTAGCCCGGAGGACACGGCGTCCATGATTTACAACAAGAATGTCAAATTTGGACTCGTCTGACCATAGAACACTTTTCCACTTTGAAACAGTCCACGGGCATCCAACAAAGGTCTTCGGCCTTGTCCCTTACACACAGAGATTTCTCCAGTTTCAGAGTCTTTTGATGATGTTTGGGTCATTGTCACTGCACTAGATGATGAGATTTGCAAAGCCTTTGCAATTTGACGTTGAGGAACGTTGTTTTTAAAGTATTCCACAATCTTTTTACACACTCTTTCACAGATTGGAGAGCCTCTGCCCATCTTTACTTCTGAGAGACTCTGCCTCTCTAAGACATCCCTTTTATAGCTAATCATGTTACAGACCTGGCAGCCCGTATTCACAAAACATTGTATCTTACCACTAAGAGTTCTCCTAGGATCATAGCAGTAAAAGTTTTTAGCTCAGAGTTTTCTGGAACTTAAAACCTATTCACAAAGCTGCTGAGACAAACAACTTTTACCAGAGTATGGGAGGAAGAGTAGAGAAGGAAGGCTTAACTGCTCAGAGTAAGGGGCGGGGTTGACCTCGTTGCTATGGATGATGTCAGCATGCTTATGGCTAAATATGCACACAGTGATTGGCTGATAGTCTCTGTCAGAGATTTATTAATAGAAATATTGTAGAGCGCGATATTATGTTGCCATATCCAAATAGCAGCAGGTTTGAAAAATAATGTTAATTGCCACATTCAAATAAAGATTTTAACATGCAGGCTAAGTGTCACTAATTAAACAAATATATGTTCAGCTAATTTGCAGTCAATGTCATCAAGACAGCCATTGTGACATAATATTTTGTGTATTTGCTTATTTGCTCAAGAGGACGTGAAAGTGAATGGCAGTCTCATGCAAGTGCGTTTCAATGGCACGATTTTCTGTTTCTATTTGGTGTGCTATTTATATGCAAAAACTGACTTTGGCGTGCATATGAGACACAATGATTAGGTAGGTATAGGGGTGTGGGGAAGGTGCGCATCATAAGCACACCAAATAGAAACAGAAATTCATGCCATTGAAACGCAATTTCATGAGACCATGCTGGTGTGCTGTCCGTGCAGTGCCTCTCAGTGCGTGCGCTCTTCATTCAAATGTGTGAGCACACATTAACGATCTATCACAGTGCGTGATTACCACATTGAGATCGATAAATGAGCGAGAATGATAAACTTTCTTGAGGAAGCAGCACTCGCCTGATAATTCAGATAGCTGATTATAGTTTTAGGGGGGCTGAGACGACAAATAGGGGGGCTGAACCCCACTTAAAAAGGGTCTAGAACTGCCCTTGGCTAATTGTCAGTCTCTTACATGTATGCTTCTCGTAGTGGATGCATATAAACCACCTTTTAATTAACAGAGTAGAATAATCGTGTCTGATAGTAAGACATGTAAACGTAAAAGAAAACCAAACTGGACGCAAGATCAGCTGTAACTTCTTGCCCAACTGGTTAATGAGAAGGATATAATCAAAGGAAAATGTGGAGTTGGGATAACCTCCAAACCTTAAAGGTGATACCTTTTTAAAAGCTTTAAAAGCTAAAAGTTTTAGCGCTAAAACGCTTTGTGAAATACTCTTAGAGCAAAAATTTAGGAGTCCTAAATTTAGGACTGACACGCCCACTATTTTTAAGATTTTCTCCTAAATCGGCGAGATAGGAGCTACTTTTAGCCTTAAGATGTTTTGTGAATACGGGCCCTGATGTCAATTAGCTTAATTAGTTGCTAGATGTTCTCCCAGCTGAATCTTTTCAAAATTTCTTGCTTTATCAGCTCTTTGTTGCCCCCGTGCCAACTTTTTTGAGACCTGCAGGCATCAAATTTGAAATGAGCATATTTAGTGGATAAAAGTGTAAAAGAGTCTCCGTTTAAACATTTGTTATGTTATCTATGTTCTATTGTGAATAAAATATTGGCTCATGTGATTTGAAAGTCTTTTAGTTTTCATTTTATTAAAATGCATATATATATATATATATATAAGGCAGACATTTTTTGCTGCGGCGCCCGGGGAGCAGTCGTTGGTATTGAGGGTGGAGAGTGCACTGGTTATTCACTCCCCCCACCTACAATCCCTGCCGAACCTGAGACTCGAACTCGACTCCGACTCTCTAACCATTAGGCCACGACTTCCCCACAGTATATAAATATATATATATATTTAAATGATTATATCAAATTAAATGATATGCATTATGTCTTTACATTTTCAAAGCTTGGTTCCCATACTAAAAACTATGTGTTTTTAGAAATCTTCAGGAATGACCCAAATGTGTTTCTCTAAATCAATGTGTTTTATAGATACCTGGGCGCAGAGGGTATCCCTCTCGTTTGTCCACTGTGTAACCTTGAGGAATGCTGTAGAACTCTGGGAGTCCTCCAAACTGACGCCACACACTGTAGTAGTTATGGAAGGTCTTTGTGGCACTGGAAATATCACCTATCAAACTCTGATAAACACATGTACATTACAAGCTGCCACAGAACTCTACTCTCAGATGCATTCAGTATATAGATAACAAAGACTTAAAACTAGTCAAACTGGTGCTTTCCCTTTGTCTTGTGACACACTGGACTAGAGTTTGGTGACAGATCTGCTTCCTCACCTGCAGTCCAGGCCAGAACGCCTCCAGCGACTGAAACACAGGCATTGATACTGTTCCCTTATGCATCTGCACCCACAGATACCAATCATCAAACTTAGTGTAGTTCTTTATGGACTTATCAAATTCTGCAACACACATTTGAAAGTTGATAATGCTTTCACGCAGGCAAGATAAAGAAAGATAAACAGCAATTATGATTAGCTATTCTTATCAAAACTAATAGCAACTGTAACAGAGCAGCAGTTATTGCTTTACTTATATGTCAGTGTTTACCATGAAACATTGCCAGCAGCTCCTCATCTTGCAGCATTATGGCCCCCTTTACCAGATACTCGAAGTATGAGTCCACTCCCGCCCCGATCCCTGCGTCCTGAGCCACCCACTTAGAGGTTATGACATCTATATGGTTGCCCACCTGAAAAAATGAGAAGGTTATGTGATAACATGAACACTGAATGCCAGATTTATTATTTAAATAATAAATTATTTATATTTAATAATACGTTATTTAACATATTTAATTATTGCAGGTTTGCGTCACTATTTTTATTCATTTTGAGGAATACTTTAGTATAGAACTACAGTAACAATCAGGTTTACATAAAAATAACCCAGATATTTTCCTGTAAATTAAAAAGTAATGTGTTACTTTACTAGTTACTTAAAAAAGTAATCTGATTACGTAACTCGGATTACTATAATGCGTTACCCCCAACACTGTTCATATTACAAGTTTTAAAATATCGTCACCCATTACATTTATTTGGAAAACATTATTTTCAAAATGACGGAAGGATATGCTATTCAGTATAATAATGTTTGATGAAATCATTTATCACGCATTATCAGTTCTCACCCAAGTCTTCACCCATATTTCACCCATTATTTTACATGATTTTAAATCATCACTAAATTATCTCCTAACTTTTGGATGCCTGCTCCAAATGGCCTGAAAAACACTCTGATTGTATGATAAATTTGTTTTTAGAAACTCTCAACTGTATATTTAAAAAAACAGAATAAGAGCAAATATCTTTCTTATCCAGACTTGGGAATTACTACAATCAAATGTCATGCTTTTCCACACAGTGCAGGAAACCTGGGGTCATATATATATATAAAATTTGCACGTGTGTGAGCATTGTTACTCTTTCCACATGCAAAGAGG
Source organism: Schizothorax lantsangensis (assembly GCA_027422415.1). NCBI lineage: Eukaryota > Metazoa > Chordata > Actinopteri > Cypriniformes > Cyprinidae > Schizothorax > Schizothorax lantsangensis. The sequence goes on from CM049862.1 coordinate 7,559,143, forward strand.
GTTTACATTGTGATCTTAAAGCCCCATTTAATTCCAGGGATCAAAAAGAGGGCAGAAAGTGGTCACAAAAAAAAAAGTTTTTAAAATTTGCATATTTTGGTGCAAAACATGTATATGACCCTATTTAATCAGCTTGCAAATATGTCCAGGCTATGCTACATAGCAAAATGCTAAGTGTTAATCAGATTAAGATATTTATAATCATTATGGCGTAGAGGCTCCATAATAATAATCTGTTTTCTATGAACTCAGGGATAATTGGCTGTATACAACAGACAAACATAAACACAGATTTTGCTTTTCAATCACCTTGTCTTAGTAATTGCTGTTAAAGCGATTAATGCTGTGGTAGGAAAGCACCAGCTAAAGCATACTTATTAATGTCATTAGAGGCATTTGGTCAAAGTTTTCAGAAGAGACATTTCTGAGTGGTTTAACTACTACTAACCAGCTGCGGTCAGTAGGACTGCTGGGTACAGGCAGGTCATTCAGGACGAATTACATTCCTATACTCTGCATCATAGTACAAGTAAAATGTTAAAGCATATTGCATTCTATTAAAGGAATAGTTTGCCCAAAAATGAAAATTTGAAGATGTAGATGAGTTTGTTTCTTCATGGGAACAGATTTGGAGAAATGTAACATCACATCACTTGCTCACCAGTGGATCCTCTGTAGTGAATGGGTGCCATCAGAATGAGAGTCCAAACAGCTGATAAAAACATCACAATAAGTCACAAGTAATCCACACCACTCCAGTCCAGTCCATCAGTTAATGTCTTGTGAAGCAAAAACTGTGTGTTTGTAAAAAAAAAAAAAAAAACCTACATTAAAAGTTTTTAACTTAAAACAAATGATTCTGGCTAATATACAAGTCCTCTACCTAGAATATTGCTTTCTCCATTGAAAAATAACTCTCGTCTGAATCAGGAGAGAAATATGCACAGATCAAGCACCGTTTACAAGAGAAAACAGTCAAAAACAGTCCTAAATAAACATGTTGGTGGATTTTGATTTGAGAAGACAACAGGGGATGGGCTTTTTCAACAGAGGAAGCGCAAGTTAAAATGCTTTAATAATGGATTTGTTGATGGATCTGACGGCACCCATTCACTGCAGAGGATCCATTGGTGAGCAAGTGATGTAATGCTAAATTTCTCCAAAACTGTTCTGATGAAGAAACAAACTCATCTACATCTGGATGGCTTGAGAGGGAGTACATTTTCAGCAAATTTTCATTTTCGGGTGAACTATTCCTTTAATATTGCATAACGTGGAGTTAAAACCAAAGAATGTTGGACTCGGGTGTCATGATTGTCCTACAAACGGCTTGATCCAGATCAAAAGATTTTACCAGGCCGATATCGGAGCGTGTTCTCCATAAGGCCCTGAGAGCTTTGCGAGCCACGTTCTCAAACACAGGGTCTCCAGTCAGTCGGCTGAGGGTGGAGAACTCCAGGATGAAGGTGCCCACTCCAGCAGTGCAGGTGACCGGGGTCTCGGTGGGGTTCACCCCCCTCAGCAGGTTCACCGTGCCATATGGCATCCCTGTGGGGGTCTGGAAAGCTGAGAAGAGGCTGACAGCATTATTCAGTTATCATGATCAAATACTCATGATCTATTTCTGATCTATTTCCTTTACAGCATGCCAGATTAGCATTAGTGTATCATAAACCATACACTCTTAAAACTGAAGAGTCTTTATTGGCATCTATGGCTCCATGAAGAACCTTTAACATTCATGGAATCTTTCCATTGCACAAAACATTCTTTACAGTGGAAAAAGCTTCTTCAGATTATTTTTAAAATATTAAATATTCTTAGCAGGAAATTCATATTTAAATATTCTTCACACCAAGAAAAAAGCTTCTTTTAAAAATTTGCACCAAAAACTTTCTTTGGGGAACCGAAAATGGTTCTTCTGTGGTGTGAAAACATTTATTTTTAAGTGTAGTAAATTGAAAATATAATATATTACATGGGGTTCTGGATGTATATTTGCATGCTCCTTGGGCTCATACTGCTCACACCTCCTTAAGCAATTATGCAAGACGTATGTAAATTTAGTTTTTGTTTTCTGTGAGAACTATTATCATGTATGATGTACCTTTTCAAATCAATATATTTTGGCTTATTACAAGGAAATACATATTCTATGAACTAAATTGATGAAAAAAATGATAAATTGACTGTTACAAAAATCATAATAAATACATAAAATTGTATGCACGCATTGACCGTCATTATTTTAGTATTACTGATATACTACTACAGTAGGCTACACATTAATATTTTAACTTAGGTTTTATTTTTATATTTGACGTTTAAATTAATTTTAGTTTAAGTATTAGTAATTTTGTTGTATTTGTTCATTTTTATTAGTTTTGTTTTTCTATATTTTTTATACAGTTTTATTTATTTTTTCAGTTTTAGTTTAAGCAATTTAGTACTTAAACTTTTTTTTTTAATTTTTGGTTTAACTTTTTTAAGTTTAAGTTTTTACTATTTAATTTATTTCAGTTTGATTTTAATTAAGCAAACCTACTTTTTATAGTTTTATTTAAAGGGGTATTTCATTGCTGGCAAGATGGGGTTTTAATAATAGTTGGCTGTCAATGCTGTAGAAATGCAATTTTACTTTTAAATCAGCACTACATAACTAGAGAAAATAGAGAAAAAGGGTGTGCCACAAAAGGTGGGGAAACTTTAACACCCATAAAGCATTGGGCTCGATCAGACTATGTGAGCGAGGATATAAAAATACATAAGTACTTTGTGTATTGCATTTGTGCATAAGTGTGTAGTTTTCAATTTGTCAAAATTCTGTCAATGTGTTTCACGTCATCTGGCGGAGATATCTTTGTACAAATGTATTACAAAAATATTACACATTGTTCATTTTCTTCCAATACCACCGACATCGTAACAGTATAAAGCTGGTTGGAAACTGCTGAACTAACACTCATTAACAAAACATTTTGCTCAGTGACTGTGGTGCACTAACATTTACATTTAATCATTTTTGCATACGCTTTTATCCAAAGTGACTCACAAATGAAAGCTGCAACAAACGATTCATGCTAAATATGTTTCAGACAGCGACGTAATTGCACTATTACTTATAATTATGGTTTGAAGCATATGTTAGTTCCCTCACCAGGCAGCAGTTTGCGGGCAGCGTCCTCTGCCATGCGCAGGAGGGGTCCGGAGCAGGGCCAGCCCTCCTCCACCTCCATCCCACCGCGTTTGGAGAGCAGATGAGCCGAGAGGAGCCCACCGACCACTGCAGAGGAGATTTGATCATGTGACCAGAACATCAACACATACACTGGTCAAACTGCTTGAACGTCAGTGACTACAGACCAGTACTACAGGATAAACAAGTTTACCCAAAATGAAGAGAAAAATGTAAGATATTCTGTTTTGCATGACAATAATGCACATTACCATATTTAACAGTAATGCAAAAATTATTTTTTATTAAAAGTATTTATATGCACACAATTTTTCAAAATATTTTGAAATAAAGCTATGTGATATTCATCCAAGAAGGCTGGTGACTTTACCTCGTATATTCGTCTCAAACACAGACGCATTTACATCAGTGTCGAAATCAACCGTGTCCTGGAGCAGTGTGGCCACGCGCTGGAACTCCGTGTGGTTTCCCAATATCTGTGAACAGAAAGGAAAAATATTCTCTGCATCTGAACACTGCAGGACATGGAACAATCTTGCTGAATAAAAGTTCATACCAGCAGTGTGTCCAGAGCATCAATGAGTGTGAGGGAGAAACTGAAGGAAACAAACAGAGAGGTTATAATGAGGGAATATGACTTCTAAATCTCTCTGTCATAATTAAATGTTTCAAAAAGAGAGATAATATATTACAGACAAAACTCAGTTGTTCAATTGCTGTTGTTCAATTGCACAGTAAGAAACAGGAGTGAATAATGCCACTGAAAAATACAATTGCACCAACTTTCCCAGTGGTATTTAGGGCCAAAGACATCACTGAATGTTAAAGAAGAAAAATGAAAACTTTACACCAGCAAAGTTTGATCAAGAGAACCGGAGTGCTATTTTAATCTCGTGGAAAAAACATTTTTTATGTCATGTCAGCAGAATAAAAGTATAAAAGTTAAAAAAAGTTGAATAAAAGTTGTACAATGAAAATAAAATAAAATAAATAATAAAAAATAAAAAAAACTTTTTAAGATTAATACAAAATAAAAATATCCATTCAGGTGATACTTTTTAAAATACATTGTAAAACAAATAAAAATGTTGCTATTTACATAAAAAATGCAGTCCAGTAAAATATGTTTGACAGTCAAAGAAGTCTGACAAGGAAGGCATTATGGTGCTTCTTCACCTTTCAATAAATAATCCTGTGTAAATCTTGAGCCTAGCAAAAATGAACTTGATCATGCCTAGATTTGAAATGACTAAAAATAAATAAACCAATATGACCCGGAACCCAGCAGAACAAGATATTGAAGTGTAAAACAGATCTACTTTAGGTAAGATATTTATATTTGTGTACTTGTAGTACACTTATTTTTATATTTATTCTATTTTTTGAACCATCTTTCACATTCCTCTCTGTACACTATATTAATATTTAATTCTACAGCTTACTGTCATGCACATTCTTTTACATTTTATATTTTATTCTTTATATCTTATTTTTCATTCATCTTATCTTATGTTTACTTCCCTTGTGTTGTTTTTTTCAATATTTGCACTGTCCATGGAGCGGACCCGACTCTCATTTCACTGCTGGTTATACAGTCTCTGTATAGTCGTGTATGTGACAAATAAAACTTGAAACTTGAAACTTGAAACTTGAAGTATTCAGACCCCCTTAAATTTTTCACTCTTTGTTATATTGCAGCCATTTGCTAAAATCATTTAAGTTCATTTTTTTCCTCATTAATGTACACACAGCACCCCATATTGACAGAAAAACACAGAATTGTTGACATTTTTGCAGATTTATTAAAAAAGAAAAACTGAAATATCACATGGTCCTAAGTATTCAGACCCTTTGCTGTGACACTCATATATTTAACTCAGGTGCTGTCCATTTCTTCTGATCATCCTTGAGATGGTTCTACACCTTCATTTGAGTCCAGCTGTGTTTGATTATACTGATTGGACTTGATTAGGAAAGCCACACACCTGTCTATATAAGACCTTACAGCTCACAGTGCATGTCAGAGCAAATGAGAATCATGAGGTCAAAGGAACTGCCTGAAGAGCTCAGAGACAGAATTGTGGCAAGGCACAGATCTGGCCAAGGTTACAAAAAAATTTCTGCTGCACTTAAGGTTCCTAAGAGCACAGTGGCCTCCATAATCCTTAAATGGAAGACGTTTGGGACGACCAGAACCCTTCCTAGAGCTGGCCGTCTGGCCAAACTGAGCTATCGGGGGAGAAGAGCCTTGGTGAGAGAGGTAAAGAAGAACCAAAAGATCACTGTGGCTGAGCTCCAGAGATGCATTCGGGAGATGGGAGAAAGTTGTAGAAAGTCAACCATCACTGCAGCCCTCCACCAGTCGGGGCTTTATGGCAGAGTGGCCCGACGGAAGCCTCTCCTCAGTGCAAGACACATGAAAGCCCGCATGGAGTTTGCTAAAAAACACCTGAAGGACTCCAAGATGGTGACAAATAAGATTCTCTGGTCTGATGAGACCAAGATAGAACTTTTTGGCCTTAATTCTAAGCGGTATGTGTGGAGAAAACCAGGCACTGCTCATCACCTGTCCAATACAGTCCCAACAGTGAAGCATGGTGGTGGCAGCATCATGCTGTGGGGGTGTTTTTCAGCTGCAGGGACAGGACGACTGGTTGCAATCGAGGGAAAGATGAATGCGGCCAAGTACAGGGATATCCTGGACGAAAACCTTCTCCAGAGTGCTCAGGACCTCAGACTGGGCCGAAGGTTTACCTTCCAACAAGACAATGACCCTAAGCACACAGCTAAAATAACGAAGGAGTGGCTTCACAACAACTCCGTGATGTTCTTGAATGGCCCAGCCAGAACCCTGACTTAAACCCAATTGAGCATCTCTGGAGAGACCTAAAAATGGCTGTCCACCAACGTTTACCATCCAACCTGACAGAACTGGAGAGGATCTGCAAGGAGGAATGGCAGAGGATCCCCAAATCCAGGTGTGAAAAACTTGTTGCATCTTTCCCAAAAAGACTCATGGCTGTATTAAATCAAAAGGGTGCTTCTACTAAATACTGAGCAAAGGGTCTGAATACTTAGGACCATGTGATATTTCAGTTTTTCTTTTTTAATAAATCTGCAAAAATGTCAACAATTCTGTGTTTTTCTGTCAATATGGGGTGCTGTGTGTACACTTAAATGATTTTAGCAAATGGCTGCAATATAACAAAGAATGAAAAATGTAAGGGGGTCTGAATACTTTCCGTACCCACTGTATGTGTACTTGTAGTACACTTGAACCATCTTTCATACACTAGAACACTCAAGTGTACTTCAAGTGGTAACTAAATACATTTTTTAAATACAGAGATAGCATGTTAAAAGCATATTTTAGTTCATATTCATGGTGTTCCAAAATAGCACAGTTGAGTACACATAGATGATCTTAAGTTTATCTTAAGAAGTACTAAAGAATCATTTTTAGTATATTAAGTACAAAATTAGTGCGCAAAAATAAAGCACTTTAAGTACATTACAGAAGTGTACTTTTTTCACCTGGAAAGTCTTTACAGATTTGCAGGATTTTGAGACTGTGAAGAATAGGACATTTTGTTCTTATCCGTTTTCTATCATTTCCAGGTCTAAGATTAAAGCAGGAGCTCCAGCTGTAAAGATGTCCTGGGATTTACACGCCTGATACATAATCTGTCCTCTCTTCAAGATATATAGGTATTCAACAAGTTAAGATACCATGAAGAAGTGGTGGCGATTATTCAGGTGCATGTATCTAAAGACGCTCAAGTTTGAATGTGTTTGACTATCTGCCGAAGACCGAAATGGACTGCTGTCACTTACAAAAGAAGAATGCGTAGAAAGAGTTTGTGCACACACCTGCCCCATGTGTCCTGCCCATCACATGTCAGTGGCCTCAACTCATCATAGGGATATGCATTTTCCAAGTAGCTGTTGTATGCATGATAAAACATGGACTTTATTCTGTCCCTGTTAAGACAAATAAAACAAACAAGCTTTAAACAGGACCGATTATCAATATTCTTCAAAGCAGGATCAGGCATTATACTCTTAGGCTACAGGTGACTAGTGTAATACACACTGAACAAGCTTTCTGCTGACATGTATTTACACATGAGCATATGGCAAAGCTGACTGACTGACAGTAAAGACATGTATTTATACTTGTTAGAGCAGCTGTAATATCTAACTCTAACGTTACACGGCAGCCTGATCATCTGACCTACTTATTGCACATTAATATTTAATGCTGAACTTAGCATGTCATAAAGAAATCTCACCTGTAATGGGACATTTCCTGCTCAGTAAAATCTTTGCCTTTAACATGACTGATGAACGGAGACAGGTATGTGGCGCAAAAAACGGCGGAGAAAAGAAAAGTAAGCATGAAGTAACGAGGTGTGAGCAGCGGCAAACAATACAATAATTTCGAGCGACATGGATATGCACAAATACTACAAAGTGACAATAGGAAGCGCACGTACTGCGCATGCGTGAGCGAATGCTGACGTGCAGGTGGCTCGCGCTGTCGGGTTTAAAATAAAAGCCCTGCGACTGCGATTGAGAAAATAAAAGTCCTCGGTACTGAAAACACGATTGTGAAGAAATAAAATATATAATATAAAAAAAAAAAAAAAGAACTAAAATAACATAAAAATAAATAACATAAAATAACAACATAATATAAAATAACATGAAAATAAATAACATAAAATAACAACATAAAATAAAATAACATGAAAATAACATAAAATAAAATAAATAACAAAATAAGATTAAATTAAATAAAATATCAAAATAACATAAAAAACTATAAATGAAACAAAATAAAATGAAACAACATAACATGAAATAAAATAAAGTAAATTATCAAAATGAAATAAAATAAAACGATAACATAAAATGAAATAAAATAAAAGCATAAAATTAAAATGGAATAGAATAACAAAATGAAATAAAACAACAAAATAAAATGAAACATAATAAAATAACATAACATACAATAACATAAGATGAAATAAAATAATAACATAAAATAACAAAATAAAATGAAATAAAATAAAGTTTGAAAAAGACACATGCCACTATTTGAGTCTTTTCAGTTTTTATTAATTTATTTTGAAATGTACCTACAGAAAAAGTAGACTTATAGAAGGAATCAATAAAACAAGACAAATCAGCAGCACCAAAGCAGCACATTGATGTCTGACAGTTTCCAAAATAGCATCTATTACTATCCAATAAACCTTCAAAGTTATTCAGACAAATAAGCACCTTCTTCTACCCAACACACGTTAAAAGATGAATCCACTGAAAAAGGTAGGAGATAAGTTACTGAGACAGCTTATTTTGAGTAATTATGTTGTGAATGTACAATTATTAGTGTTAGAACCATGAGAACATGAATAACGTTGTCAACTTTAACAAAGTTGTAGTTTTGGCTCAATGTGCAGCACCAGATGTGAGTCCATGTATATATGTGCATGTAACTGTTTAACATGAATATAGTTTGAAACTTGCTATACATAAATCATATAGTGCTATCAAATAAAAGATATATGACCAGAAGTAGAAACGTATAACCATAGTGTCTTATGTGTTCGACACAATCTCAGCTTATTATTTCACTAAAGGAGTATTATACAAAACACTTGGTGTTTCTTTTTTATTAAAAAGTGAAAGTGAATAAATAAGGATAAAGGGAAAGTTATTGTTTTAAATAATGTGTAGTGGAGCTGAACTGAGACCTGTGTATGCTGTAATTTAATAAGCGGTCACACTCAGCAGCCTCTGCCAGCAGTTTATAAGCATGCCCATCATTTTCATTCTCCGCCGCTGTCTTCCTTTTCGTTTCTTCCCTCGTTTGCAAGATGCTTTTTTCCGTCTACTTGCCTGCAAAATAATACATATTTCTACATCATGTTAAATCCTCTCTTTATTGTTATAATTCAGATTAACTTTATTTTAGTGCTGTCAAACGATTAATCGCATCCAAAATAAAAGGTTTTGTTTAAATAATATATGAATGTGTACTGTGTATATTTATTATGTGTATATAAATACAAACACATTCATGCATATATTTAAGAAAAATATGTTATGTAAAATATAAATATATAAATACACACACACATGCAGTATATATTTTGAAAATATTTACATGTATATGCATTTATATATTTATATTTTATATTATATATAACTATATTTAATATATAAACATAACACATTTTTCTTAAATATATGCATGCATGTGTTTGTATTTATTTACACATAATAAATATACACAGTACACACACATATATTATGTAAACAAAAACTTTTATTTTGGATGTGATTAATCGTTTGACGGCACTACTTTATTTTGATTATTTAATCAATTAAAAAATATATATATTTTTATTGAAATTCCTAAAAAATGTGATAAATATCTAGATAATTTTACCCTCTGTTTACATCAGATTATAATTATTCAGATATTATACAGATAACTTTATTTTGATTATTCAATCAATTAACATAAATAGATTTTGATAATTCAATCACAAATAAATAAACAAATACATTTCTGGATCATGCTATCCTATTTTAATTTTAGATCATAATTATTTAGTATAAGTTTATTTTGATTATTTAATAAACAAAGAAACAAATAAATCCATTTCAAGATCATGCAATCCTCTGTTTATTTCAGATTATAATCTTTATTTTGTAATTATAAGGTTTATTTTGATTATTCAATCAACAAACAAACAAACATACAAACAATAAATATTTTTTTTGATTATTCAATCAACAAATAAATAAATGAATACATTTCTTGATCATCACCCTCAGTATGTTTCTGATTATAATATTCACATTAAATTTATCTTGATTATGTAATAATACATTTCTAAATCATATCGTCCTTTGTTTATTTCAGATTATAATTATTCAGATTAACATTAATAAATACAGTTAATAATAAATATAGTTATTCAAAATACCTTTATTTAGACAAACAAACAAACAAACAAACAAACAAGTAAAGTTCTAGATCGTTTTATGCTGTTCATTTCAGTTTATAATTATTTAGATCAACTTTGTTTTGATTGTTCAGTCAACAAACAGACAGACAGATAAATATTTTACCAATCTCTCTGGTTTGCGGCAGTTTCGTGTGATGAGCAGCTCCATTTGTTCCACCACCTTTGTCATGCGATCTGCATGCGGGAGTCTCTGCCGTTCACTCAAGCAGCTGAAGATTTGGGTCATATTAGAAATATATCGCAGGATCCGGTGAACCTACCAGCAAAACACACTGTATCGATTATCAAGACACCACCAAACAGAAAGAAGCTCAGTGGCAACTGTCTCTGAAAACTTTAAAGACCAAACATACATGTAGCCATGTACAGGTGGCTGTACCTTCTCAGACGGACAGTGGTCCTTTTCTTTTGATAAATCAAATGAACCAGTCAGATTCTGTCAGAGAGAGAAACAAAACACTCACAATACATCTTCTGCACATCACCAGAAGAGGGCAGAAAGTGACCATACACACATAATCTTACTACGCACTGACTACTTCATACTTTAAATGGAACACAAATGCTTATATAACATGTTAGGTGATCAAACAGCGACAGCAGGTCAGATTTACTAGAAGTTGACTGCATAGTCTGTTTGAACAGATGAAATGAGGTTATCAGATGACACTCACCAGGTTTTGGAGCTCAACCAGGATAAGAGCCCTGTAGGTGCTGATGATCGCAGAATAATCACAGGTGCGTTTACTGTGGGCCGCTGCGAGCAGCAGCATTACAGTCACACAGACAGCAGGCCTGTTCACACACTGCACACAACACACATCTGCATCAACAACACTGCACTTTACATCTGCATTTAACATTTCTACATGCCATCTCATCCTTATTCTTATTATATATATACATACACACACATTTACATTCAGTCATTTAGCAGACACAATGCAACTTACAATTGAGGACAATATGAATATATATATATATATATTAGATGTAGTTTTTGAGTATTTTATACAGACTTGTCAACTACAACTCAAAGTGCATTTGCTATATGGCTGTTATAAAGTCACATGACAGGATAAAACATGTCATTACACACACATAGGCCTACAACTACAATAAAATAAATTATATAGGCTCCATTACTGTTGTATTATTATAGTATATCATATCATATTATAATTCTGATACATAATAAATAAATCAATCACACATTTAAAGCCTCTATTATTATTGTCTTATTATTTTATTATTCTGACCACAGCATATTAAACATGCCTCATTTGTGACAAGTGGGAAAGCCTGAGTCCCATTTTAAATAAAAAACTGACTAAATATAATAATAGATTATATAGTTATAATTATAGATATTATAATAGCAATATTGAGGCTTTAAACCAAACAAAGTAGTAGTTTAAAAAATGCACATATTATCATTCCTTCTGTTCCTCACTATTGCCTGGCAAATATTGTTAATTTGGTCGTATTGAGCTACTGGACCAGTTTGTTTTTAATAATAGAAGAGTAAAACACATTCTTTTATACATAAGCATGTATAAAAGTAAAAAAGAAGAAGAAAGAAACGTTTTTAATAAAAGCATGCAGTTTGTATCACTCAGATACCTAAATGCACGTGTTCGCTTATCTGGTAATATTTCAGGACTTGGTTAATTTACAGTTTGATAACGACACTTTCCTCTGTTTGTAATGGCATTAACCCGTTTCTCTGATCACTGAGACGCAGAACAGAAGCAGGACAGTGCGCAGTGATGCACTGGGATCTTACCATTGACCATGGGATGATGAGGGACTCTGGCGCGCACCAGTCAAGGCTTGGAAAGATGGACATGGTCCAGCGGCGTCCAACGCCTGTTACATGTTTCTCACAGAAAACTTCAACTACGGTCCGAGCGAGAAAAAAAAAACAGCAACTTTAAGTAACGTTACGCGTTTTAGGTCTAGTTCGAGCTGGTGCTCCGGAGAGAGGCGCGTCGATGAGGCTCAGCCGCGTCCATTCCAGCACTGGCGAGAGAAATGCGGCGAGGCTCTAATGTCTCAGCCGTCACGGGCTGCTGGCATCGCGCTTTGGATTTCACCAGATCTCTAGTCTGATCAAGTCGAGAAAACTTCCGCGATCAATCAACTTTGCGCTTTGTTTCGGTTTCGGCAGGAGACCACTTTATAAAACTGGTGCACTGAAGGCTCCGCGGACTGCATGAAGGCTTTGATTCTTCACCGGACACGGCTGTGATCAGGAAATGACTCTTTATTTACACTGATTTATATGTGGGCAGAAAAGTCCTTTAATCTTTTATTGCTTGTGTCAGGTTTCAACGCGTAGAGTAGTTCAATGTGGTTTGTGTCCAGCTGAAAAAAATCAGTACATCCTGCATATATATTTATATTTAGTCATTTAGCAGACGCTTTGTTTCACACTTGATTTGATTTCCTTTAAGGAAATTTCAGTGCTTATAGGCAGAAAAATAATTTTGTTTAATGTAAGATTAATTTTAGTCAGGGTCATCCCAGGCCCTCTAAAGTAGGGGTCCTCTACAGCAGGTCCACTCTTAATCTCCTTTTTCTGATCCTTACACATATATCAGCAGCTCAGATATCTAAAAATTCACATCAGTTTGTTTCTTCATCAGAACAGATTTGGAGAAATGTAGCATTACATCACTTGCTCATCTATGGATCCTCTGCAGTGAATGGGTGCCGTCAGAATGAGAGTCCAAACAGTTGATAAAAACATCACAATAATCCACATGACTCCAGTCCATCAATTAACATTTTGTGAAGTGAAAAACTGCATGTTTGTAAGAAACAAATACACCATTAAGATATTTTTAACCAAACCATCACTTTTGTCAAAATAGACATCCATAATCCATAATAATCCAATTCCTCCAGTGACAAAATCCATTAATCCACCAAAGTATATGTTTAGAACAAACTGTCTTTCCTGATTCAGACCAGATGACTTTTTACTGGAGTATTCAATTATATGGATAGACAACTCTTATTGTGACTAGGGCTGGGCGATATGAGCACGAATTCATATCTCGGTATTTTTTGGCTGATTTGCGGTATACGGTATATATCTCGGTATTTATACGCTTTTGTATTTGGATTAAACAAATAAAGTGAATGCAACCATATATTATGTTAAAAAGGGTTAAAATTACATCCTAACATTGATGGTCCGATCTCCATGAAACTTTGCATGCTTGTTAAGAGTCATCAGTCACATGTCGGAAAGTTTTAAGTTTTCATTTAGGTTTTATAGGCTTTATATTTTGGGTTTATTTGTCCACGCCCCTTTTCTAAATGAGCCCATTATAAGTAACCAAAGGACAAAATTCTACATTTTTTTGATAATTATTGATCTAGAGAGTCCAGAGAATATTACTACAGTGGTTTGATCGAGATTGAGCGAAAAACCAGAGACTAGTTTGCAAAAGTAGGTTTTTAACATATTTGTGAATAATTAATGAACGATTTGATTGACAGCAATGGTTCTTGAGGCAAAGTTGTTCAGCATGAGGAGATCTATCAAATGACATTCATATTGTGTGGATGTGTGAAACACCACGTGATTACAGGGCCATAAAACTCGTTAGCGCCAACTAGTGGCCGATTTCTTTCAAAATTCTTACAGACCTTTAGGACCATGAGTCGAACAAGCCCACCTAGTTTCGTTCCGATCGACCTCCATTAACCTTGTCAAATTGGTGCTTAAACTTGTTTGGCCAATGGCGGCCATGTTTTTTGAGATACGTGAATGTCCTCATAGACACTCGTGCCCCTTTGGACCAAGACGCTGCATACCAATTTTCAAGTTGATCGGACCAACGGTTGGCTAGTTATAGCCATTTATATGTTTTTTCAGTCTTGTAGCGCCACCAAGTGGTAGAGCTGCGCATTTTTTTTATTTGACCAATGATTGAGCTCGTACATATGTGTACCGAGTTTGGTGAAGATATCTCTTTCGTTCAGGAGTTATGCTTCAATTAACATTTGGCTAACGTTAACATAGACGCTAATTGGCATACTGTTTCACAGGAAAATCAAAATTTCAATTATAATTATTGATATTCAGTGTCCAGAGAACATTTCTGCAGTGGTTTGGTCCTGATCGGGCAAAAAACCTAGGACTAGTTCGCAAAAGTAGGTTTCAGATACAACTCAATTTTGCAGAAAAACCGTGCGTCGTAGAGCAAATCTGTCAGACTCCACTTTTGTTCGTGCTGACCCAAGGACCGCAACGATGTAAAGTTTGAGTCTACGACAAACGGTTTACGAGCTACGGACAAAAATGTCTGAAATTTTAGTTTTTTGCACTGTAGCGCCCCCGTTAGGCCGAATACTACTACGATCTGACAAAGTTTCAGCTTTCTAGGCCTTACGGTTTGGGCTGCACGATCAGTTTTACCGGAGAATAATAATAATAAAAAAAATCCTTACAATTACAATAGGGTTTCAATGCACTACATGCTTGAACCCCTAATTAGCAGAATTATAGAATGCTGGATTTATCAAGCCAACATAAAACTAGGATGACTGAGAAATACCAAAATCACCAGCACAGGAGCACTGACATCTGAAACAGACTGGACTTCATTTATTTTCTGATAAGCTGCACATTTATACATTAGCATAATGAGAAGCAGAGTAAGAGGGTGTCAGATATTAATGTTCAAAATGGACTCATATCTCTGGGTGTGACTAGACTTTAAAACACCTGAACAAAACAGCATGTGTAATGAAAACATCCCTGAATCATCATAGTTCCAGAGGGGCAAACACACTAAAAGTGGAAAAAAACGGCTGTAGAAAAAACAAAACAAAAACAAATCTTGTCCACAGATTCTCTAAAAACAACGTATTTGCTAAACCAAACATGCTCAGATTTGTGAATCTGCTATTAGTCCCACAGTTCAGAAAGTGTTTTTGATCTTTGAAGCCACGAGGACCAGGATCTCTCCGATGTTCTTCTGCCAGTTGAGAACGTGTTTGGATTCAGCGCACCAGAGCTCACCGTGCCGCGGCTCCGTGTTCTCACAGCGCTTCTTCACCTCCCGCTGCTGCTCCTGAGGGGCAGAACAACACCAGAGTAAGGAGATGAGATTCACCAAGAATGGAAAACAGCAAGCAGGACATCCTTCAAAATATCTCCTTTTGTCTTTCACAAAATAAAGTCATTGAAATGACACGATGAATAACGGCTTACGCGTATAACAGTCAGCAAAAGTGAGAGAAAAGAGATTATTACATTTGAAATATGGATATTTTTATATTTATTTTTATGAAAACGCATGGATTCGCTACAGGAGGCCTTTATTCACCCCCGGAGCCGTGTGAGGCACATTTTATTATGGATGCGTGCACTTTGTTTTTTTAGACTGTTAAAGAGAAACCACTGCAATGATAGAGCTTAGAAGAGCCAGGACAATTTTTTATATAACTCCGATTGGATTCGTCTGAAAGAAGAAAGTCATATACACCTAGGATGCCTCGAGGGCGAGTAAAACACAGGGTAATTTTCATTTTTGGGTGAAATAATCCTTTAAGTGTCTGCCTAAACTAGTTAACTTATTATTGCATAACAACAGCAAGATCTGAGAAGTAGTAAAACGTCTTACTTCTGTGCCGTGCTGAAGCTCAAACTTGTAGAAGAATGCCCAGGTGTCGCCCAAGTCTGGTTCAATCTTTACCGTCCTCAGAAACCACTCTCGTGCCTTTGTTATCTTCCTCTCGCTCCAAAACAATCTGCAGGACACACAAACACAGATATGGTATAAATGTAACTAAACCGTTCAGACTGTTCTTGCCAAACAAGCAAAAAAAAAAAAAAAGAGGGAGGAATGTGGGTGGTAAACTGTAATTTAGAGTAGGGAGAAGTTTGGCAAGAGCCCGGTCAGGAGTCTTACTTGGCAACTGCCAGCAGTACATGAGGATCATGTTCACACTTCTTCAGAGCATCAACACTCTTGGTCTTGCGCTGAGGTCTGGCCTCCAAGAACACGGCTTCAGCCCACAGGATGCCTAACAGGAAGAAGTGAGTGTTGAGGTGTGAAAATGTGCAGAGGCTCCTGACGGATCTGTTCAGGGTTGAAGAAAGCGTGGCTTACCAGAGTTAGGACACTCCTGAAGGGCTTTGGCCATGAGCGTGTTGGAGATGTTTTTCAATCCCGCTCTGTATTCAAGTCGAACAGACTCCAGCCTGCCAGAGAAATTGAGATTATTGCAAACAAAGTTACATATTGTTTTGGTGAGATTTTCGAGAACCTGTCAAGTAATTAATGCATGTACCCTACCCTTCAATGCAATGTAGTTCTGTCATTAAGTCTTGGAGTTCATGCCTAGCTGTCAATCAGACAGCACCCAGAGGTGAATTTACACGTGCTACTGTTATGAGGGCTGGGCTCATGAATATTAATTAAGTGGCATGCTCCTTCCAGCAGAGTTTAGCTCTAAAATGAGTTCCTAGTGATTCTGAAGACCTTGATTAGCTGGTTCAGGTGAGTTTATGTGAGGTTGGGGCCAAAATCTGCTGGAAACGGTCCACCCAGGAACAGGACTGGAAACCCTACACTTAAACCCAGCTTAAGTGATTTGCTGAAATGGTATTTATTACTAATTAGTTGCTAGGAAGCTGGCAAATGGAAAAGGCATTGCTCATGAATATTAATTAGGTTATGTGACTGAGTGTTTCTGGATATACAGTATATTCTGAATATACTGTGGCAACGTCAACACAACCAAATTAATATTCATTAGCTAAGCCACTGTCATAGTAGAATTGATCATTATGCCACTTGCATATTAATTTTCTCATAAAGAAACATTCAAAAAGTACCATTCGTTACATTTTATTATAGGCTTTGTACCGAAGTATAAGTACATTTGACCAGTGTTATGTTAATATTCTTATACTATTAGGGATGTAACGATATCAAAATGTCAGGATACGATATTAAGTCCACGATATGATATGTATTGCAATATTTAAAAAAAAGAAAGAAAAAAAGACATGAACAATTGGAAAAAAATGAAAATTTTGTACATTTTAAAGTTAAATTATTCTATCTAGTGCACTTTGAGAGTTCAAAATTAAGAGCTCCAACCCATGTTCTTAACTAAGAAACTCGAGTCAGAAAAAAGTCAGTGAATTGAGGGGGACTCAACCCCCTTTTTATTTGTGAGGTACTGTCTCAGTCTAAATTACATTCACACTTTAGAAGCCAAACAAATTAGAATATTATAATAACAATGACAGTAATAGCCATATATTGTAAAACAATTGCACTGTAAAATAAATGAAAATGAACATTTCGTAGGTATATTATTTTTGCTTTACACTACAGTAAGGAATTTACAATATTTCTTTCCTTTTTTTTACACATGAAAGAGATATTTTGAATTTGGACTGCATTTAAACCGCTAGCTGTCAGCAATTCATACTGCACTTTTAAGCTTTTATTTTGACGGAAACGGCAGTAGAGCTTCAGCTTCAGTGAAAACAGGCTTACAAAAACACGTCTCACTACAAATCTAGTGAAATGCTGTAATCATCTGTTGCGAAAGTGGCTGCTGCGTTCCCAAACGCGTGCTAAACTCACAGCATGTGCAATAAACGAGTTCACTGCATTCATTCACTGTGAACGGAGTCGTTCGGAAGCACGGAAAACACCAGATCACGAGCTGATCGCCTGAATGAAGTGTGTGCTTCGCTTTGAAACGTGCAGCGAAAACAGATTTGATGAAGGGATTAAGCCATATTGTGCTTTCGGTTTTAGTTCGTTTGACAGATACTGTGCCAAAGCATAATGCCAAAAAACTATTTCAAAGACCTTTTAGTTAGAATAAGAAGTTTAAATATATTTTAAAAACTACACTTTTTGCCCAGAAGACCTATCGTTTCATATCGTCATGTGACCACGATAATATCGAGACAGTTTCACGATATTGATATCGTTACATCCATACTATTATTGTATTTATTAATATTGTTTTAATATTAATATTAAGCTTTTCATTTTATATTTTCAGTTTTAATTTTAGTTTAGGTTTTAGTAATTTCATTACATGCTTTTATTATGTTTATTAGCTTCTGTAATGTAGCTTTATTTAATTGCAGTTAGTTCGAGTACTTAGTTAGTTGCTAAGAGAGTTGCTGATTTCAATTTTTTTTAATTTAGTGTATAATAAAACATATTACAGCTAAATAGCTTTAGTTTTGGTTAACAACAGCAACACTGAATTTGGCATGATTTCTTACCAAATCTCAGGAGTTTGTGGATTCTTGAGGCGAGCTTTCTCTAAGATGGCTCGAGCGCGTGTGAGCTGCCCGACAGTCTCTTCCAGCCGAGACAGAAGGAGCCATAATGACATGGAATGAGGGCACTTCTTCAGCTGAACGGACACAGCAGAGGAGGCATTAGAGAAACACTATTATCACGCATTCCCACTGAAAAATGTTTGTTCCTAATATTATACAGAATTAGCTTCTGCATTTTTTAATTATAGTAAGGCATCTCCTCTAGAGCCCATAAACGTACTCCCTGGTTGTAGGCCTCTCGTGCTTTATCGATGTTCTCTGACTGCTCCTCGATCTGTCCTCTCATCATCCAAAGCTTGGGGAAATCCTCATAGTGCCTCAGGGCCTCCGTACACAGCTCATGTGCCGCGTCAATATTCCCCAGCACCCACTCCAGCCTCACCGACTTCATAAACACCTGCGAACGGCACACAGAAAATAGTTATGACAACTCATTTAAAGCTTTTAACAGCCTTTAAAGCCTCTTGAACATGATTATTAAGGATGTGTAAAATGCATAAAGGTGTCCTCAAGTGCAAACAAACAGCCAGGGAGATTTTCATAATCCCTTTCCCGTATGAAGCTCGCATGTCTAGTTTCCATAGGTACAGGAAAAACATAATTGTGTGTATTTTTTTTTACTTATGAGGAACATTATCACTTATGAGGAATCCTGCCAAGTGCTTGAGGTACATTTGATCCTGTGATATTTGTCTAGATGCTGACACTCTTTCCTGGAGCCAAGAGTTAAACAAGCCCAGGCAAGAGGCCATTCTAACACCCTTCCATCTGCACCATTTACTCCCAAACATCCCACGCTTCTTTATAGGGTAAAGAGCAAGCAAATCTGCTGTGAGGAGGTTACCATCCACTTACAGACCTCATTTGACATAATCCCCGACTACAATTCTGTGCCAACATTTGTGCAAAGTTCACCACCTTGAATCCATAAAATGTTCATAAAACAGTTTTTGCTGTCAACTTTTGGTGCAGGAGGCAGGTGCATCTGTCTCAATGACAGGCAGATATGTTCATTCTCTGACGCAGAGTCAACGTCAGTTTTTTTAAGGACAAGTTAAAGTCACATCTCACTGCTTTATACGCAAAGTCTAAAACAGCTTTTGGTTTCTTTATGGGAGTGTGGGGTAAAATTACCTTAATAAATGCATGTGATAATAGATTTAGAAATCATATACAACAGTTGGTGTTTTTTTAAGCAAAAACATATATAAGTAAATTTTCATGAAGGGTTGAATGCATTTCATGTCAAAGCAAATTATATGATTATTATTATTATATAGAATAATTATTTCTAAATGTATATAAATTATATAAATATCAGTGATTGTTATATTTAACTGAAAAACACTAAAAACATTTTTCTTACTTTAAGTCAAACATTAAGTGATTGAAGTTTCAAGGGGAACATTTCTCATTTAGTTTAACTAGTATTAAAAGAACTAAAACTGAAGTAAAAACTAATCAAATGATATGGACTTAAAAGTACTATAACTCTAAAATTAAAACAAAATATAAAAATTAAAATTAAATGTATTAATACAACTTTAAAAGATTATTAAATTATGCATTTTGTAATTACTTTAATACATTTTTAATTACGAAATTATACACTATTAAAATATATATTTATAAAATGTAGTAGTATCTTAATTATACTATAATTACCTTAATGAATTATTAAATTAAACATCTTATTAAAACAGTAGTTGTGTGGAAAAGTGTGTCAGATGCTTTGGGGTAAACGGAGTCAACGGTTTAAGCTGAAAAATAATCTTTCAAATACAGTTACACAACGTTTCTGAATATTAAACCTTTTTCCTTGATGGTTTTTTATAATTATGTTATGCAGAGCAACCTGAGTGTGTTTAAGCAAAATAATTTTTCTAATTTGTTTAACTGAAATGAAAATGAGTCACATTCAGCGATGATACAACTTAACCCTTGATATGCCATGGCGCCTAATGTGGTCCAATTCGTCAATGGGCCACTTTTTAGATGAAATATTATTGGGATTATTCGTTCAACCTCATCTTGCATAGCCTAGTTTTCATGCACAAACCTGATACATGCAAAACGGGCAAAGGACTTTCACTAGCCATGCCTTCGTAAATCGTCTTCCCACTAGTGTCACATTCAACACCCTGTTGCACAAGCCCTTCTACAGGGTGACTCACCCCTCATCTACTGATCTCATCACTTATCTCCTGCTATCAAAACAAGAGAAATCATAACATGCAGAACCGAAACAATGCATTCCCGGCAGACGGGTGTCCCCAGCATGACACAGCAGCGGTTACATCTATTTGACACTCAAGGGCCGCTCACCCTGGCGGTGGGGGCGCTGCTGCGGGCCTTGGCCAGCAGCCTGCGCGCTCTCTCGTACTCGTTATTCTCCGATTCCAGCTTCACGGCAGCCAGCCAGATCTCCTCGCTGTTGGGGTTAGCCTAACACAAAGAGAAAGACAGAAAGAGGCGGGATGAGTTTTTACTGGCCATCGTCCCAGTGAAAACTTAGATACAGTAAAAGCTGATTAGTTTCAGGAAATAAGTGCTGATATGCAGTTTAGAGTTCTGCTTCTTTAATTTGACATTTTGCATACAATTCTTGCATGTTTGGTGTGCTTTCTGTTATGTCAATGTTATGGCTAAGCCAACACTGAATCAACAGTTTTTGTTGTTGTTTTCACACCTAATTGTGAGGGAATCAAAATGAATTTGAACAGTATCTATTGATATACATATATTTTAAATGAATATTCAGTAATGATGCATTACATTTTTCAAAAGAGAAAGTAATGACTTTTATATCGTTACAAAATATCAACATTTTAAATAAATTCTGTTCTTTTGAACATTCTATGCATCAAATAAATGTTAATATATCCTGAATATATGCATGGTTTCCACAAAAATATTTGATAATCAAAAATATTCCTAGAGCAGCAAATCAGCATATTTGACGCTGAAGACTGGAGTAACGATGGTCAAAGTTCAGTTTTGCATTACAGAAATAAATTACATCTTAAATGATACTAAAATAGAAAAAGAGTCATTTTAAGTTGTAATAATATTTTAAAATTTTACTGCATTTACAATATTTTTTGATTAAATAAATGCAGCCTTGATGAGCATAAGAGACTCCTTTCAAAACATTTAAAAAAATCTTACCAACCCTAAACTTTTGAACAGTAATATATCGATTAACAGTCTATAAAAAGTGCATATAAAATAAATAAAAGAGACTGAATTAAGTATGAAGCCTACCAGTATTCACCATTATGATTCACAGGTCTTTTGTGAATCACTTTTGTTAATATCCAGTACAAAGAAGTATATCTTGTGCTGTTGCTTCACCATTACAATGCTATGGCGTTATCAATAATGATGCTTGCCACTAATAATGCAGTCATGGGGCTTGAAGAGCTGACGGGGAGCGACACTCACCTGGAAAGCCAAAGCCAGGATACTTCTGGCTGCAGGAACGTCACCCGCTAACCATTTCGATTTAGCACCCATTAGCCATAACACCTCAGCCTTAGGACAATGAGCCACGGCCCTCTGTAACAGAGCCTCCAACGACTCTCTGAGAGAGAGAGAGAGAGAGAGAGAATGTCAATAATTGTGGAATATAATCAAAGGATTAGATTATATAACAGTGTCTAAATATATGAAGGCGCCTCTAAAGGAAACTGGTTTCAGGAAGGCTTCAATAACGGCAAGTGTAATGATCTAGAACAAATTTAAATGAGCAAGCTCAAATAGGCCTCATTGCCTTCCTGCCTCCAGCCAGTAAACGCAGACTTAAATTGTGTTCAGCTGTGTCTAGAGAGCCATTGAGTATTTCTCACCGTGTACCGTGGTTCTTCTCAAAGTAAGCGGCCCTCAGCCAGACGCTCTTCTTGCTGGGGAAAACCTGCAGCGCATGAGCGTAGATGGCCCGCGCACACTCCAGAGCTCCATGAGCCACACACTACAACAAAACACAACCAATCAGCATCAGATGTCACGGTAATAGTGTGCATTAGTGCTCGTCCACTTTTTGAAAGTATTTGAAAATCAGACAAAAAGACAAAGGTACAAGACTATGTACTTAACGGCTTTAATTAGGTCAAAAACTATTGATTTAAAGTTAATTATATTTATAGAAATGATATATACATGCAAATACGCATATACAGAAGAGAGGGTTCACTGCATTTCCTCATCTCGACTTTCTGATTAGTGGAATTTTTCTGTACAGAATCGTGGGTAATGTAGTTTTTACCACAAATTCATGTTAGACATGATTTTAAGAAATAATTTGATTTGATATAATGGAAATGAACAGCTTCAATGAAAAACATTGATTTACAACCACTTAGCTCACAGTATATCTGTCTTTAAAGGTTTACAAGTTATTGCTAAAAATCCCTATGGAAAAATTTATGTAGTTTTACTTGTAACACGCCAAACTAATGGTAAAAGATAAGACATTAAAGGGACAGTTCACCCAAAAATGAAAATTGTCCTCATTTCCTCACCCTCATGTTGTGTGAGTTTCTTTCTTTTGCTGAACACAAAAGATTATATTTTGAAGAATGTTGAGAAACAAGCAGTTGCTGGTAGCCATTGACTTCCATAGTATTTATATTAGTGGTGTCAAAATTAGCGCGTTAACGCAGGAGATTAATTTTTTCAGATTAACGCATTAAAAATATTTAACGCAATTAAAGCAGGGGCGGGGCTAGGGTTGTCTCCCCATCTCTTTTTTCTTGAAAAGGATTGCGTTTATTTAGATGCAGAACGTCTTTATGTCTATTAATCCAAGAACAAAAGAAAAAAAGAGGAAATCAATAACTTTTATAGCTTTAAGGGGTTCATCTATATTTAATTTAGAATTTAGTGTTTGGTTACTATTCGTTTTCTGTATATTTCTGCTGAAGGGCACAGGTAGCTAAATATATAATTTATTATAATGGGTTTGTGTGAAGATTGTTTTAAGTTCACTTAAATTAGAAGTCATGTCTAATAAATGTTAAAATTGATAGCTGTCAATTATACTGTAATGCTGAATGGCTACAGTCAATGGTTAAATATTAAGGGGAAAAAACTATTTTATAGAGACATCAGTAGTATTGATATCAGTGATGCTGGCCTTAAAAAAGATGCCATTAAAGAAATATTAAAAATATATTGTATTTATGTTGTTTGTACATTGTACATTTGAAGATTGAATGTGAAATTATACCAAATTAAAGTATATTTAAAATGTTTAATGTTACGTGGGATTAATCGCGATTAATTTTAGAAAAATGTGCGATTAATTGGTTAATTTTTTTTTTTGCGATTGACAGCACTAATATATATATATATATATGTGTTTAACAGAAGAAAGGCATTCATGCATTTTCATTTTTGGGTGAACTATTCCTTTAAATCTTCTGATATGAATTGTTATTATCATAAATAAATGATCAGAAATGTCTGCAATAAACAAACATGTGGTGCTGAATGAAAACAGAATGTGGGTGCGTAAAGGTGAGAGGATGTTTACACTGTCTGCGTCCTCCATCCATGTGTGTTTGCAGTCCTCCTCTTCAATGCCAATCCCAATCACAGCTCTGATCACAGCCTGACATGTGGCCACGCTGCCAGCCTTATCACACTCCTCTGCATCCTGAGACAGACATCAGCTTTGAATGAACACTTCCGGATATAAATTGGTTCTCTCATATATTTGTCAATGCAACTTAACTGAGAAACCTAACCCAGATTGGAATCGGTCTTTGCATATATGCATTTCTTCATTTTTTGAACCAAAAGCCCTCTGCTAATAAAACTAATTATTTTGTTTTAAACCATTTAAAAACAGGTATTTAGTAAAGCATGCTCTTAAACATGAAATACAGACCTGAATCCATTGTTCGCGGTTGATCTCCACGCCGTTGGCCCTCAGGGAGCTGATGGCTCTGTCAATGATCTTCTCCACCATCTGTGTGTTGCCGTTGGCCTCCTCCAGCTTGGCAGCTGTGATCCAGATATGGCGGTCAGTGGGAATGTTTTCACGGGCCTTGTTCAGAACACGACGGGCATTCTCATAGGTTTCTAATCGGGCCAGAGCCAGCCAGAGCTATGGAAGACAAGGACAACACTGTTAGAGCAGCCATAAAGAGGTTTATGTGTTCTGGTTGATTAAGACTGTATGTGTGGGTGTACCTCAACACTGGTAGGACAGCACTCGACTGCTCTGCTCAACATGATCCTTGCGTCCTCTGGCTCCTCCAGCTCAACAGCTATCTTCCACAAACGCACTGACTTTGACACATTCTCCAGAGCTGTGGAGACATGTAGATAAGGGGGGGGGGGGGGGCCCCCCCCCTATTTGGGATTATTTGAACTTATAACCCTTTTTCACAAATTATAATGAGTCAACAAACTATTTTTCGCAATCGGAACTAACCTGTTATAAAAAGTTCAAGTTATCTGATATTTTAAGAGACTAATTGATTCACGGGGGTCTGGAGAGGTCCGCAGCATGATATCATTTACCGTTTTAGCTTTTTTACTCTGCATGTTGGTTACACCACATAACTTTGATTGACACACATAAATAAACACACATATATATATACACACACATATACATATTTATTTATTAGGGATGCAACGATACCATTTTTTCAGATCCGATCCAGAAAATTCTGAGTATCGGCCAATTCCGATCCGATCCTAGCGCAGGTTTTTTTTTTTTTTTTCTTATCAATGTAGAGTTTCTATACTTCTGTGTCACTCTTTTGTGTGTTAAACACAATCTGCTAGACAACTTCGTTTTAATGAAAAATAACATGAAAATATATATAGGGGCTGTTTACACCTGGTCACCATGCATTTTGTAATATAAATCCGATCGCTCAAAACACTTCAGGAGGTGGTCTGGGCCTCATTCCAGATGAAACTGGACATGTGTAAATGCATCTGGTTGTTGAAACCACATATGTGAAATTTACTCCTCCCAAAATGTAAAAATAATAAACGTGTGAGACCGTGTTATAGGCTATATGACATTTTAGTCAGATATGACAGCACTAATGCAACACGCATCACAGCAGACGAGTAGCTAAGCATCTCTTCAGCAAGCAGACGCGCAAACTGCCGTGAATGAAACAAAGTAAGACGCAGACGCTCAACACACGATCATCTTCATTAAAAGTAGTAAGACAAACATATCTTTCCAGTGCTGATGCCGCGCGCTCTCATATTGCGGTCTTTGATCTTAAAATGAGCTGATAATTAATAAAATGCAGCGCTTTTGATTTCGAAGACGTGAACTACATTAAATTGAAATATAGCGCGTGAATTGAAGATCGGATTTATATCCATTTTGTGAAGACGCATTTATGTGGCCAAGTGTAAATGGAAACGTTTCAACAAATCAGATAGATATCAGATCAGAGACAACGCATCACGTGCAGGTGTAAACAGACCCATTCATAATCTATGAAAAAAATACTATTATAAACTAGGTTAGTGGATAATTTAGCAGCAAAAGTTATTCTAGAAAAATCATGAGTGCACAATTTTATAAAATCTAAACATTTAGTGAAATAACATTATTTAGTGGGGAACAAATAAAAGTGAATATGTGAAGGACTAAATCTGGTAAAATGTTACACATTGCTCTTTGCATTGTTGTAAAATACATTAATGAAAACAAGTAAATGTATTTATTTATAAATATAAACTACAAAATTAAAAGAAATTTATTTTAAATATATAGCACAGTAATGAAGGCAGCAACATATGATAGAGGAGTCCTGCCTCCATTACTGTGCTATACATTAGATTATTAATAGCCTTGATAGGACAGTTACAAGAAACGCTATAAATAATTTAATTGCGCAAAAGTATTATAATACGAAAAGCTCCAATAGAGAGTGGCACAAAGCTCTTATGCGCATCCCGTGCGCAGAATGATGCGCTTGAAGCAGCACGGAGTCACAGCGCGCAGCTCCGGAGTTCAAAGCACAGAGGAAAGAGAGATTGATGCGTAGCTTATTAAATCTGCGCGATAGTTTATTGAGCCTTTTCTTTTAACGGTTTTAAATCTCAGTTATTGAGCGCTCTTGAAGAGAGTTTCATTGTTTTGACTGTCTTAACCGAACGCAGCATGCAGTTTGAACGCTGAACGCAACACAGTTTGAACGCTGAACGCAACACACAGTTTGAACGCTGAACGCAACACACAGTTTGAACGCTGAACGCAACACACAGTTTGAACGCTGAACGCAACACACAGTTTGAACGCTGAATGGAGGATGACAGACAGCAGCAGCAGAGAGAAGAGTTTACGTGAACTTGAATTTAACGACTTAAATATTCATCTGTACCTCACATTAAACTATAGAACGGCTTCAGAACACTTGGACTTTGACTTTATGGTGCTTTATAATGCTTTTGTGCTTTCGCGGGGCTTAATAATAACACATAATAGTATACACACAATATCGGATTTGGATTGGTCTCGTCTCTCCGATACCCGATCCGCAGAAAATGACCGGATCGGAGCCGATATCGATCCTGAGTATCGGATTGATGCATCCCTAATATACAGTCAGGTCCATAAATATTGGGACATCGACACAATTCTAACATTTTTGGCTCTATACACCACCACTATGGATTTCAAATGAAACGAACAAGATGTGCTTTAACTGCAGACTGTCAGCTTTAATTTGAGGGTATTTACATCCAAATCAGGTGAACGGTGTAGGAATTACAACAGTTTGCATATGTGCCTCCCACTTGTTAAGGGACCAAAAGTAATGGGACAGAATAATAATCATAAATCAAACTTTCACTTTTTAATGTTCACTATACACACATACATACACACATTATATTTAGCAAGGATGCTTTGAATTGATCAAAAGCACTCAAAGGTTCCCCAGAAAAAGCAAAAACCACTGCTGTGTAAACACTTTATACAAATCACGTCATTAATTATAATCAAACTGGTACTAAAATTACATAGTGCACCAGATTTTTAATGACAAACTAATTACTTCACTTACAGCACATTACTTTATAGAGTTAACAAGCTAATCAAGGAAGAGACAATGATGAAGTAGAACCGTCAGCCTGTTTAAAGAGATACTTTATTACAAGGGGAGATTCGGGACGTTTTAACAAGCTGAGACTGATAGCGTTTTCATACATAACTAACAATTCATCTGTCTCTGTCACACAGGTATGCAGGCAGAAAAAAGCAGGTGACAGTGGAAAGAGAAACCTAAAGAGGATTGGAGGAAGAGAGAAAGACAGATAAAGAGACAGATTCACTGACCTTTCCGGAGCACTCGTTTCTTGGCCCTGATGTCCGTCTCTAGCTCTGCGGCTCTGATATAAATCCGCACAGACTGAGGGAGGTGACGCACCGCCTGGGCAACTACTGCCTTCGCCGTGTCTCCAGGCTGCAGCCGGGCGGCTTCTAGCCAAACATCCTCACTCTGAACAGACAAAACAAATCACAGATCACACACACACACAATGAAGATAAGACACAAATAAACACTATATTAATAAGACGCAGTTACACAGAACAGATAACATCTTCAGCAGGGCTCAAGAAAAACAAAAATGAAGAGGAAGCCAAAAAATCTATTTAGTTTCAGAATTGCTTAATAAAGATGGCCATTCATGAAGTTATAAAAATATTTGATTATATATTAAACAGTTTTGTTGTTGTATTTGTTGTATAAACATCTCCGTTTTGTAAGTAGGGCCCTATGATTTCCGCGATGCGTAAAACGTGGATGAAATCGCAGAATCCACTCATAAAAATAATTTACTGTATAATGCAGAATTGCCAAATTTTGGAATAATAAATCAAAAGTAGATCAGTACAGTTAACTCAAAACATAATATGGTATAGTGTCTGAATATTAAACTGCAAAAAGAGTAAATATGAATCCCGCATGCTTCTGCTTGACTCTATGTGAATGAATGGCGCAGACGCACGGTTTCGTTTACTACACACATACTGAAGCGCGTGTGATGCTCGTGGCATTTTCAGCCTCTGCCCCTCAATATATGAGTACATGAACACAAACAATCTCTAGCATTTACCTTTTTTTTTAAAGAAAAATATCATCATATCACACAATAAGAAACTTAAAGGGTTAGTTCACCCAAAAATGAAAATTAGCCTGTTTTTTACCCACCCTCAAAGCATCCTAGGTGTATATGACTTTCTTCTTTCAGACGAATCCAATCAGAGTTATATTAAAAATGGTCCTGGCCCCTCCAAGCCTTACAAAGGGGTAACGTTAAGCGGGTGCTTTTTGTCAACAGTCCAGAAGACGTGAAATAAAGCATGCACATCTGTAATAAAACGTGCCTCACACGGCTCCGGGGGGTG
This sequence comes from Schizothorax lantsangensis, assembly GCA_027422415.1. Lineage (NCBI taxonomy): Eukaryota > Metazoa > Chordata > Actinopteri > Cypriniformes > Cyprinidae > Schizothorax > Schizothorax lantsangensis. Next base: position 7,588,119 of record CM049862.1, read on the forward strand.
AATAAAGGCCTCCTGTAGCAAATCCATGTGTTTTTGTAAGAAAAATATCCATATTTCAAACTTAAACACTTTTCTCTCACTTCATCTAACTGTCAAAGGCGGAAGTCGTTCCGGCGGATGATGTAGGACATTGGCATTGCGTGATTCGTGTCGAACACGGAGAGAGAACAAAACAAAATTAGAACGAATTAGAAGAACAAAACAAGGATTTGTAAAGAAAAATGTCGGAGGATTTCGATAAGCCAAGAAGAGACTGGTTTTCTTTTGCTAAAGTATGGAAACTTTGCTTCGACAATTTTTAATATAACTTGGATTCGTCTGAAAGAAGCAAGTCATACACACCTAGGATGCTTTGAGGGTGAGTAAATAGCAGGTTAATTTTCATTTTTGGGTGAACTAACCCTTTAAAGGTCTTCACAGCAACGCAACAAAATAAAAGTTGGGTTAACTTGAAGAAACTTAATGTAATGATAGTATTACTACCACTAATAATTATTATTAAAACATTATTTTTTTAAGGAATATTTACCAGAAAAAAATATTTACCAGAATTTAGCAGAAAATGTATTTAGCAGAAACATGTAAACACAAAACAGTATTTCTAAAAATAAATAAATAAAATAATAATTTAATATATAAAATCAATTGAATTTTGAAAGAACAGAATTTTGAAAAAAAAAAAAGAAAACGGATTTCATAATGTAAGAATATTTCTGCCTGTTTGGAAAATATTATGTTTCGGAACTTATATGTTGTTATATGTTAAATATGTTGTTCTTATAAAGTTAAACAATTGCAAATAATATTATAAAATACTACTGAACTAATATTTAATAACAATAGCTACCAATTTAAATATAAAATTAATTAAATTTATTTTAATATCAATTCAAGTCTCATAAACCTATTGTATACAAAACACTAATCTAGGGCTGCCACTAACGACTATTTTTATTTCGATTAATCTATCGACTAATTTATCGATTAATCTAATCGATTAATTTCCCACAAAAAATCTACAATTTTACTTAAGAATATTTTATTAAACCAAATTAAATCCAAATTTCTATGAAATCCTTTTTTAAAGCAAAAGTAAAGTGCAACAGAGTGCAAGAAGCTTGTGTCCATCTCATCTCAGTCCAGATCACTGAAATCAGTTCAGTATTATAGTGTAAGAATGACAACATATCCACGTGTTCTAGTCTAATAATACAATTATAATCAGTATTTTAAATAAAGGAGTATTTACCATAAAAAATGATTTACCAGAATTTATTTAGGAGAAAAATGTAAATGTGCAGTATTTCTGAAAAAGAAAAAAAGAAAATTAATGGAAATGGAATCCAGAAAATAATGGAAAACAGAATTTGGTAAAGATAAAATTGTAAAACTCAATTAATTACACAGGCTTTTTGATTAATAAAATGTAATTTAACCATTAAAACAGAGTATAGAAAAATGAAAATGAACAAAATGAATTTGGAAATAAAACGGATTTCATAGGGCCCTATAATTATAATATTTTGTTTTGGTAATAAAAATAGATGTAAGTGAACAATAGCTTTTAAAATGACTTAAAATACATATATAATAGCAATGATGCAATAATTAGTTCAAATAAAGTATCAAAAGCAAGAAATCATATGGTTTTATTGAACAAAACTGTTAAAATACATAATGTATTATAAACAATAGAGCTAATGTAGATAACGCATAACAACAAAGGCCTGATTATTATTTTTAAACATTACTGCGCGATCTAATCCTTGTTTAATATTGACCAAGCACCATTTAATTAAAATGTCCACTTAATCTTTAATATTTGTCCATTTCTTTAGGACAGAAATGCTATAGTCACTGTAATTAAATGAATATGTGGACATCAAACCGTGTAAACTCAGAGTGAGGGTTTGAGCTTTTATTTTGAAATCGCGATGTATTCTCCTGTGTTTGCACAGGCTTATAAATGATTTATCTTACAAATCTGATGAAATGGCGCACGTTGCGTTCCCAGATGAACGTTATAATAAACCCAAACTCACAACAACATGCAGAGATGGAGTTTGAGACGCTCCACACATGTAGATGATAAGAGTTTCTGTGGAACTACTGTGAAGGGAGCTGCTGTGAGACGCACGTGCTTAACCTACACGCATGTAAATAATTAAAGCGCATATACTGTGTTAGAACTGCATCGCATATAATTATTTAATTAAATAATAGTGTTTGTGAATTCACAATTATGCTTAATTATATTTTTAAATGGGTTTAATGTCATGCAGCCTTGGAAATAGTCTAATAATGTGTTTTATGTATTTTCGTCCGTGAAATGCGGCACTTCCGGTATTTTGCGGTTAGTCGACGCAGCAAAATGAAGTCGATGATTTTTCAAAATCGACTAGTCGACTAAAATCGACGAATCGCGACAGCTCTACACTAATCACCAGTCAATGAGACAGTTTGGTGAATCTTTTGACTGACTCAAAAAGAACTGGTTCATTTTTCCATGAATTGGACAATATAGCTTGCAAATGAGTCCTGACCCCTGACTGACTGTAGAGTGGGGACTAGATTTTAAATTACAGGGAAACATTTTTGTTTTTTCATGCATTTTAGTCACAGTCTGGAGCCCTGCTCCACAGTTAACATGAATAACTGAAGAGAAGCAGGTGACCTATTAAAAATGAATGCTCAATGATTTATAGAAACAGCTGTCAGGGCAACATTTTTGTTCTTCACATGCATGATGATTGAATGTATGGATCATGTCCAAACATCCTGTCTAAGTGGGCAGCTCTCTAGGCTTTGAGACACAGACATGTCACTGTTCTGCTGCTGAACTGTGAAGCTCAACTTTGATTAATGAGCCTGCAGAAATTTCCCAACACTTAATGAAGCTGTGCACACACAGAGCAAAAGGGCCTGACATTGTTTCCGCACGCTGTGTTTTCATTCCCAGTTCTTTCTCTCCGAGGCCAAAGTCAGCACTAGTAGACAAATCAGGCACAGCTTACATAAACCAGAGTTAATTCATTCACCATAACATGTTGTTCTTGAACCATATTTATATCATTTTGGGAAGTGGGATTTTGCAGATAGTAAATGTATCACTATGGCAACCCATCAACACTGGCAACATTCCTAAAGCTGTAAAATTTAAATGGCTCATACACACGCTGCCCCCTACTGGACATACAGTATAGCGACTCCTTTTTAATTTACAGGGACAGTTCAACCAAAACCTAAAATTCTGTCATCATTTTCACACCCTTATTTCATTCCAAACCTGCATGTGCTTTTTGTCAAAATAGATGTCAACTGTTAAACAGTTTGCTAACCAACCCTTCTCAAAACATCTTTAAAATGAATATGTTCCACAGAAAAAAAAGACTTTAAGGGGGTCATATCCTAAATTTAAACCATTTTACTGTCAGAGTCCCATTTATAATGTTTATAAAGGTTTCTTGCACCTACTTTGAGCTAAATAAAAAAAGAACTGGTGTGACGTCAAGTCAAACATAGTCATGCAAAAACTAAGTTTGCTTGGAATCCATTTCAGGCCAAAATGAACTTTCTAGAAAACTTTGCAGTGGCTAGTAAACACCTTTGCACTCCCATTGGTCTGTGACGATGATGTAATAGGTAGGTGTGGCTGTGGGGCTCCGCCTTCTTTGACATGCTCAGTTCATCAAGGTCAGACACGAGTAAAAGCGAGCACACACTGACAAGTGGCTTTATAGTAGAAACCGAAGATGTAAATCTAATTGAAAGGGACACCGATACTGCCCCCCCCCATGTTTAATACAGTAAAGCTGCATGCTATAAATGTGCTGAATTGCAGAGCTGGTGCAAACATGTCCACATCACTAGCTACGTTTCCATCCAAAGATTCGAATTTAACTTATGCGCATAACTGGAATATCTCATAAAACATTTGCAAATAAAGCACCGTTTCCATCCAACGAATCAAAGAGAACAAAATTGTCACTTCCTGATAAACTGGCACAAAGTCTCAGCAAGAAAAGTAGGAGAAGCCACTTAATATAATAATTTTCATATATGATGAATTACTTGCACCTCAGAGCGAGCAGACGAAACACAATAAATGCAGTCATTGCTTTCGGAGGTGGATGCTGCTGTTTGGGAACGCAGTAGTGTAAGACAATTATACAGAAATACTTTGATGACAGACTTTGCTCAGGCATTTCGGAACAACCAAAACAACATTTCAGATGTCATACGGTTTTTATGTGCATTTTTAGAATTTATGCGCATCTTGGTGTTTCCATCCAACATTTTTTTATGCAATATTCCAAAATGCACATAAAAATAGGTGGATGGAAACATAGCTACTATAATCAGATGCTTTCTTAACAGCTGTTATTTTTGTTGTGTGTGTTTTTTTGTTATTGAGAGGACAACACATATTTACATATCCGCTCTCAACGGAGTGTGTGGTGTAGGGATGTTCACAAACAGTGACCCGCTGCTAAGATGATTCAAACTTCCTTTTACCTCTAAACGAAGAATGAAAAAAAAAAAAAAAGTTGTACACCATTTCCTCCTCCATTTATGCCTCACCTTGGGACACATCTCAGTGCCTTTCATGATGAGGTTTCTGGCCACCTGCAGCTTCCCGGTCACCTCCTCCAGACGGGCAGAAGCAATCCAGGCGGGCGGGTGATGAGGGTTTGTTTCTCTCACTGACTTCAAGAGGAGACGGGCCTTCTTAATATCACTGCGCACACACAGAATGACATTAGAAAATTCAACACAGACAGCCCAGATATAAAGCTCATGAGGGTAAAACACTTGGTACCTGATGTCTCCTCCATGTGTGGGGATCATGGAGTTGAGATCGGTGAGATAGCCTTTAGGATCAACAACTGTCTGTCCACTCACAGAGTCAGACACCTGGAAACACCAACAAAGACACTGTAAAAACGTCTGGCTTTCTTCAAAATGATTCAGTTTGCAATTAAAATGCTGTGGTGCATCACCTGACTGAGCCTCATGTCCATCAGAGTGTTTCTGGCCTGTCCGATCTTCCTCATGTCCAGCTCTCCAGCTTCAGGCGTCATGCCTCCTGGGTAGGGTGTGTTCAAGCCTCCGGGGAAGGGTGTCGTTAGCCCGCTAAATTGCTGAAAAAGGAAACGGCTCAATTAGAAATGGCATTGTTTCATATTTTGCAATGAAATCTTCAAGTGCAATGGATCCTCTAATGCAATGCATTGTGCTCTGATTACATTCATATTTTCTTTATAGACAATGATGTGCGTGTGAGAGGTGACGGGCCGTTACTCACCCCTTGCAGTGGGTCAACAGAAGTGTTTTTTTCTCCAGTCTGGAGGTGCTTGGCAAAGAAGCTGTCCGGCACGGGTGTGAGCTTCTCATGGCGGGGATTCCTCTGACGTTTGTTCCTGGCATCACCAACATCAGGAATACTCAACCATTCATCTTCTGTGACCTCAGCCAGCTTCCTCTGTAGGCAGAAATAATAAAACAGGGATATTGTTGATATCTATACTACTGTTCAACATTTCGAAGTTTGAAAGAATTATTTTCTGCTCATCAAGGCTGCAAGTATTTGATCAAAAACACAGTAAAAACAATAATATTGAGAAGTATCAATTTAACAGAACTGTTTTCTATTTGAATATATGTCAATATGTAATTTATTCCTGTGATCAAAGCTGAATTTTCAACATCATTACTCCAGTCTTCAGTGTCACATGATCCTTCAGAAATCATTCTAATATTGCTGCTCAAGAAACATTTCTGATTATCATCAATGTTGAAAACAGTTGTGGCTGCTTCATATTTTTGTGGAAATTGTGATTTTTTTTTTTCAGGATTCCTTGGCGAATGAAATGTTCAAATGAAAACTCTCACTATTGAACTACTGAATGTGTCTTTGCTGAATAAAAGTATTATTTTTTTCAAAAAAGAAATTTTACTGACCCCAACATTTTGAACAGTGTATACGAGAGTAAAAAAACTCTAAACCCCAAACGTTGATTTTTATCATTATTATGTAGTAACATGAAATTCTGACAGTTCAAACTAAAATTTCAAATATTATTTGTAGGACAAAGTAGCTAGAGAAACATTTTGACAATCAAATCATAATTCAGCAGGACAATGCCCACCAAGTTACACACAAACCTTCAGGTCTGAGAACTGTTGCTGGATTTTGGGCCGCTCCATACGGTATTTCTCTATCTCCTCTTTCTCTAGCAGCTCCCTGCAGATACATCAACAAAATAAGCCAAGAGACACTACATAAAAACAAGCAAGTGTAGATGAGAGAAGAAAGATCACACTCACCTTCTTTCTTTGCGTCTCTCATCCATGCGCTTATCCAGTGCAGCGTAGATGGCATCCGCCTCCTCATCATCTTTCTCATACGGCCCACTGGAGAACAAACTGCCTGCGTAGCCGTTGAACTACAGGATACAGAGGAAGAGATTCAGGATGATAGTACATATTAAGTTTTATATCTTACAAAGTTACAATACAATTTAATAAAAAATTAAGTGCTTTTCCTTTCACTGTCAGACACATGTGGTCTCAATCAATTCTTATATTTATTAATCATAATTCATTTTTTGTTGCATGCAATCACATAGGGGAACAGGTCAATATGAGCCTCTTCAGCACAATTCATGATGAACTGTAGCTGTACCTCATCATAGTTAGTGTCATTCAGATCCTCTTCTTCATCTTCTTGGTTTTTCTTCATCTGATCGCCCACCGTCCTCTTCCCAGGGGGTGCGTGACGATCATCTACTGGGTCATTGGCATCACGAGCGGGACCGATATCTGATCGTGTGGTGAAGCCCGTGGCACTGAGGAGCACAACACATCACAACTCAGTACGTAACACAAAATACTACGACATATACTACTGGTCAAAAGTTTGGAATAGTTACCATTTTTTATGTAACTGAAAGAAGCCTCTTATGCTTATCAAGGCTGCATTTGCTTTATCAAAAATACAGTATAGTTAGTAATATTGTGAAATATTATTAAAATTTAAAATAACTGTTTCTTTAGTTGAATATATCTTGAAATGCATTTTATTTCTGTGATCAAAGCTGAATTTTCAGCATCATTACTCCAGTCTTCAGTGTCACATGATGCTTCAGAAATATTCTAATATACTGATTTGCTGCGCAATAAACATTTCTTATTATTATCATTGAAAAGACTTTAATTTTGAACTGGAGACTGGAGTAATGGCTGCAGAAAATTCAGCTTTGCATCACATGTATAAATTACATTTCATTATGTATTAAAATAGAAAGCAAAAGAAAAAAAAATGAAAAAATATTACTGATTTATTGCATTTTTTATCAAATAAATGCAGCCTTGGAAACTTCTATATATATATATATAGTGTAAATTACAAGACATCTTAGAACATAGAACAACTCAAAGCATCATAACATATTAATATAATAACATCTTAAAACAACATAAACACAGCACAACACAATACTTAACACATTACAACAACATCAAGACAACAATTTACGCATCAACGAAACATCACAATACACAACACGGCGTTCTTAACTTTATACAGCTGCCTGAAAATCAGGCGTGTTATTATAATTATTAACACAGTGATTTATGCAGTGAGTGAGCTGTCTTGCAGTTTTTGGACTGTCATGATTATTATATGTACTGTACGTATCTATTGGTCTCTCACCCTCTACCCAGACCGGGCACGTAACCCAGCGGCGCAGGCATGCCGAGAAACGGCTTCTTCTTCTTATTCAAGCCGCCCATGAGCGGAGAGGCGAGCGGCATAGCCGGTGCTCCGCCTGCGGCCCCGCCGGTCCCTCCGGACGCGGCTTTGCTTGCAATTTTCGAGGGTTGTTTCGCTGTAGCGTTCGCCATCGTTGCGCTGCCGACAACACGCTTCACTTCCGGCACAACAACAGACGCGCTTCCGGTGACAAAAAAGTCTGCTTTTAAAATATTGTCGTTGCCCTATAGCGCCCTCACAGGACGGGTGGTGTGAAGTAACTTGACCTAAATTCACCTGCTCTTTGTGTTTTTGTTGTGAGTTACATGTTTATGTCATAACTGAAACAAGACGATATAACACGCATAAAAAATAAATAAATACATAAATACTGTGTATGTTGGTGGACTGAAACCTTACCTTTTATCATGTACTCGATTTCAAATTTGTTATAGAATGAAATAATTACTTGTTATCTAGAGGAAAAGGAATCACGTAGGAGTCGAGCAAGTAAAACGTAATTTTATATGTTTAGATTGAATGAATTTGATAAGTAGGCTATTATTTGTTGGTATAGGATCCTTTAGTTTCAAATTATGATTGAATTCCATTAGCTATCATGATCTTACGCATCCTTTAGGATTTTTGATTGAGGTAACGTTAGTCCTTTTAACAGAAAAATAGATATTTTGGGCTGATATGAAAAGTATATTCATAAAGCTCTGGGCCATTTGAAGACAGGACCTCATCAATGTGAGCTTCATCTACAGAGGGCAGCAGAGGCTTGATTTCTACGGGGACAAGTATTTCAGAACAGCACTTAAAGCTTTGTATTTTACTACTAGAATACTTACTGTTATTCTAGCTAAATATGTCGAGACAATTAAAAGTTAACCAGTTAAATGTTAACCATTTGTAGTCTAATTCCCCTGAAAAATGTAAAAACACTGGCTCCGTTACTGCGATATTGGCTTAACCAATGGTGTGAGTTTGGGGCGGGGCTTTCTGTTATTCCGACCAATGGGAGACGAGGGGAGTGTTTGGAAACCTGCAATCCTGTTTGGTGACAGTAGTGCCACAAAAATAAAGTAGCCTACTCACTTTAAATAGTTCTTTAAGTACTTTCAAATAAAAATGTAAAATTTAATGTTAAAACTTGAACGAGTAAAAAGACCATTAAAGCATTTTACGGTTTTTAATGGAGTTTTTAATGGAGCTTCAAGAATCCATTATTTGTGAGTGTCATATACATTGAGCAGTACAGTTCATATTTTAAAGTTCAATCTGTGCTTATGAATGTTAAATAAAATCATTCTGTGCGTATCAATGGAAGTAAATAGCTCATTTTAAGTTCATATTTCATCACTTGGGATGTATCAACCATCTTCACACCACCTCAATGCTGCAGCTATGGATTTCTCAGCAGAGACGATAATGAGAGCAGACACTGTCACATCAGACTCAAGGGCTTTCGGCAGGTCAATTTAATAAATGTGCCTACAACATCAGAAAAATCAGCTGGGCTGAGAAGACAGTTCTTGAAAGCTTGTAGATTCAAACAGAAATGCCTGCCGAACCAGACTGCGTTTAGCACTCAACTTATTCAAATACAATATGAAATCCCTTGCTTTCAGTTGGCAGTCAGACTTGAATATGAATTAAAGTTTTCTCCATTCTTCTGTATTGCCCTTACTGATATGACGTCAATGTCAAAAGAATTGGCAGACATAAAGCTCAACCGCCACTCTCAATTTACATACAATTTTAGAAAGTTCTGGAGATTTTTATAACATTAGCATTTATTGTACAAAATTGTTACAAGCTTTCTGAGCTTTCAGTTACAAACTTCTTAACATGACCCTATATACTTTCTCAATTCACTTTGTCAGTGAATGGGTGCCGTCAGAACGAGAGTCCAAACAGCTGATAAAAATATCACAATAATCCACAAGTAATCCACACAACAGTCCATCAGTAAATGTCTTGAGAACTGACAGTCTGTGTGTTTGTAAGAAACAAATCCATCAAGACATTTATTTAAACATAAAACTTTTGTTTCTGGCTAAAATAACAGTCCTCTATTTATAATGTTGCTATCTCCATTGAAAAAATTACTCTCGTCTGAATCAGGAGAGAAATATGCACAGATCAAGCACCGCTTAGAAGTGAAAGCAGTCCAAAACAGCTCTAAACAAATATGTAGGGGATGGAATTTTCAGGAAGCGTTATTATGAATTATGGACTGAAGTTAAAACATTATATTGATGGATTTGTTTCTTACAAACACACAGATTTTCTCTTCACAAGATGTAAACCGATGGATTGAAGTGGTGTGGATTACTTATGGATTATTGTGATGTTTTTATCAGCTGTTTGAACTCTCATTCTGACGGCACCCATTCACTGCAGAGGATCCATTGGTGTGCAAGTGATGTGATGCTACATTTCTCCAAATCTGTTCCAATGAATAAACAAACTTATCTAAATTTTGTAGTGTTATGTTGTTACAGAAATGCACAGATTTCATGTTTTGTCCATCCAGACCAGAGAAGCTTTACAGAACATGTACAGTTCTGGGGTCTGTGTCTTTCATTATTGAGACATAACGATTTCTGCCTGGGATTCTTTCAGACATGTGTCCTTTGTATGCCACCCTGTGATAATCAGGACTAAACCATAATCCTGTTATCATCGGTTTTGTATTGTGAATGCACAGGCCAGGATTGAAACACATCACGTGTATGGAGCCCAAGGATTGAGCCTCTGGAGGAGGTAAAGGGGAGAGGAACAGGAAAGGAATTATTCTCTTTGATCTGTTCCCATGGAGCATTTGGCTTTGGTTTTCCTCCACACATAACCTTGAACAATGAAGCAGGAAGAGAAAGAGAAAGAACGCCTGGGAGGAAGAGGGAGAGGACAGCAGTGGAAAAAAATGGGTGAACGAGGGTCAGAGGCAGATTATACCTGAGAGAGATTTATTGTGTGAAATCCACATTTCCATGGTATGGCGAAACCTAAAAGTGGAACTTTGGAAGTCCATGAGTATGTTTTGGTGTGTTCTGTGTTCAAAGTATCGCAGACAGTGTTGGGGGTAATGCATTACAAGTAACAGAAGTTACGTAATCAGATTACTTTTTTCAAGTAACTAAAGTAACACATTAATTTTAAATTTACAATGAAATATCTAAGTTACTTTTTCTAATAAGTAACACACGTAAGTTACATTTCCCCCCCCCCCCATTTATTTACTGACACCTCTCCTGTCCCCATGTAAAGAGAAATCGGGAGTGAGGCACTTCCTTCTGCCTGAGGATCATTCGTTTCACTTTTGGTGTCAAAGAGCCTTTACAGTTGCCAAAAATACAACTTTTTTGTTTTTGTTATTAAAAAACAAACAAGCAAGCCCAGCTCAGGTGACAAAAAGTAACATAATGCATTACTTTCCATAAAAAGTAACTAAGTAACGCAATTAGTTACATTTTAGGGAGTAACACAATTGTAATGCGTTTCTTTTAAAAGTAACTTTCCCCAACACTGATAGTAGATATATAATTATTAAATTTATAATGATGAAAATAATAAAATAAATACATAAACTGGCGTTTCAACAGATTTTTTGTATTAGTTCCCCAGAAACTCAGATTATATTGTAAATATAGATATACATATTTTTTTTAAATAAAAAGAGTAATTAAAAAAGCATAAAAAGCACTTCCAGTCAGAGTTTTTTATTAAGAAAATATTTTTATTACTTTAAATAATGTCATTCAACAAGGATGCATTCATTTGATCAAAAGTTACAGTAAATATATTTATGTTACAAAAGATTTCTATTTCAAATAAATGCTGTTCCTATTCTACTCATCAGAGAATCCTTAGAAAATATATCACAGTTTCCAAAAAATGTGAAGCAGCACATCTGTTTTCAACACTGATAATAATAATAATGTTTCTTGAGCAGCAAATCAGCATATCAGAATGATTCCTGAAGGATCATGTGACACTGACTGAAGACTGGAGTAATGATGCTGAAAATTCAGCTTTGATCACAGGAATAGATTACATTTGACAATATATTAAAATATAAAACAGTTCTTTGAGACTGAACTAATATTTTATAATAATATATTTTTGATCAAATAAAGGCAGCCTTAGTGAGCTTGGTGAAACTGCTTAAAAAACAAAATTGACCCCAAACAAACAGTATTTATATTTTATACACAATATTATTGTGTACAATGTGGACATTTTATTTTTATTTTTTTGTGGTGCCGTCTGTGTTTATTTGACTGTATTGAACTTATTTTAGATAAATATGTCTAATCAGCTGAAAAATAGGCATAAGTATTGTACATGCTTACTATTTTATTATACCGCATCAAAAATTATAGATGTAATCTTTATTGCTGAATTGCAATTCAGTGATTTTCACTTCCTTTTATTCCGGCTCATGCACTGAAAGTCAGCCAGTGTTGCCCAACCCTGATGTATGTACTTCTAGCCCCCTAACCTTTTGTTCAAAGCTTATGTGGACCCTTGTAATTTGCATCCTAATTGACTCAAAGTTCATTGTCTTTACTTGGATGTCCATTTACTATTGACATGACCAGAATGCAAAGCGCAGGATACAAACACCCCCACCAGCTCATCATCACAAAGCAAACAGCTCATGTACCGACCTAAAACAGACAGAGAGAGAGACGGAGAGCATGCCAGGACATTGTACTTCAAAATGACATTGAAATTTAACCGTCCATTATGGTTTAGATTAATAAAAAAATGTATGCAGAACATTACTACATAAAAGTACTTTTCAAAATGATTTGCATTTGTACTCTCAGAAAATGTGCTTTGTCCTTGCAGGGGACGGCGGCAAATGCCATTACAGCTACTCCATTAAAACAGCTGCGGAGATCTTTCCCAGGTAACAAACAGCCAATTGAAGTTTCATTGATTTGCAAAATGTTGGCTGATATCCAGAGGTTCACATAAGGACAAACTAGCAATTAGTTGACCCAGATGACCTGAGAAACACATCAGAGAGGTGAAGAAAGGGTGATCGATAGAGGATCCTTTGTTATGGCAGATAAGAAAAAGAAAAAAGAGAAGTTGATTAAAAATGAAAGGACTCGATCCATAGGCTCATCAGTAAGTACATGGAATTTGTTCCCTGTTTGCTGGAATGTGTTTTGTCTGTTTATGAATATGACAGGGGCAGAATTATAAATAAAATAAAATAAAGTTTTATTATTATTAACATTATAATAATTATTTTTATTATTTGCAAATCTTAAAAAGTCTTCTCATCTGAATCAGGGGAGATATATACACAGATCAAGCACATCACAAGCAAAACCAGTCTAAAACAGATCTAAACAAATATGTTGGTGGATTTTGATGTAAGAGGACAACAAGAGATGGACTTTCTCACTGGATGAAGTGTTATTATGGATTACAGACTCATAGTTTGGCCAGAAGCAATGGTTTGAAGTTGAAAATTTATTTTCTTTACAAACATGCAGCTTTTCACTTCACAAGATGTTAACTGATGGACTGGAGTGGTTTGGATTACTTGTGGATTATTGTGATGTTTTTTTTTTCAGCTGTTTGGACTCTCATTCTGACGGCACCCATTCACTGCAGAGGATCCATTGATGAGCAAGTGATGTAATGCTACATTTCTCCAAATCTGTTCTGATGAAGAAACAAACTCATCTACATCTTGGAATGGTCTGAGGGTGAGTACATTTTCAGCTAATTGTCATTTTTGGGTGAACTATTCCTTTAAGAACATTTCCCCCATATATTCTTAACTGTATCCGGACACATTCATTTAGAGATTTGTGTAATTCCCATTATTCTCATTGCAGTAAAACATTGTGGCAAATGATGTACAGAAACTGAACTTCCTTGGGCGCTCTAGGAAATGATGTCAACCATGAATAATCAGACTGATGTGACCGTGACTGGCTGTGCCGGTTCCTGTACCTATGCAGTCGCCAGTGTGGCAGCAGTCCTTACGACAGGACTTTTTGTCCTCTGCCTGGCTAATGAGTTTTCCCCTCCACTCTTCATCTGTAGCTGCAGGACATTTCTCCATCTGGAACAGCCGTCTTCCTAGCTCTTCTTCATTTACGGTGTACTCATGTCACGATCGCAGACAGCCTTGTAGCAGTGCTGTGAGCGGCCCATATTTTAGTGCTGGGTGCAAGTGTAGCGTAGAGTAAATCTTTGGCTAGAGACGTTCTTATTTCTTTTTTCCCCAAGACTGGATATATTGCAATAGAGTGCAACAGTGACTGCCTATTTTTTTCAGCAGCCTTGATCCCTGAAAAATATTTCCTTTTCTTTGTCTTGAACCAAGCAGCTTCAGAAAATATACAAATATAAAGCTATACAAACTATAGAAATGATATTATATATGTTATTTATACTTACAATTAATAACTTGTAGTCAATATAAGCCAATCACTGTCAGTATAAAATAGCTAATATTTTAAGTTTATTGGAAAATATTAAACATAAAAAATATACTTATACTTTATCTGCATTGCCTCATTGTAGGGCAGAGACTCCAACAGCCAGAGTTTCAACAGCAACTTCACTGATTGGTGGATCTCTTTATGGGGATTATGGGTAGTGTAGTTTTTACAGCAATAAAACACACTAGAAAAGGTCATTGTATGTTATACACCTATACACCTATACACACACACACACACATATATATATACACAACCCCAATTCCAGAAAAGTTGGGACGTTTTGTGAAATGCCATAAAATCAAGAATATGTTATCTGTTCATTCTCTTTAACTTTCATGTAATTGAAGAAAAAAAATTCCAATGTTTTCACTGACCAACTTAATTTTATTTTGTAAATATAAACACATTTTGATGGCTGCAACACACTCCAAAAAAGTTGGGACAGAGGCATGTTTAACACTGTCTCACATCAACTTTCCTTTTAATTACAATGTTTCATTGTTTGGGAATTGAGGATACTAATTGTTCAAGTTTTGCAAGTACAATTTTTGTCCAATCTCGCTTGATACAAGACTTCAGATGCTCAGCAGTCTGTGATTGTCATTGTCTGATTCTCCTTTTCATGACTGGTCATACATTTTCAATTGGAGACAGGTCTGGACTGCAGGTAGGCCAGTCTAACACATTCACTCTGTCTCTATGAAACCACGCTGTTGTAGCACATGCAGAATGAGAGCTGGTATTGTCTTGATCTTATAACCATAGACTTCCCATGAAAGACATCATCTTGATGACAGTATATGTCTCTGTACAATCCCAATATATGCCTCCATGTCAATAGTACCTTCGCATATATTCCAGTCACCCATGCCGTTTGCACTGATGCACTCATATACCATGACAGACGTTTGCTTTTGCTTCTGTCGCTGATGAAAGTCTGGATGGCCCCTTTAGTCTTTGGGACTGAGAACTCAAAATCCATTTTTCCCAGAAACAAGCTGAAACGTGGACTCATGTTTGTACTCGTGCACAGCACACATTTCCACTGTGTTTTTGTCTATCTGAGATGAGCTCTGGCCCAGAGAACCCGGCAGCATCGCTGCATAGAATTGATGTATAGCTTTCTCCTAGTAGATATTCAAGTTCAAATAAGCATTTGTTTTTTTTTTTTTTTTTTTTTTTTTTTTAAGAACTTGATGCAGCAGCAGACTGTGGTAAATGACAGTGGTTTTCTGAAGTACTCCTGAGCCCATGTGGCTATATTTAACACAGCAGCATGATGGTTTCTTATGCAATGCCATCTGAGGGCTCAAAGGTCATGCATATTCACCTGAGGTTTCCCGCCTTGCCCTACACAGACTGAGATTCCTCTGTATTCCCTGAATCTTTTTCACAATATTATGTATGGTACTTGGTGAAAGACCTAAATTCTTTGCGATTTTGCATTGCGAAATGTGATTTTTGATTTGTTTGACACTTCTCTCATGAAATTTGGCACAAAGTGATGAGCCATGATCCAGCTTTGCTTGCAAAGACTGAGATGCTCCTTTTATACTCAAACATGATACCCTGACCTATTACCAATTCACCTGTTACTGTGAACTGTTTCAAAACAGTTTAACATGGATATTCTATAACCTTTTCACTTTTATTTTGCCTCTGTCCCAACTTTTTTGGAGTGTGTTGCAGCCGTCAAAAACAAAATTTGTTCATATTTACAAAATACATTTACGTTGGTCAGTGAAAACTTTGGAAATCTTTTCTTTGTACTTTTGTCAGTTAAATAAAATCTAAAGAGAATGGACAAATTACAGATTCTTGATTTTATTGCATTTTACAAAATTTCCCAACTTCTCTGGAATTGGGTTGTATATTATATATTCACACACACACACACACACACACACACACACACACACACACACACACACACACACACACACACACACACACACACACACACACACACACACACACACACACTAATTTCTCTATGGAGTACTGTTACTGTTGTGCTTAAATTATTAAAGTAAATATATATATATAAAAGCCATTTTTTTAACCCATTTTGGCAGACATTTTATTTATATAGCATTTTATATATATATTTATTTATTATTTTTTTAAATGTTTTTTTTTTCATGTTTTAAGCATGGAAACAGTGAAAATGTCTTACTCAATTTATCTTTTTTCATTGATTTGTTGTATTTTTTTTTTCAATGTTGTAGATATTTTCCCTGAAAAACAAGACAACCTCATATTAACCGCCTCTGACAAGTAGTTAGACAAATCATTTAAAATTAAATGGTGAAAAGGTCATATTGTCTCTGAAGGCTTATAAATAACATTTTATTTTATGAAGACAGCATTGAGGTCAGTCTGGCAAAGCCGAGCGCTCTGAAGGCAACTGTAAATACTGGTGACATTGTTCTAATAATGGCAAGGCTTTGGGCAACCAACAAGCGTGCCAGCCGAACGACAAGCTGTCTTTATCACTGACACGAACTCCTGGGAAAATGAAATAGTCTGGAGACATTTAAGGGGGCAACAGCAAGCACTGATCCTGAAACAGCTTGTGCTCACAGACAAAAACTAAAAAGACTGATGTCAGAAAAGTAAGGAAGCACATTTCAGAACACAGACGGGAAAGAGCAATTCAATATGTGAAGTGACAGTGAGAGAGGAAGAGTAAAACAGGTAAAAAAAAAAAAATCCATGGCAAGTTTATGTGCGGGTGAGATAGTGTTTGAATGTGGCGTGACACACAAGACTTGGTTCCCAATGAGCATTCAATGCATGAATGAATGATAGGTTACATAATGCATCAATTCAAAGATTAATGGCTTCTTTCATTTCTTGTAAACAGACTTCAGAATTACATCGATTTTAAGTTTGAAACTGAGTTTTATTCTGATCCCTTTCGTGTTTTCTATCAAGTCCTCGTCTAATTTTGATGGGTGAGAAACACAGAGGCTATCAAATGAGTCTATTGACAAATGCATTTTCAGGGAGTAATGCCTTGAGGAGCCTCTGAACATAATTTCTGAAGTGATAGATCTTCTCAACCATGCATGGAGCCCTTTGTCTTATTTCCTGGTCCTATCTTGGTGGTAAGGTTCTGTGTTTGACAGATGTGCAAAAACAGTGGCTGTAACCAGGCCTTGTAAATGACACTGAGACATTAGAGAGAACTGGACTACAGAAAAAAAGAAAAGAGAAAGATTGCAAAGAGATGAAATCATGAAAAGCACACCAGACTATAATATGTGAACTACTGGGAGTGTATTTTTTTTTTCTTCTGGTTTTTCATTCTTTGGAGTATTTGTAATTAGTGCTGATTAACAAGGCAAGCATCATTTTAACCCTGTAAAGCCTGACATTTTATCTTATATACTCACTGTCCACTTTATTATGTGTAATACCTCCTTTTGCCTTCAGAACTGCCTTAATACTTCTTGGCATACTGTATATTCAAAACATTCCTCAGAGATTTTGTTCATATTGATATTATAGCATTATGAAGTTGCTGCAGATTTGTCACTGCACATCCATGAAGCAAATTTCTTTATATGCCCAAAAAGTAAGATTAAATTCTGATAGAATCTTTAGAAAAGATTTTAACAGTATAACAGTCAACTTGCACAAACTGCATGCATTAATATCAGTTGTCACGTTGTAGCTCCCAATAATATGTCTTAAGGATGATATTCAAATACTCGGTTTTATGATTAAAGCTCTGTAGTTTCAAAACATATAATGCAATGCAATACAATGACGTTTGTGAGATGAACAAATAAACTTTCCTCAAAAGCCTGATGGATCATAATTGATTCATTTTATATTGATTTTTCTGAAAAAAAAGGATAATCAAGGAAACCTTTGCTTCAGTCCAATAAGTGCTCATTTTGAAATATTATTTACTTGTACATTTTTGTAACTTTATATTATTATAAAATGTATTATAAAATTTTCTTTATAAAAACCAGTAAAGACTTCACAGCAAAAAGACACGTGAACCATGACCTGAAGGGGAAAGGCCTTTTACTTGCTAAAAAAGTGTAAACTAACAATCAGATGACAGAAGGCATGTACTAGATCAACAGGTTTTTCAGCAAAATAGAGAAAACCAGATAAGTCTGTTAATTAGATGTGTTCATTACCTGTCTAGTGATGTGTTTATGTTGAACTATACTAAAAAAATGGTCTGTCTTTTCAAATCTTCTATCGCGTGTCATTATATTTATTGAGCTGACTCGTGTGGTTTATGTTTCACACTTCAGAAATGTGACATTATTTCCGATAAGGGAGTATAGTGAGCGCTGATGCTCGCTAGTTTTTGTGGAGCATTGTTGGATTTTTCAGGGAGCGAACGTTCCAGTGCACTGGAAGGATTTTGCGATTGAGAAAGCGCTTAAAATGGCCGACTCCCTGATCAGTTCCCTGAATACTAAACAAGGGAGCAGATTGAGACGCACCCCTTGATTAGATGGATCAGGTGTGTTTGATTAGGGCTGGAGCAAAACTGTGCAGAGCTGTGGTCCTCCAGGAATTGAGTTTGAGACCTGCTGTAAAGAGTTAAGGGTGAAGGGGATGTTTGCTATGAGATGATAAACACTCAACAAACATCAACACTCAACAAAACACAAACACAACTTTAATTTTATATTTTTTATTTGTGCATATTAATAATTTATATTGGAAAAATATTTTTTTTCATTTTTTATTGTTATTTACATGTATTATAATTATAATTATATCGTTATTATTGTTTGTTATTATCATTTTAGTTTTTATTTTGATTTATTTATTTATTTTGATTTCTTTTATCTGTCTTATTTGCATGTATATTAATATTATTATTATTATTATTATTAATATTGTCGTTGTTGTTGTGGTTTGTGACTCATTACAGCACGGGACGGTGTCGGCCTCCTTCCAGCTCCACCGAGGGGTCTGCGAAGCCCCTGATGCTGATCCTCTGTGAGGCTGAACCCCAAGAGAACCAGCACCAAACACCAACCAGACAACCGGTTCACACTGGCTCTCAGCACAACAGCGCCGTCCCATGAGAAAGCTGGACTGAACCCCATCCGTCACGCACCGAGCCAAGCATTCACTATTGATCTTCACTGTCAGTGAGAGAAATAAAGCAGCGTCTCGCTGTGAGGCAGAATGAATGAGATCGTCGCTCCACCTGACGCCACGGGTCATTCCCATATACAGATGCTGTGGAGGGACAGCACTCATCACCGACACCATCCAATCCAGCCGTCCCACGTGAAGATGAACACAGAGACCCTCCGACACCTGCTGAGGTGCTTCATCGAGCTCTGCGATGAGTCAAGCTGCGATTATTATAATTATTATTGCAAAGCTGAGTCTGGCGCTGCTTCCAAAATTGAATACTTCCCTAACCATATATTGTGACCCAGTCTGTGAAATCCAGGCTCAAGTCTCAAAATCTAATTATGGGATAACAAGCATCAAAGTTTGATTTCAACCATTAATTTCACTATGATTTCAATATTTGACATGGCCTTACTCAGTCAATATTAAAGATACCAAGGTTACATTTTCACAGAGTGTTCTTTACCTTATGAAGGGCGATTTTATGTAGAAAACAGTAAATCACAAAAAAAATGACTTTAGCTGGGTTTTCACAGCCAGGGTCACATATAGTATGCCAGTATAATACACCAAAAGAGTAGTACAGTAGGCAAAAAGTACCCAGATGACCTACTATTTCCACCTAGACACTTTACTGTCCCATGAAGCGATGCAACTGGTCATGTGACAGTAACAACATGGCAGATGTAGTACATCTGAATTTCATTCTTACTACCCATATTCATACTATATAGAACTGAGCCTTTTATTCATATCCTTATTAATTTTATATTATTATAGTTAATTATTAACTGCTAGCACTTAAGTTATTTGTTATTACTATTCTATTTTGTTTTTTATATTATTATATATTCCATTATTAATCCATTATTGTATTTTTACATTATATAGCCATTAATACTAGTTATTAATTTATCATTATTATTATTAGTAGGCCTACTATTATTGTTGTTGTTGTTTGTCGTTTCCTACTCACCACACAACGGGAGGGTTTTCCCTCCTTCCATCAATCTGAACCCAGAGGCCCATCAGTCACTCACGGCGTTGACAGCGATTAAATCCTTTTCTGTGGAGGTTGAATGGCTAGGAGGAACCACATAAACAATTTCTGGATCTGAAAAGACCAAAGTTTGAAAGAACAAACAGATCTCATCTTTCCTCAAGGTTTGGTGACACTCCGATTTACGAATCTGGAGCCCCATCACCTCCAACAAAACTTGAGAAAAACACAGAAAAGACACAGAGTAGCAATAAACGAGCATGATGTGATAACACATGAAAAAATGCATCAAAATAAACGCTCAGTAGTCAGATTTGTGATGGATACAGCATGAGTTCCAGTCGTCTCCGTGCATCTGCTTGCTGCAGCCTCTTTCAGTCTCCAGTTTTGTCCTGTCCCAGCAGAAAAAAAACAAGTAAAGGGATCTCTGAGTTTTTGTCTTCTAGTAGGGGGAAGGGGGTCTTCTTAATAATTGAATTTTATCAATAATTTCATATTAATAATCCTTTTGGAGTGTGTTTAGAGCAGAAATTCACAGTAAGAGTTCGGCGCGTGACGTCACAGACAAATTAATATTCAAAAATGGTCTCTCTCGTGATGTTGATTGGCTAATGACAGTCGCGTCTATTAAACAGCTGATTTGATGCATTCATCTTGCGAGTAAATCAAATAGTGATATGTTGAGCAGGGGGCTGTTTCATAATAAAGTAATAAGCCCCAAGAAGCCTTGGTTTACAGTGAATTTATAACAGCTAAGGGGCAGCTAAACCTGGCTTATTTGGTAAACTTGTTTTATGAAACAGGCCCCCGGTGCCACATTTTTGTTTATGTGGTCGTTGTTGGTCTTTTGTCTGAATTTTAAATAATCTGATAGCATGTGTGAACACAGGCGGTCCACACACGTGTGCACTAGAAAGTTTAATGCTTGTTTAGTGTCTTCGCCATTTTTCTTCAGTTATTATAAGCGATAAAAATGTCTTTGTACTCGTTTAAACTTGAGTTGCAAGTATATCTTAACGCTCATCAACGCTGGCATCTATTTTAGTTTGTTGTTCCATCTCCCCGTTTCTCTGTGAAACAACGGCTTAGGCCTGTGTTGCCACTTTGTGGACAAACTAACTATTTGCGTTTTTGACAGTTTTGACGGAGAGGACGTGAGCTAATGTCAGTTTAATTTATTGTTCACTCATAGAAAAAGGTACAAAAGCTGTCATTATTTACCTGTAAAGACTGCATACGGTACCCAAATAGTACATAGCCTAATAGCTATGTTACATATTAGCACCTTTTGAAATGGTACCATCCCAGTGACAACTTTTTGACCCTTTTTCTAATTTTAATTTTGGTATATGACACAACTAAATATGTAGTAATTCTCCATGTAACTAACTACTTTCTTTAAATAAAAGTAGCTTTCAGATTTTTCTATAGAAAAGTGTGTAGCTTTGCTAGGTAGATTTGTTCAACATTTCTGCTGGAAATTAAAAATAGTTACATTAGCCTGTATGTAGTTAAAGGACATGTCGTTTCAAACCTGTATGACTTTCTTTCTTTTGCGGAACATAAAAGAAGATATTTAGAATTTTTGAATACTAACCGAAACTGAACTGTAACTGTTTTGGTTGTCATTGCCTTCCATTGTATGAAAAAAAAGAATATCTCAAATTATGTTCTTATGTTCCATGGAAAAAACAAAGTCATATGCAGCTGTAGTGCATGAGCTCCAGGTTGAGTCTGCACTAAAAAATGCTGGGTTAAATACAACCCAGCGCTGGGTAAAATATGGATGAACCCAGCGATTGGGTTGTTTAGACCCAGCGGTTGGATTACTGCCCAGAAGGTTGGGTTAAACATTTAACCCAACTGTTGGTTGAAAACAACCCAGCATGTGTTCTGTCCAATATTTACCCAGCACTGGGTTGTATTTAACCCAGCATTTTTTAGAGTGTGGCCTCTGCGTCCTGACACAATCTCGCTTCTCTCTTTCTCACCCCAAACTTTATAGTCTATATTGTTTTTTTACAATAATGTCAAAATAAATATATTCTAAAAAGCACATTTAGAGTTAGTTGCACTGGCCATGAACTTATTAAGACAACCACTGCATATCTTGAAGCTTGTTTGAAAGTGCATTCTCTCTGTTTGCATTCCAGATTAGAACCTTAAGGATGTAAACTTGTGGATCCGACCTCTCGTGAAGGATAATTCCAAGTGAGTCAACACTCTCTCCGGCTGGGAGCGGGGGGATATCCATCAACAGACTGTCTGTTCTTCTAAAGCTGTATTTGTCATGAGCGTACGTAGGGTGTATTTTCAGCTTGACTGGGGGAAGCAGAGGCAGGGTGGCCTTATGGGAAAAATGAATGAATCCTTTATCATTTGATCTGCGCCCCAGAGACTAGAGGAGATAAAGAGAAATTGTACAGAGATTACCAGAGAGAGAGAGAGATGAGTGGAAAAAAGAGGGGGAGGGAGAGATGGAATAAGAGACTTTCCTAAGAAGCAACACACTGGCCCATGCTGTGTTTTCTAAAATGGTCATGTCAGATAAACAGAGATTCTACTCTGAATGCACAAGTTTGCTTCAACAGCATCTGATTTGCATGAGACAGGCTGGGTTTTTGGTGTGAGTGGAATGACAAAGACTTTTGAGGCCCTATCACTGAACAAACGCACACATTGAAAAACATGACTTTCCATTCATGAGGAGATGCCTGATCTCTGCACAAATCCACATGTATTTCAGCAATATCACATGAGTAAGAGTGCTGTTGATCTGAATATCAGCGCAGCCATGATTTGGCCGCAGACAGAATGTTGATATTTAGACTAACAGCATCTTTGTGAATGTAATATTGTTTTTATACTGCAGTTCAATAAACAAGAAGTTACAATTGAATAACTTACATTTCAAACAATATTGCCAGTTATTTTGTTAATTTTTTTCTCCATCCACAAGAATATTTCAAAACAAAGCCATGCCAGGATCAACTGTTGTTTGTCCCGAGCAACAGGCAACAGGAAGTTGAACTGGACTTTGAATTGGAATGACAGGAAGAGGAATCTATCTATCTATCTATCTATCTATCTATCTATCTATCTATCTATCTATCTATCTATCTATCTATCTATCTATCTATCTATCTATCCATCCGTCATTTATCTATCTAACCATCTGCTCATCTGTCATCTATGTATCATCTGTTTCTTTTTAACTTTTTTTATTTTAATATTTTTTTCAAAACAATTTGTTATGTCAACATTCTGTCTAGACAGATTTTCAATTTATTTTAAATCTACTAACTTATTTGCAAATTCAGTGCAATTTATTCTTTGCATCTTGTTTGTTATCAGTCAATTAAAAACTTCAATCTGAAGTTGTTATGCTGCTTGGCAACAGTTTGCAGCCTTATTTTGATGCACTTAATTATTAACTTGATTGTACATTACACGGATTTTACCAAACTACAGATTTTTCCTAGTGGTTTAAAACCACTATAACGTACAATCTCTCATGGTTTATGTCTTCATTTTGCATTAGAAAACCAACTGAATCCCAGTGTAGCAGTCGGACAACTGCATGTGTTTTAAGCACGGTTTGCAAAGATGTTTTCAGTTTCTGCACTTTTGGAGTTTGGCTGCAAGCTCGGGATTTGGAGCATCCCTGGAGTGACATTGCATTTCCATGCCAGCCATTCAAAATGCCAACACCATGACACCATTATAATTTGAAAATCAAGAGCCCCAGTATGTTCAACCCACAAACTTTACTCTTTTGTGGAACCCTGTTTCCCAGGCAACGCCTGGCCCTGACACCAACCAAGACCATATGAGAGAACATGGCAGAATACATCTTTAATTAGTCGACTGATGTGGGATGCAGTCCACTGCCTATTATTGGGCTGCGATTGGCAGCTAGTCTGAACACACTCTGTTCTTCCGTTAAATAGACAAGGAGCTCTGTGGTGCGTCTGTCTGACCACCAGATCCGTGACCGATCCTGTTTTCCTGTCTGAGGCTGGGCATTGTCGGGAACCGTGCCCGCTGACAGCTTGCTTCGGAGAAACCGGTGGCTGTACAAGGGGGGCATTGGTCTACAGTCGTTTAATTACACCAGCACTGTCCATCACTGTTTGGACACAAAACCACCATCTGCGGGTCGTTCCATATGTGTCTAAACACAGACTTTCAATCCGATCGGCAGGATCCAAAAACTTGTCTCTCTCAGCTTACAGCCTGTTTGAAGGATGCGGTAATGAAAGTACTAATGGCACACTGGAAACGCAGCCTCTCTGCCAGGGGTCAGTGAACACTGCAATTTCTGTTTGGGTCTTGAGGCCATCAGTGTTGATGCTCAACACATGAGAAAAGGAAGAAGAGCAAACCATCTCTTCAGATTTACAAGCTTTGGGAAAGTACGTTTGGTAGCTTGGTACCATAATATTGCTACATATATACATTTTTCTTGACATTTAAACTTTTGAAGAAGATGCGAATTGTGCAAAACTGGAGTTCTGGTGGTTGCTAAGGTGTTTTGAGTGGTTGCTAGGGTCAGGGCTGTGTAAAATCAGAATGAAAGAATCGGCTCCCTTTCAGTTCATTAGGGATAATTTTGACTTGAATTGACCCTTCGCTAGGAGTTTGATTGACAGGCGATCTGACCAATCATAATGCCAAATCTTCAATTTTGTCCGACAAACAAACCAGACAGGAGAGTAGATTAACATCGGTGGACTTGAACTTGAAAAATGGTGTGTATTGACGTCTTTCTGCGGCTGAAACAAGATACCTCCTGATGTTCATTCATGTTTATTTCACACTATAACTAGTAAAGGGATTTGGGATGGTGCCGAGCATGGCAGCTGTGTTGCGAGCTCCGAGAAAACTCTGCAGTTTTTCGTATCTTTTATTTGTTATTTTGTTGTTTTATGTGTTGGATGTTGTTAGTATAACTGTCTACGATAGAGACACGCTTTTGAACATTGGTTCATTCGTCGCGCAACGCAAACCGGACTTTGAGTTATTGAACGCCGGCGCTTTGTTTACGGACACCGCATCAGAGCCCTTTGTCTGGGCCGCACGGTCACGAACGAGGAAACGCCGCAGGAAAAGGGGAAAGAGAGCCGGAGTCCTTGTCAGACTCAGACTTTGTCCCCTCCGACCTCCACTCCCAACCATTTTGTTGGCTAACGTTCAGTCACTGGACAACAAACTCTGCGAATTGCGGGCGCGCATCTCATACCAACGAGAAACAAGGGACTGCTGCATTATTTGCCTCACAGAAGCATGGATGTCTGCAGTTGTTCCAGACTCAGCCATCGAGCTTACGGGGTTCTCCGTGCACCGCTCGGACAGAACGAAAGAGCTCACAGGGAAAAGCAGAGGTGGGGCGTTTGTTTCTTTATCAACAACTCGTGGTGTGATGAAAGGAATCTACACTCTATTAAATCCTTCTCAAGTTTCAAGTTTCAAGTTTCAAGTTTTATTTGTCACATACACGACTATACAGAGACTGTATAACCAGCAGTGAAATGAGAGTCGGGTCCGCTCCATGGACAGTGCAAATATTGAAAAAACAACACAAGGGAAGTAAACATAAGATAAGATGAATGAAAAATAAGATATAAAGAATAAAATATAAAATGTAAAAGAATGTGCATGACAGTAAGCTGTAGAATTAAATATTAATATGAGCATGACTGTACAGAGAGGAATGTGCAACAGGTTATACATGGTTGACATGAAGCAGCCAATCACAAAAAATAAAATAAATATAAAAATAAGATACGATTTACAAGATACAGAACGTGTTGTGTGCAAGTGTGCAAGTGTGCAATGAGCAAATGACACTGACAGTTATGAGGTAGTTATGAGGTAGAGATTAATAATGAGTGTGCGATTAGTGATTTGAAGTAAGTCAGATGATGTTTTTAAGAGGCTGACTTTGAGTTCAGGAGCCTGATGGCCGTGGGGAAGAAACTCCTCCTGAGTCTCTCTGTTTTTGCCATCAGGCAGCGGAAGCGCTTACCAGATGGCAGCCTAGTGAAAAGACAGTTGAAAAGACAGTTTCCAGGGTGATTTGAATCTTTGATGATTTTGTCAGCTCTGCCTCTGCATCGTTTGATGTAGATGTCCTGCAGAGAGGGGAGAGCCGACCCAGAGATACGCTCAGCTAAGCGCACAACTCTCTGCAAGGCTTTGCAGTCTTGACTGGAGCTGTTTCCATACCACACTGAGATGCACTGAGACAAAACACTTTCTATGGTCCCTGCATAGAAAGTTTTCAGGATTGTTCTGCTCCCCTGATCTGGAATTTCATATGCTTCTGTGTCGACCATTCTGGCTACCGAGGGAATTTACAGCGATCATAATCACAGCTGTATACATTCCCCCTCAAGCCAACACAGACCAGGCACTCAAGAAACTGTATGGGAATATAAGCGAGCAGGAAACCGCGTACCCAGAGGCAGCGTTTATTGTTACGGGGGACTTTAACAAAGCCAACTTCAGAACAATAGCTCCAAAATACTTTCAACACATCACCATCAACACGTGTGGTGATCGTGTACTGGACCACTGCTACTCTCCTTTCCGGGACGCCTACAAATCGCTCCCCTGCCCACCTTTCGGCAAATCAGATCATTCTTCCGTTCTGCTCCTGCCTGCTTATAGGCAGAAACTGAAACGAGAAGCACCCGCCCTCAGGACAATTCAATGCTGATCGGACCAATCGGACGCTATACTGCAGGACTGTTTTGATCACGTGGACTGGGACATGTTCCGGGCAGTGTCTGATGACGACATAGAGGCGTACTCAGATTCTGTAACGTGTTTCATACGGAAGTGCATAGAGGACGTGGTTCCGACCAAAACAATTCGTGTCTACCCCAACCAAAAACCGTGGATTAACAGCGATGTTCGAGCAGCCTTGTCAGCGCGGACATCTGCCTTTAAATCGGGGAACTTTGACGATTGAAAACAAGCCAGTTACGATCTCAGGAAATCCATCAAAGCCGACCAAACGACAGAATAAAAACAAAGTTGAAGAACAATTCAACACCAACAACGCAAGAAGCATGTGGCAGGGCATCAATAACATCACTGATTATAAAAGGAATAAACCAGCTACAGTGAACATTGCCGCCTCTCTACCGGACGAGCTTAATCTTTTTTATGCTCGTTTCGAGGCTCACAACCCCGCCCACACAGAGAGCGCACCTGCGGCTGTTGCAGAAGAGGCAAGTGCATTTTCCATTTCTGTCGCTGATGTAACCCGATCCTTCAAACGGGTGAATATCTATAAGGCTGTGGGTCCTGATGGCATCCCGGGCCGTGTGCTCCGAGCATGTGCATTCCAGCTAGCCGGAGTTTTCACAGACATTTTCAACCTCTCCCTCTCTCTGTCTGTTATTCCCTCATGCTTCAAAAAATCCACCATTGTGCCCATACCAAAGAAAAATAAAATCACATGCTTGAATGACTGGAGGCCTGTTGCTCTAACACCCATCTTCAGCAAGTGTTTTGAGAAACTCATCAGAGACTACATCTGCTCTGTGCTGCCTGCCTCACTGGATCCGCTGCAATTTGCATATCGCAGCAACCGTTCCACAGACAATGCTATTGCCTTCACCCTGCATACTGCTCTCTCCCACCTGGAAAACAAGAATGCCTATGTGAGGATGCTTTTTGTGGACTACAGCTCCGCATTCCATACCATAGTGCCTGCCACACTGGTTGCGAAACTCCAGAATCTAGGACTAAACAGATCTCTGTGCAGCTGGATCCTGGACTTTCTGACAGGCAGAAGTCAGGTGGTCAGAATGGGCAACAACACTTCATCTCCGCTGACCCTCAACACTGGTGCTCCGCAGGGCTGCGTTCTCAGCCCACTCCTGTACTCCCTGTACACACATGACTGTACAGCCACACACAGCTCCAACGTCATTGTCAAATTTGCTGATGACACAACGGTGATAGGCCTGATCACCGACAACGATGAGACGGCCTACAGAGAGGAGGTGAGTACCCTGACTAAATGGTGCCAGGAGAACCACCTCTCACTCAACATCGACAAGACCAAGGAGCTGGTGGTGGATTTCAGGAGACAGAGCAGAGAACACACACCCATCACCATCGACAAGACACCTGTGGAGCGGGTAAACAGCTTTAAGTTCCTCTGTGTTCACATCACCGAGGATCTCACATGGTCCACTCACACAGATGCAGTGCTGAAGAAGACACATCAACGCCTCTTCCTCCTGAGACGGCTGAGGAAGTTTGGAATGAGCCCCAGCATCCTCAGATCATTCTACACCTGCACTGTGGAGAGCATCCTGACCGGCTGCATCACCGCCTGGTTTGGAAACAGCACCGCTGGCAACCGCAAAGCTCTGCAAAGGGTCGTGCGAACTGCCCGCCACATTGTTGGAGGTGAGCTTCCCTCCCTCCAGGACATCTACACCAGGCGGTGTATAAGGAAAGCCCGGAGGATCACCAATGACTCCAGCCACCCGTCCCACAGACTGTTCTCTCTGCTGCCCTCAGGAAGACGTCTCCGCAGCATCCGATCCCGCACTAGCCAACTGAGGGATAGCTTTTTCCCTCAGGCTATCAGGCTAACGAACAGCCAGAACTAATACACCTTACAGCACACTCCCACTTTACGATATGCCACGCACTGCACTTTAACTCCACAATTCAAACTGGACTACACGTACACACTGCACTAATACAACAATCTATCTGCTACCACTGGATACCATCCAATGCACATCCATGACATTTGCGTATCCAGCTTATGTACAATCTACTGCACCGTTGCACATTACTGTGTATGTATATATGTGTACATAATGTAGAATGTGTACATACGGTGTATAATGTGTATTGATAACTGTAAGTATGTCTAACAGTACACTGTGTGTACTGAGTATATGTATGTGTATATTGCACATTGTCTGTATAAGTCTGTAAGTATGTAATGGTACTGTCTATATGTTAATTGTTTCTGCACTGTCTGGAGCACGCTCTCAAGAATTTCACTCATCAAGGCACATGTGCTGTGATGATGTGACAATAAAAGTGATTTGATTTGAGTATTGGTTCACATGCTGCTTGAACTGTGGAGCTACGGTGATCTGTCAAGACATATTAAAGAGCCACAAAATGGTATTTATTGTTTGAATTTCTTAAAAGCAGGTTACTTCTGGTATGAAACAAAGCTCAGCTTTCAAATTTGGTCATTTTGTAAGA
The DNA here is from genome assembly GCA_027422415.1 of Schizothorax lantsangensis. Lineage (NCBI taxonomy): Eukaryota > Metazoa > Chordata > Actinopteri > Cypriniformes > Cyprinidae > Schizothorax > Schizothorax lantsangensis. The sequence goes on from CM049862.1 coordinate 7,617,736, forward strand.
AATTCAAACAAATATCGTTTTAATGGCTCTTTAATGTCTCATGACAGATCACTGTAGCATGTTATCTCAGGATTAGTTGTTGTGATTGGTCAGATCACCTGTCAATCAAGCTCCCTTCGAAGGATCAATTGGATATTGAGTATAAATTTGACTTGAAATTTATATTTTTTTAAAATTAAACAAAGGTCAAAACTTAGTTGAAAAGTTAGTCTAGGCAAACTTTGATTTTCTAAATTACAATGATTATTACCTTACATTTCAATTTATTTGAAATATTCCTTACATTTCAGGTCAAATTTCAAATTTCAAATTTCCAGAGCATGTGAGCGAGCGAGCAGAGCGTGCGAAATATAGTCGGAGCGCGGAGCGGGTTTTTATTCAAAGGTTCCGCTCCGATACCGCTCACACCACGAGTCTAGGGCTCGCACAAATCCACCCACAGCCTCCACCTGTGCACAAAACTGTCAGCCTACACTTCGGTTGGCTAGGGCCTCAAATTTAGCCCGGCCCGTGTCCGAGAGCTTGACAGCATTACCAGCCTGAGTCCATCCCAAGCCTGTCTTTTTTCCCCCTTCTCCCAAGTCAGATTATACTGTTTCAGCTATTAAAATATTTCAGTTTTGTATGTAATGGCAAAGTGATAATATTTTGTTTCGTTTTTTTGATTAAGTTAATTTAGAAAAACATTTGGAGCATGTTTTTGTTCGTTAAATACGTTTTTTTCTTTCTTAAAGTAACGACCAAGCGGCCAGCGGCAGACAGTGAGCTGATCATAGCCATGTTTGATCAATTTAGCCTTCTCAAATCATCACGAATTGCCTAAAATAAAATCTATAGATATACTAAAACAGTTCAAGCATATAACAATGTTTAAACGTTAAACCTAGATAAATGTGCGCTGCATCCTAGTTTGTGCGGAGAGTGGAAGTTAAAGCGCAGGACATGGAGGCACCAGCGCAATCAATTGCATTTTTTTCAATGGAAACAACTGACGCAGTAATTTTTGCTAGTAAAAGTAAGAGTAATACATCATTCGTAACTGTAAAGGGTCTAGTTTTATTTGTGTGCACTCACAATATCAACAAAACTTTTTATAAAATATATAAAATCATTTTATAAAATAAAGAATACAATGATGCACCGTCTCGTCTTGAACAGGAGCACTTCACAAAAATGAACCGAAAGTCAGTGAATACATGCCTCACAGACATGATAAATATATCTATAGAAAGCTTTAAATTACTACTTAATGAAATAAATCAAATTGAGAACAAAAACTCTTTCATTATAATCCGTGAAGATGCATTTCTCTCTAAAGGCGCGTCTAATGAGGAGATGGTGAGTCAGGATCATATCATCTTCATCTTTGCGACACTGACACAGAAAACACTAGTTTATTAGCAAATAATTCAAATATCTCCTTACTATTTCCCCCTGACACATTCATGGTAATTACTTTTGCTGGGGCTTTGCAGCAAGCTTCAGCCTATTGTGTGCATTTGAACGCAGAACTCTTCAGAAACGGCAGGTGTTAGGCATGCAGAGGAATTTTAAATGTGAGCGAGCGTGGAGCGATTTCACCAGAGCGGGATGAAATTGTAGGTGAGCGGGGAGCGGAATTGAGCGGAGCGGTCTGGTGCGACTTTGAGCGGTGGAGCGGGGGGGAGCGAACACCCACGTGAGCGGGGAGCGGAAATTCTCAGTAGCCCCTCACTGCAGAACAAAGATCCAGGGGGCGGGGTTGGATCCACATCCAGGGGGTGGAGATTGGTAGGTTTAGGGGTGGAGATGGGTAGGTTTAGGGGTGGGGATGGGTGGGTTTAGGGATCAGGGGGTGGAGACGGGTAGGTTTAGGTCTATGTAAGGTGGGAGGAGTTGGATCTAGATCCAACTCCGCCCCCTGGATCTTGTGTTCTGCAGTGAGGACCATCTCGAAATTCTCACCGCTCAGCTCTGCTCACATGCTCTGATCTGAACTGCAAATAATATTTTTTATTTTAAAATATGCACCCATTCAATGTTAGTTGTATTCCTAATATGTTAAAAACGCAAGACAGAAAAATGCTATTGTTGTCACAATAATTATGAATTACATGAATCATGTAAATGACAGCCCAACTTTCAATTTAAAAAGGCAGAATTTGACAAAAAAAAAAGTTGAATAGTTTGCATCACTGGATATTACAGTCGAGCCGACTGTTGCTATAGTAACGAACACAACTTTAATCACACAGGCTCTTATTTCAGTGTTGTTTACTTTCAGTTTTCATTCTTACATTCAACAGCAAGTCAAAAGGGGTAAGCTTTCAACTGAACTGTATAGCCAGCCTACATGCATTTTAGAATGCCCCGTCCATGCAATGAACGCACGTTATTGAATGATGTTTTTTTTTTTTCTTTCTTTCTTTTAGGACATTAAAACTGCTCCGGTAATTTCAGTGGTAGGCTATGATACATATTTGTGCATTAAACTCCTCATAACTCTCAAACTCCCCGTGATAGCACGCAAATATTTCTGCCCGTTTTCGCTCGTTGTCAGCCTCTGCTTTTCTGCAACAGACTGAAGCCTCCGCTTGAATTCAGCGTGCCTTGCATTCAGCTAATAAAATAAAAATTCTGCAATTTTCTGGCGTTATTTTATGATTGTTTGGGCAGTCTCAAGCTATAGCTTAAACTTCTCAAAATACAGTCCGCTTCAGATTAGTTTTAATCCATGCACAAATAAATGTAACGTACAGATAAACGTAATCTTTATCTAATTCTGATTGGGTGGGCAAGACTGACATTTGGGTGGGCTCAGCCTCAGTTAAATTGATGTCCAATAGCGACGTCAGCTGATGTTGAGATTTTGTTGTTTTTAGGTTGTGTAACCAAAATCCAATGTTAAGTCAACGTCAAATTGACGTCAAATATTGATGTCAACCCGATTTTCATTTTCAACCAAAATGCAACGTCTGTCTGACGTCATGTCCAACGTCAACCTGACGTTACATAGACTGGTGCCTGCTGGGAAGCGACTGAACAGCAGTGGGCAGGGCCTATGGTGAGAAGACTATTCGTCATGTCTTGCTCTGGAGGCGGTGTTTATGCAAATGTTTGTGACCTGGTGATGTCATCTGGCACCTCAGATCCAAAGCTAGCCATTTTTTGGAGCTTGATTAAATAAATGCCATGTTTATATTGAGCAGGACGTGATGAAACGTGCTGTATGTATTAAGCATACAAAGACCTCTTATATGCCAAAAGATCAAGGCAAGTTTGATTTCTCATGTTATAACCCCTTTAACTAAAGTATACAAGAAAATGTAAACACAAAATTATATTCTTCTGCTGATATTTATTTTGTGTTCTACAAAAGAAATTCACACAGCATTAGAACAACATGACGGCGAGTAAATGATCACAGAATTAGCATTTTTAAGCGATCTATAATATTATATTGTGTTATAAACATAATACTTCACAGATCGTTTTGTTAAGTATAATGTATAAAATTGTTAGTCACAGTTAGTGTGGAAATACGCTGGTTAAGTCATTGTCAGTATTGTTAGTAGATCACCCGCCAAACTATCCATTTGCGCTTTTAGAGGATCGCGGTCTCATGCTAATTTGCCCTGTTTAGTAGCTAAATCTGGCCCTAAAGCGGCACTTTGTAACTTTTGGGCCTCTAGCGGTTAAAAAAATAAAACTACATGCATCTCGTAGAAGAACGTTGTTTTGGTAGTGTTTCAGCTCTGCTACTCTGTTTGGATAAATGTTCTTCGTCAATTTTTTCTCATTTGTTGTGACAATAAAATTTAAGCTTCACTTTTTACTGTATTTTCTGTACACATGGACAAGTGACGTAGTGTGCAATTTCCCGCGAAATCCGTCCCGACAGCTCTAAAATGTCGTTATAAAAGTGCATTATTTAGTGTATTTGGGTGAAGACACTGGAAGATGGATTCATTTTATTTATTTATGTATTTTTGTACGCTCATATAGGCTAACTGTTTTGATCAAAAGTTCCATAGTGTAGCTTTAAGTAATATTTGTTAGTATACGTTGTTATTAAGTGTTATTTAATAACCCCGTGACAAAAGCAGATAACCTTGTAAAGGTGTGTTTTTCCTAAGTGTCAACAAATATTTATGTTGTCAGGCTCTCACGCGTTTGCCCCATATGTTCCACTCTCCCTCGCACGCGCTGGTTTAGATGTTGTGTAAATGACAGGCGTGTTTTATTGCACTGGCTTCATACTGTCATTCATCTCCAGAGCCCCTTGTGTAATCAGTGAATCGCGCGCGCTGTGTGAGTGCGTTCAGCAGCACTAAGGTGAGAAAGCAGAGGGAGGAGTTTAAACTTGCCCGAGGCTTTGGGAGCCGAGTGACTGTCATCCCTCTCTCGGGTTTATATGTGGACGCTTGCGCTGATTTGTCCTGCTCCACAGCAGATCTGTGCGCTCGGAGGTGTTGTTCAGGAGCACCGGCTCTCTCTTCTACCGGACCGGACACCCGTGACCATGGCAGACACCTACTAAAGCCATCACGGAGAGATACGCGTTTGTACCGACTATGGCTGTAGACGGTAAGCTCACTGTTAAACCAGTTTTTCTGTGATTCATAGTGCAGTCACATGCGAACGATGTCCCGTTTATTTACATGGTGACATGCAATGCAGCAGACAATACTTGTGACTTCTGCTGTGTACTGTACTATACTATACTGGACTGAAGACTAATATTTTACTACTATACCTACTCTACTATAAATTAACTCTTTACACTGTTTACGCAATTTTAACAGTACTATTTACTAATTTCTTCTTATGCTAATTCTTTACAGTAAAAAAATATAATGTTAACATCATTGTCTACATCCAATTTAACTTTTTTTTTTTTTTATTTAAGAATATTTTCTGCCATTTACTAGAATATTTAACTTAGGTTTTGCTGAATGCCATGTGCATGTTTTGGTTAGAAAGTTGGTGATTGGTGCAGCCCCACTCACACATTGTTGTTGTTTTTTATGTATTTTTGCCCATCATGTTGACATTACGCTCAACCCGCTGAAGGGAATGTCAGCTAGAGTGCATGGGTTTGTAGCTGGACATAAACATAAAGTCTACCTGACATCCTACATGATGAATGAAACATTCACACACATGCTTACAGTGATCTCAAGGGCTTTTATGTAATCATAAGAAATATATGTTTTCCCTTGGCCCCAGGCAATTATATGTAATCATAGTATATCTGCAGCGCTCAGCGTGGTGCTGAAACGGACAGCAAGACCTTGCCTCACTTTATCCTGCCTTCTTCTTATCATGTCCTTTTCCTAATTCTTTCCAATTTCACATGTGTGATAGTGTAGATTCAGTAACTTAAAAGAATAGTTCATCCAAAAATGAAAATTTGCTTAAAATGTGCTCACTCTCAGGCCATCCAAGATGAGTTTGTTTCTTCATCAGAACAGATTTGGAGAAATGTAGCATTACATCACTTGCTCATCAATGGATCCTCTGCAGTGAGTGGGTGCCGTCAGAATGCGAGTCCAAACAGCTGATAAAAACATCACAATAATCCACAAGTAATCCAAACCACTCCAGTTCATTAGTTAACATCTTGTGAAGTGAAAAGCTGCGTGTTTGTAAGAAACAAATCCATCATTAATACGTTTTAAATTTAAAACATTACTTCCGGCCAAAATAATCCATAATCCATAATAATGCTTTCTCCAATCCTCTGTTGTTCTCTCATATCAAAATCCAACATATTTGTTTGGGACTGTTTTTGCTTGTAAGTGATGATTCTGTGCGTATTTCTCTGCTGATTCAGACGAGTCTGGAGAAAGCAATATTAGGATAAAGGACTCATATTTTAGCAAGAAGCAACAGTTTGAAGTTAAAAACATCTTAATAGTGGATTTGTTACACAAGACATTAATTGATAGACTGGAATGGTTCTGATTATTGTGATGTTTTTATCAGCTGTTTGGACGCTCATTCTGACGGCACCCATTCACTGCAGAGGATCCATTGGTGATCAAGTGATGTAATGATCAATTTCTCCAAATCTCTTCTGATGAAGAAACAAACTCATCTACATCTTGGATGGCCTGAGGGTGAGTACATTTTCACCAAATTTTACTTTTTGAACTATTCCTTTAAAATAACAGTTTGTACCCAGAATAGGATGTCCTTTATATAGAATTATGTTGTGTTCCCTTTGAGCAAAAACATGCATTTGCAAACAAATTGCATAATCTTAAAGCCTCCCTCAAGGAATGTTAGATAATTATGTTTATTCATACATGTTGTTTTTTACCCAATTAGGATGGCTTGTTTTAATTAATGTTATATTCTGTGAGCAAATTATTATCAATGTTTAAGCACAGTTTCTCAGGCATATTAAGAGAAAGCCTGATATGCGAGTACACAAGAGGTTTATTTAGAGGAACCTCATATTTGCTTTCAAGCCGTTTGATTAAACAACTCAATTACACTTCAGAGAACTGATTGTTTGCTTTAATATCTTCTATTGCACAGATATTGCCATATCATTTTCTGGTTACAATACAGTTATTGCTTGGCTGTAATAAAAAGATTTCCAGAATAACACTGGATTCTGATTCACATAAAGCATGTTTGTGTCACTGCTCATATAAAGCTTCATCAGATCTGGAGAGGCACAGATGTTGGGTTAACCCCCTCTCGCCCTGTTTCACACACCCGACAGCTCTGAACCAATCCCAGCATGCAGCACGAAGACTGGGCTGTTTTCCTGCTACCTAAGGGACCACCAATGCATTAAGTGCATGGACACATGCGTGTCACTCATTCATTCATGCATACAGATGGATTAGAAATGCTAGACCCACAAGCTCTACTCACGGATGCTAACCACACGCACAATGGCTGAAAAAAAAATAGAAAGAGAGAGTGAACGAGCAGTAGCGATGAAAAGAGAGTCATTTCTGGCCCGTTTCGCTCAGATTGACATGCAATGGGTGAAGGGAGTATATATTTTGGCTCAATGTGTGTTTGCCTGTTATCAGCAGAAGCGATTCCATGCTTGACCAGTCTGTTAACACCACTGACTGTTTTTTTCTGTGACTGGTAGACATTTGCTTTTACTCTGTCTGTCATTTGAGAACACAAATAATGAATTTAATTAATTTTGACCGTTTCGCTTCAGTCGCCTAGCAGACGTTTTTGCTACTTTTTTAATGGAAATAAATCTTGTGTGTCATATTTTCCACTTCCCAAAAATAAAGAATTAAAAAAGATATAAATAAACAAAGCAAGCATAACTTTCACATTTACATTTAGTCATGTTGTTCATTTATTCTTTCACCTCAACTGCTGAGAGAAGAACAGCTTTTCCATCGTATTTTAGAATTATTTTGACTTTTTCCATCAGTTTATAAAACACAAAAACTGAATGCACTTATAATGGAAAGTTTATATGAAAGCAGTTAAAAAAGCTGTCAAAGCAGAAATGTGAAGCTTGTGCTATATTTGTGTTATAATGCTTATTTTAATTCTGTCATGTGTGTTATTTTAGCTATAAAGTTAGTTAAATTATCATTTTAACAGTGGGATATGTTCATACGTAATATTATAAGTAACAATTGGACTACTTTTATACTGTTCATTGAAAGACTGGATACTGATGCACCAAAATTATTTTTTACCGAAATACTGAAAATTAAATTAAATTTAACAGAACAACAAAATTCAACAGAAAGTTAAATATCATTTGGGTAACTCAACTTCTTTCAGAACTGTGGGAAATAAACAAAAAGTTTACATCTCGCAATTATTTTTTAATTTTTTATTATGTAATTCTGACTTTTTTCTCAGAAAAAGAGAAAATCTCTTTATATCTTGACATGCTGACTTAATATTCTGAAATTCTGAAGAAAAAAAAATCAGAATTGTGTGAAAAAATGTCAGAATTGTGAAATAAAAAGTTGCAGTTACCTTTTTTTCTATTTACAAGTGCACAAGCTTCCATACAAAACAGACGCTGACACAGTCAAAACACACCATTGCAAAGTGCTACAGTAATTAATATTGGCAATATTTTCAATTGCCATCAATATTGAATACAAAATGTTAGAAACCAGTTTCACCTTACTGGTCTCATTTTATCATTTATAACATTTACATTCAAAACAGTTTGTATTTTATGTTTATCCAATATTATTGCCTTGTCCTATAGACTTTACTTGAAGTGAAATACACAATTTTACACAATCTAAATTATGTCTGTGGTAATGGACAGTATGTCACAGATGCTGATAATAGAGATTAACTATTATTGAACCCTGAACATTCCTTTAACAATGCTCCCAAATCTGTTCCTCTAGGAGCTTTTGTCCTAAAGCCTCTTGATCTTGTTTGTACTCAGAGCATTGTAGGTCAGATTAAATGAATCTCGCCCCAACCACATGACCGAAGTTACGTCCCTGTGAACTGATTCTCACATGAGCGAATGAATAAAAGAAGAAAAGGAGGTGAAATGAAAGGAAGCTACTGTTTTCTTTAGCCACATAAACATGGTCTTTATTAGCTTTCTCTCACATGTTTGTTAAAGAGGGGCTCTTAACAGCTATTTGGTGTCCTGCCCAAAAGTTGGCTCTGGAGAGCTTTTGAAATGTGATCCTGCCTCAAATGGTGTGGAATGTGTGTGTGTGTGTGTTTAGGCCAGCATCCTTGTGTCCTCACAGGCATTGTATCCACCTTAAACCATTCATCCATCCATCCATCCCTTTATCCCTCATTCTTTTGTATCATATATTTTAGAAGCAGACAAAGGATTTTGCTCAAATGGATTTTGTGTGTTTGTATTTTTGTAGAATATAGCATGTTTGATCTGTCTGTGTGCGTTTTCATTATGTTTTTGTGCTGGTGTGTGTATGTTTGGGTTTTAATTCTCCTTCTGTTGACCTGTTGGTCTTAATATCCTCTTACGGTGTCATAGACGTTCACACAGCATCTGTGCTGACATCAGGGGAAGAGAAAGTAAAACAGATTTGCCTGCTTTTTTTCTTGCAGTTATCCATTTATATGATAAAAGATTTTAAATGAAAAGACGTCACTCTCTGTGCATCATAGGTGTAATGTTTGTTGTACAGATTTGCACAGCTGGCATTGGTGGATATTTTTGTGTCTGACTTTGATCTGGTTAGACAGTCCGCCGTCAGGTGCATTCACACCCACTCTAGTCAAAATTAACAAAGGAATGTGTACAGGATTGACAGAATTTCCATCAGAATTTGGAACCAGAATCTCATGGAGTCAAATAAGAATCCTTTAAGAATGACTCTATGAAAAATTTCAATCTTGCTGGATAATTATAATTTGTTCCAAAATCAGACTGTATTTCTATAAGCAATCCTTCAAACTTTTCTTTAGGATTCTCTTCCTTTCTGGGTGGTTGAGTGTTCTAGACTTTTGTCTGGAAGTTGATATGTGGTTTCTAGAATATTGCTATGTTTTAGGGCCCTGTTTACACCTGGTATAAAATGTAAATTACCCCATGATTTACTCACCCTCAAGCCATCCCATGTGTATATGACTTTCTTCTTTCAGATTAATACAATCTGAGTTATATTTAAAAAATCCTGGCTTTTCCAAGCTTTTATAATGGCAGTGAATAGTGGTCGAGAATTTGAAGTAAAATAAAGTGTGTCCATCCATCATAAAATTACTCCACATGGCTCCGGGGGGTTAATAAAGGCCTTCTGAAGTGAATCGATGCGTTTGTGTAAGACAAATATCCATATTTTAAAGCTTTATAAACCAGAATGTCTAGCTTCTGCTAACTGTGTTTATTTTTATTATCCCCCCAGAGTCGTGTGGAGCACTTTTTATGATGGATGGACACTTTTTTGGGCTTCAAAATCTCGAAACCCATTCACTGCCATTATAAAGCTTGGAAGAGTTAGGACATTTTTAATAAAACTCTGATTGTATTAGTTTGAAAGAAGGAAATCATATACACCTAGGATGGCTTGAGGGTGAGTAAATCATGGGGTAATTTCATTTTTGGGTGAACTATCCCTTTAAGATGCATTTTGGTCAATCGGATCATAAGTAGACGAGGGAGACCTGCTGTTTTAATCCATCTTTTGTCCACTTTTGACCACTTTACAGGAGGGTCTATGGTCATGGGGTATGTGTGGGCTCTTTCTGATTTTTTTATTTAATATTGAGAAATAAGCTTTCGCAATTTGCTTAAGAGCACAAAAGGAGACAACGGAAAATGATACGGAGAGCAGCAGCTTTCTTTTCTTCTCTAATAGCCTCAAAACTATGCTGAACTTTGTGGGTTTGTGTTAGCATCAGGACTGGTAAGAGAAAATTGTGGTTTGTAAATTTTGTATTTTTTTTTGCTTTCAAACGAAACTGATGATTTCAGCTGGCAAACTTAGTCTGGCTAGTGTGCTTCAACAACACTAATGTTTATGAATTAGGTCAGTAGGTGGAGAAGAGGCGGTCTTTAGAGGCTTGTCAAACACATTCGGCCACATGAGCATTTTCACTATCAAACCAATCTGGTCAAATGTGTTTTTGACTGCCTCTGGAAGTGGTCGAAAGTGGACAAGCTCAAAACTTTTCAGACCCCCTTTACACCGGTATTTAGCATTGTTCACTTGTGATTAGATTAAGGTTGCAAAGGGGCAAAAAAAATCCAGAAACTTACCAAAATGTTCTTAAAGTTTCCAAAACATCCTGGAAATTTTCCAGAAATATACTGGAATTATTCCACCCCTTTGCAACTCTAGATTGGATCAACAAAAATGCATCTTAATACCAGGTGTAAACAGGGCCCAGGATGTCCTTGTTGGTTCTTTAACATTGTTATGTGGATTCTAGTATGTTCTGGTTTGTTTCTACTAGGGTGTTGATAGATGGTTGCTTTGGTGTTTTAGGTGGTTTCTAGGGCAATGATAGGTGGTTGATGGGGTGTTCTGGGGGATTGTTTGGGAGTTGCCTTTTGGGGCTATTGTAGGTGATTGGTAGGGAATTTCAGCCAAGGAGTTGCTGGGAGGTTGCCTACTTGTTGAATTTAAATGAGCCTTTTAAGTCTCTATTACAGTATACTGTGTTCCTTCCATCTTTGTAAATACGTTTTTTAACCATATTATCTCCTGCCTTTTTAAAACTGTATGTCTGATTACTTAGAAAAGTAATCCTACACCCCAACAATGTTGGTAGCACAAACGGTACAGGTCGAATTTAATATTTCAGGTTAGAAATTTGCTTCAATCCCTAACTCTAAAAATAATCTTTAAAAGACACCACTTATAAATATGAATGAATTGTGCTGAAAACTCTTGTTTGATCTGTTTAAAATGATACAGTTAAGGCGGAACCTGAAGATCCAGTTTACAGCTTGCCGATGCCTTTCACATTCTAATCAATAAGACTGTATAGATCACATGCTTCATCCATATGCTGCCTCATTACGGATCAGCGCTACACTTCTGAGATTCCCTATGAATAATAGTGGGATTGAGGGGGATGGGGAGGAAAAGCAAGGGGGAGGTGTCTAATAAACATTCACTCGTCAATCCCTGTGGACTTTAAACAGATTGATCAAGCGTTGAAACCCGGGAGGGATCAATTTGGCTTAAATCAACAAGCATCTTTGTGAAAATGGAAAGAGAGTAAGAAGGAGGCAGAGAGATGGCTAAAGAATGGAGAAGAAAGGTCCATTTCATTTGCTGGGAGGACTGATGGCTGGGTCGACCCGTGAGCTATGGATAATTGCTCTTGCGGAGGGCAGAGCTTTATACCCTCAACATCCTGAGTGTTCTCATCTTCGTTCTCCCCCCAGTGTTACCTAATTTCTTCTGTACTGTGGTCACTCTTGATTTTTTAAACGGCCAGTCTGTCAGCTCCTCTCATCCTGTTGTATTAGCAAGCGCACGGGCCCATGTCCAATATCTCGCTGTTAATTAGTGTGCCGCGAAGAAAAGAAATGCATGATTGGGGGAAAGATAAAGGATGAAAGAGGAGGAGGATGTTGAAGAAAGAGACAGGGAGAGAAATGGAGAAAAGATAATAGAAACCGCTGAGAGGATTGTGCTAATTAGCGATAATGCACTTGGTTTGAATTTGATGGAAATTGATGGTCTCGTGTATGCTAGTGAGTAGTTGCTTTTCCAAAGCATCTCAAAGCAGTGGTTGTTAACCAAGGGGCCGCATCTAATTTAAAATGCTAAAAATAAGCACATAAAATCAAGATGTAAACTGAAATAGTTTTTTTTTTTTTTCTCAATTCCATTTTTCTATGCAGCACACAGAACCACTTGCGTGAAAGTTATGAAATTTGGCACACAGATAGAGGACAGTCTGAATATTAACCATAGCAAATTTGGAGCCTCTATCTCAAACTCTCTAGCGCCACTAATAGGCCAATTTTTCGGCTAATAACTTTTGAACCTTAAGGTCTAGAAGCAAAAATTTTTGTTCTTCTTTCTTGGCTCATGCCAAGTCGAATGCATACCAAAAATGTAATTTCTACAGGTCAAGATTTTTCGCATTTTTCGCAAATTTTTAATTTAGCGAAAAATCTTATTTTTTCGAACTTGTCCTGACCTTTCAGGCAGTTCTTCTGGTTTTCACCAAAATTGCTTCAGATCATCTTCTGACAATGCTGGCAAAAATTTCTCAAAAGATTTCTGATAGACCAAACTGTTCTCATAAAGCGTGTTAATGAATTTGACAAAATTATATTATATATATATATATATATATATATATTTGTGTGTTCTCTTATTTTCAAGTGAAAATAAGAAATTAAAAGAAAATAAAACAAAAATAAATGAAAATCTGCTTATAGCTTTGAGTGAAAAAAAAACAACTATCAGATGTAGAATATTTTATGTATTATTATTATTAGTAATAATAATAATAATCAGTTTATTATTATTTTATTATTATTAATATTTTACCCAAAGGTATGAGCATATTTTCTTTTCATTTGTTTCTTTTTCCGCAGACCCTTTTACTTCATATTCAGAAAATACTGTATCATGTAGAGATTATTATTAAACCAGTGCCCTATTCTTTAATTGTGAACTATTTGTGAACGTTCATAATGTGTGATGGAGGTTTCTGATTGGTCAGTGGCCTCGCTGAAGGCACTAGGCGGAGACGATGCTGCTCCTGCCGGCAAAAAGCAATTACACAATTACACTGATTTTTAACATCTGTATTATCAGTCTCACCCAGCTCTCCTCCAGCTAATGGATGCATTATGAACCCGAGAACACGAGAGAGGGGCTCAGAGGACCACGTCGTCTTTCTATTCTCATCTGTGTTTCTGTGGGTGATGAACAGCTCTATACATTTTACCCTGTCTCTCAAAATATCCCCCATGGGCCATATCTCTGACTCGAACTCTGTCTCTTTCTCTCACATCAGCTTCCTCTTCTGACCCGCTTTGACCGTCTGGTCATCCTCACAAACACAGACCTCAGCTGGAAGGGGCGTAGATGTGGATAAAAAAATAAAATAAAATTAGGCGAATTATAAAATTAGGTGGCTGTTAAGGTTTACCACACAGTTTATTAGATTTAGTCCTCTGATTCGTCTTCACAGTTGGCGGTAACACTGTGCAGTTATGATACCAGATACTATACTTCAATATGTACTGCAGTAAAAACCTGGTCAGAAAAACCTGGTTTTGTTGCCTCTAGAGGAAACTGATGCTTTCTTGAAAGGCTTGTGAGAGAAGTGCACTTAATTGTATTTAATTGGCACTTGCAGGGTACTTCAAATCTTATAAAAGTTTTTATAAAAAAAATACTTGCAGCTTATATAATATTAATGAAATAAAAAGCCACTTAAGTAGACTTAAAGAGAGTTCACTCTTGTGACTTAGTACACTTTTAAAAAGTGCACTTTGTAATAATGTCAAATGAAAAGTTCATCTTAAATTATTATTTTAATAATCTTTGTGTCACGCTACGGTGTGAAATGAGCGCACAAAAATGAATGAAGGCAAACAGTCTTTTAAAGGGGTCATCGGATGCCTATTTTCCACAAGTTGATATGATTCTTTAGGGTCTTAATGAAAAGTCTATAACATACTTTGGTTAAAATTTTTCAATGGTAGTGTAAAAAAAACACCCTTTTTATCCTGTCAAATTCAGCTCTGTATTCAGCAAGCCGTTTTAGTCCATGTCACTTTAAATGCTAATGAGCTCTGCTGATCCCGCCCCTCTCTTCCTACTGTTTACTTTAGCCACATTTAGCTGCAAAACTTGCTAACTAGCACATTATTAGGAAAGGCGATTTGCAAAGATTCATAAAAAAAACTTATACTCACTTCTTCTGTAGATGAAGCTGGATCACGAATGATTCGCGCGAACATAGACGTATTTAGGCAGATTGAGGATCGGAGCATTCCCTTCAAAAATGAAAGTAACGTTAATCCTCTGCGTCTTACTCAGATGTTGGAAGTAAATGACGACTGCTATATTCATTATTACATCCAACAACAAAACACCTCAATCGCTTAATCGGAGACATTCTTGTCTTCCCCTGCACCGGAGGCGGGCAGCTCTCAGCTCACTCAGGGCGGGTCTAAGGTAAGACGATCTTGTCAATCAACTATCGTGGGAGCGGTCTGTGCAGAACTACGTCATTCTGACAGGAATCTCAGAACAGCCTGATTTGAGAAAGGGAATTTTAAAATAGGGATTAAAAAAAAAACACTGGGTGGATTTTTATCATTATAGGATGGATGTGTACACACACTTCCAACACACATTTATGTTCAAACAACTGTGTGAATTTTGCATCCGATGACCCCTTTAATAAATCCACACAGAGGGTAAAACCACAGGCAGGCACACACATAATCCACAAATGACATCTACAATACCAGACAAGGGAACACAGGACAGACTAGAACTTAAATAGGGAGGCAAATGAAGATAATTAGTGAGACACACGTGAATCAAATGACGAAATCAAAGGGGAGACAGAAACTAGGACACACTGGGAACACGTGAGGGATGAAAACACAACAAAACAGTCCAAGGGTGTGACACTTTGGTTGTGCATTAAAGTACAACACTTATTTTGATGTGTTGACTAACATACTAAAGCACATGTAAAGTACTGTAGAGTGTTTTTTTATTTAGATATTACACTCGATATTACAGGTTCATATATTTTAAATGTACAAAACTGCAACTTCATAATCAAAAATATGTAATTAAAAATATATTTAAGTGAATAACATACAAGTGTCAACAGAAATTACATTAAAGTATATTTTAGTTTACCATAAATACTTATCAGTACATTCAGCAGTTCACTTTAACCAAATTTGAACAGACAATACAAGTAATTATGAAATTACATAAATATGTACTTAAGTCCTACTTCAGTGGGTCAACTTCAGGTAATTGCATTTAATATGAATTTAAACCAAATCCAATTAATTGTCTGAAAACATTAGGCTACATTATATCTGCACTTCAGTATAGTCTTTTGAAGTATATTATGTTTGTAATAAGTGCTTTTATATTAGAAGTATGCTGTAAGTGTACTTCTTTTTCACAAGGGTAGAGCTGATACAGTGTAAGCACACTAGAGTGTCTTTAAGTATGTATAAATACACATAAAGACATTACGTCTGTATTAAAGAGTGGGGGAGCGCAGTTCTGAATCTTTCCCATAAAGGCCCATGTGTTGTCTGTCTGTACAGGGACTGACTGCTGTAAAGATGCCTTATCAGGGTTAAGTGAAGGTAGAGCTCTTACTGGCCCTGAGCAGGTAGAAACCCAGAGTCTCTAGGGTGCCTATAGGGAGCGTCTGATGCATGTTGCACACAAACATTTGTCAGTGGATTTGCCTGAGTTTGCGAATGCCTTGAATATGATGTGAAGTGGATCAGACTTTATGTCCTTGAATAAGACACTCAACTCCAGGTTGTTCCAGAGGGACTCTTCCTTATTAATTATACTGTAAGGTGATTTAGATAGAAGTGTCAGCTAATTTATATATTAATTAGTAGTTAATTAAAAAAGATTGCAACATCAACAGTGGAGCCTTCATTGTTGCCATTGTTAGGGGTCAGATAAGTGTTTTGATGAGGATCTGATAGTTGTTGACTCTCCATTTTTGCACTTGAAAGTTAGATGAGGGTTGCTTATAGTATGTTACATTAAAAAATCGGTTATATAAAAAAAGAAAATGGCAGTATATATATTATATATAATGTATAAAATATACATTATTTGGCACTCATATCATATAGATCAGGGTTTCCACCCAAGGGTTTGTGTGAAAGAACTGCAAGGTGAGATTGTTTTCAAACTGCCAAGGAAAATTTTTTAATAATAAATGTTCATTATTCATAATGTAGAATGAATAATAATAAATGCTAAAATATTTAAAGCTGCAGTCCATAAGTTTGGCCGCTTTTTTCGCCATCTCTGTTTGAAACCTACAATTGAATTATTTTCTTTACGTGGGTTGTGCGTTGGCACAGCTCCTCAGCGCGGATGAATTTTAATGTTTTGAGGTGAATGTGTGGCTTTCAGTCTCTGCACCGGTATGGATCCTGTACTTAGGAATCACAGATTCTAGCCTACGTCTATGGAAGTATGACCCAAATAAGAATTTTCACCAGATATTGTGGCTGAAGTAAGAAGTCTGCCACTTTTGTTCTGACCAACTGAGGAAAAAAGCATTACAATAAATCGTGCTACCAATGGTGATTAAATCTAACGATCAGTTAGCTCATATCACATCAAACCGTGCAAATTATTATTATTGTTATACTTGGTTCTCAAATTGTTAATGTTAACAACATCTTGTCGCAGTGATTAACATTAACAATTAACAAATTGTTAATGTTAATACATGTGTATTAGCGTGTAGATTTAAATTTCTGTACAGTCTAATCTCTAATTGTCATACCATTCAAATTTAATTTAAAGAAATTCTTTTAACCCCAAAAGCAAATTATTCTTCCTTAGAACTGGTTCTCTTTAAAATACAAAACTTGTGTAATTCCACATAGGCTATCTGTAATCAGAAGCACATTTAAAACTGGAATATAATCTAATTTCAGTCAAATGTGTTTCATAAACACATAATCCTTTTCGGATTACAATCCGTCATCAAAATGATACATTTTATTATTCCAGCTGTTGTGACAAAAGGCTATAAACGATCCTCCACCTGCAGCATCCTAACGTGTGATAGTCTACTAGCCGGGACAACTTCTTTATGTTTACGTGACGTAATGACGCAGCGGCATGCTCGAATTTCCCGCCAATTGCTATCAGTACCTCTCAAATTAGAAAACATTATTACAAGCTTACCTTTGTGAATCGTACTAAGGTAAGGTGATAGTTTTGAACACTGGCTGGTTATGTATGGTTATGTACTTCAAAAATTTATTTTGGATAATTTTAACCAAAAAAAGTTATGGACTGCAGCTTTAAATAAGAATACATTTTCCACAAGTAACAATTAGTGGTCAACTAATTAGTGGTTTTTAATGGCCGATCTTAGAGAGCTATATATAAGCAAATGTTATAATACATTTTTTACTGTTAACTTTCTTTGTTTAACAGTTCTGTCTAATAATTAATAAGTCAGAACTGTTAAACATAGACCGCAAACTATTGAAGATGGAGGATGGAAGTTATGTGCACTCCGGTGCTGGCATTTGCGTGGTTGTCAAAATAAAAGTCCCACTACTGACACATCAGCCAAGCAGAAAAATCTTATCAGCCAATAATGAATATATTGCCAAATATCGGCCCCCAATAAAATGTATAATTGAAAAATTAAAAAGCTTTGTTAAAAATGTAATAAGTTCACAAGTGAACATGCAAAGATATAGTGAAAATTGTTATATTTTATGAAATGTTAGCATTTCTCAAAATCTGAAGTAAATAATTGAGATCACAGGAATTTACAAAAAGTTCAAGGAATGATGGGACATTTATACACATGGAAATTATACTAAGAACTAGAGAAAGTATTTTAACTAGTGATCAACTAGTCAATGCCAATGTCGATATCTGTAGAACATGGTGGCTGATGGCAGATATAATTTCCATATAAAAAGTACAATTTATTAATAGCGATAAAGACATACACAAAATTGCAGAATTCATTTTAAAATATATTCAAGTTCACTAAAAGTATTTGAAAAAAGAAAATGTGAACCAACTATATATTTTAGTTAACGCCAAACTCAGAATGACCTAATGTTATCCAGTTAATCAGCCTGGGTAAAATATTGCTATTATCACAAATTTTATTATTGGGTGAGTTTCAAAATGTCATGAGTGTTTATGTAAAAAATAAGGTTGCATCTTTGATTCTGTGTCTTACTTTCTCTCTCTTGCTCTGAGGTGTATTTAAATAAGGTGGACTACCACTCTTTCCCTTACTTACACTCCCATAATCACTGAGCATCAGTAATGTTTCCTAGAGGTCATGCATTATCTCTGTGACTCTAGTCTCTATGCTGTGACACAATGGTTCTCTCTGCTGCTTAAGTGAGTGTGTGTTTGTGTTTGTGAGGTAATAGTGTATCACTGACCTTTTAACATGTCTGTTCTCATAATCCACTCTGAAAGAGTCCAGACCACCTTATATGCGATTAGAAAGGATTTGATGTATACTGGCATGTGTGTGAGAGAAAGCGAGTGAGGAAAGTGAGAAATACACTCTGGCAGGCCATCTCAGAGTAAGCAGTCCTCTCAGTTTTTGAACTCAAGCTGAAGCTTCAAAGTCACCCTCAGGATTTGCCCTCGCTGGCTCGAGGCTGTATTGAATTACATAATTCCCCTCTGGACCAAAAATTAAACGAGTAAATCATTCAATGATTCATTCATAAAGACAGTTTCTGCCTACTTATATCGCCTAAACAGTAATCTTTTATGAAGAAAAAGTACATACTTTTGAGCCTGTAGCAGTAAGAGTAAGTTTGTCTACTCTACTTCTACTCTGTCACTGTAAAGTGGCCTGTCAATCATCTTGTCACAGTTAATGTCCTCACATAAACACTCCATATTTCATTTTTACTCAACAATTCTTCCTACCATATTGAAGAGAAATGAAGTAGCATGCTGATCTGCCAGTCATGTGTCTTTTGTGCTGAGAACTCTCAAATTTTTGCATAATGATGCATTAAAACATTAATAATGTTTACAATGTTGTCGCATATTAAATACATGTTTTTCATCAGGTTAGATATTGAATATTAATCACTCAAAGCTGTTTATCTAAACCTGTAACTGTTCATTGCGCATACTTTTGCATAGTTCTGAACTGAATCCTCCTCCAAAACAAAATGGGTTATGGCAAAATTAGCCATTAAAGTGTGCATGCATCTGCACTTTGAAAGAATTTCCACTAGAAATATTATCATCCATGTAACTTTGGGATACTGCTTTCAACAAACAACTTTTTGGGACTCACGGATTTTAACTATTAATACTATTTAGGACATATAGTATTCAAACTGGGATGCAGCAAGTCACTTGTTTATTCCTGAATGAATCAGTGTGTTTAAACAAATTGGTTGAGTGAATAATTCAAATGACTTATAACTACACTCCTACTGGCGTAACAATGTAACCTGCAGAAAGTATCACTGAAAAATCCTCACCACTAATTGGCAAGACTGACAGTCTGTGTGAACATATTTCAAAGATTTGATGTGACTAACCTGGCAAATCCAGCAATTATTTCATCCTCAAAAGCTCTTCTTGTATCTTTCCAGGTGGACCGGTGCATCCTGTATACCTTGAAGTTATTTTTTACAAAAAAAAAAAAAAAAAAAAAAAAGATAAACAGTATAATCTTCAATAAGATGCATTTATATTTAGAACATTTAAACAGAATATTTACGTACACAAAACATACATTTCGGCACTGTCCACTTTATACTCCCTGAGAGGTTTCTGGACCAGATGCACTCAGCTACACAAAGACACACACTGGAGGACATAAATTGGGTTGCGATGACATGAGATTATTTGCTGTGTGCTTTTTTTGAGAATGGAGTCTGTTCTGATTAGAAAGAACAAGGTCCAAAAGAGCAGAAGCTGTTGTGTCTCATTGAGTAAAGGAGAATAGGAAAGGACCACTGACCTGACATTAATGTTACTTACAGTTAAGACACATTAATAATAATGATAACACATTAATGCTTATTTTGCACTTGAAGGGACTGTTCACCCAAATGGTGTAAATTCTGTCATTATGCTCACCATCATGTCATTCCAAACCTGTGGAACACAAATGAAGACACTTAGCAGAATGTTCAAGCTGCGTTTTTAATGATGAAAGCATGAAGTTACCACAAGCTGTCAGTCTGAACTGAGCAAAAACAAACTTGTATGTTTAACACAGTGTGAAATATGATTGCTTGATATATTCAATACCAGTCCAATTCTACTAATTAGCTACCAATTCATTTAGTTAATTTTGGTACTTGACATCACTATTTAGCATAAAAACAATGGTAATATTTGTTTATGTGTGTTTAAAGCTTGCTAGCTTACTGGGTCAGCATGAAAGATATTATTTATTGCCCTAGACTGATTGCAAAGCAGTACTGTAGAATTAAAATAGACTAAAAAGCAAACTTAAAAGGCAAATTTGCAGACTTGATGGCACTGACTGATACAGTATCTTGTGTCAATAGCTAATAGTCAAAATGTAAGTATTGACCCAGCTGTAGTGTGGAATAAACGCTAAAAATAATGGAATACATTGCATATGCCACAATATTTTTTATTACTTATAGTATCTACGTATAGTGTTTTGAAAAATGGCAATGGCAGACAGATGGAGAGAGTGTTCATTCAGGACATGAGTTTATGGAGAGACTGTGAATGCATAAAGAGCGGCAGCTTTTATTCTCTTCTCTGTTCTGTGTCTAAATGGCCAGTGTTGGTTCTATTGGCTACCTGGAGCCTCCCTGCCCAGACAGCACACAATACAGACGGGTAATTGGCATAGCTGTCAGGCAGAGAGAGGGGGAGCTGGGGAGAGTCTGATAACATGGCAATTAAAGCAAGAGAATACAGTGATTGGAGAATAAAGCAACAATCAGACAAAGACAGAGAGAGAGAGATTACATTTGGGTCCTTTGAGGACTTGAGTGAGTTCATACCTTATGAACACATAACCTTTCTACACTCTGAGACTGTCTGAGCGAATGAGACGAGAGAGAGATGTTCTCTGAATACCTGTGCGCAGAATAATTGCTAAGGCATTCATTCTTGGATTTGAACAAACCCCTAAGTCTAAAATATTAAACTTGAATAATTTGTCTTGCATCATTTTTGTGGAAATGATTGAAATTGTTGATTAGATTGTAGTTAAAGGTACAGCACACCCAAAAAAAAAAAAAAAATCTGGGTAACACTTTAGTATAGGGACTTCAATTCTTATTTATAACTACTTGCTTATTAGCATGCCTGTTATTAACATATTATGTACTTATTAGTCCTTATAAAGCACATATTCTGCATGACCATATTCTACATCGCTAATCCTACCCAATACTTAAACTTAACAACTACCTTACTATTAATAACAGCAAATTAGGAGTTTATTGAGGCAAAAGTCATAGTTAATGGTTTGTTAATGGCGAGAATTGGACCTTAAAATAAAACATGACCAAATTCTGTCATCATTTACTCTTCCTCATGTTGTTCCAAACCTGTATGATGTTCCTTCTTCTATGAAACATAAAAGAAGATACATTATTTTGAAGAACATTGGAAACCAAACATTATATTCCAAGTCTTCAGAAGTTTAAAAATCTCATAATATAATATTGTAACTAAAATCATTGTAATTTACTTGCCTTTTGCATTTTTTATATTTGTTGAGAAGTTAGAAGTTAGTGATGTTAGAGGCTAAAAAATGTATATAATAATAATATTATAGAGAGAGAGAGAGAGAGAGAGAGGATTAGGAAAGATTCTTATGTTTCTGAATTTGTAGATGTACAATCTACATCGTATATTTCAGCGCACAAAAATGTATGAGTGAACATTATGAATACTAAAAAGATTAGGCTACAATTTTGACCGCTCTGCAACCACCCAAGAACTCTTAGCAATGCATTAATAACCAATTAGTTCTAGTTCTAGTTCTTTTATTTATAAATCACATTTAAAACAGTCGCAAGTCTGACCAAAGTGCTGTACAACATGATGATCAAAGGTAAAAACACATTCAAACAACTTCAACTTGCAAAAGCTAAAGAAAACAAATGAGTTTTCAAAAGAGATTTAAAAACCGATAAAGATGGAGCAGCTCTGAGGTGTGCTGCCAGGCTGTTCCACGATCTAGAGCCCATCACTGAAAAAGCTCCATCTCCTCTGCGTTTCAACCGTGTGGAAGGACCATAAGTAGGTTTTGCAATTAGCAACTATATAGTGGGAAAAGAGGAGAAGCTAAAGGAGGAAGAGAAAAGGACGAGAGGGAACTGTGGCTTGTTGTCTGTAATGGATTTGTTTGAGATTAACTCTGTTAATTTGGGTCGTGGAGAGATGGCAGCACCCGGGACTGACCTCATGTTACAACAATTATTACAGACAGACTGACTATATGCACCAAACACTGAGGATGACAGATGAAAATATGGTGGAATAAGTTTCTCCCACTGTACAGAAAAAAAATTGGATTTTGCAAGTTTTTGCAAGTGTGACTATGTGTGTGTGTGTGTGTTAAACTGACACTGATTTGTGTAGCAGCACCTCCTGTGAGTATCTCAACTGAGGTGGCCTGTTTGCACCTAGATGTCTGATCAGTAAGCAGATTGCAGTTCAGTAAACACACACACACACACACACAGCTGTGACTGGAGCTGGAGACACACTGCGACGCCCCACTGTCTGTGTGAGAGTGTGTGTGATCCGCTGCTCTCTGCTGTTCATTACTCTCTCTCTCTGTCCTCACTTCTGTTTGTCCATTATTATTCTCTTTCTCTCTGGTGACTCTCTCCTCCTCTCATTTGTTTGTTGGTTTGTTTCATCGTTGGTTAGTTCATCCTTCCTACCTTCCTTTCTTCTTTCAGTTTCTTTTTGTTTTTGTTTCGTCTTTCCTTCAATTGCTCATTCCTTTTTTTTCATTCTTTTCGCCCAGTCCTTTCTTTCGCATTCCTTCATTCATTTATCTGTTTCATCTAGTCCTTTTCTTTCTTTCTTTCTTTCTTTCTTTCTTTCTTTCTTTCTTTCTTTCTTTTTGTTTCATTCATTCACTCATTCATTCAACCAATCAATCAATCAGTCAGTCTGTCATTTATTTGTTTCTTTGGTTAGTTCATCCCTACCTTTATTCCTCCATTTTGTTCATTCTATTTTTCCTTCTTTCCATTTATTGGCTCATTCCTTCATTCCATCCTTCTGTTTCCTCATTCCTTTCATTCTTTCCATCCTTCCTTTGTTTGTTTGTTCTCATCCTTCCTTTTGTTCATTTTTTCCTTCCTTCCTTCCTTCAATTTCCATCATTTGCTCCCTCATTCCTTGTTTCATCGTTGGTTAGTTCATCATTCCTACCTTCCTTTTTTGTTCATTCCTTCTTTCCATCCTTCTGCTCCCACACTCATTTTTTTCATTCTTTCATTTGTTTGTGTTTGTTCCTCCCGTCCTTTTATTTGTTCATTTGTTCTTATTTCCTTCATTCATCGATCGTCAAGAGACCTGATGGTCATATTGAATGTTTAGTCAGTCTCTGTCCGCTCTGAATGACTTGATCAGTTTTAGAAATTACAGTTACAATGTCACATTGGATAAATAAGTTAACTGTAAAAGATAAATAACAGAATGAAACAGAATTAAACATATTTAAATAATCACATATACGTAACTTAACTTTGACAGCTCTAATGCATACATAAATGGATGAATATTTTACCCACTTACACTGTTTATTAAAAAGTGTATAGTTACATTATAGTTGCCATTTATGGATTGTTTCATCCACAGACACACATTTCCGAAGTCGATACAGTCGAAACAGTATTGAATGGGGCTGGAGTTGAGTACATTGGACAGCAGAGGTTGGCTCCATTGATTTGTTAGGAGCATCTGATGGGCTTATCTGTTTGTGTTCATATGCAGCTGGATGTTAGTTCACCGAAAGCTCTTCTCTCCTATTTCAACAATCTTGAATTGCACAGTAACATGTTCTGTGCTCTGGACGGTGGCTGTTCTTGCCCTTTCTTCTCCCAGCAGTGGTTGGGTCGGGCCGGTTGACTCCTGCAGCTGAACTGGGGTGAAGGTAGGCTGGCTGTAGCCGGCGGGACAGGCCCATGAGGAGGCACAGAGTAGTGGTGGTTCAGTCCGGCACTGCTCCAGCTTACAGAACTGCTATACAGAGTTTCATCGAAGGTACATTTATTATTCATTATTGTGGTCTTTTTTCGAATATGAGGGTAGGTCTGCTTTTTCTTAATTACTATTGGTTAAATGGTTTACAATAATGAATTTTGAATAGTGTTTGTCCCAGAGGAATGTTTTATTTCTCTCAGTGCTCAGGAGACCTAATTTAGCTGTCAGTTATGTTTCATAATACGTTTCATATGTGTCATTCCTATCAGATGCTTCTCCTAAAATTCCTTTAGGGAGAAATAAAAATAGATATAAATGAGAGTAAGACAGTTATAAAAAGAATGTGGGTATAGCTCACATAACTGGGTCTTGAAAGAATTTGATGGGTAATGTTTGAATTGAAATCTTTGACTTTGGATTACAGACTTTTATGGCAGATCTGAGAACAGTGTGTGATATTGTTGGGATCTTGTGCTTGTGTGTTCAACCAAACGCTGATGTTTTGGAGCAAATTAATCTGTTATTTAGTTATATAAGTAATATTAAAGGAATAGTTTGAAGTAATGTAGCATTCTATCACTTGCTCACCAATGGATCCTCTGCAGTGAATGGGTGCCGTCAGAATGAGAGTCCAAATAGCTGATAAAACATCACAATAATCCACAAGTAAATGTCAAACCTTTGTTTCCTGCTAAAATAAGAGTCCTCTGTCCATAATATTAATTCCTCTACTGAAAAAGTTGTCTTGTCTGAATCAGGAGAGAAATATGCACAGATTTAGGATACTAATGGGATGTGTATGATTTATTTACTACAGTAGCTCATGAAGACAGCACATTCACAAAAGAGAGGTCAGGACATTATGTAATTATAATGAAAAATGGAAGGACTGCTGGAGCTTATAAGTGAATATTTAGTATTTGATACCTGGTATTTAAATATTCTGATTATGCTGACTATGCTAATGAAGTCTGTATAAAAAGTTTTCTTTCAAGGTCAAAGTTTCCCTTCAAACTCAGCAGATGTTCATTTGTTTTTGCATTCACAATTAAGTCCTCATCTCTTTTATGGATATCATTTACTATATCACAGCTACAGGGGTTGGGGAAATTAACTCACTCTACAAGGTTTGGTTTATGTGTGACACGAAAGCTTTCAGAAGATGCAGTCAGTGTGCATGAATAATTCACACACATCATATTAGGGCAAGAAGCAGTTGCCCACCTCAGACCTGTTATGCCACTCTTATGCAAGTCCTACACACGTGGCAGCTAAATGACAGCCTTCAAATAAAAAGTACATATATATCATATTTTTAGATTAACTTACAGCAAACAGCAGATACTTTTATCCTAAGTGACTTACAAATAAAGAAAAAAGCTGTGTTTCTAAATTCATTCTGCAGAACAGTAGATGAAAAACACTTTTTGAATGGTTGTAGATGTATATATTTTATTTGTGCTGTGTACATAACCAAAATCAACTACTATCCCTATAATGTTTAGCGTTGTAGTGCACTCAAACACAACATTGCTATTTTATGCTGTATTGCGCAAGCAACTTCTTTGCTGAGCAAACAGTGATAATCGAACACATCCTCATCTCTCTCGCTCATATGTATCGTTAACAAGTCTAATTCAGTCTAGTGAACTGGTTCATCCTAAATGCTTCTCTTTCTTATAGCATTGGAAAGGCTGGTTGGTTTTGAATCGGCTCATTCAGACGATTGTTGTAAATGAACAGATTTTGCTTATTAATAGTTAGTAAGGTAGTTGAATTGGTCCCTATGCTAAAGTGTTACATATATATTGCCATTAAGTACCTTAATGTAGTTGTAGATTGATAAGACTGATAACCTTACTTTACCTTATCCTTACCTTAAGAACTAGCTGAATAAATATCTGTTTCTCAGCATGGAAGATTTATTTTCCTTGCTATTAACCAGCTTCTGTAGGAATGCTGTTTTTGGTCAGGAAATCAATGTCGTAGTGAATAATCCTTTCCTGTGTTGTTTGTTTTCCCCGTTTAATGATGTTTCTTTCTGTGGACCGAGGCCGTCTCAGGCTTGTCTTTTCAGCGGGAGATCTCCTGTTATTCTTAATGCCTCTGCCCTGTCAATCTTCCTCCATTCCGGGTTGATTTACTGGCTGTCGAAGCGATCTAATCTACAGCAGACTGACTGTTTTGCAGCATGGAGAGATTCATAGATCTAAATAGACATCTGTGGCTTTTTTTAGCCATGCGGGTCACTGGGTGTGACAAACTGAACAACCCTCAAGTGGACTGTATGTGTCAGGTGTGGCCTGTGTGTGGTTTTAAGATTAAGATTATTTTTATTTGTCACATACAGACACCCGGAGCAGTGGGCAGCCATGTTACAGCGCCCGGGGAGCAGTTGGGGGTTCGGTGCCTTGCTCAAGGACACCTCAGTCGTGGTATTGAAGGAGGATACTCCCCCCACCAACAATCCCTGCCGGACCTGAGATTTGAACCCACAACCTTCCGCTTACAAGTCCGACACGCTGTCCATTAGGCCACGACTGCCCCCCGTTAAACTTTAATGTGTAATTCTTCTAGAAACTTTCAAAGTTTTAAGCTGCTTTGGCTCATGTCAGTATTTGAGATTCACTGGAACTTCCAAGGTTTAACCATGTTATGTCGACTTTGTGTCGGATAAATGATAAATCTAGTCATTTATTTCAGGACCAAATTTGATGTATGCTGAAGAATCACCATTTACATAAGCAGAATTCATGATGGACCTGAAATTGTATCTGCTTGCCTTTGTGGGGTAGAAGAGTTTCCGTTGGAGGTCTTGAAGTAAAAAATAAAAATGAGAGATGGGACTAGTCACTCTGCCAGCCAGTACTAAAGCTAGTTTCTATGGATGAAGTCTGACAACACATTCTTTGAGAACAACTTTATATTTTTACGGTATTTTTCTCGACATGATTGAACTGCTCTCTAGAGCTGGGTCAAGATGGAATAATTTCATGCTTCATTTCTGGGGTTTAAGATAGTGTCCGCCGGACTTCCCCTTGGTAAATACTCCATACCCATGGATTGAACACCCACTAGCTGGAAGACATGCTGAAATGGAAAATACTTGTATATTGAAAAAGTAATCTCAGGACTGTTTTCTATTAGCTTGTGGTATATTTAATTTCATGTTAAATGTGGTTTAAGTAGCAAAAGTTTACATTTTTAAAGACACTTTAACATAATTTTTTACCAATACTATGTTGAAGTTTTCTTCAATTTTTTTTATAGAAATTAATAGTTTTATTCAGAAAGTATGCATTAAATTAATCAAATGTGACAGCAGTGAAATAAAATATTTTTTAATGTTACAATTTTTTTAAATAAATGCTGTTCTATTGATCAAAGAATCCTGACAAAAAAATATTTTCATTAATTTTTATTATAAATATTTTTTTTACAATATATTCAAATGGAACACTGATATTTAAATTGTAAAAATATTTATTGATAATGATATTGCTATTTTACTGTATTTTTGATTAAATAAATGCAGCCTTGCTGATCAAAAGTGACGTCTGTCTGTCAAAACATTAACAAATCGTATAAACATCTGAAAGGTACAGTAGTATACATTTAATGTTTCATGTATTTATAAAATAACAATCAGCTCTGAAAAAAAGAAGCATTTTATTTTTTTATTTGTAGTCACCACATAATTCCTAATTCAATAATTCCTATGCTTTTTGTATACCATATGTATATTTCATAGTTTTAATGACTTTGCTATTATTCTCAAATGTATAGGAGTAAAAATAAAGCATTCATTTATACTAAAATAGTAATGTAAAATCAAAATCGAAAGAGCAGGTGTGGCCAAACTTTTACTGGTAGTGTTTATGCAGAAAATATGCATACGTATGTGTGCTTTATAATTTGTTCATTTTTTTTTCCACACATGTATTTATTTTAGTTTTCTGGTACTTCAGGAAGTAAGTGCCATTTTCATGGGGGAAGGTAGCAGCAAGTGATTTAGATGCCAAATTGGTTGACAGGTGAAGGAGTCTTGGAGCCTCTGGGAAAGTTTAGTAGTGTATTACTTTCTTTAGGAAGGAATACGTTTTTCCAAAAGTGCTGCGGTAATCTACCATGATGGGCTTTGACTCGGTATGACCTTCCCACAAGCCACATCAAACCGCAGGGTAATTGCTTGCTAATGACTGTTAAAAAAAGGCAAGGAAATGTCGAACGAAGTTTGGAAACTTTCATGATTAATCTTTTTCTGCGGTGGCAGGAGAAGATCTAAGCCATTCCATCAATCACATCAAGCAGGAGAGTGACTCTTTCTTCAGGGTTGAAAGCATTTGCCATTGGATCTCTCTCTCTCTTTGCATTAACTTAGCTGTCCTTGCCCCTGTTTCCATCTCTCTCTCTGTCTTTGTCTTCTATTACATGTATCTAAGCGGTTTAGTGCCTTGCATCAGCACTCAAAGAGCTTTGTACATCTCTCTCCCAGAATATTTAATGGAAATATTCAGACTTTTGTCCACATTTGACCTCTGCTGTCTGTCTCCTCCCCTCTCCTGATGGTGGTGTCGAGACCCCCTTTGTCTTCACACTGTGGGACTTGAACACTTAATTGAAGATCAATTCTGGCCAAGGTCACATTCTGAAGCCCGATGAGAAGCCTGAGTGAGGGTCAGAAATCATCTCGCTTCCCACTATTACACCCGACTGTCTCCACCAGCATGCCATTATCTACTCTATCGTCTTAAATACAAAGAAGCACAGCGTCATAGTATTAAAGTCAACAGCTGCCCAGAGAGTGCCTCTTCTGACATTTACCAAAATCACCAATATCTTCGTTGTATTGCATGTATCAGCAAACCTATAGTACAAACTACATCTTCCAGGAAATATACTAAACTATACTAATATATTATTCTAGTCGTCGACTGTGAATGGCACAGATTGTATTAGTGGTGGTGATTTTTTCCTTAACTTTTACTGCAAATTACATCATTATGCCAGTAGGTGGAGACAAGTGAGTCACTGAATCAGTCACTTAACAGTTTAATTTAACCAACACTAATTAATTTGTTGAAATGAGTTGAAACAAATGACTTTTGCTGAATTCGGAATTGCATACTAGCATACTACTATTACTGTTTCTGCCATAGAAAGATATTTGTAGCAGTGTCTGAAACCGTAGACTCAAACCGTACTGTATACTTAACGATGAAAATACATACACTGTGAACAGCGCAACAAATTAATTTCAACATCTCAATGCTAGAAGATGGTGTCCATAACATTTACGGTGCTCAAGATGCTCAGTGGTTTATTCTGCTGTGGCTTTGTTCATATATGTTCACTGGTTGATTAGAAATAGACAAATGACTCTAAATATTGTGTCTACAAAATCTAAGTTAGTCAATATCAACTTGTTTATTGAACTGTTGAATAAAAACAATATTACACTCGAAATCGGCTGTTATGTTCAAAGTCAACATGAGCAACACCCCTACTTGTGTGATATTACGTAACCTCAACCTAGTGAGCTGTTTTTGTTAGCTTAGCAACATGCTAACATCAAACTCTTTTAAGATCAAGTGCTCATTATATGTGTGTCACAGAACCTTGCATACTACAATTTTTCACCTTCTACGTAGAAAGGAAATAGGCATATTCAGACGCAACCAGTGTCGTCTTCTGGGATGTCAAGTGGAAATTCGTATCCTTTGAATCCGACTGAAATGCTGACACATAGTAATTTGGACAGATGGGTAGATCCAGCAGGATATCCTGAGAAAATATCATTCTTAGCCGCAGCCCCCTGTGGATGACTGACAGATGCTGTACGGTCTTTAACCACACCCCTTTCTTTGAGTGATGGGATGTGTTTCTTATCCATCTCAGTGTGTCGAGAGCTCTAATTTTTGCCTCCTATGGATTTGACTGGCAGTAATAAGCCTGCGGCTTTCGTTTCCTGTCCGCCCAGGAGAGAAAGAACAGTGAGGAAAGCAGACACAGGAAACGCATCACTGAACCCTGACAAACTGCTCCACGATCCCTCTTTCCCATCACCCCATGATTACACTATGAACTTGACCTGCCCTTTGGGATGGTTTTGATAGGTGGAAACACTTTTGTTTTAGCTGTCAGCATCTCCAGGCCGGTTTTCCCAGAGTTTCCATTTTCCCACAGTCGCTTTTATAGTACTTCAGTTAACACAGAGCTAGCGGCGACTACAGCGCAGTTTGAAACACAATGGACTCTAGCTCTTCATGCAATGACAATCTATGCAAAGAGCTTTGAGACCAGCTTAAGCAGACAAACAAAACTTTTTCTAAGCTGTGTAGGGCTACCTCATTCCTTTGTCTTTTTTTTTTTGTGAATGGTCATTAATGTATTATTTACACTCTTTCCCCACTTTTGATCTCGTGCTCCCTCTCTCTTTCTCACTGTCTTGCGCTCTTGTTTTTTAATCTCTTACGTGCTGATATGTGCTGGTATCATCTTTTACCCTTCATTAAATATTTTGTACTTGCCAAGTGCTCGCCGTAAGCACTAATCACATTAGCTATGCTGGAAAAAGGGCTTACATAAGAAAGCCAACTGTGAGAGGTAGATACACAACAAGAGAGAGATAGCCGGGGGTAGAAGAAGGTCAGAGAAAGGGAAAGAAAGACCAGTGACCTTTATAAGCACATCGGTAGTTTTTATTTGCAGTTGGGTGTTTGGTTAAAGCAGCTCAGGATTGTGAACGGTGGAAAGGGAAAAATTAGAGATTACGACTATGGTTCAAATAGCATATTAGCATACTACTTTTGTACTATTTCTGCAGGATGAAGCTTTTTTTAAATAGAATAAAAATGACAATACGTATTACATTATTTAGCATTGTCATTGTTATTTTGATGACAAGTTAACATTTTTCACCTAATTTTCATTACCATAATGCATTTTTACATTTGACATGACACTAAATTGACTTGACTAACCTGAAAATAAAATAAAATAAATTAAATAAAAAATAAATGGGTGTAGAATTGTCTTTAAATAATTTTTTTACTCAGAAATTGCTAGTAAATTTCACATATCATTACAAAGAAGTCACACATTGAATTAAACATGACATTTTGAAGTAGAAAGACTGAAATAGTATTTTCTTGTAAAACATGCTAAAAAAACGTGTTGAACGTGTTTTGCATTGCTACTTGCCAAAATAAGCAGTACATGTGACCTATTTCCAGTGTCATTATTTGATATTAAGCATTTGTTTTACTTAAAATGTAATTATGCAATGCAAAATAACCATTTTTATTTAAAAGATGAACTTTTTAAAAATGAAACTATGGCTGTTTGAAATGTTTGTGTCGCACTGCATAGTGCATACTGCTTCACTATACTGTTTATAAAAATAGGTAGTCTGTACACTTTAGGTTTGTCTTCTACAGATACTTTGCATTCATGGAAGAGCCTGTGTATGATAATTATGTTGTGGCATCACACACAGACACTGACATACTGACGTGCCACATTTACATTTCCATGCACACACACACTCGAAGGGCTTCTGGACTGCTCAGCGGGTCCATGACCTGACACATCTTACCTGTCTCCTGTATCTGCTGGGGATAAAGACTGCCCTCACTGGCCACTTAGAGGAAGAACTGATGTCTATTCTTCTCGTTTTTAGACTACAAGCACAAGATTGCTGAGTAGACTTGTTGGGTTGTTGGATCACCCCTGAATCTTACATGTATGATATATATATATATACAATATTTGACTCATTTACTAGTAAAATGTGTCAGAGTGTGTTTGTCCCCATACGTATTATTTGTCTTTATTGTGATTCTGAATTTCCGTAATCATCAAGTTTAAAGCTGAAGTTTTAGCATCAGTCTACAGTGTCACATGATCTTTCAGAAATCTTTCTAATATGCTGATTATCAATGTTGAAAACAGTTGTGCTGCTTCATATTTTTGTGAAAACCATGATACATTTTTTTTCAGGATTTTTTTTTGAATAAAAAAAGTTCAAAAGTGTTCGTAACATTAAAAAAGTATTTACTGGCACTTTTGATCAAATCATTGCATCCTTGCTGAATAAAAGCATTCATTTCATTTTAAAAATATTACTGACTCCAACTTTGCATTATTCAATGCAATAGTAATATATATCTGTCCTAATTTCTTCTGTCATGTCATAGAAATCTACCATGCACAATTCAGTAAAATAATCAAAACAGGCATAAAGTAAATAATAACAAAGATCGACTTGCTTTTTTTTTTTTGTTAGGGGTAGAAATTTATAACCTGTGACTGACATTCTAATGACAGGGTTCAGAATTCATGGAGCTTTGACAGTGATCCTGTGTAATATGTCGTGATGTGCACACTATAATAGGCTTCATCGTCTGTCTTCGTCTGTCCTCCACAGCTGCGTCCAGCTTCAGCTTCTGTCGGGCTGCGCTGGAGCACACAGTCTCAGCAGAGGAGTTCAACTATCAGCTGCCACGCAAGGCCGGGGGCAACCTGACCTGGCATGAAGGACGCGGCCAGAGGATGACGAGGAGGACCGTCAAACTGCTGCAGCAGCCCGGCACAGAAGGAATACAGGTACACAATCACAGTCACGCTACTCATAGGAGAGAAAGCACAAATCAGGTCCCTCTACCATCTTAATGGTTTCCTCTGGAGTTTCAGGAGAGATCTATTTCAACAATGTATACAGAAAGACTACAAAGCTTTCATATCAATATGAACTACACTGCCGCTCAAAAGTTTGGGATCAGTAAGATTTTTAATGTTTTTTAAGGGAGTCTCTTCTGCTCATCAAGGCTGTATTTATTCGATCAAAAATACAGAAAAAACAGCAATATTGTGAAATCTTATTGCAATTTCTAATATTGGTTTCCTATGTTAATATACTTCAAAATAGAATTTATTTCTGTGACGCAAAGCTGAATTTTCAGCATCATTACTCCAGTCTTCAGTGTCACATGATCCTTCAGAAATCATTCTGATATCTATGCTGATTTATTATGAGTGTTGTGCTGCTTCATATTGTTTTTTGGAACATGTGATACTTTTTTCTTTGATTCTTTGATGAATACAAAGTTAAAAAGAGCAGCATTTGTTCAAAATATAAATCTTTTCAATATAAGTCTTTACTATGACTTTGTATTCATTTAACACATCCCTCCTGAATAAAAGTATTAATTTATTTTAAAAAAAAGAAAGAAAAAATGTACTCACCCCAAACTTTTGAATAGCATGTAACAATTTTTTTTTAAATAAATGCTGTTCTTTTTAACTTTTTATTAATCAGTGAATCACAAAAAAATATACCATAGCCCCCAGCACAATGGTTTCCAACATTGATTATAAATCAGCATATTAGAATGATTTCTGAAGGATCATGTGACACTGAAGCAATGATGCTGAAAATTCAGATTTGATCACAGAAATAAATTATATTTTAAAGTATATTAAAATAAAAACTGTTATTTTAAATTGCAATAATATTTCACAAAATATTTTTTTCCTGTATTTTTGATCAAATAGATACAGCCTTGATGAGCAGAAGAAACTTCTTTAAAAAACATTAAGAATCTTACTGATCCCAAGCTTTTGAGCGGCAGTGCTATTATTATTATTAAGAAATTTGTAAAGACAGAATATTAAAGGCAATTATTAAGTTACGAAAGATTTTTATGTCAAATAAATGTTTTTTCTATTATAATAATAATCAATAATTAACACTTTGGCAAACAGAGTTCTCTGGTAAATATGACTAATTTTCTGAGTGGTTGTCAGTTCAGTTACTATTCTTATTCTTATAAATGTTTTTAATGATATTATTATTACTAAACTGACAACTATTCAGAATTTTTTTTTTTTATGATTATTATTATTATTAGTAGTAGTAGTGTAATAATAATAATAATTATTATTATTATTATTCAGAAACTGAACTGACAACCATTCAGAAAATTTGTCATATTTACCAGAGGACTCTGTTGCCAAAGTATGAATGAATTATTATTATATAATAGAAAGTTACAGTAACAGCATTTATATAACTAAAATGACAACCATTCAGAAAATTGATTATCTTTATGATTATTATTATTATTATTAGTGTAATAATAATAATAATAATAATATTATTATTCAGTAACTGACTGACAACATTCAAAAATGAGTAATATTTACCAGAGGACTGTTTGCAAAAGTCATTTTTTTTCTTATTTTTTTTCGTAGATTGATATTGTACAATAGAATATTAAAATAACAGTATTTATATAACTAAAACGACAACTATTCAGGAAATGACTAATATTTGCCTGTGAATGGTTGTGTGAGAGCTGAGAGTGTTAATAGTTGCTGTGCAAAAACATGTTTGCAGTTGGACTAGTGTGAACAGACCTTGACTTTCATATTCACATGTGTGTTTAATATTATCCAGGATTTCTTTTCCATCCGTCATAAAATATGTATGCCCTTCCTTCCCAGCTCTGAAGGTCATGTAGAGGTTTCCTTGTTTACAGCATTGGCTCTGTGATATTTCATGTGTTCAGCAGCACTTGGTAAACTTCTCATCTGAGCTATCTGTCAGTGCTAGCGCTCGCTAGCTACCTTTGTCCTTCTTTATCACTGCACACTCAAACCATCATAACAGGTTCATAATCCGCCTGTCGTGATGAGGAAAAAGCACCCTGATGTCTGGATCTTATAGCATCCCATTATTTGAGCCATTACCCAAGAATCAGGCTAAGCTTGATCTGAAGTCTCTCATAATACGCATGTTTTTTTCTATTAGAAGACACAAATGAGAGGCGTACATGAAATTAATTATTCCCTCTTTGTATGCATCAACCTTGAGGGCCATAATTATTTCATAATAAAATATTTTCACCCTGATTTTAACTACCAGATTTGATTAGCGTGTTCTTTACGCTCTATCTGTTTTGTTCTGAATAATTGATTTAAATGGTGTGAATTGAAAAAATATCCTTTTGTAATGTGTCACCTTAAAACAAAGACTTAGCGGAACGGCTGACAGTAGCGTGTGATTTATTTATTTTTATATGTTAAACATCTTTGTTCTGCTTGACAGTGAACTGTGAGGAGATGCATATGTAAATGGAGCTGCTCTGGTGTTGTGAGCATCACTTTAAATAGAACAGATTTTATGCCTTTCTCCTGTTTTCAGGATTGGCTCAGATGAGCTCAGTATTGCATGAGGGCTGCTGGATGTGTGTGTGAGTGTGTGTGTGTGTGTGTGTGTGTGAGTGAATGGGAGAAGGTCACTGGCGTGTGTTCAAACAAACACACTCATAGCCAACTGTTGAAATTCAAGGTTATGGCAAGTCAAATAAAGAGCAAACTTTCAACCAGGTTCTTAACGCTTGAATTACAAATTGTGGGAGTCTTTCAGATTCGGTCTCTGCAGAATGGTTAACAAATGCTAGCTTTGTTAAGATTTTATCGCACCCTCATTTCGCTGTGTGTGATTCCCTATGCCATTAGCATCCCATATGCACAATTACAAAACACTGATGGGTTTTCAAATAGTTTTCCTGAACAGTTCTTTCCACCATTGGTCAGAAAATCATGTAGCCCTGCCACCAAACTCACCCCATTGGTTGAGACATTGTTGCTGGGCGGAATGTTTAAACAAACAGCAATGTTTTGCTAGCTCCACCAAAGTCCCTTTAAGGCAAGTCATGTCACTCGGTGGCCATCTTCCCTTGACTGAGGGAAGTCGTGGCCTAATGGTTAGAGAGTGGGACTTGTAATCCAAAGGTTGCGGGTTCGAATCTCAGGTCCGGCAGGGATTGAAGGTGGGGATTGTGAATGAACAGCACTCTCTCCACCTTCAATACCATGACTGAGGTGCCCTTGAGCAAGGCACCGAACCCCCAATTGCTCCCCGGGTGCTGGAGCAATGGCTGCCCACTGCTCCGGGTGCGGGTTCACAGTGTGTGTGTTCACTACTCACTGCTGTGTGTGTGCACTTGGATGGATTAAATGCAGAGGACCAATTTCGAGTATGGGTCACCATACTTGACAATACATCACATTTAAAAAAAAAAATTTTTTTGAAACACCTCTCAGGCATGCAAGTGCAGCTCCTATCTCTTTGAATGGGGAAACATAAAATTCTCCAAAACTGTTCACCAAGCTTAAGACTAAATTTCATATTTGAAATCACCAATGAAATCTGACAACTGTCTCATAAAAGTTGTTTATTTTGCTCAAATAGCGTTAAAAAAGCTTACCAAACAGTGCGCATGCACTAAGAGCATGTCTCAGACGCTTACTGTTTCTATAGCAACCGGGACTTCTAACGGCAGCTGTAGTGATGCAATGAGTTAACCGATTAGGGATTGGCTCTTTTGCTCAGAAGGCAGGGCTTCGTTTGATAGAGCGGCCATATTGAGTGTTGCATTTTTCCCCATTCAGAACTGTACAAGTGACACGTCTTGGGTTTTCGATAGTCTTGGCTCCACAGAGCCATTGTTTACACTTCTGAGGGAAATCACATTATTAAAGGTTTGCTTATCGTTCTCTTTGCATTTTACATTAGAATAAGAGACAGTATTTTAACATTACACAGCTCACTGCTTAACCCTGATTGACCAATCGCAACATTCAGCATATTATATTTTCTAATGTTCGCGGTCATTCATGGCTATAGTTCATATCAGATCACTCATCCAGGTAACTGAAATCGGTACTATTTGTGACACGTGCTGAGCAAATTTTCAAATTGTTGGCGCCAATAGCCTCGCGGTTAGTCTGCCAACATACGCAACTGCGCTCACGAGTTCGAATCCCGCTCGTGGTCCTTTGCCGATCCCGCTCCCCTCTATCTTATGCATAATGGATAACATAATTGTCACGATCTCGGTGGGGGCTGCCTTGGTTATGTTGTCCTGGAGCACATGTCCTTTTGTTTTGACAGCTTGCCATGTGTTCCGCTGTCATTGTGGTGTAGACTCCGCCCCTCTTGTTATCCTGTTTGCTAATTCTCCCTCCTCACCTGCACTCTATTTTGTCCTCATTATCTCCCCTTTATCTTGCCCTCGTGTTTGTTGTCTGATGTCAGTCCGTATGCGTTATTCTGAATGTTCAGTTCGTCTCGCTGCCGGTTGTTTATCTGACCCTATATCGTTTGTTTATTTTTTCTAGTCCTGTCGGTCTGGCGCACCTGTTATTGCATCCTTTCCTTTTTTACACACGCCTGCTCCTCTAGGACTCTGGTCGGCTCTCTGCCTTGGATTTTCTCTGCCCGTATGCCCGCCTCGTTGCAGTAGTCCCTCCCGATTCCTCTCTGCTCGCGCCCAGCGCTCACTCTGGATTTCAGCGGCGGCTGGCTATTGCCGTCTCGCCGCCACTCTGCCCCATTGGCTCAGCTGAAGTTGGACTGGTTTTCGCGCTGTACAAGCGGACTATTTGCTGGCGGTTTATGCCGTCCGGCTGATTTTTTGGGACTGAGTCTTTTCTGTTTTTATTTTCAATAAACTTTTGATTTATTCACCTGCTGTTGGATCCCGGTCTCGTTTCATGACAGTACGGACTGACCAATATGGATCCAGTGGGTGAGGAGTTTGTTCGATCGGCCATTGCTCATCAAGGAGCTCTCCTCGGCCACCAAGCCAGTCAACTCTCGTCCACAGCTCAGGAGGTCGAAACCCTCACGGCCCAGGTGGCTGAATTAAGCAGCTGCTTCTGTGAACTTCAACAAAATGTTCTGTTGTCCTCCGCTTCAGCAGCCCCCCTGCCTCTCTCTCACCACGAGCCCGAGCCACAC
The DNA here is from genome assembly GCA_027422415.1 of Schizothorax lantsangensis. Lineage (NCBI taxonomy): Eukaryota > Metazoa > Chordata > Actinopteri > Cypriniformes > Cyprinidae > Schizothorax > Schizothorax lantsangensis. The sequence continues at coordinate 7,655,875 of CM049862.1, forward strand.
GCCAACAACCCGCCCTTATATGATGGAGATCCGAATTCATGTCGGGCGTTTTTATCTCAATGTTCACTGGTGTTCGCGCTGCAACCACGCCGATATGCTACAGAACGGTTAAAGATTGCTTACGTCATTACTCTGCTGACGGGCAGGGCTCGTGAGTGGGGAACTTCTGTATGGGACGCAGAGGCTCTTTTCTGCAATGATTTCGAGGATTTTCGCTGTGAAATGACAAGGCTTTTTGACCGCTCTGTAAGAGGGGATGAAGCTGCATCCAAACTAGCACGGCTCCGTCAAGGAGGTCGTTCCGTGACTGAATATGCCATCCAATTTAAGACTCTAGCAGCTTCCTGCGATTGGAATGAGGGGGCGCTGCGAGCTATGTTTCGGGAGGGGCTTAACTACGAAATTCAGGATGAGATTGCCACCCACGAGCAACCACAGGATCTGGAGGGCTTTATTAATTTGACCATTCGAGTCGAGGGCCGCCTCCTCTTGCGTCAGCGACGCTTGGCTCCCCGCTCGTCCTGGGGGCTGGAGGAAACCCAGCCTTTCAAGGGCCATCCACCACCTCAGTCACCCCTGCCTGACCCTGAGCCCATGCAGTTGGGGGGCCTTCGATTGTCAGCCCGAGAGAGACAACTAAGGCTGGTTCAGGGTCTCTGCCTCTACTGCGGGAAGCCGGGTCACTTTGCTCTATCTTGTCCTTTAAAAGCCAAGGCCCACTAGTTAACCGGGGAGTCCTGGTGGGCGTTTCTCCTCTAATCTTCCTTCAATCACGCACCCAGCTCTCTGCCACCATCACTTACCAAGACTCCACTTACTCCTGCAAAGCTTTTATTGATTCGGGCGCTGAAGCCAGCTTTCTGGACTGTAGCACGGCCAAGAGCTGGGGCATTCCTGCCATTCCCCTCTCCTCTCCTGTCACTGTCTGGGGCCTCTCTGGTCAGCCTGTAGCCACTATCACCCACACCACCCCCTGTGTAAGTCTTGTTGTGTCGGGCAATCACCACGAGTCGGTTGTGTTGTTCCTCATGGAGTCCCCTAATGCTAGTCTTGTTCTGGGGCATCCTTGGTTGGTTCAGCACAGCCCTCATGTGGATTGGTCCCGCAGTCAAATTATGTCATGGAGTCAGTCTTGTCATGCGTGCTGTCTAGGTGTTGCCTCTTCCCCGGTGTCTGTGTTTCCTGTGTTGCAGGTTGAGGCAGAGGATCTCACTGGGGTCCCGGAGGAGTACCTTGATCTGCGGCTGGTCTTCAGCAGGTCTCGAGCCACCTCGCTTCCTCCCCACCGGCCGTTCGATTGTGCCATCGATCTCCTTCCAGGCACTTCTCCGCCCCGGGGTCGTCTCTTTTCTCTGTCTGGTCCTGAACGAGAGGCTATGGACAAATACATTCAAGAATCCATAAAAGCCGGACTCATTCGCCACTCGTCTTCCCCTGCTGGCGCCGGGTTCTTCTTCGTTAAGAAGAAGGATGGCTCTCTGCGTCCTTGCATTGATTACCGTGGGTTGAATGACATTACTGTTAAGAACAGGTACCCCTTGCCTTTAATGTCGTCTGCCTTTGAACTCTTGCAGGGAGCCAAGGTCTTCACAAAGTTAGACCTCCGCAACGCCTATCATCTTGTCCGCATTCGCGAGGGCGATGAGTGGAAGACAGCCTTCAATACCCCCACGGGACACTATGAATACCTGGTCCTTCCGTTCGGGCTTACCAACGCCCCTGCTGTCTTCCAGTGCATGGTCAATAGCGTGCTGGGAGACATGATTAACCGGTTTGTCTTCGTGTACCTCGATGATATTCTCATCTTTTCTCCGTCCCTTCAGGTACACACTCAGCACGTGCACCAAGTCCTCCAACGGCTGCTGGAGAACCAGCTTTTTGTCAAGGCGGAGAAGTGTGAGTTCCATGCCAAGTCAGTTTCATTCCTGGGCTTTATTGTTTCAGCTGGGGAAATTAAGCCGGATCCGGCCAAGGTCGAGGCTGTCGCTAAGTGGCCAGTCCCCGACACTAGGAAGGCTCTGCAGCGTTTCTTGGGGTTCGCCAACTTCTACCGGCGATTCATCAGGAACTTTGGCCAGGTAGCTGCACCCTTAACGGCGCTCACCTCCATTAAGGTACCGTTCACCTGGAGTACTCAGGCTCAGGAGGCCTTTGATAAATTAAAGTCCCGGTTTATCTCTGCTCCTGTTCTCTCCATTCCAGATCCCGAACGGCAATTTATTGTTGAGGTGGACGCCTCTGATGTCGGGGTAGGCGCAGTCTTGTCCCAGCGTTCTCCTAGGGATGGGAAGGTGAACCCCTGTGCATATTTCTCCCATCGTCTCAACCCGGCTGAACGCAATTACGACATTGGCAACCGGGAGCTGCTGGCGGTTAGGTTGGCCTTGGGTGAGTGGCGCCACTGGTTGGAGGGGTCAGCGCAACCCTTCTTGGTATGGACGGATCATAAGAACTTAGAATATATCCGTTAGGCCAAGAGGCTTAGCTCGCGCCAGGCTCGCTGGGCACTCTTCTTTGACCGATTTGACTTCACCCTTTCGTTCCGGCCCGGGTCCAAAAACGTTAAGCCCGATTCTCTATCCCGCCAGTTCGAGCGCCCGGGAGAGGAGACCCCGGCCTATACCATGATCTCGGAAGGAGTGGTGGTGGGGGCTCTCTCCTGGGACGTCGAGCGGAGGGTGGAGGAGGCCGAGCGAGGGGTGGAAGTTCCAGTTGAGTGTCCTGCGGGTCGGTTGTTCGTGCCGGAGGCGCTGCGCCCTGAGGTCCTTCAGTGGGGTCATGAGTCTAGGGTTGCCTGCCATCCAGGAGTCAGGAGGTCGCTGGCTGCCATCCGCCAGCGATTTTGGTGGCCCTCCATCGGCCAGGATGTCAGGCAGTTTGTATTGGCTTGCTCTGTTTGTGCCCAGAACAAGGTCTCAAACCGTCCCTCCGTTGGTCTACTCCAGCCCCTGCCCATCCCCTCTCGCCCCTGGTCACACATAGCCTTAGATTTAATCTCTGGCTTACCCCCTTCGAGAGGTTACACCGTGATTCTCACGGTGGTGGATCGCCTCTCTAAGGCGGTTCATTTTGTGCCCCTTCCCAAACTCCCCTCTGCCAAGGAGACAGCCCAACTGGTAATTGACCACATCTTCCGGATCCATGGTCTTCCGGTTGACGTGGTTTCTTTTAGGGGTCCTCAGTTTGTCTCCCGTTTTTGGCAGGAATTTTGTAGGCAGATCGGGGCCTCTGTCATCAGGTTTTCACCCCCAGACCAACGGACAGTGTGAGTGAGCCAATCAGGATCTCGAGCGGGCTCTCCGCTGCCTGGCGTTCCGCAATCCTGTCTCTTGGAGTCAACAGCTCACTTGGATTGAGTATTCCCACAATACTCTCCCAGTAGCCTCCACAGGTATGTCACCGTTTGAATGTTCTGTTGGCTATCTACCCCCCTTGTTTCCCTCTCAGGAACCCGATGCTGCGGTACCGTCTGCCCTAGCCTTTGTCCGAAGATGTCGTGGTATCTGGAGGAAGGCTAGGAAGGCCTTGGTCCAGGCCTCCAGACGGACCAAAGCAGTGGCTGATCGCCACCGGATTCCAGCGCCCCGCTATGTCTGTGGTCAGAAGGTATGGCTGTCTACCAAGGACCTGCCTCTCAAGGCTGTCTCTCGCAAGTTAGCGCCTAGGTTCATTGGGCCATACCAGATCACCAAGGTCCTTAATCCGGTTGCGGTACGGCTCAAGTTACCTTCCTCTCTTGGTCGGGTACACCCTGTTTTTCATGTATCCAGGGTTAAACCTGTCTTCAGGTCTGCTCTCAATGCCAACATTTCATCCCCTGCCCCCCCTCCCCCTCGTCTAGTGGATGGTTCTCCTGTCTATTCTGTTAGGAGATTATTAGACGTTCGTCGTCGTGGCAGGGGTTTTCAATACCTGGTGGACTGGGAGGGTTACGGTCCGGAGGAGAGGAGTTGGGTTCCGGCTCGGGACATTCTGGATCGGTCGTTGATCGAGGACTTCCGCCGGAGACAAGGTAAACCCCCCCCTTAAGTCGCCGGGTGGCGTTCCTTGGGGGAGGGGGTACTGTCACGATCTCGGTGGGGGCTGCCTTGGTTTTGTTGTCCTGGAGCACATGGCCTTTTGTTTTGACAGCTTGCCATGTGTTTCGCTGTCATCGTGGTGTAGACTCCGCCCCTCTTGTTATCCTGTTTGCTAATTCTCCCTCCTCACCTGCACTCTATTTTGTCCTCATTATCTCCCCTTTATCTTGCCCTCGTGTTTGTTGTCTGATGTCAGTCCGTATGCGTTATTCTGAATGTTCAGTTCGTCTCGCTGCCGGTTGTTTATCTGACCCTATATCGTTTGTTTATTTTTTCTAGTCCTGTCGGTCTGGCGCACCTGTTATTGCATCGCCACAGCCATATCACCCTGCAGCCCAAGACTGGTTGCCCACTGAAGCTAAGCAGGGTTGAGCCTGGTCAGTACCTGGATGGGAGACCTCCTGGGAAAACTAGGTTGCTGTTGGAAGAGGTGTTAGTGAGGCCAGCAGGGGGTGCTCACCCTGTGGTCTGTGTGGGTCCTAACGCCCCAGTATAGCGACGGGGACACTATACTGTGAAAAGCACCGTCTTTCGGATGAGACGTTAAACCGAGGTCCTGAGTCTCTGTGGTCATTAAAAATCCCATGGCACTTCTCGTAAAGAGTAGGGGTGTATCCCCGGTGTCCTGGCCAATTTCCCTCCACTGGCCTTTGTCAATCATGGCCTCCTAATAATCCCCATCCACTTGATTGGCTCTATGACTCTCTCTCCTCTCCACCTGTAGCTGGTGTGTGGTGAGCGCACTGGCGCCGTTGTACTGTGGCTGCCGTCGCATCATCCAAGTGGATGCTGCACACTGGTGGTGGTTGAGGAGAGACCCCCCCACATGATTGTAAAGCGCTTTGGGTGTATGGCAATACACAATAAAAGCGCTATATAAATGCATCATTCATTCATTCATTCATTCATTCATCCTTTCCTTTTTTACACACACCTGCTCCTCTAGGACTCTGGTCGGCTCTCTGCCTTGGATTTTCTCTGCCCGTATGCCCGCCTCGTTGCAGTAGTCCCTCCCGATTCCTCTCTGCTCGCGCCCGGCGCTCACTCTGGATTTCAGCGGCGGCTGGCTATTGCCGTCTCGCCGCCACTCTGCCCCATTGGCTCAGCTGAAGTTGGACTGGTTTTCGCGCTGTACAAGCGGATTATTTGCTGGCGGTTTATGCCGTCCGGCTGATTTTTTGGGACTGAGACTTTTCTGTTTTTATTTTCAATAAACTTTTGAGTTATTCACCTGCTGTTGGATCCCGGTCTCGTTTCATGACAATAATGCATAATATAATATTACAAATCAGATTTCCCCCCAACCATTAACTAAATGTTCATGTAAGACATAACAGATTATGTTTGTGTGAATCTCGCCAAGACATATTTCGCAATAATGCACTTTATAGATCGCGAGCTCGCGGAAAGGCACGTCTTATGCACGCACTTTACAAATATCAGTCAGCGCGATCGTTTTGTTTTCATCAGTATGGGTTTGAAAATGATATTTCACTGGTTTGGACTCATGTCATTGAGATATGAATATTCACAAAGCTGGAATGCTGCGCTTTGTAACAATAGACCTAGAACTTGTGGTGACCAGAAGTGAGCAGAGAAAAAGGTACTCCTCTCAGAAAACATAGGCTACAAATAAAGGTCATTTTAGATGTCTAATTACTGTTTGAAGCATTGGGATCTATAAGAGGGCTTAATTAACTCATTTTTGTGAAAACCTCAAATTCGAGCAAAACTGAAATTTTTCACTTCTTTTGCCTATAGGCTATAGCTCAAAATTAGACCGTACGCATTCCGACTCATTTTGCAAGCACTGGTCACATTTTATTATTTTTCATATCACACCACAGGTTCTTGTTTTATAATACATCTTGAGTCTCATTTATCAACTGCAGTGAAAATGACCTCAGAAAACATCAATTTTAAAATTACTGTAATACTGTTGCAGTGTTCGTCTATTTATTTTTTGGCTGATAGTGTTTTGAACATTGTAATAGACATTTTTAAGATTAATAATTAATAATTTCAGCTAAAATCAATATTATATGCCCACGTATTTATTGATTTATTTTGTCAGTACCAATATTATAATGCTTTACCAGCGGAGACAACGAGAGAATCAGCAACTGTATGGCTGAAGAATCAGAAAATCTGAAGCCAGAAACATTGCAATTTTTGTTAGGTAAGTGAATTATTGTATAGACCACTCTAAAACTCTCTTGTATCAAACTCAGAAACATTCATGCTAATCCACATCGATAGATGGCAGCATCTAATAACATTGTAGTATCAGTACTTAAAGTACCTGAATAATGCTAAAGCACTGGTGGGTTATGCTAAAATAAATTAACACTAAAAAATATTCACACTTCATTTTTTAGTCACAGACATACAGTGTATATTATATCAGATCCAAACATAATAGTTAATTTGAGTCATAAAATGTTTCCCCTACTTCCCATATGCAATTACGGTTGCATTTGAAGACAATTAGTACTCAGTTTTAATGAGCTTTTTGTCAAAATATTTCCTCTGTGATGTTCCTCAATGAATATATTCCACAAAAATCCTGGACATTACCATTCATATGCATGTAGTATTATATCATATCACCCACGGCCATGTGAGACGCAACCTGGTATTATGAAGAATGTTGTGTAATCGTATAGCAGAAGTCAAGCAAGCCTCCCGGCAGCCAGTCCTGTTGTCTAATTGGCCGTCCCACAAGCCCAGTCTCCAATGAAATCACAATACAGCCATAGAAATGACTTGGTGGTCATGAATCCATCATTACCAGATCATATTCTGAGATTAAACTTCCATTACACATGATTGCACTTGGCAGAGGTTGTGGGTAGAGTCCAGTTAGTGAGACAAAATGATGTATTTTGCAAGATGTTATGTTGTGGCTTATTCTAACAAGGCTTATCTCATGGGGCCAGTCCTGGCATGAAAATGAGTTTTGCCGATGGGATTTGTGTTAAAGATAACATTAATTTACTGAATTTGGCTGGAGACTGGGCTGGGAATGATTAGGGATAAACTTTTGCTATTTCAAGGTGAGCAAAAGTGTCAGATTGCTGTTGGCAAGATTTTCAAGGATAGAAATAATTAGGATGACCATGACCATGACTAATGAACTGTACGAGAATGGTTTCACAAGCGGTTTATTTAATTACTCACAAGATGTTCTTGTTTTGTCATTTTGCATTTCATTAAGGTGTAAAATATTTTTCAGAAGTTATCTTGTCTGAAGAAGAGTGAGGATTTTGGAAAATGTACTGTATTGTATAAGTATTTTAGGACCGGTATTGCCTCCTATTAACGGTCCAAGCACAAAGTGCTGGAACCCTATTGTGTTTGTGATGATTTTCTTCTTAATAATTTAACTTTTTCTGCCCTAAAACTGTCTGGGGGTCAGAGACCGTAAGTTATAGAGTTTGTATTTTTGAAAAATCTGTTTTTTGAACTCCTCCTAGGTCGTTGGTCCAATGCGCATACAATTTCACATATCATCTCCAGACACTCATGACAAAAGAATCATGATCAAAAGATTTGCTTGGATGAATCAAAAGAATTTTGGTTATCAGAGCGTTACAAATATGTAGGTTAATTATTTGATTGGGCACCATGTCTTAAGGTATCCTCTAACATGACACAGATATTTCAAAAACATGGCCGCCAGCAGCCAATCAAACTTCAGTGGCTGATAACTTCAAATCTTAATAGCCTACCATTACAAACCTGGAAATAATCATACATTTTGTGAAAGTCAAAATATCTGTACTGAATTGTGTGAAAATTAGCCACAAGGTAGGACTATAAAAATCACCTTTAATCCTTGCTTTAAGCCCTACCAAGAATTTCTCACTTTTATGATTATCTATCAACTCTATCCCCCATTCTAATTTGTTTGTTCGAACTTGATCTAGGCTGTTTGTCTGATTTGCACAATACTTGGCATGTATCATCCCCATATCCTCATGACAAAAATGTTGATTTGTCAAAGCGTTCCAAAGTTAATTTGTCTGGCGATGCCCATTTGCACAAATTAATCTATCTGCTGAATGCAATGCCCAAACTTCACAGAACTTCATACAAATGGACAACAAGAGTAAAGAAGACATGTTTCATTAACTTGCACAGATTACTAATCTAAACAATGTCTGAAACTTTGAATTACGAACACTTCCTGTGTTTATTTGCCTCTTTATGATGAATCGCTTGTTGTATCCCTCAATTTGTAAGTAGCTTTGGATAAAAGCGTCTGCTAAATGAATAAATGTAAATGTAATGCAAATGTAGTTTCTGCAGCAGTGACGTGGTGCTAAAACTACTCAAACAATGCACGCACATGATGGCTTCAGTGAGGGCAGTTAAATCTTTATGGGATGTTCACACATCACCAGGTGGCTGTATATTTGGTTTCAGTAGGTGTTCCTGCTGCTGCCCTGACATTTCTGTCTGCACCACTAGCCACAGCTTCTGAAAATGTAATTGCAAATGGAATATATTAAAGGTAAAATAAGATATTTTTAGTAAGCACTTCCAACTTAAAATAAATTCTGGATTGCACAGCATATAATGCATCATAGCGTAAGATAAATGGTTATCTTTGCATGAATCAACATCTCACAAGAATGCTTTTACTAATAAAGTAATCCACAGCAATGGTTGCCAGAAATTGCCATCTTTGAAAATGAATGACTTCTGGCTGCTTTTGCGTTGTGAATATGTGATTTTGCAGCACAGTTGATTTTCTGTTAGTATAAAGTCTTATATGCACATAATATTACTGATGAAAGGGACAAGAGAATGAGGAAGAAAGACTAAATACGGGGTTAATGGAAAAAGGAAAACAAGTAAACTGTCTGATTCCTGGCACGGGAACAGTGCCATACAAATGTTGTTTAGCATGCAGTGGGTTTAGTCCATTAAAGCAGAGCTGTGATGAGGCTACCTGAGGTTGACAGCCAGAGGAGATTGGCCTCCAGATCTGTTTAGTTTCCTCATTACTGCGAAGGTTACCGACCCCATCAGCGGCACAAAACAATTTCGAAAAGCACACAGATTACCAAAAGTCAGCAAACTTAGCCAGCCTGTCTTAATTAGCCTGAATGACTCAATCTTTTTCACATCAGCATACAGTTCTCAGTTAATCTCGGATAAATGGTTGGATTCCAGAGAAAATGAAACAGATGATTCTGAGTTGTGAGTTGCTTTTTTGCCCTATGTGTCTGAACAGATGTTGTGGGAACCTCATAATGAATGCAGACCCACGTCTGAAGTCTCATATCAGTCAGTTGTCACCAGGCTGAGAGGGATCATTGAGTTCTTATGCATGTAAGCTGTCCTGGCGCAAAGGATTGTGGGACTGGAGGCAGTCTTCAGAAGAAAAGAGAGATGGAGAGACAAGCGGGAGTTGAGGGGGGGAGGTAGTGTTGTACCTATTCACTGTATGAAAGATTATGCTTGTGTTGAAGTATGTCATGACCAGACAGAAGGATGAACGCAAGAGCAACACTGATTGATTGAAAGGATGTAAAAAAGAAAAAAGATTATGGCTAGAGTGCTAGTTTACTTGCTGAAAACTTACAGCAGTGTCAGAAATTATCCAGGGCTTGAGGCAAAAATGACTGAACATGCTAAAATGTTCTGATGTGTACAATGTATTGAATTCCTCTATTGTTATCTGTTCGCTTTAATGTATTTCTTCATATCATTCTAATCATTTATACTGTATATTCTACAATATACATGGGTTTAGTGTCTTAGTGTGTTTTATTTATTTATATTTTTAATTTATTGTTGGTAGACTAATTAACAGCTGATTAATAACTATCATTTTCCAAAGTCAAAATGTATTTTAATTAAATTATTAATTTGAAGAATTTCATGTAAGCTATTGTTTTTATGGTTTGAAAGAATATTAAAGGTAAAAATCTAAATCTACTGTATCAACCATTAAACTGAATTGATTTGAACTGAACTGATCAATTTAATTCAGTCAAACAAACTGAATTGAACAAAGCTGACTTGACCGGATTTAGAAAGAAGTGATTTGAAGTTGATTAAATTAATTGAACTAAACAAAATTATACTAAATTGTATTGAATTTACCTGACCCCAAAGAGAAATGATTTAAACTGAACTAAACTACAGTAAACTGAATTATGCTGAACTAAACTAAAATTAACTAAACTGAACAGAACTAATTGAACTAAACTAAATTATACCGAACTGAATTGAATTGAACTGAACAGACCTCAGTATGAATTGAACTGTCCTAAGTTATTCTGAACTCAGCTGAATATAAATTAATTTAAATACATGGAACTACTACAGTCAAATAAAATATACTGAACTAAATTTATTTATGACCTGACCTGTACCGAACTGAATAGAAATGAATCAAACTGAAGTGAACTGTTGAAATAAATTGTAGTGAACTAATGAACTGACTTGACCTGAAAATAATTTAATTGAACTTAATTGAATTGAAGCTAAATTATGACCTGAACAGAAATGAGCAGAACTATTTGGGCTACAGTGAATGAAATTATACTGAACTAAATTGTTTTTATGGTTTAAATGAGCTATAAAGTAAAAAATTGTCTATTCAACTCAATTGATTTGAACTGAACTGATTAATTCCATTAAGTCAAACATAATGAACTGACCAGGCCTGAATAGAAATAAATTGAATTGAGCTGAACTAAATTATTCTAAACTCTGAATAGAAATTAATTAAACTGCACTGAACTAAAGTAAACTACATTATAGGCTACTGAATTGAACTACATTGAACTGAACTGACCTGTACCGAAATGAATAGAAATGAACTGAACTGAATTGAATTAAGTTAAATTATGCTGAACTAATTTGAAAAGAAATTAACTGAACTTCAGTAAACTAAATTGAACTATAAACTTACAATGAGCTAAATTGAAATGAACTCGACACAGACAGGAAAGTATTAGGCAGAAATCATTGGATTTAGGAAACACAAGCAGAATCTCGTGTTTAAGTCAAGAGAGTGAGAAACAAGCAGCACAACAACGTCAGTGTGGCATCACCTATTTACATGACTCACTGTGTGCTTCAGACTGAGTCCCCTAACTCATTTTGATCTCTGATTGTATCTGAGGTTGTAAGAGCAAAACGATCTCTAAGACAGAGGGAGCAGGCAGAATATTAAAGAGATGCATGTCACCCGCCTGTGCCTTAAAGTTTAATCCCTGATTCAGCTCCAGCGGGTGAAATCAGAGATACACCGCCAGGACAGGAGGAGAGAAGATGCCAACGGGAGAATAAAAGGACACTGAGACACAAACAGACAGACAGACAGAAAGAAATGGACAATAAAGGAAGAGAGAGAGAGAGATTTAGAATGATTGAAGGAGAGTTTCAGAGATAGTTAGAAAAAATTGAGGAGGGAAGATTTTGGAGGTTGGAAAGAGGGTGGATGGAAAGAAGAATCTCGTGGTCAACTGGGCCGTTTTGAGGGAAAACTGAAAAGAGACTCAGATCATGTTACTTGAATAATCTATACATATTAATCACGCTTATTAAGAATTTATAGCAGAGGTTCAGAACATGAGCCCTAGAGGAAATATGAAGTAAAAAGGCATGAAATAATATGCCAGCAGAACTCAATACTCTCAGTAGTGCTCATGTACAGATTATACCTCATAAATTCACTCACTTGAACTTGATACCATCATTCATTTTAAAGAAATAGTTCATCTGTATATCATTCTAAACCTGTCAGGCTGCAAAAATGACAACAAATGACCATACAATCAGCCCATACATTGTAAAAATATCCTTTAAAAAAGATGGTGACTATATTTCATGTACTACATGATGGCATTTTGGTGACTATGTTTTACTATTTAAACCCAATATATGTTTTATTTATGCACATCATTTTTCATTAAGCATACACAGACTACCATTCAAAGTTTGGGGTTGGTTAGATTTTTTTTATTTAAATGAAGTCTCTTATGCTCACCAATGCTGCATTTATTTGTAAAATACAGTACAAATATTGTGAAATATTATTACAATTAAAAATATGTTTTCTATGACTCCTATTACTATGTTTTCATTACTCCAGTCTTCAGTGTCACATGATCCTTCAGAAATCAATCTAATATACTGATTTACTGCTCAAGAAACATTTCCTATTATTATTATTACTAACTATTATTATTAATTTGTAGCAAAACAGTTGTGTTGCTTAATATTTTGTGGAAACCAGGATTTGTTCCAGGATTTTTTGATGAAAAGAAATATTTTGTAACATTAGAAACATCTTTACTGTCACTTTTGACAAATTTAATGCATCCATGCTAAATAAAAGCCTTAAAATTCTTTAAAAAAATCACACTGACTCCAAGCTATTGAATGGTAGTGTATATAATTAGCTGAGGAGGACATGGCGGTTCCTCTAGTCATGCATCAGCTTGATGTATTCAGACTCATCTCACAAAATGGCCGCCCAGACCGGGCCGCCCCTCTCCTTACAGGTTCAGTCCCCTGTGTATTATTAATGACTGTATGTTTCAGGCTGGACAGAATCAGGTCTCATGGGTTCAAGGGTGGCTGTGTAATACCCAGAGGCTGGCTCGGGAGAGATAGAGGGTGATGGATGGCTAGGAAAGAGGGAGCAGAGGATGGAGGAGAGGGAGGAGGAGGCGCTGATGGTGACGATGAGGGCGACTAGCAGCACTCACCAGATCCTCTTTGCTTTCTGTCTCATCCTCATTCTCATCTCCCACTTTCCATAAATAGGGTACACTGTGGTGTGCCGTTACGGTTTCTTTAGTATAAAACCCATATCTGAGAACAATATGTTAGATAAATATTGTCTAACATTCAGTGCAATTTAAGCTATAGCATGAAGAAGATTATATCTATTTGTGTCCCACATTTTGCAAGCAACACTGTTACCACTTTTTCTCCTTTTACAAAAAAGTAATTCTTTAAAATAATGCCACACAAGAAGTAACATAATTTGTGTACTTCTTAGGGGAAAATTAGTATATGAGTAAATGATCTCGTTTCAGTTTTATACAAATTTTGATGAATGCATTCATCAGGTTCAATCATTCAACCCTGTTTCCCAGGTTATTTTAGCTACTGACTGACAGTTTAAATAATACTTTAAATACTATTGCAAGCCTGCAACTTGTGTTCTGCAGCAGTTTATTTATTGTTTAAATTTATATAAATGTGTTATAATTTTTTGTAGTGCTGTCATGGACTGTGATTAATCATGATTAATCACAAATTTAAAATACTAGGATTTACCTGTAAATGTGTTGAAATAAAGAAATACATGACAAACTAGTTTAAGGAAACATAACCTTTCACACCTCCGCCAGGTATGAGACATAATCCTTATTATTCTTTTGTTTTTATTCAGCCATTATCAGCCTTTATACTGGCAATAAAACGTTTACCAAGCCACATCACTTCAATCCCAGGATACATTTACCCAACTATTATCAAAAGTATTTCTAAATAAATACAACAAAACATTTTCTTGCGACCTTACGTGAAGTATTATGACAAAATGCATTAAGAAGAAGAATTGGACCTGCTCTGCAGGTGCATAAGAGCTTACATTAGCATCATGCTCCATAAGACAATTTATGAGATTAATAGTACACTTTTACTCAGAACTCACTTCAAACCACCATCGAGTGTTTGTAATAACCTCCTTTTGCGATCACATGTGGAATTTGGTCGTTTACTGTTGTTAAAATATGCTTTTTATAGCCTTTTATATCGCTGCAAAAATTAGCATTTCAGATGTAAGTTACATATTCATCTCAAGAAAATCACATAGAAACCATATCCTATCGTAATCGTGTGTTTATTATTTTATATAATGTATAGTGGCTGTTGTCATGTTTATTTCTGCTGTGTTGTATGTTCTGGCTGAAACTCACGTTGTTTGTGATGTTACAACCGTCTCTCCGTTCTGAAGTTGCCAGGTATATATTCCAAGTATGATACACATTAGCAAAAGGATCTATTTTAGTTTTTATTTGTCTATATACACTTTGGGCGGCCGCGGTAGATTATAAAAGTACGTTAGCCCAAAAAACGCAACCCTCGGCTCTGTAATTTTTCCCCCGACTGTATTTTCAAAATAGCCCACGAACACTTGTGCCACAGCCGCTACCCTGACAACACTGTTCGCTGTATCCTCATCACACACTGATAGATAACCTTCCGCGCTGCGATGACGGGAAGAAGTTGGGGTCAAACCTTATCAAACGATTAATTTGCTTTAAAAAAATATTAACGCGTTAAATTTTTTTGATTAATCACATGCGTTAACGCGTTAAAGTTGACACCCCTAATTTTTTGTTTCTTTGATGTTCACTGGAAAATGTACAGTAAGTTATGTCATAATTTTCCGACCCCATTTCATTTTAAACCTGAATGACTTTCTTGAAGCATTTTGAAGAAACCAAACAACATTGGACCCCATTGACTTCCACTGTTTGGACAAAAAAAAAAAATATATATATATATATATTTGGTTTGGAACAACACGAGGGGCTTAATGATGACATTATTTTATTTTAAATTAAATTAATTAATTAATAATTTTTTTGAGAGAACTATCCCTTTAAGAGATCCAGTCGAAATATGACTCCCATTACACACAGAGAAATAATATGCAGAGGATTAAGTGACTTCTCTTTTTCTCTTTTATATTATAGTCTGTCCGTTGAATGCTTCCGGCATGTGCTGTGCTTTCATTTGTTTCATCTCTGTGTTTGACATTCTCTCTTTTTCACACAGAATCATGTTTTCAGCCTTTTACAAGTTCAGTCCTATATGTTGAGCCATCTACTTCAATCCTGTTCTGTGACGGCTTTCACTTACTCTTCATGAATAGAAAATGTTCCATGTCTGAATCTGTATCTTTCTCACTCTCATTCTGTTGTGTTTTGTCTACTACCTAACTCAATGCCTGTCTCTTTCTGTCTGTTTTCCTGAGTGAAAATGAGCTTCTGTCTTCAGGTGTTGATTAATGTGTGGCCTGCAGGTCCTGACAACAAATACTCCCTCTGCTACAAGAACTGCCATCCTTCTGACTGACCATAGTGCTTTCATTTGAAATACATATTCACTTCTTTTTGTTCAAAGATATAGAGACATAGAGAAATGGGATGTTTGGGGTCAGGGAACGTGTAGTCGAAGGGATGGTTGTGGCCTACATGTATTACATTATCTATTTTGCTTCATTGTCCATTGACAATAATGTAGAGATATATGAAGCACAGCTCTCACAGACGCCACTTTCCAACCAAGCAGCTTTACTGTGTGGTTATCCTGATTGTGTGGGTTTTTATCAGGGATATTATCATTAACTAAAACTAAAATCATTAAAAACCCATTTTCATTACTTAAAACAAATGTCAACTGAAAAAAAAATGTTTATAAAATTAAACATTTAATTTCTGCTTGTTGTCAAGATATCATTTCTAATTTTCTTTTAGTGCAAAATAACTAAAGCGAAAACTGACATTAAAAAAGTAATACAAATCTGTATACACATATTAAAAAAAACTAATGAAAAAGACAAAAATTCACAACAAAATTAAACAGAATTAAAATTAAAACAGAACATATAAAAATTAGCAAAAACTAGGATAGTATATCAATGTTATTAATTTCTATTAAAATTACAAAATTTGACCAGCAAAATTTCACCGAGCAACAGTAACTGTGAGCACACCTTCACTGCCTAATACATTTTCCTGATTTTGTCTTGTGTTTAGACATTTATGCTGTAATTCTTATCTCCTGAGTTTCCTGTTCCAATCTGTAGTCTTTCTGTAGATTAATTAGTTGATTGTGTCTCCAGGTGTTCCTCATTTTCTTGTTACCTTAACCTTAATTCCACTGGAATAGGGGACCTACTCGCAGGTCGTCCATAAAAGTCCTTCGCCAGGTGATTTTCGGTCATTCTTGTTTTCGTTTGCCTTGTGCAGGCTACCAGAGTATCACTGTCTTGAGTAGCTTAACGGTCAGGAGGGCGTAAGATGTGTCCAGCGAAACAAAAACAGCATTCTGTGACGTTGCAGAGAGGGTATACTTCCACATTTGAAACATGGTCCCTGTAAGTGATCTTGAGGACAAGTCTCAGACATCGGAGATGGTAAACATACAACTTTCGAGCGATGGCTTCCGTCATTTTCCAGGTTTTGCACACATAGGTTGTGGTCGGCACAATGATTGTGGCCAGGAGCCACAGTTTGATCTGCAGGGAGACGGAAGGTGAGTTCCAGGACGAAGTTGTCAGAACATGGCAGATGCTTTGCGTCCTCATCCAAGGAGATGATGCTGCTAAGATAAGTGAAGTTCGCCACTTCCTCCACCTGCTGTCCACTGACGGTAATCGGGAATCTTGAGTTTGTGTAACTGATGCGGATGATTTTGGTCCTCTGCCCATTGATTCGGAGTCCAGCACTGGCTGCTTGATTTTCTCTTAGAGAGATCTCAGTTTGGGTCGGCCGAAAATGACGATATCATCGGCAAGGAGGAGGTTGCCACCTGGGTTTGCCAAAGTGTAGGCGGTCGATGGAGTGGCGGCCAACGAAGTTGATGACGAGGAAGTATAGCATCGGTGAAAGCATGCAACCTTGTCGTACGCAAAGAAAACCGTTACCCTTTCTTCTATCTGTACGCAGCAGCAATAGCCTTGGTACAGGTTGTGAAAAATTTCAATAAATAGAGATGTCAGTGTCATTTCCTTGTTATCATTTGTGTATTTAAGACCTGGTTTCCCAATGTTTCATTGTTAAAGGGGTCATCGGATGCGACATGCACTTTTACAAGCTGTTTGAACATTAATGTGTGTTGGCAGTGTGTGTACACAACCACCCTATAATGATAAAAATCCACCCAGTGTTTTTTTTATAATCTCGTTAAATCATTTCTCCTTTCTCAAATCGAGCCGGTCTCAGATGCCTGTCTGTGTGACGTCACATAGACAGGCCCCTCCCACGATAGTTTGATTGACAGTAGCGTTTCAGCACAGACTGGACTGGTGTCTTACCCGCCCTGAGTGATCTGTCATAAGTCCGCCATTGTTTCACCGCCGGAGCAGATGTAGACAAGAATGTCTCCTATAAGCGATTGAGGTGTTTTGCTGTTGGATGTAATAATGAACATAGCAGTCGTCATTTACTCCCGACATCTGAGCCGCTGAAGACGCAGTGGATTACGTTTGTTTCTGAAGGGAATGCACCCCCGATCTACCTAAATGCATCTATGTTTGCGCGAATCATTCGTGATCCAGCTTCATCTTTGCAATCTTTGCAAATCTCCTTTCCTAATAACGTGCTAGTTAGCAAGTTTCACGATGAAAGTTTACGTCTCTCAGAGAGCGGCTCGGAAGAGAGGGACGGGGTGAGCAGAGCTCATTTGCATTTAAAGCAGCATGCAAGAAAACAGCTTGCTCTGAAAAGAGCTGATTTTGACAGGGTAAAAACGGTGTTGTTTTACACTACCATTGAGAAATTTTAACCAAACTATGTTACAGACTTTTCATTAAGACCCTAAAGAATCATATCGACCTGTGGAAAATGGGCATCCGATGACCCCTTTAATTGTTAGATGTGTATACTATGGTTTCTTGCGTTTCCTGTTCCTTGTTCTGTTTTATTTGCTCTTTTTATTAAACTCATGCACTTAGATCCATGTCTCTGCCTACCATCCTTTGCTTCCTGCATTATAAATTTATTCATTTTCTCAAATATTAAATAATGTCGCATTATGTGGTCTAAATAATGTCTTCTGGTGGTCTTTTTTGGTGGTAAATAGTGTTACGCTCATACTTGTCAAACATCCATAATTTTCCATAATTTGGGCAAAAGTCAGCCCACTTTGACTTTTAGAAATAAGACGTTATAAAGATGTTTTTTTTTTGCACATGTATGTCAAGATGTGTCTTACAATGTAAGGTCTCTGGTAGTCACGATTAAATAAATCAGGCCTGTGAGTGTTTACTCTCATAGTTTACACAAGCTAGCGTTGCATTTCATCATTCTCTCACACAAGTGTAATATACCCCAGTAAAGGGTTTTATTACACTACTCTGCAGCAAAGAGCCATAAAAGTGTGTTTTGATAAATCTTTCTGCTCATTGCGGCAGTCAGAACAAAGTGTGCGTGTAATTAGAAGAGCATTGTTTACACAGAAGCATGCAGCGCTAGTTGTTTTAATTAGCGCTTTCACAGACAAAAGTACTCTGTAAGAGCACCCTGAAGATATGAAAGCATGCCGTTTTTCCATATTAGTCCTGCCTACTAATCCATCTGTCATTTTTTAGTATGATAGATTGACATTTTTAAACCTGGTGGGAATGTTGTCAGCTGAACATATGGGCTACATATAGTTTTTGCTTCAGTTTTAAACTGGTTTCTGTCGAGATGGTGATAATAAAATGTTTTCTCTCCACAGATCCAGCCAGGAGAGGCCTTCACTGTGTACCACACCAGCCCAACGCTGTCCAGCTTATGCAAACCAGTGGTGGTTTGGACCCAGCAGGACGTGTGTAAGTGGCTGAAGAACCACTGTCCACACAACTACCTGACGTATGTGGAGGCTTTCTCTCACCACGCCATCACAGGTACAGCACAGCTCTCTCTATCACACAGCACACTGGAAATACAGTGCCAGGCACTTTCAGAATTGTGTTTTCTAGGCTTGGAAACGTCATTAAAACTGGTCTAGACTTGATATTGTTCATGTGATGAGGAAAACTTAGTCATGCCAATTTTATGAAGGAATCATTCTTTTGAGTCATTTTTTCATTCAAATGGTCGAGCCCGTTTACAAATCTGCCTGAAGATCTATTGGCTAATCGATATCAGTGTTATTTTAGTATCATTGATATACTATAGTTTTTATTAATATTTTGAATTAGTTTTTATTTTTATATTTTATGTTTCCATTTTAAATTTAAAGTTTTAGTAGTTTAAATTTTTTGGTCATCTTTATTCGTTTTTTTTTATTTTTATATATATATATATCATTTGTTGTTGTTTTTTATTCCACCTTTTAGTTATTTTAGTCCTTTAAATAAAACCAAAAGAAAATGCAAAATGATGCTTTGGAAACTGAGTTTAGCTCAGTTGTTATAGTTAACTAAAACTAAAACTATTAAAAAAATACTTGTTTTACTTGAAATAAAGCACATGTTAACTGAAATAAAAAATAAAAAAATAAAAACATATAAAAATATATGCATGTATATATATTTATTTATTTATTTCAGCTAGTTTTCAAGGCAGCATTTCTCATTTTCATTTCGTTTAACTTGATCTACTAAAATAACTAGAACTAAAACTTAAATAAAAATTAAAAGAAACTGTATACACATTTAAAAACATCAAAAACTACTAAAAATGACAAAATTCATAAAACTTTAACGTTAACATGAAAGTAGAAAATCTAAAAATAAAATCAAATTCAAAATATTAACAAAAAATCTAATAGTATCTCAATGATACTAAATACTACGGTGGCCTACAAGTGCAAAACAAATCACGATTCAGAAAACAAAATAACAAATTACAAACGCAAATGCAAATATAAAAAACAAAATAACAATTCAGAAAACACAACAACAATTCAGAAAACATTATAACAAGTCAGAAAACACATGACAAATTCGAAAACAAAATAACAAGTCAGAAAACACAACGACAAATCAGACAAACCGGAAGAGGTAGGTATAGTTTGAGACAGCGCCATTGGTTTGGGAATAGATTACTCACCGCTGACTGGACGAGACATCTGTCAATCAAGGTACAGGAAGAACCAGAAGAAGCACAGCAGAGTCAGCTGAAGCATCAGTTCCAGTGGTGCAGATGGTAAATCGTGTGTCATGTCTTTTTGACGCGATCGACCAGTGGTTCGATCCCACCTTTGGCCGATCTTTTTTTCTCTCTCCCTTTTCAAATCTCATATCGCATCGTAAAGGCATTTATTTTCAATAAAAATGAAGGAAATAATCAAAAAGTTGAAAATAAAATATCGGGTAGGGTTTTACACTATGTTAAAATAGCAGGATGTTCTGCTATGTATACTAACGTTACTTGTTGCAAATAGTGGCAATTATCTGCACTTCAGTATTGTAGTACATTATAAAACAGTATGCAATAATGAGGTATTGAGTGTAAATTATAATTTTAATTCAAATTATTAAATGGATGCCACCTTATTGGTACAATATAAAGCCCTCTCTGCACCTACCCTAACCCTACCCGATACTTTATTTTCAACTTTTTGATTATTTCCTTGAAAATAAATTTCCATGAAAATAAATGCCTTTACGATGCGATATGAGATTTGAAAAGGGAGAGAAAAAAAAAGTTCGGCCAAAGGTGGGATCGAACCACTGGTCGATCGCGTCAAAAAGATATGATTCATGATTTACCATCTGTGCCACTGGAACTGATGATATAATAGACTCTGCTGTGCTTCTTGTGGTTCTTCCTGTACCCTGATTGACAGATGTCTCGTCCAGTCAGCAGTGAGTAATCTATTCCCAAACCAATGGCGCTGTCTCAAACTATACCTACCTCTTCCGGTTTGTCTGATTTGTCATTGTGTTTTCTGACTTGTTATTTTGTTTTCGAATTTGTCATTGTGTTTTCTGACTTGTTATAATGTTTTCGGGATTGTTGTTGTGTTTTCTGAATTGTTATTTTGTTTTTTATATTTGCATTTGCGTTTGTAATTTGTTATTTTGTTTTCATAATTGTGATTTTGTTTTGCACTTGTAGGCCACCGTAAAATACCACTGATTTGAGTTAACCTTTATTTTATAACGAAAACGCTTTTTTATGTTTTAGTTTTATATGACGCAAAATGATTTTTAAATGTGATTATGCAGAAATTATTTTATAAAGCTGTAGGATAATCATAGATCCGCCAAGCCTTACTGTGGTCTGTCAGAGGAACAGCTTTGGCAGATCACATCCTCTAACTAACACACTCTCATCCAACTCCCAGAGTTCTCTCACTAATGGACAATTATACACCCTAATGTAGAGCCATTTGTCACATCACAGTCATTTCCATGAGGCCTCGCCATCTAGGGGTCACCAGAGAGGCACTTCCAAGTAATAAAATCATTTTACACTGCCATTCGTGCGTTTGTTCCTGGAAATTTAGCAGTGGAGAGGAGCTGAGACTAAATGGATGTACTAAAGGTGGACATTTGGCTTTTGTTATTTGTGGGATTTGTAATATTTGGCAGGCAGAGGATGTGATGTTATGAGTAGAGCGTTTGAATCACAGACACCCCATTCAATGTCATATGAGTGTCAAGCCATATGAGTCATGTGACGTCTTCTAGCCAATCAGGGAAGAGTTGTGCCTTGGGAGAGATTTGATGGCTGGATGGTTTGTATTGGGGTCAATGACATATAACATGTCCACGATAAAAACAAAATCTAGTTTAAAATACATGTGGTACATTATACTGTATGTGTTCATGTTGGGTTTATATGATTTTGAAATGCTTTTATACCATTTTCAAGAAAAGTTGAATTTAGTGTAACTGTCACATAAAAAGCAACAGGATATTTTCCTTTTTTATTTGACTGCATATAAGTGAACACATTTTAAACTTTTTTTTGTTTCATATATATATATATATATATGTGTGTGTGTGTGTTTGAATTTTCGATTGCTATTTGACATTTTACAACCTGAACTAACCTTAGTTAATAAACTAAAAAAAAAAAAATTGTAACTTTTTAAACTTTTTTTAACAAAAAAAAAAAAAAAACAAGACTGACCCATTGTCATTTCTTGATTTTAAGCATTCAAAAATCAAGAATAATCAGTATTATATATGTGTATATGTATATTAAGTGTTTACAGCAGTGGCTTGAACAAATAAGTTATGCTAATTTTCTCTTCTAACAACAGAAATCAATTGTGATCTAGTGTTTTTGTGCAGTTCCGGTGCTTTACTTCAGATGTTTTATGGTTATGTGTCTGCAAGCCGTGGATCTTTCTGTCCTTCAGTGATGGTTGAACACAAGCACTCATTTTAGCAGCATTACATTTAGTTAGGTGGAGTGACAAATGTCTGCCCCCTCCAAATGCCCCTTTAAGTAATTCATCCGGGCACCGACACCGGCTAGAGGCTTTATTCTATTATCTGCGCTATTATTTATTGCTTCATTTATCAAGCCTCATTCTCAGATGGTGTGTGTCTGTAAGTGGGTGTTTGTGTGTGTCATTTTTCCTGGGTCATTGGCACTGTAGCTTGAAGCACTGTCACACACACTGCTGTAAAACACTGTTAGACACTGACTCATGTCAGACAAGACCGTCGCTTGCTTCAGGCACAGAGTGCTTCTGCTCCAACACAGGTATTGGTCTTTTGAGCCAGATAACAGCTGCAAGTGTGAATTGCTTTGGACTGTGCCCACATGAATTACTAGTGGAGCATCTTAAAATGCACCATAAAGAGCCCATGAAATCAAAATTGCAGTTTGGTAGCTGTTTGTCAGTGCCTGTTAACTTAAAGGTCATCTAGTGTAATCTAGTGTGTGTGTGTGTGTGTGTGTGTGTGTGTGTGTATACACAGTGCTGCTTGAAAGTTTGTGAACCCTTTAGAATGTTCTATATTTCTGCATAAATATGACCCAAAACATCATCAGATTTTCATATAAGTCCTGAAAGTAGACAAAGAGAACCGAATCAAACAAGTGAGAGAAAAATATTTTCTTTGTCATTTATTTATTGAGAAAAATGATCCAGTGTTACATATCTGTGTGTTGCAAAAGTATGTGAATCTTTGCTTTCAGTATCTGGTGTGACCCCCTTTTGCTGCAGTAACTGAAGGTAAATTTCTTGTAAATGCTGATCAGTCCTGCACAATAACATGTAGGAGTTTTAGCCCATTCCTTAGTGCAGAACCACTTAAACTCTGTGATGTTGGTGGGTTTCCTCCTATGAACTGCTTGCTTAGGTCCTTCCACAACATTTTAATTGGATTAAGGTCTGGACTTTGACTCAGCCATTCCAAAACATTAACTTTGTTCTTCTTTAACCATTCTTTGGTAGAATGACTTGTGCTTGGGGTTGTTGTCTTGCTGCATGACCCACGTTCTCTTGAGACTCTGTTCTTAAACAGATGTCCTGACGTTTTCCTTTAGAATTTGCTGGTATAATTCAGAATTCATTGTTCCATCAATGATGGCAGGCTGTCCTGGCCAAGATGCAGCAAAACAGGCCCAAGCCATGATACGACCACCACCATGTTTCACAGATGGGATAAGATTCTTAAGCTGGAATGCAGTGTGTTCTTTTCTCCGAACATAATAGCTTCTCATTTAAACCAATAAGTTCTATTTTGGTTTCATCCATCCATTAAACCTTTCTCCAATAGTCCTCTGGCTTGTCCACATGATCTTTAGCAAGCAATTTTCTTTTTGGAGAATATATATATATATATATATATATATATATACATACATACACACACACACACACACACACACACACACACACACATTTCTTCTATAATGAGCATGTTTTTAATTCTTGAAATAAAATTCATTTTTATTCATTTTTGGGGCATAAAGTTAAAAATGTCAGAGTGATTAAACTGTCTTCAAAAGAAAACATTAAGTCATAAATTTGTCCACCAAATCAAAGTCATGTGGTTCAACCAAAAGTGCAGAAAAAACAGTAAATTATATGTAAATTATAGAAGAGAGTAAAGGCCTCTCCTTTTTCTTTACCTATGTCTTACCTTGTCATTGAACTAGTAGCAAATCACAATTTTGCCTGTTATTTTGCCGGTTCATGATATATATCATGAATGTCTTTTCAGTCCACTTTCAGTCTTTTTTGGTCATAAATGTAAGATAAATCGAAATAACCAAGTGTACCTTTTAAGACCAACTGTTTGAAATGTTTCTTTCTCCTCTTTACTCCAGCTCATCTTGTTTTTGACAGCACCTCTATCACTATCCTAAGGGTGTTATTTGGGAGCACATTAAACCCGTCTGCAGGGAATTCATTTCTGCTCTGTTCACCTGTGCTGTCTGTGATACACAAAAGCCTCAGACAAACAGCAATCCTGGATAAAGTGTTTCTGGAGGGCTGAATTCAAAAGCACTGAATTAGTGTGTGTGTGTGTGTGTGTGTGTGTATACTAGAGAGCTTTACAAAATGTTGTGCACAATGGAAGCACCATATCAAGATGAATAATACAATGCAGCTTATGAAAAACCCCACAATAGTCCAAATATCAACCTCAAGAAGCACCTCTGGCTAGTTATGGACGTTTCCATTATCAGCGTTATTAGCATCACCCTTGCTCTAATTGTTCCTTCCAGCCTGCTGTGAGTGACTGGGAAGCGAATGCAATCCCCACAGCCATGTGTGAATTCCTGGAGCTGGAAACTGGGTCAGTGTTGGCCCATGACTGTCCTCTAAAGCCCCAGGGGCAACTGGAGGTTGCTCCATCACAGCGCTCTGGGTCACTGGAGCATCTCTGTCCAATAATCCCCCATGAGCCCCTATTAGTTAAATACACCAGCAATTGGTTTAACAGCCTATACATCAGGCTTAACAGGATATACTTCAGTGACTGATGCTTTTTAGCATGAAGATGGATGAATGGAGAGTGCAGTTTGGAAAGATTGTTACATTAGCTTGAAGAATATGAATTTGTCCTCAATTTATTCTGAATTCGATGGTTTGATTTTGGCAAACGAGAACAACAGTATTCATATAATGAATATGATAATGCACAGAAATTTTGTTTAGCCTTCCTGGTTTGGACTTGGCATTTTTCCAGTAATTTATACAGAGATTTATACAGTATAATGTAGTGTAGCCTGTTTTTATACAGTATATGCATTTTTACTACCCAAAAATATACTATTAAATTTACAGTAAATATAAACGGCAACTGTGGTTGCCAAAAATTTGGTGTAAAAAATATGGTGAAAATGTTTCAGGTGTTACAGGTGTTGGTGCTTGTACATTTTACAAATTATAACAGTATATTTCATTAAGTGTTATAATGTTAATATACCAATCGGTCTGAACTACCAAAATATAATTTGTACATTAAAATGTACTGATAACCACCGTAATAATAGGTGGTAAACAAGACAGCCACGTGATGAATTAGCGTTTATAGTAAGTGGTTTGTCCACAAAACGTGCAATATTTGTATATAAATGATTCATATGGTAACACACGACCAGTGATGGGAATAACTTCGTTATAAATAAACGGCGTTACTAACGTTATTGTTTTCAGTAACGAGTAATCAAACTAATTACTATTTCCCCCGTTACAACGCCGTTACCGTTACTGACAATAAATTGCGGCGTTACTATAATTTATTATAATATTATTGTCACGAATCCGGTCTGTGGCCTTCCGCCCGATAGCCACCAGAGGTCGCTTCTCCATCATATTGACTCTCACACTACACAGCACACTAGACTGCATTTCCCATCATCCACTGCACTGATGACACACACACAGCTGATTACACTAATCACGCTCACACCTGAGAACTATTACACAATCACTATCACCCAATCACACACTCTTTATAAGCCTTGGACTTTCTCTCTGTGAGGCCGAGTATTGTATAGCGTATATCACTCTCCTAGCGATAGCTACTCTACGGAGCCCAGTTAGTTATCATAGTCTTGCCTTGCCTTGTGTATTTTCTAGTGTTTTGATTCTTGCCCGTGTTTCCTGGATTAACCCTTTGCCTTCCCGTTCAGACTCTGTTTGCACCTCTCTCGGACTACTGCTTGTGTACCTGGATTATCTCTCTGCCTTGCCCTGTTGGATATTGTTCGCCGATCGAAGACCCACGCTTGCTCTCGGAATACTCTTGTGTCTTGCCCTCAACATATCTGTCTACTGATGTTTGACCCTGCCTGTGTTTGACCATGTTTTGGAATAAAGCCTTGCATATGGATCCGCATGTCTCACGTCTCGTTCGCCCCTTTAACAATTATTATCATTTTATTTTTCAGTTCATCTGAATGGATGCGCAGTGTAGCTCTATTTGACGTACCGTAAACTCTAGTGTGAAGCGCACGGCTCGCCGTAGCTTTGTCTCTCACACACACACACACACGCGCGCGCGTAAAGAAAGATACAGAGCGAGAGAGTCTTTCATAACATGCAGAATTGACGCTCTACATGTAAATTATATTCTTTGTTGTATTTTCCTGTCAAAATAACGGAGTTCCTTGTAGTGGGCGGAGCTAATGCGCAAAGGACAATCTCATTGGCCAGCGCTCACCTATTATCATCCCTGTTTTGATTTCAGCGAATAAATTCGAGCGAACCCATGCAACGTGATTAATATTCATGAACCCAGCAGCTCCTTTATCCTTAGTGCGTTTTATATTGTTATTAGTGGTATAATTCGTATTAGTTTTGTTATCATCAATATAGCTTTCCTGTAGCTCAGATGGTAGAGTATGGCGCTAGCAATGCCAATATCATGGGTTTGATTCCCAGGGAAAGCAAAAGCTGATAAAATGTAAAACTGTAACTTGAATGCAATGTAAGTCGCTTTGGATAAAAGCATCTGATAAATGTAAATCAATTTTTTCCCGCTTTTTTTATAGAAACACTAAATGACAAACAATATCTTAAGCACCACCACCAGTCCTAAGTTCAGTCAACATGACAAATATGAATTCATACTTGGTTATTCTAATTACTAAAGTTCTATCATCATATAATGCTAAATGCTAAATAACTTGGATGCCCCAATATTAAATATGTTAAATGAATGAAATGGACACTAAATACAATAAATTATTATTATAAAACATTGTACATTAATCGACACTATTTATCTACTGACACTTAGCATCAGTTAGTCAAGCATTATAATATGATATTATGATAATTTAGCATTATATGATGATATAACTTTAGTAATTAGAATAACCAAGTATGAATTCATATTTGTCATGTTGACTGAACTTAGGACTGGTGGTGGTGCTTAAGATATTGTTTGTCATTTAGTGTTTCTATAAAAAAAAGCGGGAAAAATTGATAAGATAACAAAACTACTACGAATTATACCACTAATAACAATATAAAACGCACTAAGGATAAAGGAGCTGCTGGGTTCATGAATATTAATCACGTTGTATGGGTTCGCTCGAGTTGATTCGCTGAAATCAAAACAGGGATGATAATAGGTGAGCGCCGGCCAATTAGATTGTCGTTTGCGCATTAGCTCCGCCCACTAGCAGAGAACCCGGCAGTTCTTAAAAGCTGAAGAATTCCAAAGGAACTCTGTTATTTTGACAGGAAAACACAACAAAGAATATCGTTTACATGTAGCGCGTCAATTCTGCATGTTATGAAAGACTCTCTCACTCTGTATCTTTCTTTGCGCGTGCTCGCGTGTGTGTGAGAGAGAGACAAAGCTACGGTGAGCCGTGCGCTTCACACTAGAGTTTACGGTAGTAAACATTTACTACCGTAAATGTTTTTACATTTATAAAAATGATAATAATATTATTATAAATTATAGTAACACCGCATTTTATTGTCAGTAACGGTAACGGCGTTGTAACGGGGGAAACAGTAATTCGTTTGATTACTCGTTACTAAAAACAATAACGCCGTTAGTAACGCCGTTTATTTATAACGCTGTTATTCCCATCACTGCTAGTAACTATAACTAATTACTTTTTTAAAGTAACGTGCCCAACACTGCACACGACACAAAATAATGCAAAAAAATATAAAATAAATCAGAAAACGTAACACAAAAATAAGAAACAAAACTAATAAAATATAGCCTAATTGTGTTATGTGTCATGCTTTTACTTTTTTGACCATAAAGTATACTGTAATTCATGTTTTTGTTTTTTTTGTTTACTTTCAAAAACTATAAAGTGGACAGTATTTTACAGTAAAATTACATATGAAGCAATGTTAAACCAGTAATTTACTGTCATTTTTATTTTCGGAGTGTCTATTTACACTAAGTGCAAATAGCCCGTCTTGTTGGCAAAGTCTATTTATACTAACTCCGCCAACTAATGTGTGATTGAGTTGGTCAACACTAAAACAAGACAACTGTTCCATAGTGGCGCAGCTGGTAAGGCACATGCTTTTTGACGCGATCAACCCGGGTTCGAGCCTGCCTTTTGCCGAACTTTTTTTCTCCCTTTTCAAATCTCATATTGCATCAGAATGGCATTTATTTTCAATAAAAATGAAGGAAATAATCAAAAAGTTGAAAATAAGAGTATCGGGTAGGGTTATGGTAGGTGTAGGGAGGGCTTTATTGTCCCAATAAGGTGGCGTGCATTTAATAATTTGAATTAAAACTATAATTTGCACTCAATACGTTATTATTGCGTACTGTTTTATAATGTTTTATAATGTACGACAATACTGAGGTGCAGATAATTGCCACTATTTTCAATAAGTAGTATAAATAGCAGAAAATCTTGCTATTTTAACATAGTGTAAATAGAATCTATAGCTATTTGCACTTAGTGTAAATAGCATATCTTTAAAAAAATACTACTATTTTCACTTGGTGTAAATAGAATCCATTGCTATTTGCACTTAGTGTAAATAGCATCTATCGCTATTTACACTGAGTGCAAATAGCCGCTGCCTTTTATTTTTTCCCCCTTTTTTCAGTTTGACAATGCCTATTTACTAGGAATAAATAGATAAGTATTAAAATAGTTATAATTATTTGTAAAATATTTCTTAAAACTTTGGTATGATAACTATGTATCAGTGGTCCCATTGACACTAGATCAATCACATTTCTAAAAACTGTTTGATGCCCTCTAAAAGACGTGATATCAACTTTTGAGCCAATTTGACAAATGCTTCTCTCATTTAGCATAAATAATTTGTTGTTTCTTTGTGTGTTACATGATTCGTTAAGTGTGACACATCCATATATATCACATAAAAGAGACGAGCAGGTTGATAATAGAGAGAGCTGCAGTCACAAGTTGAGGATATCCCAGCGCATTCATTTAGTTTGAGCCAATGCAATTTAATAGCATGCAAATATGTTCAACAATCTTACAGAAATGTACTTTAAAAATCACCTTTCCAAAATGAAAAGGCACTTCCCATTTCCTCTTGAAGCTCTCTGATTTCTATACTGTATATTACAGATATAGAGGCAAGGGACACAGCTTAATAAAGTGGTGTCTGGTGAATTACTGTGATTTACTGTAATATGCTGAGGATGGGCCATTTTAGTGTGGTGCTTTCAGGCCTCTTCTTTTGTCCTCTCTCTCTTTCTATCTCTGTTTGGGATTCACCTTGCGATTCCATTTAAGGGCTTTGTTCTTTATTGTTCAAACACAAACACAAACACACACGTACACAGATGTCCTCTCATACCGACTGCCCCTTTATCTCTTTAACCGTAGATATTTCTGTAAAATAGCTTCGGTTTTGCAGCTGATCTCTTCCACTGTACAGTAAAGCACATTAAAGACCCCATAAAATTGAAATTGCTTTTCGTGAAGAAAGCTTTTAGTCAGTGTCTGTTAGCTTTGAGGTCATCTGTATGTTAGTGTACTCATAAAAGTTAGAAGTCAAGTAAAGTTCTGGGAAAACAGACCAAAAATATTAATGACTGATCTCACACTCATGGGTGTATCCAATTTTTCTTTGTCCAGTAAAATGCTGTCTAAAATGATTAAAGTATTAATACCATCTGCCTTTGATAGAGTAGCAAGTAGCAAGTCATGGTTTGTCAGTGTGTGCAAACACTCAGACTTAACCTACTATTTATTTTTTATAAGCGTCCACTGTGAAGTAAAATAGACCAGCCACTCATTATGTCTGGACCAAGGACGGATTATTACTCTGGCCTGCCCTGGGCACCTGGACACAGATGTCTAGCACCATCTGTACACTGAAAGCGTGGTATAATCTACGAGTCTCTCTGCCTCGCAATTGTAGCATCATTGTGCACTTGCTGTGTAGATAATCATCCTTGATTTTTAAGGCAACAGTCCAAGCTAATATGCATTGTTTCTGCAGCTCATCGGCAGCCCCTGCTGGTCTGGAGCCCGGCAGGCCTGAATACAACCCAGACTCATTGGAAAAAAACATGCCTGTGATGAAATTTCTGCAAAATAAAATTATTTTGCTTCTTGGACACTTTCGCGACACTATCAAATACTAATGCAAAAACGTAGCATTCAAATTTTAGTAGTGTGTTAAGGCAGCCTTATCAGTGGCACATGCAATGATGATTTAAGTGTTGCTGCATTTTAATGTCTTTGTTAGCCTATCCTGTTGAACCCACTAGATGCGGCACTGCTGTGTTGTTCATTCAAAATATTGCAGAAAAAAGAGAATCAATTTGGAGAAGACCTTGTTTATGTCAAAACTGAAACCAAGCTGTTCACACTGAAAGCATATTTTGCACATTTTCTAGAGGGACATTTATCACAGTTGCACTCGCGTCTTGCGCTATGCAAATCATGCACTATGGTAAAAAGTATTTTAACATAGTACTGTGCAAGGAACTGCATGTAAATAGCTATTTATTAATCGATGATATGCCCTGTAATCATTGTTGGTGTTTTACTGCCACTAGTGTTCATTGCAGATTGAAACAATGTAGTGAATTGAATGTATTGGTACATTATTTGCAAATACTTAGGTATAGAGTTATGTTTTTCCTATGAGCCTACAGTATGTTACCCAGATAGCTACAGTATATAGGCCTTTAACCAAACTTCCTGTTTAAATTGGAAATATGCCAGCAAATGAAGGAAAAATGCTATTTTTTATCTGACTTGCAAGATAGTCAACCTTTCTGCCTCTAACCACTGACTAACCAAGAGGAGTCATTTTGTTCACCATGTCTGAACTTATAGAAGTTTCTGTAACCGAATCTCACTTATGAGAAAGTAATTAAACGGTAGGTAGTGGTTTCTCTCAAGGGACAGCTCATGAAGTTCTGTAAACGATCTGTAAAATATAATCATCGCCATCCAATCCCTGAACCCCCAAACCACACTGCACTCATCTTTCCAATTCCACTACATCATCAGAGAAATAGCCACAGCCAGCTGTTATTAAGGTCATTATGTTTCATTTACAGAGGGGAATAGCTGTCCAGCGCCGATGTTCCTGGACACACACCACACAAATCAATACACTCATCCAAGGTCACACAATGGGCCTTACGTAACCCGACTTCATTAGTAATCATTACACAAAGCAATATGTGCGGAAATTGAACACATTCATTCCTAAAATAGACTCTGGTTACGTAAACTGTATGCGTGGCGATCTTGTGAGGGAGTGTCTGTGTACTTGCCAGGTGAGAATGAGGATGGATGATTATATTGTAAGAGAGAATGAGATGATTTATGCATCTAATTAGAGCGAGCGCATTCGGGGCAAATGACAATAAATTCCCCTGCTTTGTGATGTTTTTTGAAGGACAGGACTCTGACAGTGAGGTACATGCAGGCTTTATACTGTCGGTCTGTCTGACTGCTGAGGTAAATAAACTCTCTGTTGCAAAACGAGTAAGCTGCCTTACTGTCTACTGCCTACATAGTAAGCTGCCTTACTGTCTACTGCCTACATAGTAAGCTGCCTTGCCTTCTGAGTTAGCATTCTAACTGAAATGGATCCTCATAAGAGATTTGCACAGCTCTACATTGGCTCCATGAGCCACAGAAATGTCACTTCTCAAGGGATGTGAAACGAGAGATGCAAATCACAATTGATTTCAGGAAGGTTTTAGCATGTTGCAACTTAGCTACCAATATTGTAGCCTAATAAGCAAAAAAAATACATTGCACACACAAACACTGGGTAAAATGTAAAATTTAAATTTTGATTAATTAGTCTGTGCTGTTTTGTATTTAGACCGAACTTATATATATATATATATATATATATATATATATTATAAAGGTTTATGTAAACATTACTTTTTTGTTGTTGTATTTTACTTTTGTTTCTTAATTTTTGTTAGTTAACTTTTTTTCTTTTTTTATGATTCTGATCTGTGACACTTTGAGCTGCATTTTCTGTTTGAAAGGTGGCATACAAATAAATTGTGGTATTATTTTACTTTTATTTTGTTTATTTATTTTTATATAACATTTCTCTCCACTACAATTGCCAAATTGGATTTATTTCCCCCCACAAAGCTTATCAATCTATTTTGGAAATGTCATATCAAGTATACACGCAGTTCTGCTTTCAGAAAGTAGGATATTATATTTAGAATTTACAGTTTGTATATAATTTTAACTAGTGTATATCCTCATTTTAATTAGACTAAGATTTTTTTACAATAGCTTTGCAAATATTTATATTTTTATTTATATTCATTTTGTTGCTTTTTACTGTTGATATTTTTTGTATATATTTTGTTAATTTCCTGTATTTTTTTAAATGCATTTTAAGTATGTAAGGTGCTATATAAATAAATATGTTTGTTTTTTTCTAGTTGACGTTGTATCCACCACATTGAATTATTATTATTTTTTTCACATAACCTATGACAATGTATTGCCTAGTCCAAAAAGGATATATTGGCCAAAATGAGGTGTTTTGGAAAGCAGCAAAGCTAAACTTGTACAGCACAAAGGGAACGTCTTATTAAATCTCTGGTTACTGGTTTCATATTCAGAAAGCAGCAGGACATCTGCAAGACTTTTCTTGGGTTGTCTTGTTCTGTTGGCAAGACTTGTGACATTAATTTGATGGCTTCTGTGGGGATTTAAACAAATGTAAACCAATTCCATATTACTGATCAAATTTCCTCTGGATATAGTCATTTGCTGTTCCGTCTCGCTATTTTACAAAGCTGGCATTGACTTTTTAAACTGTCCTTCATCCTGCCTCTCACACACTTTTTTCAGGTCGTGCCCTGTTGCGGTTGAATGGAGAGAAGCTGGAGAGGATGGGTATAATCCAAGAGACACTGAGACAGGAAGTCCTGCAGCAAGTCCTACAGCTACAGGTCAGAGAGGAAGTGCGTAACCTACAGCTGCTCAGCAGAGGTGAGAGGTCAACACCTGAAACACACACAACCTCATCTGCTATGAAGTTAATCATTATTGCTGCAGTTGACTAGAATGACCGATGTGGGACAGAGAGTCATTCAAAGATTGTATGTAGCATAACCTAACTTTCCTAAAAGTGATAATATATTTTATTTATATGTGCTTTTTTATGTGCTTTTCTTTCTTCTGACGCATAAGTGGAAAACAAAAGAGTACAAACAAATTTACTGAATGTATATTATACTATATTATACCTGTCTTCTGGGGAATGAGAGTTGCAACTAACTTTTACAATAGCATGTTGCAACTTAACAATATTATAGACTAATAAGCACAAAACACATAAACATATTGGGTCTTTTTTCCAATTAGACCATTTTAATTGGACTTAACATTTTGTTTGGTGTTTTTAATGAATATTTAGCCATTATAATTTGGAATCATTATAGTAGTGGTTCTCGAATCTGATTGGCTGAGAGCCTTTTCCAGCCATGCGATATTCTAGTGATAACAGCACTCCAACCCATTTGCATCATTGTATTGTGGTATTTCTCACAGCGAGTGTCATGGCAGACACCCAAATCCACTATAATTTTATAAATAATACTGTTTTTGTGTCACGGAATATAGTTTAAAGAGTTTTTTAGGCGAGAATGTACTTGTTTAGATATGTGGTTTGTTAATAAAGATAAAACCTGTTTGAAAATTAGCTTCAACGTTTTCGGAGATGTGAGCTCCAGGGCATCAGCGGGTCTTTAGTGCTCATAAACCCGCCGAGAGCAGCCTCACCTCGGCCAGATCTTCTGGAATTTACAGCTGGCTCTGATATCTCTATAGTGGTTAAACATGAGATATATAATTAGTTTTGGGTCAATCTAACGGGCAGTCTTTGGTCTCATTAATCTATTATTTGTTCCAGAGAAGATAGTTTTGGCTGAGGTCAAAGTCTCATAATGTTATATTTTATATAACTGTTTTATATCAATTTTATATACAGTATGTGCTGCATATCAGAGCGCTGCTTTTGTACTTTTGACTGAATTGCCTAGCAACTTTTATGATGGCTGTTGTTGTTGTTTATTAAATATTAGGGGTGTCCTTGACTAAGGATTTACATAGTCGAATCAGAATTGTTGAATCTTTCCGATAGCCGACTGATAGTCGAATCATATGTTTGGAGGCGGGGCAGGGGAATACATTACATTCTACAGTCATAACACACAGGGAAAATGTGTAACGGACACCTCGCAGACGCAAACGGGGTAAATAATGTTTTATGTTTTGTTTAATAGATTGCATTAGTTACATTAGTTAACATTAGCCGGCCACATATAATGTTGTTTATTACTGATCAGAGCTGATGAAACCGTAGATTTGCACTAAATAAAACCAAATAATCCACACATAAGATGAAATCAACAGATGCAAGAAGTTTTCGTTGAAGCCCGTGTGCATGTTTACTCTAACTGTATAAAGATTTTTACGGGAGGAAATTAACAAATCCTGCAAATTGTTTTTTTGCTTTGAAGCATATAGCCTACTGCCACATAAAACTCCATGCGATCGCATAAATAGGTGCTGCTGTGAAAACTGATCAAACACAGCTAGTTTTATCCAGGCACGGTTCCAGAATTAAATACTGAGGATGCTTTAGAAAGTGTGCTCTGGCTTCAATGCACATACACACTCTCGGAATCCCGGGCATGCCAGAGCAAGCGAGCGAGGATGGACCAGAACAGAGACAAACATGAACAGGAAGAGAAGTTAATATTGCAAGTTTAATACAATAATATTGTTATGAAAAATAATGCGGACATCAGAGGGAAAACCTGGCGGCCCGCGGTCCGTAAGGCTTAGTAGAATACTGGATGATCAATTTGAGAAAAGTCAACTGAAACACACACAAATAAAAACAGCTGCTAATGAAGACTGCATGGGCTGACATTCACATACATACATAATGCACGTATATTTTTGTCTCGTCCATTGCTCTTTCGAGTTTGAATCACGCATAAATATGCGCATGCCATTCCCGAAACTTTGCACTTTGCAGCATGTATGTGGCCGGTAAATAAAAGTTTTATAAAAATTCTGGATGGATTATATATAGCCTAGAAAGTACTCAAAGAGCACTCCATTTAAAATCAATAAAAAACTGTCCTTCGTCTTCTTTGTGTGATCTCATAAAGTTTTGTTATAGGTATTCACAGCTTGCACTGGACAAAAATGAACCGTTTCATTTTCTCCAGAGTGCAAACGCATGTTGGATAGTTTGCCAGATCTGTTTCGCCAATATGATAGTGAATAGATAATATCTCGAGTTTTTCGGCACCCATGTTCACAGCATCCAAAAATCAAATTAGAACTGGCTGAAATTCTTATTTGCATTATCATAATAGGCTGTATATTAACTTATTGGAAGAAAACCGGTAGTTGAAATCAGACCACCTCTGCAAATATTCGACTGTGAGATTTGTAGTCGAATCAGACTCCTCATATCGAAGCATCGAATCTTTATTAAATATTATTATTCAATAAATATTATTTTATATAAATAACAGTAACATTTAATTATAGTATTTAGGGGTGTCCTGAGTCGATATCAAGGATTGGGTTTGGGGCTGATCAAGTATTTTTTTTTTTTGTATTGGCTCTCCTAAAACCAATCCTTATTTTACGCCAGCTGTCATGCCGGTGTCGTGCAGTAGGTGCGGTATGCGCCTTCAACCACCATTAAAAGGAAAAAAAGATACTCAAATGTGCGTGTTCAGCCACCATTAAAACCATAATAAGAAGAAATGTACGTGCGTGACGCGCGATAACCAGTGAGATTTGTTCTAGCACGTCACACACGTTTGAGCTTCTGTTCAATGTATTTTATGCACACTTTTGTAACGATCATTCATTCATTCATCGTTTACTTTTATGTGATGTCGGACTATCTAAGATGTCGTTGTCATAACACGACATTTTTTAATTAGTAATGGAGGCTTGGGCTCAGCCGTTAAACTGTTAAACTGAGAACTGAATCCGTGGCGGAAGTAGTCCTGCAGAAAAGAAGGTTTTTAAAGACTACTAAAGTAGTTGTCTCTTCTTTTTATTTATTTTTTTGCACACTTGTGCCGTCAAACTGTTGTATAAACGCAATATCACACTTGTAGCAGTGTGATATTGCTGTAGGCTATATCAGCATTAATATAATATAATATAATATAATATACCCAGCCAGCATATGACCGACCTTCAATGTTGAAATATGGTTGAAATAAGGTCAGTTCTTGTTTCAACTTTGAAACAACGCTGATACAACGTTTAATGCTGAACGGTTGAAATAATATAATATAATATATCAACCAATTCAATTTAAGGACCAGAAATCACTGTTGTATATAATAAAACACACACACACAAATATCTCTATGTTATTAGGTATTCGGTCTTTTGGGATACAAAAAGCTATGTTTCTCTTTTTTGAAGCTCACTTAAATACAACTTTCAAAGTTTCAAAGGACAACCCATTTGAAGACACAAAGTGTGAGGGTCTCCTCGGAGCAGACACATCCTCAGAACTCCCGCCTCAGCAAGTGTCAAAGCCCAGTGTACCCCACATTAACAAGGAAAGGGAATTAGAGACCACTTAAACGCTGTGTCAGGGAAATCTACCAACAGCTTAGGGGGCAAATTTAATTTAACACTTCACCAAGTCCAGGTCTCCGTGCTTTGATAAAGGAATCTAATTGAGCCACCCAGAGGAAAAATCCTCACCTGAGGTTCAAACAGAGGACCTGGGTGAGGGTTCAAACAGGTGAAGGGTGTTCGAGAGAGGAGGACGGTCAAATAAAAGTGCCGTCAATGCTGATTAGTTTGTTTCTGATAGTTGCCGTCACCTATCAGAGCGTGTTAAATCTGGCTCCTGGAGACTGTTAGGCACGGCTGGAGGACACAGCTTATCTGAGTTTATTCTTAGATGCGTCTCTCAGCCAGCAGGGTTTCCGCTGGATGTCTAAACAGAGGCCGTCAATAGCAGCCTGTCATATTTGATTCAGTTGGCACGAATGAAAATATGAAATATTGATTGGGTGAAAAACGAGAAAGCCAGTCTGACCATAGAAGAGACTAATGGCCAGTTTTACTAACAGCTTGCACCAGCGCAAAATTAAAAAATTAAAGAACACAGATGCAATATCTCATTTACATATCGACCAACGCAATATACCAAGCGCAGCGTAAATTAGCATAGTCGCAAATAAAGAAGTAAGAAATAAAGAAGCCACAGTACATTGAAAAGAACCAGAGGCCAAAAAATGAAGGTTTGCTAGAAGTTTTGATAGACCTGATATTGCGTGACTCCTAGTTGAGGGTTCCAAGTCGTCTTTTATTTCCTGAAGCAAATTAAAAATAACATGACTTGGCAAATGATATGTTCGAATAATGTGTTCTTCTGGCATTCAAAATAAATTAATAAGTGTGGAAAAACATCCTCTCACTTCTACCACATGCTCTCTGTTCTCTGCGGTGCCTCCTCCTAGCAACAACAATTGCAATAGTTTAAGACATGCTTTTTTTGGACGTTAAATAATGGCGCAAATGCCAGTAATTTGATGAGAACAAACGTTAGTAAAACACGTTGCGTGATTCATTTGAATACTCTCCTCCCATAACTTTTGCATCTGAAAGGGAAACTCATACAAATGCATATTCAATAAGATCAGGCACAAAAATAACTGTGTCCACGCCTTTTCAGCGCTAATTTGTCACTGCGCGTCTTTAGTAAAACCTGACAGTACTGTTTTAACACCAAAAGACGGTTTGCACTGGTGCAAGCTGTTAGTAAAACTGGCCCTTAATGTGTTGATACTAGAAACCATGACGTGAAAGAGACGTAGCTACACTACTGTTCAGAAATCTTTTGGGGATTTTTTGGGGGGATTTGGAGGTTTGGGATTTTTTTTATATTTTAAAAGAAATCTCTTATGCTCACCAAGGCTGTAAATCATATACTCTTAAAATTGTATTTTGAAAGTCTTAAATTATGTATCGTTCATTTTTTTAATAATTTATTTAGGGACCTTTTTCCTTTACCAGTACAATAGAGATTTAACAGGAAAGTGGAGCGAGAGATGGGGAATGGGTTCAGGACACGACCCAACTCTTTATGTGATGAATCCATGTCTGCTTTAACACAACAGCTACTTTTATGTCTTGTTCAACTCACGTACCAGTGCTCCAACAAATATGGTTTCATTTATCAGTATAAATATATCAATGTAATAATTTACGATATACAGTATGTCATTGAGGGTAATAGCTTTCTGTCTTCTGCCCAATAATTTAGCGTTGTCTATTAACAATCAGCTTGATACCCATCAGAGGATTCTGGACTGGACTTCTCCTGCTCTTTTACCGGTCTCTGTTAAAGCTCATAACGCTCACATGAGTGATTCGGAGGTGTAGATTGACCTCTCAGTCCAATTGCTACTGGTATTTATCCTCTGCAATGTACTCTTCTAAATTGCTTTGTTCTTTTGGTTCCCAGTAAGGCTAAGTAATTCTGCCCTCTTCATCCCTCGCCGAACCCTCCTCCTTCCTCTCACCAAAGCAATTTAGCCGAGAGCGAGGCAGATTCTCCCAACACTATAATTGCTGTTTCTACTGAAACATCAAACCTTATTACCTCTTCTCCAAATTACCACCCAATCGTCCAATTGTAATAGCCTGAAACATCTCACACAAATAGAAGAGAAAAACCTGTGATCCACTGCTTCATCATAGCAAACAATGCAATCGTTTGTTCCAGTTAACAAAGCGAGTCAGTTGCATGGAAACATCCTTTTTTTAGCTTCATTGTCATGTTTTGGACGTCACTCGCTCGTCACTCGAGCTCCACATGTGTATTTAAACACTAATCTTGCGTAGATGTTTTTCCTGAAAAGGATTCATACAAATGAATGCATGATGTTTCAATGAATTTTTAACGTGCTTTGTAATGCACTTTGCTTGTGTGCTATTTATGAGGGTTGTAAAATTGAAAGGCTTTAGTGTTTCATTTCATACCACAAAATGAAGATCTGAGAAAAGCCAAAAGACATATCAAACCGAATATCAAAATGTGAAATGATTTTTTGTTAAACGAGACAGATTTGTGATGCTCAGAGAAATGATAAGTCTTCAACAAACCAATTAAATGTTGATGTAGCTAACGCTGTGAACCCGACGGGAAGTCTCTGAGACTCAGCTTCATTTAGAGCAGAGCGACCCACACAAACTCCCTGAGACATCCGTTAGCGTAATCATCTTGTCTCCTCCATATGCCTGTTTCCATCAGGAGAGCATCCCGAGGCCCTTCCAAACATCTGCCACAACAAGCTACTCAATGCACATTTTTCATCATGTTTCTTTCTCTTTTTTAGCTTTAAAGGAAATGTTCACCCAAAAATAAAACTCCTGTGTGGTTTCAGAATGCTGTGCTGGTAAATTTAACATTCCTTAAAATTAACATAATTCGGACTGTTTTTGCAGAACAGCGTAAATATATTTTACACAGGCTGTAGTGTTGACTGCATTTGTCAAACTCCATGTTACAAAAGATATTAATAAAAAAGATTAAATAATTTGAATATAATTATTTAGTTTTTTTGTAATACATATACAGTATATTCACACACACACATTTTGTTGTAATAATAATGTTTATTTAATTTTTAGTGGTAGAAAATAAAAGGTTTCTAACAGTATTTAGGCATGGTTTGACCTCCTGATGTTGATAATCAGCATTTTCTAAAGGTCAAGCCTCTCCTTTCATTGAGCCCTTAGTGTTGACTATAAATTTCAGACCCTATTTTGTGTCCATTTCATGGCAAGTTCCAGATGAAGGGCAAGGTTCAGCATGGGGAAAAACAAATCCTAAATTTCCATATCCATTCATTATGTACATGGAAAATTAAAGGAAACAGATGCGAGTATTTTTAGAAAGAGAAACATAATGAAAAATGTCTGTTCAATCAGAATGTACAGCATGAAGCAGTAGCACATCAGATTAAAAGACGTGAAATGTATCTTTGCGTTATTAAATTATTTATTAATTATATATTAATATAAAATTAAATTAAATTTTAATCTAATTATTAAATTAAAGTTGTATTTTAATGTTGTTGCATCATTGCTTATAAATTTCTCAGTTACACTTTATTTTAAGGTGTCCCTGTTACTGTGTAATTATACATTTAAGTGCTGAGTAATATTAATTAACTCCATGTACTTACTATATGGTTAGGTTTAGGATTAGGGTTTGGCTTAGGGTTACTTGCATGTAATTATGCATAATTAATTGTAATTATAATAGTAAGTACATGTAACGTGTAACAAGGACACCTTAAAATAAAGTGTTACCAATTTCTCCATATACTATGTTATTACCAAATAGTCAAGTCAAGTCACCTTTATTTATATAGCGCTTTTAACAATACAGATTGTGTCAAAGCACTTAACAGTATCAAGTTGGAGGATAGAGTGTCAGTAATGTATAATAATAAGATTAAACACTCAATTTTCAGTTAAAGGCATTTCATTATTGAATTCGGAGATGTCATTGTCTAGCTCAGTATAGTTTAAATAGTATCTGTGAAATCCAATTGACGATAATTGCTAGAAATGAAGTGTCCCCAACTGAGCAAGCCAGAGGCGACAGCGGCAAGGAACCAAAACTCCCTCTGTGACAGAATGGAGAAAAAAACCTCGGGAGAAACCAGGCTCAGTCGGGGGGCCAGTTCTCCTCTGGCCAGGATATTATTGTTTATTTAATGTTTACTTATTGTTTTAATTAAAATTTTAAATGTATAAATGTATTCTATTTCTATTTTTATATTGTTGTAAGTTCCAACAATAATAGTATTATGTAGTTAGGTATTTTATTATTATATTTTTAGTTATTTGTTTTATTGTATTTTAGTCGAGGTCTTCACTGGGGATATGTCTCTGGGGCTCATCGCTGACGATCAGGGCCGCAGACATCATCTCCCGGCGCCGATCCACCATCTGATCCGGACACGGACTGAGAAACAGAATAAGAAAGAAACAAATATTAGCGTAGATGCCAATCTTCCTACGATGTAACGAGTACATCGTGTGTTATGGGAAGTGTTCCCAGTTCCGGTTGATCTAATTAATGCAGCCTAACAATCCTTTAACGGATTTGAATAATAGAAGTGTATTAGTGTGTTAGGTGTACGCCAGGTTAAAGAGATGGGTCTTTAATCTAGATTTAAACTGACAGAGTGTGTCTGCCTCCCGAACAGTGTTTGGTAGATTGTTCCAGAGTTTGGGAGCTAAATAGGAAAAGGATCTGCCGCCCGCAGTTGATTTTGATATTCTAGGTATTATCAAACGGCCAGAGTTTTGAGAACGTAGCGGCCGTGGAGGAATATAGTGTGATAGGAGCTCGCTCAAGTACTGAGGAAATAAGCCATTCAGGGCTTTATAAGTCATTAACAAGATTTTAAAATCTATACGATGTTTAGTAGGGAGCCAGTGCAGTGTTGACAGAACCGGGCTAATATGCTCATACTTCCTGGTTCTAGTAAGAACTCTAGCTGCTGCATTTTGAACCAACTGTAGTTTGTTGATCAAGCGTGCAGAGCAACCACCCAGTAAAGCATTACAATAGTCTAACCTTGAGGTCATAAACGCATGAATTAGCATTTCTGCATTTGACGTTGAGAGCATAGGTCGCAATTTAGATATGTTTTTGAGATGGAAGAACGAAGTTTTACAGATGCTAGAAACATGGCTTTCAAAAGAAAGATTGCTATCAAACAGCACACCTAGGTTCCTGACTGATGAAGAAGAAGAACTTACAGAGCAGCCGTCAAGTGTTAGGTAGTGTTCTAAGTTATTACATGTGGGGATATAGAATTAAATAATTTTTTCAACTACTTTTCTTTCAATTAGCACTCGTTTTGTATTTCTTTTTGGAACTTACTGATTGTTTTCGAGTGAACATTGTCAGAATAACCCACCTCATAAGCTCAGATCAATGAAGCCTACAATCAATCAGTTCCCAAAAGAAATACAAACCTGTGCTAATTGAAAGAAAACAAAAAGATTGAATCCAAGATATGGTGATAATATAGCATATTGTGAGATATACAAGCTATTTAAAAAAAAAAAAAGACCAGTCATTTTTGATTGGGAACACCAAATAAAGGATTTTCAGTGCAGCACAAGGGTTAAACACTTTTCAGACTTTTTGTCTTTCTAAAACCAGGCCTTAATGGAAGCTTTGGTATAATTTGAACACTGTTCTCTACTGAAATTGGGTTGTCATCCCTCTCTGGTCTCACTCTTTCCATTCTAAATGTTTTTCATACAGATGTTTTTTACCCTCACAGTAATCAGGTGTCTTCATCAGAGGCTGTGCAGCAGACGACACACATTCACCAATCATTCTGACTTTCACCAGCTTTGGCACGGTGTTATTTGATGGCACGGCAGCACAAAGCACGCCACCTGTTCCTTTCCTCAAATGCATTTGTGTCTGATTGTCCATTGTCCAGCGATTTAAATTGTTCCTTCCATTGTACTCTTATCTTTTCTTACTTTCATATTCATACGTTCTTACTGGTCAGATTGAACTAGACTATCATTGATTGCCCGGGCCGGAAGAAATACGTCTCTAAATTGCAATCAGTGATTTTTACAATCCCTACAAACTGATTGCATAACAAAAAAAATAAATCATGCAGTGTTTCCAGTAGACAGCCGGCTGCTACAGTTATAATGTATTCTGATATGATCTCATTTTGTCTAGTCCTTTTTGTTTCTGCCCTTGATGAAAAGATCTTTCCTGCATTTTTCTCAGATAACACTCTCTGCTGGTGACAGATAAGAAATATAGCACACCATGATGTTCTTGAGAGTTATGGTAATTGCTACCGCAAGACAAGCTCCACTCAAACTCTCAAACAACATCTGGGCGGTCTGTCGCCGCAGCACTTCACGTATGAATGATGGTTGCTTCACATCTGAATCTTAAGAATTACTTGTTTCTGAAGCATTGAATTACACCCTAGTCAAATTAAATTTGAACAATATCCAAACCAGATTTTGACTATTTTCCAAAGATTAATGACTACATGGGTGGCTGTCTTCTAATATATCCTTCTGACTGACTGACTGTGTTGAAATCCCATAGACAGCAACTATGTGCATCACACAAATAATACGAAAAAATGGTTCACTCCTAGATTTATGAATGGAAGAAATTGCAATGCGTAAAAGGCGACTGTACAAATGGGAGTCAGTTAAATGAGACAAAATACATTGTCATTTTAGCAAAAGAAGCAATACACATTGTTGTCAGGCATATATGTGAGGTAAAATACACTTTTAGAAAACATATCTAAAAATGTAAAAAAAAAATTAGGGCTGCACCATCTTCTCACTGGGCCAGTGCCCTCAAATGTACATAATTTGTACCTTATTTATCCCTAAAACTTGCATAATAGTATCTTAAGGGTACATATTACTACTCCTAGGTGCCAATATGAACAGTTTTAGGGGGCAGACTAGATAAGGTACAAAATTGTC
Source organism: Schizothorax lantsangensis (assembly GCA_027422415.1). NCBI lineage: Eukaryota > Metazoa > Chordata > Actinopteri > Cypriniformes > Cyprinidae > Schizothorax > Schizothorax lantsangensis. The sequence continues at coordinate 7,699,634 of CM049862.1, forward strand.
CTTGCAAGGGTACTGCCCCATGAACTGACAAGCTGTATACCTAATATGTACATATTAGTACAAAAGTACATATTATTATTCCCATTGCACACAAACTTACCAGATCACTCAGTGCATGGTTATGGAGTTACTTACTTTTTATTTAACAATTTCTTTATTTGTGAAAAATAATAGGATTACAGAATTACAGTTGGTATCTGTTTATTTTTACAGATTTATTTTTTCTATCAAGTTCTAATTATTTCTGATGAAATATTATGTAATAATAAATATACTGTACATTTCATGACATAAATTATGCATGTGTTATTTACTGTCGGCCACCCTGCTCTCTAAGATATACTGCCATTATCAGCCCACCACTATATCAGACTGGCAAAGTCACATGATTTCAGCAAGCGAGGCTTAATTAGGTCATACTGTTTCAAAACTTTTGTAATTTCAATGATTTAATGCTAGGAGACATTGATCTAAAGATGAACCCATAAACCAGTGTCTAATATATGGTTTTAACTTATATGAATTAATTGATTTAGAGTTTTGAAGAGCTCAGTTTCTCCCGTCACTATTTTATCTCTTGTCTGCCTGTGGGCATAACTAAGAACTTACTTGCCTTGTAGATATACTTTAAATAGCCTAAAATATTGCATACTCAAATATTGTGCACAATAGTTTCTTTTAATTAGAGTTCAAACTTTAACTGTACTTTTTGTATAAATAAAATAGAGTTTGATGGTGAATTAGAATTGTGTACAAAGGAAGGCATCTATAAAGGCAGTATGGCGTTGCTGCTGCCTTTGGGAACAGCCTTCAGATCATGCACATGATACACATTTATGAGTGTTTTTATAGCTCTGAATTTCTCCCTCATAAGACAAGCATTGAGGGGAGAACATGAAGGTACAGAGGGATCTAATAGATAAGAAGCTAAATCCATGGATAGCGAGTAAATGTCTAATAAGAGAGGTTCTGTGATGCACATCCCTTCTCCACATGTATTTCCTGCAATCACATGAATAATTTATGCTCTTTTTCATTCTCTTGTCTCTTTTCTCTCTTTACAGCTTCCTTCGGCAACATTTCATAGCTCGTCTATCCTTTTGGCAGCTTTCTCGACTTCCCAGCAGATACGGGAGGACTTGTTCCAAACGGCTACAGACAGAAAGAGAGAGAGAATCTGTCTGACGGTGGAGCTGGACTGTTAACTTAACACCAAATTAACAGACAGGACCGTCTTTTTATGCAGATCTGAATGTGACTCAAAAGGACAAAGTCGGACTCTAAAACTGTAATATAGTGATAAGATTCAAGTCTCACCTCATCTCTACAAAACCTAGAGCACCAACCAGAGCTCTGTCAGACAATAGTGAGCGTACGGATTGGATCAAGACGTTGACTTTCAAGAAGTTGACTCCAAATCAGAAGATGAACATTGATCTTAGATCATGTTAAGGAGCGATTCATCTCATCTAGTGTTGGGATGTCTGACAGACCTGCTTTTTTTAACCCAGCATCACTCACTCAACATGGACGTAGATGCAATGCTGAAGAAATCCTGTGTGGGAACAGACAATTCCTTCTCCTACCTCTCACGATAGATTGTATCATTTCATTTGCAGAGAATTAGATATAGAATAAGGCATGAAGTTTGATTATCCAATATCTTCCCATTCAAGCTAAAGGGATGTTCACACTGACAAAAACAACGACTACATGATCTGAAACTGGATATTATGGACAATTTGTTTAAAAATGAAAAATGAATGTTAATAACATCAGATGTACACACCTAAAAACCAACCATCATTTTGCTTTTCTTCTCAGGACGTTCAAGAGCTTCATACATTGTTCCTGCTGTTACCTTCATAAGTTATATTCTCGATTTCAGTGTCCTTTTTAAACTCTTGCACACAATGTAGCAGGTTTTCTCCTAATATACAAAGCATATATCAGAGTATAAATATACCTTTACTCTTGGAGTTAGAGTACGTGTCTAGATCACTCGTAGAAGTCCCAGTTGTCCAAGCAATAATGTAAAGAGGTTCCACATGTCTGCATGGCTAGACCTGTTAGAGACTGTTTTTAAATCAGCTTACACCTTACAATCACAAAATGTAGGTCTGCAACATACTCTACGCAAGCAAATACTTCAAGGTTCTACATCAATTTGGTGTAGGCGTTGCAAGATGTCGCAATTTATAACACACTTTAAGTATAGTCAATTTTCTCTTTCAGGTCAACTATTGTGATGGCAGAGCAGCAGATTGAAGAGAACACCAAATAGTTGTTAGTTTTCATTGGATCAGTGTGTTTCATGGTCAGTGTGGACATGGCAGTTGTGTTTCCCAACATAATAAATCCAAAAGCTAACTTTAAATGTTTGAAATGTTGCTGGCTGTGTGAACTAGGCTTTTGAGTAATGAGGTTTGTTATCTCCAAGAATGCAAGAAGGCATGTTAAGTATGTACTGTAGAGAGACCGTTTGTTTCCTCTAGCGTGATAAAGGAGCTTTTGCGGAGAGAATATAATTCTTTCCATATTGTGATTTTGTCTTTATTAGTGCTGATGAATCCTGAACGCTCCAGCACTCAACTACACTGTGATTCAGTGGCATGTTTAAGGAAGGTTGAATGTTAGTCTGAGTTACTGTAAAATCTCATCTTTACAAAGCAGCTGGAGTCTCAGTGTGACACCAGTCATTGTTCAAGGCTTTTACACAATGTACTCAAAGCTGACAGAAATCTGGCCCTGTGATACAAACCAATTCAGTCCATCCAGGTTATAAGTGTTTATATGAAACTGACGGGCTGGAATTCTCTCTGAAATTCATGTGACGTAACGATAGATGGGTTTCCAGACCGTTTCGCTGATTCTTGCATTCTGACACACTATATTTTTTTCTCTCCAGACATGCAATGTGTTTTTCTTTAAAATCTTATGCAAAAATGTGAGGGAAATGAACATTGGTTATGTAATGACTTGCTACCAACATGATTATACAAGACATGGTGTGGCAAAGACAGCTGTATGAGTGTGTTTTGGAATAAAGTTTTCAAAATATGGATTTCTCATATGTGAAGTTTGTCTTTCACTGTTGTTTGAAACAATTATGGTATAGTGGAATAAATGCAAAGTAAAGAACATTTATTCAAAATTCCCAAACCACCCAAATTTGTCAGATTTATCTACAGTAAATACGCCTTTTGGAAAAATTTGATTTTTTTCCCCTTAAAATAAAAATACAGTAAAAACAGTAATATTGTGAAATACGACAGGTTGTGTTTTATTGTAATATATTTTATTCCTGTGATGTAAATCAGAATTTTCAGCATCTTTACCCCAGTCTTCAGTGTCACACGATCCTTCAGAAATCATTATAATATGCTGATTTGCTGCTCAAGAAACATTTCTGATTATTATCAATGATGAAAACAGTTGAGATCTTTAATGTTTTTGTGGAAATGTTGATGTATTTTTTCAGGATTTTATGAAAGTTCCTAAGATCAGCATTTATTTGAAATATAAATCTTTTGTAACATTGTGTCTGCTGTTACATTTGATTAATTTATTTGATTAATTTAATTTTACTTAATTATAAAATAAACTATTATAAAAACTATAATAATACTTGAATCCTTGCCGAATAAAAGTATTTTTTTCTTTTGAAGAATCTTACTGAGCTCCAAACCTTTGAATGGTAGTGTAACATGCTTGCTGCTTTAGCATTTTTTTTTTCAGATATAATGTCTCATAACTGTAAAGATTTAACTGAGTCACTCAAATATTTAGAATTTGTTCACCAAAAAGATTCATATGTTCAAATATTTGCTTAATGATTCTTTTTACAGGTTACGTGTGATCCTCTAGTTGTTAGTCACTGAATCATTCATTCAAGACCTTTTTTCAGGAACAAGATGTTTAATATTTTATATATATACGTATATATATATATATATATATATATATATATTAATTTGTTTTGTTTATTCATACATCACCTGCTTAAAAACAGAGATATTTCAGTGAATGAAAAATATTCAGTGCATGAAAGTGAGAACGTTAGGTTCCAAATATTTAGCACCATTTTCTGTTGAGATTTAAGCCTTAAAGGGATAGTTCACCCAAAAATGAAAATTCTGTCATTTATTAGTCACCCTCATGTCGTTCCAAACCCGTAAGACCTTCGTTCATCTTCTGAACACAAATTAAGACATTTTTGATGAAATCCGAGAGCTTTCTGTCCCTCCATAGACAGTAATGCACACAATCAAGGCCCAGAAAGGTACCAAGAACATCAACAAAATAGTCCATGTGACATCAGTGGTTCAACCATAATTTTATGAAGCTACGAGAACACTTTTTGTGTGCAAAGAAACAAAAATAAGAGGAATACACACATCATGCATCGCACTGTTGTGAGCGCGTGTCGAAAACTGACACGGAAGAGAAGAAATTGTTGAATAAAGTCATTATTTTTGTTTTATTTGCACACAGAAAGTATTCTCGTAGCGTCATAACATTACGATTGAATCACTGATGTTAGGTGGACTATTTAATCGATGTCCTTACGACACTGTAAAACAATGACTGTGATTTTAACAGAAAAAACTACAGTATGCTACAGTAAAAACCTATTAATTGGTTAACAGTAAGTTCCCCTACTATATATGATGAAAAACTGTGTTGGACATTACATGCAATTTTACAGTAATGTACAGTTTTTGGAAGTGAAAAAGAATGTATAATTTACAGTGAAAAAAACGTAAATTGACATTCCCTGCATTAAATTTCACATTTGATGTGTTTTCGTTGAAATAACTAGTTTCTTAGTTTTCTCTTACCAGTTTTGTAAATTAGGGTTGTATGTTACATCTAATGTTGTTCAATTAATGTTTATTGTATTATTTCAGTATCATGTGTGTTGGTATATTAACATTATATCAGTTAATGAAATACGTTTTTAAATGTTAATTTAAGTTAAATCTGTAAAACCAAAAATTTTGCTACCATACTTTTTACAGTAAAATTCTTGCAACCACAGCTGCCAGTTTTTTACCGTAAATTTTATGGATTTTTTTTTTACAGTGTACCTTTCTGGGCCTAGTAACATTTCAGTTGCATTGCTGTCTATGGAGGGTCAGAAAGCTCTTATATTTCATCAAAAATATCTTAATTTTTGTTTCGAAGATGAACGAAGGTCTTAGGAGTTTGGAACGACATGAGGGTAATTAATGACATAATTTTCATTTTTGGGAGAACTATCCCTTTAATGCAGCCTATTCTCATACAACGTGATGTATCAAAACAGAAAAAGTTCTTCGAGTTGCTTGCACCATCAGAGAATCTATCCGTCCGGAGCACCAGAACTCCTCTGTCTGTCTCTCTCTCTCTCATCCACAGGTGTTCTGTCGGCTCCTGCTGAGCTGGATCTCCCCACACAGGTGCAGTGCGGACTGAGATGGAGGAGAGTTAGTCACTGTGCTATTTTATTCATGAAGGACCTCTGTGAGCCGTGTGTCTGAATACCTCAAGCTTCTCCTGTTCACACAACAGAGAGCTGATTCACTTCAGCAGACCCACGGTCAAAAACTCTGAAGAATATCACTTTTAGCTTAACTATATCCATCTCAAACATGTTTTTCTATTCTTACTTTGTTTGTTTATTAGTTAGTAAGTCTACTAGCTTAACATTTTCAGACATGATTGATGCATTGCAACCTGGTTATGATGTCAAAAACTGTTTAGTTAGGCAGCCCACTAGGTTTTAAACAAAAGCCATTTTTTATGATTTTCCTCAAACTCCTCCACATTCCTTTAATCACCAGTTTATTTCCCGCTGCGTGCATCTGGCCCGCATCCATTATTTCTCCCCTTCTCATTTTCAGGATTTGAAACCGCTTCTAAAGCCTCTCGAAAGCATTCAATACTCAATAGAGCTGTTCGGTTTGTATCCTAAAACCCGTAACAGAATTAGCATTTTCGAGCCATGGATTCCCTTCTGAGTTTTCAATGGGTTTTAGAATAAATTACACATATTCATACCTCAAACGTGAGTTTCGAACTGTTGTGTGCTTAAGAAACATAAGTTTCTGACGTAAGAACAGGAGTTTATGATGAATTGGACAGTCGTTGTAATCCTTATGTAGCAATTTGTTGGCAAATTTGATCCCTTTAAAGAATTAGCCTTCATTGATGTAGCTATAGAAGACCATTTCCACAACAAATTTAAAAAGCTGTTCAGAGAGTTTATATCTCGCAATTTTGAGTTTTATATTTCCCCCCAAGTTTATATCTCATAATTTAGACTTTCTTTCTTAGAATTGGGAGTTTATAAAACACAATTCTGACTTATTTTCTCTAAATTGTGAGTTTATATCTCACAATTCTGACTTGTCTCAGAACTGAGTTAACATCTCACAATTCTGACTTTTTCTTAATATTGCAAGTTTATATCTCACAATTCTGAATTTTTTCTTGAAATTTCAAGCTTATATCTTGCAATTTTGAGTTAATATTTCACAATTTCAACTTTTTCCCAGAATTCCCAGCCTTTTTAAAAAAAACAATTGTGAGTTTATATTGCAGTTCAGATTTTTTTTTTTAATTGTGAGTTCTTTTTTTATTCAAAATATTGAGTTGCAATTCAGATTTTTTCGTATTGAAATTACGAGTTTATATTTTGCAATTTTGGCTTTTTTTCTTGGAATTCTGAGTTTATATCTGGCAATTCTGACTTTTTCATCCAAAATTTCAAGCTTATACATTGCAAATCCAACTTTTTTCTCAGAATCTTGCAATTCAGATTTTAATTTTTTTATTTTTCCTTTGAATTTAGCAATTCTGACTTTTTGCATATTGCATATTATTTGCATATTTCTTTCAATATTTTTTTTTGGTACATTACACTTTGTATTCATATCAATGCACAAAATCACATATTACATGTTCAAAATTAATATTGCTTTTTTATGATCCAGCAGAAGATTTATTCACAAAATTAAACAGGCTCAGATTGGCCATCAGAAGCGGTGACTGATGTGGCTTGCTGCCCTGCAGTTTCTGCCAGGATATTATGTTTTTCTACAGATACTTTCTAATGGTGTACACTTAGGCTATTTATTATTACTTTATATTATTGCCTGGCCTATGCACCCATGTGATTTCTGAATTCGGCATTCATTATTAAATCAATAACAGTTCATCATTCTCTTAACTTTTAAACTTCAAGAACCAAAGATGGATTTCTTCTCCTCCAGTGAGCAGAGCCTCAGGTCTGTGAATCCAAAGAACTTCTTGTGTGAATCAGATTTGAATGTACTTGAACGCTGTTTTATGGCATCAGAGGACACTTAATTCTCTCGTTTGCCATCCACTTCTCTCGTTCTCTAATATAAACACCTCCTTAGGTCATTTCTCCATAAATGAGCACAAACACCATCAGCACAAACAGGCTTTTTAACTCTCTTTCACCACCTGTTCCTTTGTTCCCTGCAGGGAATCGTCGGCCCAGAGTCCTGAGTGACTGTGCAGTTCTGCCACAGAGATCAGAGCCGTGCGTCTGGCGCGCGCCGCACCTTTGTGTCTCTGAGTGTCACTTGTGGAAGCAGCTGTCACACAAACAGATAATTAAAGAGCGGTCGATCTCCACCGCCACCTTGAGAGGCAATTACCACACGACATGGAGGATTGCAGCCGCATAATGATCTGTGCGTTTGGAACACAGACACACATAAATGCACGCATTATAAGCAGCCCGTGACATTCTGTGACAGTATCTGACAGCGCTGGAGCTCAGGGTTATGCCTCATTGGCCGCCACATGACATAACCAATCAAAAGCTGACAGTGCGGAGGGCAGTTAGAGAGGTTGGACACTGTCCAGAGCATAGTTTGTCTTATTCCCGGAACTAGCAGCGAATCTGCCTCCTGAAAATACCCGAAATGCAGCAATAGAGTCTGTGCAGCCTTTGATTCATGTCTGAATGATTATGAGTGCACACATGAATGCGACCACATGCAGTGTTGTGATTACATTAGTCAATGACAAATGAGAGTGAAGGAATAATCTTATGAATGTAGTCTAAAACACATGTACCATGGCTACTTTGTTTTCATGCTGGTTTGGTTTTATACCATTTTCAAGAAACGTCTAAATCTAATCTAATCTAAAATCTAGAGGATCAGCAAACTCTTGCTCTATGGTAAAACACTAGAGCCTGATTGACAAAGTTACTTTGAAATGATGATAAAACTGTAAAAATGCAATGCAATAATAATTAGACATTTCATGTAATTTAACAGTAAAATGCTGTTAAAAGTACAGTTTGTGGAAGTGAAAAAATTTTACAGTGAAAATCCATAAACTGGCTTTCCCAGAATTCCATGTGTTTAAAATGTAATTTTTGGGGGGTAAATTAGATTTAAATTACAGGCTGTTTTGTAAATATGTTTACATTTTTGCTGTAATTTTACAGAAACATTCTGACAACCACAGCAGCTGCTTTTTTTTCTATAAAACACGATGATTTTGTTTTTACAGTGTGCTTATTCTAAAAAGGACAATACAAATAAATATGATTTTGACTTTGACAACCTTAAAGTACAGAGCAATGACATATATTTTATGTTACATCTGGAATACATGACAGTGTAAAGTACATATCTTACATTTTTACAAGTTGTTAATATATTTTTCAAGGTAAAAGGTATTTTTTTACAGATATTATGAATTGTTAATTCAGAAATATTATTACATTTTTGGGCAATCACACCCAAACAAGGTCATTTCTGATTTTTTCCCCCTTCTTTTTTGCATGTTGGTCACACCACTTTATTTTTCTTTGGCAAACAAAAGATTTTCAAATATTAATAAATACAACTTTTTTTAAAACGGAATAATAATAGTGCCATAAATAATAATTATTAAGGGCTTTTCTTTATTTTATTTATCTCATATTCTTTTGATTTTGATTTCATTTCAGTGTATTTTTACATAAAATAATAGTTTGAGACAAAAATGAGTGTCATGCCATTGACCCAGCTTTGGCAGACTCATATTTTCTTTAAGCCTTTATTTTCTGAGAATCATGATAGAAGCTAGTTTTTGATCATTTGTATCTACTTTTCCAATCATTCTTTGTGCGAACACAAAATAAAAATAAAATAATAAAGAAAAGTTAATAAAATAAAGCAACAACTGCCAAGCACATCCTTTGCTGCCTAAGCAAAAAAAATAAAAAAATATTCATGTTTTTTTTTGTTTTTTATCAGGAAGTAAAAATAGATAAATAAATAATAAATCACAGGAAGACTTGAAGGCAGCATAAACCCATCTATGTCTTTGAAGTACTAACAATAAAGGAGACTGAAAAAGGCATGTAAAATGATCTCCTGCAGTGGGGAAAAATGTTTGAACCAACTTTTAGCAAGTTTAAACTGATTTAGCTGGTCTCCCAGCCTGGCCAAGTCAGATAAAACTTATATTTCCCAGCATGGTCTATGTCCAAACGGTCAGTGCTATTTTAGCAAGGCTTTCCTGGTATGTTCTCTTTCATTATTCACAAATACAGGACTAGTCAGGTGCAGTGTGGATGCATATGTATCTCTGTCAGTGAGCTGGTGACAGCAGCATTTATTTGAGATCCCTGAACTGCTCTGCTATTGTGATATATGACTGCACTTTCCCTCTGGGTTCTGTTCATGTTGTGCTCCACAAAACACATGTTACACACTCCATCTATTTAAGATGAAAGATCTGCGCGATCGATCATCACTGTAACCTATACACACACACACACACAAACCCATGTATCGCCTATATCTCTCATGTCATCTCATCTATCACTGAACTCTTCTCGTCTCTCCGTTCTCTCCGCTGCAGTCACTGGGCCGTGACTCAAGGTAAGTGAACACCTGATGGTAAACTGACCAGCAAGTGTTGAGAAATCTGCTTAATGGTGTTCAAGATCTATGACACTGTTCTGCTTTATCAGCAACACACACAAATCTATATATCAGCACCACTGGAAGTAGATTTATGCTCTGTCGATCCCTATTCAACCATAACCATTCATTTCAGCTGCATTATATGATGAGAAAAGGGAGAGAAAGAGAGAGGGGAGGTAATGGATAGCTTGGAGAATTAACTATTTTCTATTTTATAACACATTTTCTATTCTGTATTTTATCTACTTTTATAACACAATTTATATTAGGGATATTTTTGTTAACTAAAGACAAACAATAAATAAATGGAAATAAATTAAAATCAAATAAATAATTGAAATGAAATAAAATATATTAAAAAACTTAAACTTAAGTACTAAAATAAGTAAAACATAAAATAAAAATGAACAAAAACTATATATTGAAAAAACAGTGGAATTACTAAAACTTCAACTAAAATTAAAACAAATTATAAAAATAAAATCTAATTCAAAATATTAACAGAGATTATAAAAGTATTTCAATCATACTAAAATAACACTGTTTCATATCAAATTAAGAGAACTGAAAATTGATTAATATAAAATTTATATAAATATTGTTTTATAATTATCATTTATATGGTTAATAAAACAAATTTTGAAATAATGTTACATTTAAAATAATAAATGTATAAATAAAATAATATAAACTTAATAAATATTTATTCATATTAAAATTAAATAATATTAAAATACTTTAATATTACATGAAATATTAAATCATTTATATAAGAAACAATAATTCTATGAATTAAAATAAGGTAAATAACTAAATAGATCAAATCAAGTACTATGGTTAATAACATGGTTAATAACTGTATTTTAAGTCTGGCCTATTCATGCATGGAGAACTATATTAATGCATTTTCATAGTAATGCTTACATTTAACAGCCATTAAAACAACCATTATTGGTGTAAAGAGTCATATTTTACACTTTTATTTATTTAAAAAAAAGTATAATTGTATGTATATTTTTAGTATAGTATATTCTAGTATAGTAAAGCAGGCTATATTTAAAAAAAGTAAAAATATTAGTTGAACATTTATGTTTTAAGACAAAGATGTAGGTAATGTGGGAGGGACACACATTCAAGAGAACTTCTATTTCTAAACTCTGGCCTTGATCAAATTTAATATTAACCTGAGCTAAATACTGTATTTTTGTTTACTGCATATTCACATCTCTTTTCCTCAAGTAACCTCAAATGGTGGACCACCTAGAAACCAGTCGAAGACCCCTGGAAAGTGCATTGATAGATGAATCAGTCTCTCTGTGCAAAATGGATCGTCAAGGGAACCCAAAGCAAACTGCTCTTCTTTTGAACTAGCAGTTCTCGATCAAACAACAATAACACACACATTACCAATCTCAGCAGCATAAAGAGATTTCCCTCCATGTCTTCAGTTATTCTTGGAGTTCAACAGCGAGGAGTTACTCAGAGCTGAAGCAGTTCTTCACTTTATTTCATACAGCTGGAGCGCTAACATACAGTATTACCACAGGGTTATGGGACCGTGTCCAGATGACATGAACTACCCATTATGTAAGAGTACTTTGTGAGTAGTTCACTTCACCAGTCACTAACACAGAGGTTGAAGTGCTGTTTATGGCCTCTGGTAGACATATGAGTTTCTGTAGCTCACCATATATAGACTGCTGTGGAGAATGACTGATATATTAATAACATACAAAACTTGTCATCTTCCAGAAAAAAAGCCAATAGGGTTAAGATTTATATTTCATGTGCATTATTAAAATCATGAGATTGATAGTTTGAGGGACAGCCCACAGATGTGTTAAGTGCTCATCACCTGTTATCATCTGTCATAAACTCATCCTACTGTCAAATAATCCTGCACTATACTGCTGACTACTGGACACTTTTATGAGAATGAAACGTATATGAAAGAAGAAAGAGTAATGATGGAAAATGCTTTTGGTAAATAAGATAGTGAATGATTACTAGAGTTAATTAACTAATGCTCTAACTAGAAAGGATAGGTAACATAGCATGTTATCATCCGAGAGCTTGTCTGCTAAAATAGGGCTTTCATGCGCTGAGGGTTGATTTATTTTTACTCTCCGAGGCTACTTTTGGTCAAATATGGCATTTACAGCCAGTATAAAATAGGAATTCGTTTTGGGGTATCACTTTTTCCACATTTTGAGTCTCAATAACATCCTGAGAAAAGCAGTCATTTGCCTCCCCCTCCTGGTGAACGCAGTAAGAGTGCTAACATCACGCCATAGTTTGAACAGACCAACAATAATGGGTTAAAGTCTCTATTAAGCCCTGTGACGTAAGTGTGGAAAGCGAGACCTCACTTGAGAATTATATAGAAAACATAAACATTATTCATTTGTATCGCAAATGCAATTTTGACGGATTTTTTTTTTTTGAGAAAAGTCGTGAACTGCTTAGTTGTTAAATGTAATTATAATATTAAAGCGTTCAAAATTCCACATAGGCTACACATTTTAATTGACTCACTTTGTAAACAGAAATAAAATATAGCTATGTATTAGTTTAGCAAGTACAGAAATGAATAAAAACAAAATTTAATATTTACAGGGATACGACGTCATGTTAATTTTTTTCTGGACAGCAAAAATCCAGATAATATCTAGTTAAAATAATACATTTGTATATATGTGCAAATCCATATGAAATAAATATATATTTTTTTTTATCGAAAAGAAGACGACGTCATAATGATACGAATATCCTCAGATTATTAACTTGCCCTAAAAACTAAGCAATCTTTTCTCGCTATAATGTTGGGAATATTCTCATTTTATGCGTCCGCTGTACGCTACATTGTTTTCGTCATAAGCGAGCGGCATTACGTCAAGCCGCATCAAACGCTTTCGTTCAGGCAGGGGCTTTATGATGCAGAAATACCAAAATGATTGGCCTGATATCAAAATGAGTGATCATAAATAATAACGCGAGAGTTTGCAAGTTGCCTGCCGACTGTAGTCACAACTGTCAAAGGCAGCAGCGGATACGCGCGTGACCCAGCACCCATACTGTTACTGTACACGGTCGCGGAGATAATATCCCTATCAAACAAATACACGGCATACTCCCGAGGTAAGGACCGGAATCGAGGGGCTGCGGCGAAACCGTGCGACGCTGTGCCTTCCCCTCCGCTTTCCGTCGCGTTCACTTCTTCCACCCTCGATTACTGCACTAAACATATCCCCGTGCCTCCTTTAGCAACAGCGAGAAGGGTTTTTTTTTTTTACTCCTCCTTCGTATTAAAGTCGCCATTTTGCTTCACTGCCTATGAAAGCTTCTTGTATTTTCATATTTTTGGCGGCGTTTCTTCGTTTTTGTGCGCGTGCTTTTGAGTTGGATTTTAATGAGAGAGCTCGTGGATTACATATTAATGAAGAGGGGCGCCGAGTGCAGTCTGGAAACACGGTGAAAGTGCTCGGCTTGTGGGCATTTGCATCAGCTTGCTCTTTTTTCTTCCTCCTTCTTCTTCATCATCTTCCTCCACGGATACGCACAGCGGGGGCCGTGAGTGTGGCTACCGACCGTGACGCCCGTCTGTCCGCGACCCCCCGCGCGTCAGGTGCGTTTGCCATGTAAAGTCAAGCGGCGCGACGCGAGAGTAAAGGCTACAGTCTGACCCCACGTGGGTGACCCGCTCACCCGCTCACCCGCCAGTGTTGGGTGGCTTTCCAGGTAGGTGTGGCCTTCGAGAAGTCGATTATCTGTCAATACTGCCAATAAAGGCATAAGCTCGCCGGACTGTCCAAAGCGGCGTGGTTTAACGCGTTACGAGGGGTTAAGGCTTTTTTGGGGAATGAAATATACAAGAAGAATGTGTTGTGGTGTTTATGGGTAAACTGTCAGATATGATACAAACACTCACTCACTGTTTGAGCACTTAAAAAGACTTATGTGGGTCGTTCTTATTGTGCAGTAGCAGGCCTACATTTTCATGTCCCTGTCATGTATGTTCCTGTCATGTATGTGTATATTGTGTTATTAAAAGTTTGTTAAAATGTTGAATATGAAAATCAAATATTAGTTTTACTGTGGAGTGAATGATTTAAGACCTTCATTTTGTGTTGTTGTAATCTTGGGAATAGTGTTTTAATCAAGAATCAATATAGGTTTTTACTGTGCGCTCAATATCACTTTCTGTCATGTTAGTCTGTGGTAAAATCTTTAACTTGAAAATGACTACAAAAGAGTTGCCTATGACATCATCTGCCAGGAAGTGTCATCATTTTTTTCGTGGGAAAACAACAGAATAAACATCTAAAAATACTACTAATGCACTGTTTTTATGGTATTAATTGGTTTGTTCCACTCTAAAAATGCCATCCTGTTTGATAAAATTACAGAAATCTGCTTAATTAATATTAAAAAAATTAACTTCAAGTTGACATCATAATGTAAGCTAACTCAGCTCCTCATTGAGAAATGATTACCTTCAGCTCTTGATTTCCATTCTTTTAAGTAACCATTCTATTCATTTTCTTGTTATTGTGTAAATAATGACATTAATAATGCTGAAGTGTTTGATTCTGATCAGAGCATTTCAGAAAGTCTGGAATAATATCATAAAAAAAAAATAGAAGTACTTGCTTAAATTACAAATCAAGCATATTTATTCTTCAGAAGTTAGAGTTTTGATAGGTTCTGCATAGCAGGAATGAGCCATTTGTGTTTCTCTGATTGTGTAGGCACACTTCCATCCACAGCCTTTCTAAAGTGTGTGATAAATTCCCCAAATACCATAGCATTTAGTCCTACCAGCTGCTTTTCCTATTACCTTATTGCTCCTTTCCTTTTTGGAATAAACTTCTGGCTCACAAATGAGCTTCAGTCTCTGGGCCATAAATAATTTGGTGTAATGATCTTCAGCACTTGAAGATCTATCGTTCTTCTATGTGGGTTATAGGTGATGGGAGGGCCATTCTGTGATCTGCTGAGGCATTATGAGGGGCTGTTTTGTGGTTTAATAGCACAGCTGTGAGCAGTACCTGTTGTTTTGGTTGGCATTTTAAAAGGGAATGGTTGTCACGTCCTGTCACATACAGTATGCTGTGATGGTTAGAGGGGTTACAGCTTGATTTCACATCTCTTTCAGACATACTGTATATGTTTGTGTCAGTACATGTACAGTAGCTTTTCAACTTTTAGTCTTATGAAAGTTTGTCATGATCATGCAGTATTGCCTAAAGTAAACCCTTTAAATTAGCATTCACCGGAAATGTACTAGCGCCTCTGACAGCGAGACATTCCCACGGCATGCATTAGATGAAACATTTATCTGTGGTGTTCATAAAAGCTGCTTTGACACGTGATAAATCATACAGCCATATGCCCGGCCACTGTTCAGCAAATAATAGAACACTAAATTAATGGCGGTTTAAAAAGACACAAATTAGTGACCCATTAGGCCAAACCTAATGAAGAAGTGAAATGACATTGATTTAAGTTAATAAGAAAGTATGATCACATTCTAATCAGTGCTGTTTATTTTAATTAGTCATTGTCAGGCTTCATTCATTGCAATAAACTGCCCGTTTCCCTTCTGGATTGATGACTGTGGGAAGAAAAAAACCCCAAAACATTCAGCCAGAGTTTTAAATTGATTAATTCATTTTTTTTTTATTATTATTATTATTATTATGTGCATTAAGTTAGATAGATAGACAGACAGACAGATAGATAGATAGATAAACAGACAGAAGATAGATAGATAGACAGACAGACAGACAGACAGAAAGATAGAAAGATAAATGGACAGACGGACGGACAGACAGACAGACAGACAGACAGACAGATAGATAGATAGATAGACAGACAGACAGACAGACAGACAGACAGATAGATAGATAGATAGATAGATAGATAGACAGACAGACAGACAGACAGACAGATAGAAAGATAGGATAGATAGATAGATAGACAGACAGAAAGATAGATAGATAGACAGACAGACAGGTAGATAGATAGACAGACAGACAGACAGACAGACAGACAGACAGACAGACAGACAGACAGACAGACAGATAGATAGATAGATAGATAGACTAGATAGACAGATAGACAGACAGACAGACAGACAGACAGAAAGATAGAAAGATAGATTAGACAGACAGACAGAGATAGATAGATAGATAGACAGACAGACAGACAGACAGATAGATAGACAGATAGATAGATAGATAGATAGACAGACAGACAGACAGACAGACAGATAGATAGATAGACAGACAGACAGAAAGATAGATAGATAGATAGATAGACAGACAGACAGACAGGTAGATAGATAGACAGACAGACAGACAGACAGACAGATAGATAGATAGATAGATAGATAGATAGATAGATAGATACAGACGGACGGACAGACAGATAGATAGATAGATAAACAGACAGACAGACAGATAGATAGATAGATAGATAGATAGATAGACAGACAGACAGACAGACAGAAAGATAGAAAGATAAATGGACAGACGGACGGACAGACAGACAGACAGACAGATAGATAGATAGACAGACAGACAGACAGACAGAAAGATAGAAAGATAAATGGACAGACGGACAGACAGACAGATAGATAGATAGACAGACAGAAGATAGATAGACAGACAGACAGGTAGATAGACAGACAGACAGACAGACAGACAGATAGATAGATAGATAGACAGATAGATAGAAAGATAGATGGATGGATGGACAGACAGACAGACAGACAGACAGACAGACAGATAGATAGATAGACAGACAGACAGAAAGATAGATAGACAGACAGACAGACAGACAGACAGACAGAAAGATAGAAAGATAAATGGACGGACGGACGGACGGACGGACGGATAGATAGACAGACAGACAGAAAGATAGATAGATAGATAGACAGACAGACAGACAGACAGACAGACAGACAGATAGATAGATAGATAGATAGACAGACAGACAGACAGATAGATAGATAGATAGATAGACAGACAGACAGACAGACAGACAGACAGACAGACACAGGAAGACAACCGTTATGAAAGACTGTAATTGTAATTTTCCCTCATGCAGTCAGGCAACGAAATCGATGACAGTAATTAGGTGTGTGTGTCTGTATTATTTGTGTCATTCTGTGTGTAAGCTGTACTGTCTCAGCAGGTGTCTGTAATCCCAATTCAAAAACTTTCAGATACAGTGAAAGCATCTTTGGGTCTATGTTGTTTCTGTGCAGATAATGCATTTTCCTTTGGCCTGATCTATTTGTGTCCTAAACAGGCATGGACACCTCCAGCGGTGCCAGGGTGGTGAAGCCTTCCTCTGGCTTGTCAAAGGGGCGCACTGCCAAACAGGCCCACCCCGCAGAGATGGCCCGAATGGGCAGCACTGAAAACGACAATCACGGTAAGAATGCAAGCTGCTTGCTTGGGTTTAAAAATACAATAAAGATTTTCAACTAACACACACAGGGCATGTAAAATGTTAACAAATCATTGGTTTATGCAGGTGGCATTTACCAAACATTGTTGTTTTCATGGTGGGCATATTAAAAATGAATAAACAACTTTGTTGAATTGTTGACATCATTTCAGATTTTTGTTTGCACAGTCTGTGGAGTACATTTACACATTAAAATAGCTAGAGTTTAGCAACTGCACACTTGCTTCCACCTGTTTGACATCTCTGAGGTTTTGACAAGCGATTTCACACTTGTGTGCTTAAGAGAGGAAATGATGGCTGCCTTATTATGGTTAAAGGTGTTTTGACAGATGAAGTCCTTCTACTGCTAGTAAGGTTGTTTTTAATGTCAGTGAAATACATACCACCTCCCTGCATGGCTGAACTTTAGTCCTGTACACATGTTCAGTGCTGGAGTAAAACTGAATATTGTGTCATTTCCTCTGCATTTCTAAGCAAAGTATTGAACAAAACCGTTTAAATGGACAAGTGGAATGGAAAGAAGTGGTTAAAGTGAGAAAGTATGCAGTATAGCACTGATCACAGTTGCTATAATCTCATTGTCATTGATAAGATAGACATTTACTCTGGGTCAGTGTTAGTAGGGCTGCAATGAACAGTGACTAAATCAACAATTATTTGAATGATTATTAAAAATGCAAAATGCATCCAAAAAATGCAGAAAGTAATCAGTCAGTCTCTTGATTGACTCCAGCTCAACCTTAGAGTTAGAAACATTATTATTTTTTTTTTTAACTGCTAGATTTTCAATGGCAGTACTGGCAGTAATTTTTTTTACCAATTTTTTTCTGAAATAAATAAATAAAATATGCATTAAACAAAAATATACAATTAAGTTGATTGCAACCAAACCTAAATTTAGGAAGCTAAAGTTCCTCTAAATGTTTTATTATCTGAGTTTATGTCCACATATTTTTATGTAAATTTGGGGATATTGGATCATGGAAAATTGGGGATGCTGGATAGATAGTAAAAATGTCTAAATACTGTATGCATAAAAACTACATGGAAACACTTAAACTGCATATGAACACATATTAAAATATACACATAACACATATGTTAAAATGAACACATTTACTGAATAAAGATGTGCTTCAAAAAAAGTCTGACTGAAAACAAAAGGCTCTGTTCATTCTGAAATGCCAGAATTTCTATTTTGCACCAGTTTCCATGGAAGATATGATTTTGTTCTCTTGATGGAAACTGTTTTTCCTGCTTTTTTTGTTTGTGTTTTTTTGTTTTTGCAGTATCCCAATCTTTAAAATGTTAAGCTTTAATGTACATATAGTGTACAAATTGGAATGGAATTTAAAAAATACATGTTATAGATCATGAACAATTCAACCATGTATGCTTCATTTTTTTTGACCCCATCATTTTGAATCAAATTGTCGATGCACACAACCAAGTCCCTGTCCTACATTTTTCTATAACATTCAGATCAGATGTAGCCTACATCACAATATTGAAGAAAAAGTCTGTCAATACTTGTGTTTCATTGAGACAGTACTTTGGACTCTCTATTGTCATTTTTAAACAAAAAATTAGGTAACACTTTAGTATAGATTCTTACTATTAACTACTTGCTTATTAGCATGTCTATTATTAACATATTGGCTGTTTAAAGCACATATTCTGCATGATCATATTCTACATCCTTAATACTACCCAATACCTAAACTTAACAACTACCTAACTAACTAGCAATAAGCAGCAAATTAGGAGTTTATTGAGGTAAAAAAAAGTCATAGTTAATGGTTTGCTAATAGCGAGAATTGGACCTTAAAATAAACTGTGACCAAAAATTGCAAGTTACTAGCAGTGTTTTTTATTGCTAATGTTACCAACATCAACATTACTTTGTGTACTTAGCCATAATTTGTATGTAGTAAAGTTATCTTTCAATTTCACATAATACATTGCATTTAAGAATTTATGTAAGAACATTGCATGACATGACCATACAAAGATGAATAATGTCAAACTGACATTTCCCACGAAATCCGATCCGACAGCTCAAATTATAAATCATTCTTAGCTTTCCATTGTGAATCGGGGTAAGGCAAGGGCAGTTTTGAATTCAGATTTTTTTATGTACTCAGTAATTATTTCTTGTTCATTTTTAACTGTTCAGCTGTTCATTAAAAAAACTTTCATAGTGCACCTTTAAGTAAATTAAAATGTGATGATTTAAGTGGCTCATTATGCAATGCAAGTATCATAACAAAGTATGAATATACATTAACAGGACACAATATCATTATTTTGCATTAAGCCACACATCTAATGCAACATTATTGGCTCCAACATGTTCTTAAGAGTGTGTCTGGAGCTGCGTCTGCAGTGTTTTAATGTTGACTGCTCATTTTCAATCCTAAGTGTTTCACCCCAGTTCTAGAGCGAGAGATATTCTGACATGAAGCAACTATAACTCACATCCAGACCACCAATCAGATGCAAAATTAGGGAAATGTCGTAATTGAGTATGTGTATGTATTGCTGTTTAACAAGCTCTTGTGAGAAAACGAGCAATGTTTCAGCGTTCTGGTCCATTCACTCCTCTACCGCCGCTCGTTTCCGTTTTTTTGGCAATTAAGTGCTTTGAAAGGGAACAAGAGGAAGTTCCATATTCATGTTTTTTTGTTGTCAGTATTAGGCCTGCATGGGCATTATTAGTCACAAATTGAGGATCTCTCTGGTACCCATAATTTGATAGACTTTAATGATAATGGATTTTTTTGCTAAATGGAGAGGCTGATGGTACTACAGTTATGTAATTCAGCTGTTTCATTTGGTAAATGTAAAATGTGCCAACTGTAGCACAGTTTTGGTAAGTAAGCTAAATTTGAACTAGAGCTTGTGTAACTAACTTAAAAAAGTGAAGCGAAAGCAGCCTGGCAAAGGGCTGGTGGAAAACAAACTTGGCGCTGATTCACAAATGAGCTGGGAGAATGATATTTGTGCCGGGCCATGCTGTTTGAATTTTACTGCGGATTGTGAAGAGCATTTTATTGCTTTCACAGCGTCAGGCCAGACTGTCTCTGCTGGAGAATATTTATCGCTGAGTTTGCAGCCCCCTATATGCTGAGCGCCTCTCCTCGACTCAGACTACATGTTCAAAAGCAGGTTCCTAATGCATTCATTTAATGCTCGCTGGAATGGATGTTGGCTTTGTAGAACAACAACCTGCTGTTAGTATTTCCACCGAGTGCTGAGGCAGAACTGAATGGGTTAATTGATTAATTGACACTCACTATATTCTTATCAGGGTTTTTATTGATAGCTCTTTCAAGGGAAGACCATTAAGAGTGTTTTTCATGTGCATTGAGAATGATTTACATTATGGAAAAAGGAGATTTTCTGTTTATTTACATATTCTTTTTGGCTTCCTATTTGTGGCCTGTGGTTGTGGCTACTGCTTTTAACTTGTAAACAATGTGTCTGGAAGGAATTCAGACATAAACAATAGCGTTTCCTAGCTGCGGTTTTGATGTCACAATGCCACCGATTAATCAGTCGAACCCGAAGCATTCAGGCCAGCCTCCCTGGGATGTGTGTGAAAGCGTGTACGTGTTTGCGAGACAGTGCATGGCTTCTTCTGCCAAGGGTGCGAGACACTTGTCTGGTCTTAGTCTGTTAGATGTCAGCAGCTGAATAGCACAGTTGCAGCTGTTTAGTTTCTTATGTCTGGAATGGCTTTATCTTACTTTCAAAGTGCTGTGTTCAACACGTTTGTAGCATTTAATTTTTTTCCCCTGAAGTCCATTTGTAATTACAGAAGAACCAATATTAGGTTAGGCTTTATGAGCCTAATATTGCATTGAATATTAAAGGGGTCCTATTATGCTTTTTCACTTTTTGAATTTTAGTCAGTGTGTAGTGTGTATGTTTGGGCATAAATAGATCTACAAAGTAGGGCTGCTCGATTATGACAAAAATCATAATCACGATTATTTTGGTCAATATTGTAATCACAATTATTTAAAACGATTATTAGTGGACCATATGACCAAAACTTTATATGAAATATTTATTTAAAGATAGTGATATACAAATATATATTTTCTGTAAATAAGGTTGCTATGACATCTACATTTTAGAGACCAGCGAAATGTCACAATTCTCAATGCCACAGCAGAAAAACAACAACAACAACAAAAAAGGTCCTCAAAATTATTTAAAATAATTAAGCTACCAAAAAAAGCAAAGGAATACAATGCCAGTAATAAAAACGCAAAAGAATACAATAGAATAAAAAAAGATACAAATGAAATAAACTGTGCTTTAAGTTTTTTTTAATGCAAGTCTAAAGTATTGAGTTAAAGGAGCAGTGTGTAGTTTTTAGCGGCATCTAGCGGTTGAGTTTGCGAATTGCAACCAAAGGCTCAGTCCCCCGCTGAGAAGCTACGGTGGCCGATACAGGGCTAAGATGCCGTCGTCTGAGACCGCAGAGAGCAATGAGGTTTCTTTACAAAGGTAAATTAAGGAATTGATGTCATTGCGAATATTACTGTTACTTGTTCATCATTGTGTCAGTGTTTTTTCGCGAAACAACATAGTGACGATACGCGCTCTGTAGAGCAGTTTGTCCGTTAAGGGCTACTGTAGAAACATGATGGCGACTTCCATGTTATATGTAGTTATAAATCGCTCATTCTAAGGTAATAAAAACGTAACAGTTCATTAAGTAAGGTCTTTATACTCCTCTGAAAACGTAGTTATGTATATTATATTGCATTTCTGTCTATAGATCATCCTAAATATTACACAGTGCACCTTTAACAGCCTACTAGTTGAATAACCTAATGTAAAATAAAACAGCATAGTCTTCACTACAAGTTATACTTTTTTTGTTTCTTATTAAAGCTACAAAAGTCCTGTCAAGAGCAGTGTGTGATTTTGTCTTTGATTAATAAAAAGCACACAGTCAGCAGCAGGAATATTGGACCGCTGTCACTTTAAGAGCCGCACGGATCCAATTTACTGTTACACATGTATTTTCATTCTCAACACTTTACGTTCATTTATTACATAACCGACGAGGGTTTACGTGAATAATCACCAAGCGCCGCATTTTGACACATTTTTACGTGTATATAACCGTTTAGGTGCTAAAAGATGTCCGTGTTGTGTTCCGTCTCTGAGCGCATACACACTGTAGCCTAATCTTCCCGAGGAAGCGCAAGTTCTCTTTCACGCTTTTAAAAACATGAATAAATTTAATCAACTTAAATAAATCAAGCACGTCCCATTTTGCAAAAGTCTCGTGACATGATTTTACTGATTTGCAAGTGAATTTGGGCTTTTATGTAGGAACGCAAGTGCACTGCTGGAAAGGAGGCGTTGGGGCGCAATAATCGTTTTCTCTCGATTACTGTATTTTCATAATCGTTGGAGGCCGAAATCGAAACGGAATTTCGATTAATTGAACAGCCCTACTACAAAGTTATAAATCTCAAATTCCACTCCAAAGGGAGATATTTCATTTTTTAAAAATCCCTTTTCAAGAACTACAACGAATGGCTCATTTGGACTACAAAGTTGTTTTGCTGTATTTGTGATATCACAAAAATAAATCCCGCCTACGGAAATTGGAATGGTTGGTGGGTGGGGAGAATGCTTGGTTGAGCACTGCACGTTTCAAAATCGAAACCCAGTGCGGGTGTTTTTATTAGGGATGCAACGATACCATTTTTTCAGATCCGATCCGATCTGATCCAGAAAATTCTGAGTATCGGCCGATACCGATCCGATCCGATCCTAGCGCAGTGTTTTTTTGTTTTGTTTTTTTAATCAATGTAGAGTTTCTATACTTCTGTTCCACTCTTTTGTGTGTGAAACACAATCTACTAGACAACTTCATTTTAATGAAAAATAACATGAAAAAATATATAGGGGCTGTTTACACCTGGTCACTTCATGCATTTTGTAATATAAATCCGATCTCTCAAAACACTTCAGGAGGTGGTCTGGGCCGCATTCCAGATGAAACTGGACATGTGTAAATGCATCTGGTTGTTGAAGCCACATATGTGAATTTTACTCCTCCCAAAATGTAAAAATAATAAACGTGTGAGACAGTGTTATAGGCTATATGACATTTTAGTCAGATATGACTGCGCTAATGCAACAAGGATGAGCTGAGTATCTCTTCAGCAAGCAGACGCGCAAACTGCAGCGAGTGAAACTGAAAGAAAGACACAGACGCTCAACACACAATCATCTTCATTAAAAGTATAAGACAGGCTTATCTCTCCAGTGCTGATGCCGCGCGCTCTCATATTGCGGTCTTTGATCTGGAAATGAGCTGATAATTAATAAAATGCAGCGCTTTTGATTTCGTTGACGTGAACTTCGTTAAATTTATATACAGCGCAGGAATTGAAGATCGGATTTATATCCATTTTGTGAAGATTTATGTGGCCAAGTGTAAATGGAAACGTTTCAACAAATCAGATAGATAGGCCTATCAGATCAGAGAAAACACATGAAATGACCAGATGTAAACAATCTAAACATTTAGTGAAATAACATTATTTAGTGGAGAACAAATAAAAGTGAATATGTGAAGGACTAAACCTGGTAAAATGTTTCACATTGCTCTTTGCATTGTTGTAAAATACATTAATGAAAACAGGTAAATGTATTTATTTATAAATATAAACTACAAAATTAAAAGACATTTCTTTTAAATTTATAGCACAGTAATGAAGGCAGCAACATATGATAGAGGAGTCCTGCCTCCATTACTGTGCTATACATTAGATTATTAATAGCCTTGATAGGGCAGTACAAGAAACGCTATAAATAATATTTCATTGCGCAAAAGTATTATAATACGAAAAGCTCCAATAGAGAGCGGCACAAAGCTCTTATGCGCATCCCGTGCGCAGAATGATGCGCTTGAAGCAGCACGGAGTCACAGCGCGCAGCTCCGCACAGAGAAGTTCAAAACACAGAGGAAAGAGATATTGATGCATAGCTTATTAAATCTGCGCGATAGTTTATTGAGCCTTTTCTTTTAACGGTTTTAAATCTCAGTTATTGAGCGCTCTTGAAGAGAGTTGCATTGTTTTGACTGTAGTAACCGAACGCAGCACGCAGTTTGAACGCTGAACGGAGGATAACGGACAGCCGCAGCAGAGAGAAGAGTTTAGTGAACTTGAATTTAACGACTTAAATATTCATCTGTACCTCACATTAAACTATGGAACGGCTTCAGAACACTTGGACTTTGACTTTATGGTGCTTTATAATGCTTTTGTGCTTTCGTGGGGCTTAACAATAACACAGAATAGTATACACACAATATCGGATTTGGATCGGTCTTGTCTCACCGATACCCGATCCGCGGAAAATGACTGGATCGGAGCCGATACCGATCCTGAGTATCGGATCGGTGCATCCCTAGTTTTTATATTACTGTATTTCTGATGGAAACCAACTGTTTTCAGAAAATTATGGATGTCATTTTCCTTTCATCTTGCATGTAATGTCTGAAATAAAAATCATTTGCGTTATGTGAGCGGAGCTCTGCTTTGTGTACAGCGTTACCAGGGAAAATTGCCTAGAACTCTCTACCACTCCAACATTCAACGCCTCCTGCTGGCAGAGAATTAATTTGCATATATAACCATAATCTCTAGCTTCCGCTAACTGTCTGTAAACACTTCACGGAGAGTAGGCGATGCACGGTAGAGATACTGGTACTGGAAAAATACCGTTTTATATATATATATAATTCATTAACAAATTACTGCATTACTGAGCACTTATTATGATGTGGAGCACTTTTTTGTCAATCTCGAACAAATTATGCCATTATAAAGCTGAAAAGCCAGTAAATGTAGGCTACTTTTTCAATACATGTTTAGTGCATAAAAAAGTTAACATCCACTAAAGGGAGATATTTAGTTTAAAAAATGCATTAAACACATACGAACTCGTTTGGACTACATTGTTTTCTGGTGTTAACCAAGAGGCCCATTAATAAATAAATCTGTATATGATGATCATTCACTTTGTTTACTTTTTTTTTTTTTTTTCAGTTCACTTATTTTTTTAGGCTGGGAAACAGTTTACAATGTTTGTCACCTATGGTATGTGTGCCATTTAGTATCGAGGACAGCTACAACGAGGTATTACATTCTGGTATTTTGCGTTCCGAAGCCAAAATTATGGTATCGAGCCATCCCTACACTGGACTATGGTATAAATAAATTCTACTGTATAACAGTTTCACTGCAATTCGTGTTATAATGTTAGAATGAAAGAACAATAAACATAATACATATTACCGTTGCACTTATCTGTACATAGTAAATGCAGTTATTTTTAAGCTGTTGTTGACATCCTATCTAAAACGTGATTTAGCCAAAAAAAAACAACAACAACAATAACGTTACCACTTTAATATGTCTTGCAATATCCGTGCGTGCAAAGGTTCTGCGCGATCCTTTTGTTCAATATTCTCGAGGTCTGAATTGATATAGCAACGAACTTGCTGCTTTGGCAAGGGGCGGGGCAGTACTGAAACACTGTCTAAGCTGTTTGCCAATCACAACACACTGGGACAGCTAACCAATCACAACACATTTAGTTTTTCGGAAGGCGGGCCTTCATCAAACCCAGAACTAATCAAGCCGTTTGTGTGAGGCTGGGGAGAAAGGTATTGTAATAATGTAAATTATGTGAAAAATAATGCGTTTTTCGAACCACCAAGCATGAGAGCATGTTCTAGTACACCCCCAAAACAAAATCAAGACTTTGTAAAAGAGCATAATAGGACCCCTTTAATGTAACTCTGATTGTATTCGTCTGAAAGAAGAAAGTAATATACACCTAGGATGGCTTGAGGATGAGTAAATTATAGGGTAGCTATCCCTTTAATAGTAGGCCTGCGGTAATATTGTTGAAGTGTTCATCTTTTTGCTAGAAATACTGTTTTGTACTCTGTAATGGATTAAAGATAATAAACAAGCATGATTTTAAAATGCTTTCTTCTCAAATAACATTTTATGCCCTCTTCATTATTTATGTGGTGAAAAGCTGTGTAATTAGTGATATGACTGTACATTATGCTTTAAATGTCTGAACTTGGTCTAGGCTCAAAGCAGTTTGTTTGGAACCGTTTTTCTGTGCAGAAGCTTTATGTTTAAAGAGCTCAGATCAATATTTTGTGTCTTATTATTTACTCATGTGGCAAGTAGCTGTATAATAAACAGGATAATGTACATCCAGCCAGCTGTTATCAGAGAATGAATCATAAAATCCTGTGTTCCATGATATTCAATGTCTACACACCCCTATTAAACTTGAAAGGTTTTGAGATGTAAAAAAGTGATTTGTTTGTTACTTGAATTTTGTTACTAGAATTTTGGTAGAATATTGCATTAAAGGTGGAAAATATCATTTATCTTGGAGTAATTTTAATCTCAAAAATGTGCACGTTTAGACGTTCCACAGACATAGTTCCTTCTGCACTATTGATCAGCATTTTCTGAGTGTGTTTTAGCTGTTTGTTTTTTGGGGGAAATTGGAGCAATTTGTCTTTTTCTACATTTACTGTAGGAGTTCTTGATAACACACACGGGTAGGCATAAAAACATTTTGTATAATTCCAACAATTTTGTTTTGTATATAGTGTGAAATATGAATTGTAGCAAACTGTCAGTTAAAGCCCACAGATCCCCACTGGGGAATTTGCTGTCTTCTTTTCATTATATACTTGGCTCTTGTTAGAGTGATCCCATACTTGAGAAAACATATTTTATGAATTGTATCACCCATTAGATAGAAGATACAGTAGATAATAAAACACTCAGCTTCAACTGGAAATAAAAACAAAATAAAAGAAAAACATTGTAAAGTAAAATAAAAAGAACTGGTTAAAGTCAATCAGTGTTATCACTGAGATACTATTAATTTTTTTAATGATAATTTAAATCAGTTTTTAATTCACTATTTTATATATTTTAATTTATAAATTAAAATGATAAAATGTTTAGCTAGCTAAAATAGTTAATGTTTATTTTATTTCAAATAACACATTTTTTTTATTTAGTTTTGGCTTTAGTTAACTAAAACCATGAATTCAAGTCAAATAAATTATGACATATAACTATAATATATGTATATAGAATAGAATAGAATAGAATTATATGTAATATAGCTAGAATTAATGTAGAAAGTATTGAATATGACTGAATCCAACACTGTTACACCAGTGAAAGTGATTTTTAAGATTCACATGCATGTAGAATATAAAATATAAATATAAAAAAACTTTTAATCAGTATTTTTGTCTTTTCTTGTAAAAATATTTAAAAATAAATATTTAAACATTCTTACTATAAAGTTACTAGAAAAGCTTAGCTCCTTACCTTTTCTTTGCATTATATTTACAATAACTATTTTCTAGCATAGAAGCATAAAGATTATTACATTTTTGCTAGATTTGTGCTTAAAACAAGAAAAACCAATTCGACGGGGTAAAAAAAAGTATGAAATATTTTTTTACAGTGTGTTCACTTTTTGCAGTATGCGTGATCTGTACTGCCCATTAATAAAATCCCTGTCATAGTTTTCCTCCCTTCTCTATCTCTGAAACTCTTTATCTCTGTCTCTCTCTCCTGTGGAAAGCTGAATGATCGCAGTGCTTGCTGAGGCATCGGAAAGCCGTTGGCAACAGCTGTGTGCAGTTGGCCAGTGCAGCTGAAAGAGGCAGTAGGAACAAATAAGGTCATTCTTACTGACTGCTGTAATTGTAGTGAGTGCAGAGCAGACACGCTTTTTGACTGTGTGTCTTAAAACCTTTTTGTGCGAGTGTAACATATGCCTCTGTATAATTGGCCTCTTTCCTGTCAGAGAGACTGGAAAAACTATTACATACAGCATACGAGAGAATAGTTTCATTTTTTGGCTCAAGGTTAACTCAGAGTTATATATGACTGCATTCGATTAGCAAAAACAGTCTGAAAGTTTGTTGGTAACACTAGAATAACTTTATATACAGTAATGCTTAACAGATCATTAGTTTGCTTGCATTCAAGTAGTTGCAAAAGTCTTGAAACTTTGATTCAGATATTTTCATTCACAGAGTCTACAAAAATATTTTACGTCATCATTTTGTAATGTCAGTACAGTTATTTAAAAGATACACAAACACTTTTCAAGAATTTCATAGAAATAAGTTTAGCATGTATAAACTACCATTCAAAAGTTTGGGGTTGGTAAGATTTTTTTTATGTTTTTGAAAGAAGTCTCTTATGCTCACCAAGGTTTGATAAACATACTGTAAAAACAGTAATATTGTGAAATATTACTTCAATTCGAAATAACTGGTTTCTATTTGAATGTATTCTGACGTGCAAAGGCAAAAGACCGCAACTTTTGTCGAAAATTAGTTATTGATATTTTTAGGACATTCAAGACATCCTTTATCATGTACATAAGTATCTTGAGTCAATTTAGTTGTTTTTCCGAGAAAATAATGGGTCGTCTCAACCGTAACTTCAAAAAGCCCCGGAGAAACCAAGGCAGAACACTGTATAACACCAGTTATCTGCCTTTGTTTAACTGCGCGTCAAAATGAAGTTACGGTTACGGCTTGGAGTTATACGGTGTTCTGCCTTTTTTTTTACTCTCCATTAAAGTCTGGTGCATTTTAATTACGGTGTAGACAAACGAATTAACGTTAGATCGTGATCTACCAAACAGCTCCATATAACAAAGAACTGTAAAGACTAGACACCTTGGCAGCAATACATAATCGTGAATAACCTTTAAATATTTTTTTTTTCCTTTTTGTAATGCAGATTATTCACCAGGCTGTCACTTTTAGTTGGATGCGTGTGTACTTGACTGCCGTAGCATGTAGCATGATCAATTATAAAATCAGTAGCCTAACAGTTCGCAATTAAATCCATATCCTACCTTTTCTTGTAACCCGATAAAATCAATCCATGGCGCTGAACGTCGTCGGAGATGTTTAATCCACACGCATTTCTGAGCATTATTCCTGCTTGCTGGCATTCACATCAAGCCACAAGTAATTATTTTAGGTTAGGCTATTTCATTCAAGTCAAAATAAGCAATTCAAATCAAATCAAATCACTTTTATTGTCACATCATCACAGCACATGTGCCTTGATGAGTGAAATTCTTGAGAGCGTGCTCCAGACAGTGCAGAAACAATTAACATATAGACAGTACCATTACATACTTACAGACTTATACAGATGACAATGTGCAATATACACATACATATACTCAGTACACACAGTGTACTGTTAGACATACTTACAGTTATCAATACACATTATACACCGTATGTACACATTCTACATTATGTACACATTTATACACACACAATAATATGCAAAGGTGCAGCAGATTGTACATAAACTGGATACGCAAAAGTCATGGATGTGCATTGGATGGTATCCAGTGGTAGCAGATAGATTGTTGTATTAGTGCAGTGTGTACGTGTAGTCCAGATTTAACTGTGGAGTTAAAGTGCAGTGCGTGGCATATCGTAAAGTGGGAGTGTGCTGTAGGGTGTATTAGCCTGATAGCCTGAGGGAAAAAGCTATCCCTCAGTCGGCTAGTGCGGGATCGGATGCTGCGGAGACGTCTTCATGAGGGCAGCAGAGAGAACAGTCTGTGGGACGGGTGGCTGGAGTCATTGATGATCCTCCGGGCTTTCCTTATACACCGCCTGGTGTAGATGTCCTGGAGGGAGGGAAGCTCACCTCCAACAATGTGGCGGGCAGTTCGCACAACCCTTTGCAGAGCTTTGCGGTTGCCAGCGGTGCTGTTTCCAAACCAGGCGGTGATGCAGCCGGTCAGGATGCTCTCCACAATGCAGGTGTAGAATGATCTGAGGATGCTGGGGCTCATTCCAAACTTCCTCAGCCGTCTCAGGAAGAAGAGGCGTTGATGTGTCTTCTTCAGCACTGCATCTGTGTGAGCGGACCATGTGAGATCCTCAGTGATGTGAACACCGAGGAACTTAAAGCTGTTTACCCGCTCCACAGGTGTCTTGTCGATGGTGATGGGTGTGTGTTCTCTGCTCTGTCTCCTGAAATCCACCACCAGCTCCTTGGTCTTGTCGATGTTGAGTGAGAGGTGGTTCTCCTGACACCATTTAGTCAGGGTACTCACCTCCACTCTGTAGGCCGTCTCATCGTTGTCAGTGATCAGGCCTATCACCGTTGTGTCGTCAGCGAATTTGACAATGACGTTGGAGCTGTGTCCAATTAATAATAGACAATTATGCTATGTCTAGCATTTTTTTTTTACGTTACTGAGCATAGCAAATTAATTGGTTGCAAAACGGTATCCACTCACATGTTTAACTTTTAGTCTGCTTGTTACGGTCAAAAAATAAATAATTAATACAGTCACATATTATATGCAATAGCCTATATGAGATAGCCCATGATCACTAGATTTTATACAGATGTTACTGTAACAATTTTGTAAATGGGGATCAGCAACAAAATATTGATAATGTGGAAGTTACTGTCTTTTGCCTTGGTGTGACTTCTCACGTTTTGCAGACAATGCAAAAGCAGAGTACATTAACTTCAAAATAGGGGTAAAAATCAAGTTTGAGCTCACAATTTTTTAATGTAGATACTTTTCATTACTAAAACATCTAATTGCCAAATTTTCCAGTGTCCTACCTATAATTAATTTGGCTGGACAAGTAAAAAACTTTTAAGTAATTTTTCTCAGTTTCACACTCTAGCGAGTTTATGTATTTTGCCTTTGTAGGGCAGTATTGTAAAATGTAATTTATTCCTGTGTTGGTAAAGCTGAATTGTCAGCATCATTACTCCATCTTCAGTATCACATGATCCTTCAGAAATCATTCTAATATGATGATCTGCTGAAACACTGATGCTTATAATGTGATGATTTTCTAATATGATGATTTGCAGAAACATTTCTGATTATCAATGATGAGAACAGTTGTGCTTCTTAATATTTTTGTGGGAACCATGATACATTATTTTCTTGAAATGTAAATCTTTTGTAACATTATTAATGTCTTTGCTGTCATTTTTAATACATTTTATTGCATCCTTGCTGAATAAAAGTATTAAAACCTTACAGACCCCCAACTTTTGAACATACAATGTATGTGTGTGTGTGTGTGTGTGTGTGTGTGTGTGTGTGTGTACACAGTACACACACACACACACACACACACACACACTGTTTGTTTTTGTGAAAAGTGGGGACATCCCATAGGCGTAATGGTTTTTATACTGTACAAACCGTATGTGCTATTGCCCTACACCTAAACCTACCCCTTACAGGAAACTGTGCATTTTTACTTTCTCAACAAAAAAAAAAAAATCACCCTGTATGATTTATAAGCATTTTGAAAAGTGGGGACATGGGGCAATGTCCTCATAAGTCACCTTCTCCTTGTAATACCTATATCATACCTGTGTCATTATACAAATTTATGTCCTCATTTGTCACAAAAACGCACACACACACACACACACACACACACACACACACACACACACACATATTTTGTACATTAGACTTTAGTCGTGTGATTCAGAAATTCAGTGGCTGCTCTTTTATTGGATGGCGGTGTTGCTGTGGTGCTGATGCTGTCAGGTGGCAGGTCGCCGGGGACGACGCAGCTCATTTCTGACCTACTGCATCGCGTCCATCTGTTCAAAGCCTGAGCGCCGCTCATTCCACACCGTTACTGAAGAGAGCTGCTAGGTGTGAAAACAAACTGCATCACATGCAGAAACAAAGTTTGAGTGTGTCTTTTTCAGCCTGGTATCTTTCCCTACTCTCTCTTATTAAAGCTTAACGTTGAGGCTTAATATCACGGTATACCTTGGTATTGCATTTTAGGGTTAACAGTGCAAAATTGGTGCTTACACCCTTTCAAACGTATAGTGTCAAGTGTTGCTTCATCCAGCCTTAAAGTGGCTCAAACCTGGGGTTAGGGTTAGGATTGTTAAGATGTTAAGTGTAGATAATGATTTTTGTGCTTTTCTTTTTGTGCCATAAAATGAATAGTCCCTTTATCCTGTATTTAGATAGTGTCAGACGGTCGATGTTATATCTTGAATGACAGATGTGATAGTCCATCAAATACACATTATCATTTTCTTCTTTATCTGATAACCCATTATCCCTGAGCAACAGCGTAGTTGATGAAAGAAGTGTTTGGCAGATGAAACCACAGGGCTAATTAGATTTGGCATCATTTTATTTAAAGAGGAATCTAAAATTTGATATTATCAGCAGAAAAAGGCTGTTCTAAAATTGTTTTAGCAGCTTCTGAGGCTTATGATTCAGTCTGCTCCTAAATTAGTGTACAAGGGCAACATTTTCCTGGAGCATTATCAGCAGCAGTGAATTATGGGATGCTGGGACTGCTGCAGACATTTGGCCCGGTGTCAGCAGATGATAGCTGGAGATTAGGCCTAGAACAAGCTCTGCAAGGCCAATGATGTGCCGTAGCTTTATGGAGAGTAGTTTAAAAATCGATTCAACCCTTAAGAGTCAGCGCAGGGACCTTGAGTCAAGGGAAATGGATCCTACCATTTTTCTTTCCTTTTTGGTGACCCCCGCGCACACACACACACTCCACTCATCTCCACTCAGCCAGTCTCACTATCGCCGCAGAAATCTGAATCCATTCAGAAATTCAGTATGCTCTGATTTTTTACACTGGCTCAATATGATGTGAGTCATTTGGGTTTGGCTTGCAGCTTTGTAAAATAGCACCTGCTGGGCTCTTTTATAATTCATTTAACAGCAATGTTGTACTTAATAAATTATATAACAGACATTTACTCACAAGGAATATTTTTAAAATGAATAAAAAATGAAATAGCTGTGAAGCAAAACAAACTTCCCACAGGGAGGTCAATGTGGTTAAATAATAACTGTTGATTTTGTTTGCCCAGAATTAAAGACCACTTGCAATCAAAATTGGAGTTAAATGTTTATCATATGTAGTTAATACTTCAGGAAAAGAGTATATTTATGCAGCATTCACACTTTTATTTACAACCAAAAACAAAGATCAGGGAGGGAAATGAGGGCATATATTCACACAAGTGGATGAGAAACTAAACAAGGGGCAGCCAAACACAATTAGTAAACCAATGAGTAACTATGGAAATAAAGTAGTGAATAGAACATATGTAAACAGAAATGAGACACAGGAAAGCAAACTAAAAGTCCAAAATTAAACTGAAACTAAGACTAAACATTAAATAATTATGCCATAGTTAAAACATTTTTTTTGTCAGTTTTACTGTAATACGGTATCTGTGATTGAGAGTAAAAAAAAAAAAAAAAACGCAAACGGCTGAGAAAGAAAACACGTGTAACAGTATGTTGGATCCGGGCAGCTCTTAAAGTGACAGCAGCCTAATATTGCTGGTGTCTGTCATGCATGTTAATCAAACAACAAAAGAGAGAAAAGCTTGAGTTTTTTTATATAATTTAGGCTAGTATTACTTTTATTTCTGATATTGACACTAGTGACAAGAATTATGAAATTTCTATGTTATCAAAATTTTTGATATCATAAAGACCTTACTAAAAGCAAGCTATACTATAACTATAGAAACTATATAACTATATTGTGATATATATAATAAAATTCTAATAAAAGTCTAATAAAATTACTCATATTGTGATATAAGATTTAGGTCATATCGCCCACCTCTAATCCGAGCAAGCAAGTATCGTACCGCCCTGCATATGACATGCAGACAAATATATATTTATGTTGACCAATTCATTTCCCCAAATTAAGAATACATTCCCACATTCATTATCTCATTTTAGTTAAATCGTAGCTTCAAATCAAGAATTTGTTCCCATAACTTTAATTCATTAGTAAATTGTAATCACATTGTACTAATTTGTTCCTTTGTTTTGTTTTAATTAAAATAAGGCCCCAAACAAGTGAATGAATTAGTACAACATGGCCATGATTTACTAATTCTTAATTTATATCCATGATTTAACTAAAACGAGGAATTAATTAATCTTGTGTGAATGAATTTGTAATTCGTGGCCACGATATAGTATATTTTCTCACATGCCATGTGCGGGGCTCCACAGTATCGTATCTGCAGCTGTGGTTTGAATTTTGTTTTGGCAAAGACTCTCACTTTCCATTAGTTTTGACAATGGATGATTCCCTGAAAGTTACCGAGGGTTGCTGTTTAGAAGTCACAAATGGTATAGTAGCTGGCCCTTGTTTTTATATTTACGGATATCACATAAATACACAAAAAAAGAA
Organism: Schizothorax lantsangensis; assembly: GCA_027422415.1. Taxonomy (NCBI): domain Eukaryota; kingdom Metazoa; phylum Chordata; class Actinopteri; order Cypriniformes; family Cyprinidae; genus Schizothorax; species Schizothorax lantsangensis. Next base: position 7,734,404 of record CM049862.1, read on the forward strand.
TAACGTAACCCTGCTATTTTCGAAGAATTCCGACCAGACAGGCTAAACCATAAATCATATGGTAGACACACCATAGTGAATCAGAATAAGACAAGAATATGAATTTGAACTTTAGGGTTCTACTTCAATAACATAATTTTCTGTAGTGCAGATTTATTTTACATTTTACATAATTACATATTAGTTTATGATAATGTACAAAATGTCATTCATTCATTTCATTTAAATCATTTGAAAACTTTTGATCTCTTTGGTTGCTTACATCATTGAGATTTGAACTTTTGTTAAAGTTCAGTTCATTTCAATTCAAACCATGTTGCAATTTATGTACTCATTGAAGCAAGAATCTGCTTACATTTGGCACTTAATTGATTTTAATTTTGTGTTAATTTTGGGAATGGGTTAATGTTTAGCCTTAAGGATTGTAAATATAAGGATGAATTGTACAAGTTTAATGTTTGAACAGACATTATCTATTCATCAGGTGTAAACCAGTGTCTTAAGGCTCTTTTCTATTTTGGATTTGTCTAAAATTAGCTGTGAGCTGTGATGCCGTCTGAGAGCAAAAGAGGGGATGAAGAACTGACAGTAAACCCCAGTTTACATTAGTTATCTTAAAAGAATGGTTAAGTATCTCTTAGAATAGAGTGAAATATCTCTTTTAGTAAGATTTATTTTCAGAGTGTGTCAGTAAAGTTATTGTTACTGTAGCCATCTGTAATGTCATTTCACAGGGCAATAGCAGTGCACTCTTTCTACATTTAAACATTATAAACCTATCATAAAATGTATTTCGTTTTGCTAATTACAGTAATTATTCATAAAATATTATACTTGAGCATAGATGTGTTAGTACTTGGAGAATTGTTTTCTTTATTTAGGCAAAATTCAATAGTCCTGTTGACACTAATGAGCTGCATTCCACATTAAAGGCGAGCAATGTTTTATGTTTTGTTACTTTATCTCATTATCTCTTTGCTCTAAATGATGTGCTTAGTACTTTTGTCTTTTCCCACCACATAAATTCACCAGAAGAAAAAATATTTCTCCTTTACTTGTATAAGAAGTGCAATGCATAAAAGAGCAATAAAAAATCATTTTCATTTTAAATCTATCATCAATAACTCTTAAAATGTATTATTAGGTTTCATGGGTTGTAACATCTAAGTGAAGCTTTTCAATATAAAAAGCACTCTGAGAGAGCACGCTTCAGAAAAATACGCTTAGAAATTCATAAATCATTATGTAACTGTACACAATGTCCTTCTGAGAAGTTTTCTGCTGTATTCTCATTGGTTTAGATCCACTTTAGACATTTGGACATGAGCCATGAAGAGTAGATACACTGGTTTTCTACAATCATGTCGATTCATACAGCATTGCTTTTACCCTGTGTTTTCAAAGCATTTCTTTTACATAAAAAAACACTGTAACCTTTTCCACCTCAAGACCACATACTGTATATGTGTGGAGAAATTACTAATGAGTAATTATTGCATTTACCCACTTCTTGATGGAAAACAAATTCTGAGAAATGTGTTTTTTTATCTCTCTTATGTTTTTGTGCTGCCCTGACCCCTGTTCTCATCTGGGAAAAGGCCAAAGCATGAGGAAATGAACAATGAGTCTTGAACAATGAGAGAAAGTGGAGGGGAGGGGGGGGGGGGGGGGGGGGGGCAGTGAGTCCAGCTGTTGGTTTTGATACTGTACACCCTTAATGGCTTCAGCAGACCCTCTAAAGCTTCTGTAGCTGATTTCTGTGGGCTCTGACACACACATGCTCAAACATGTTGTATTAGTGTGTGTTTCTAGTTTTTGAGTTCACAACTTCTAGTGTGGGCTTAAAACAAAGGACTTGGTGTCCTCAGTGATTTTCTGTGCCGTGGCGCTGCTGTCTGGAACGGGGTTCTCAGTCACATGATTTATTTGGTTCATCACACACTTCAGACTGTTGCTGTGTCTAAACAACTCCAAAGCACTTCAAAACAACACAACCTTGTTTCTGCAAAGACATTCAGCATGTCTTCTACAAACAGCATCTGGTCTGATGTGTTTACGTCGCTTGAGAAAGTGACACAGGCAAAAAAGCTATGCAAAATCCCATCTGAGCGGTCAAACTGAAATAGATTTCCAGAAATGTGATTTGAATAGGATTTCAAACCACATATGAATGAATGTAGCTTGAAACGGATTTCTAAAAATCATATTATATGTTGTTTTTTTTTGCCGTTCACGCTTGCTAAATATGATCGGATTCCAATCAGGGGCCAGTTGCATAAACTGTGTAGACTAGTCTTAAAAAGTTAGTCATCACATTTTTTTTTCTTCAAGACTGGTCATATCTTTTTAAAATCAGTTATGAAAAGGTAAATTGGTCTTATTTGTATTGGAAAGGTAAGACTGATTACCCCTTGGCAACTACTAGTTGGTCAAACTAATTCTTAAGACACCGGGCCCTATCATACACCCTGCGCAATGTGGCGCTAGTGTTTTTGCTAGTTTCAGCCCGATGCATTTGTGCGCCCATGGGCGTGCTGGTCTTAAAAAGAGGTGTGTTCAGGCGCATTGTTGGCGTATTGCTATTTTGAGGAACTGAAAATAGACTGCGCCATAGACCAACTCAAACCTGGTCTAAAGTCAATGGCACAATATTATTTTTGTTATTTAGAGCGCGTTAGTAGAAAATGCACCTCTGGGCCTCTGCGCCTCTGGACGGGTCCACAACACGCGTTCACTTTGCTTATTACACGCAGCAGCACACAAACATGCCAAATATAAAAAATTAAAGGATTACAGTGTAAAATAATATTATTGTGTAGGCTACATAAATATAAAAATGTCAGAATGGATAGTCATTGCGTGTATCAGAATTTGCCTACCTATTTGCTCTCGCATGAGCAGATCTGTTTGCTCTCTGGAGATGCGTTCAGTCTATGTGCCTTAAAATTCCGCCGTTTAAATAGCGAATCCGCCATGGCGCGAGCGCAACTGGCTCTTAAAGGGAATGGGAGATGAGACTCTGATTGGTTTATTGCACGTTATGCCCAAAAACACACCCATTACTCATTAAGAGAATAGGGACAACCCTTTTAGACCACGCGCCGTGAGCGCTGACCGTTTTTCCCATCGTTATACTAGCAAAAGTGGATTCGGAAAGTGGATTCACCTGCGCCGTGCGCTTTAGACCATGCACTTAGGTCATTAAAATAGGGCCCATAGTCTTAACATGGTGGCTAAGTTTATGCAACTGGCCCCAGATATGCACAAAAATTGGGTTTGGACTGACTTAAAGGCTTAAACTTCTCAGGACAGTGGCCCTCTAGGAGCAGGATTGGACACCCCTAATTTATCTGATAAAAATAGAGTAAAAACAATAATATTGTGAAATATTATAACAGTTTAAAATAACTTTTCTGTTTTCATTAATCATTCTAAAATGCTGATTTTCTACTCAAAAACATTTCTTATTATCAGTTTTAAAAACAGTTAATATTTTAGTGGAAATCATGATACATTCTTTAATGAATAGAAAGTTCAGAATAACAGTATTTATTTGAAATAATAATCTTTTGTAACATTATAAAAAAAATTTTTCCTTTCACTTGGTCAATTTAATGCGTCCTTGCTGAATAACAATATTTATTTATAAAAAAAAATCATTACCGACTTTAAATTTTTGAACAGTTTTGTATGTGCATTTTGTGCTATTCTGCCATTATATATTTATGGCATTCTTTACATCAAATTTATGAAATGTTTGAAAATGTTTAATTATTATTGACTCCATTTTAACGTTACCATGTTATTTAATGAAAATATTAACATTTTTACCAAAGAGCCATTAGAATGGGCATGTAAAGATCGTTTCTGAGATGAGATGTGAATTGCGGCATCATTAAATCACATAAAATATGACGGAATCTGAATTTCAGTCCAAATAAAAAATGTATTTGTTGTCTATAACTAATGACCATACAACACACTTAAATAGAAATCAGCAAGGAACATACTTCACAATGTTCCAAAAAATTACAATATACTGAGATATGTAAATAAATATTATAAAAATAATTGTAAATCTTTTTGAACTCTAATGAGCTATTCCAAAACATTAACATTTGCATCTACATTTGCATTTCAAAAATATATTTTATTGAGCATCACTGTTTGTTTACAAAATATTTTTAGCATATATTTAAAATATATTTTAGCCAGGAAAAAAATGCTGATTGATTCTGATGGAACAGAACCACTTGAGAAGGTGGCAGAAGGTGTTAAGCCAGAAGATCAGAGGAGCTCTCTTGGAGAAAATGCAAGTAGTTCACAGAGTTCAGGATTTGTGCGTTTGAGTGTGGTGAGGGAGGTGGGTGAGGATGGAGAAGGGATGAGAAGGAGGAGAACAGTTTCTGTGGGTTTAAAGTGTTGATTCTGGAGTGGAAATACGATGTCTTGGCTGAGGAGCTGTCAGAGTAACATTCACAGAGAAGGGTGTGTTTTGTCTTCAGTTCTTCTGGGGAATTGATTTTCTTCCACCTTCTCTATGAAACACAGTTTTGCTGTGCTACTGCCAAAGGTGTTGGAAAGCTACAGGCTGGACAAAGGCTGTCAGGACGGCTTTGAGCTAATTGCTAATTAGAGCCACATGCAGTAAAATGAAGCCGTACTGAACACAAAAAAGCAACACAATTCTGAGGTAAATTATGTTTCTAAACTCAAAAAATAATTTGTTCAATGAACTTAATTAAATTAAGAAAAAAAGTGTGTGTGTGTGTGTGTGTGTGTTTAAAAACCTAGTAAACAGTTGAAAATACAGTTGTTGCAATACCAAAATTTCAGTTATTGATTCCATTTCCTATACATTTTATGATTTTTGTAAATTGATTTCATAAAAAATAAATTACAAAAATGCTAATGAACAGATTATACATTTTTAGCTTCTTTTTAAATTAGTATTGATTTAGTACTTTTGATATGGCTACTTTATGAATACATTATGAAAATCATATAAACACTTTGAAATAATGAAAACTTTACCAAAACCTTATAAACACATAAAGGAAAAGAGAACACATAATAAACATTGAGCATCTTCTGAACGCTTAAAGAATTAGGCTAACACTTAAATCAAGAGTTCATGAATACCTAATGAACACATAATTAAGTGCAGAAAGTGTGTTTAGAGTCTATTTGAAGAACAATGCTTACTTTAGACTAAATACAGCTGCACAAATCTATAGCCTTTTACAGCATTCATCACAATGTAATCATATATGTATTTAATACCTGATATCCTGCAACCAGCTCCAGTTATCCTATTACTTTCATATGTAATTATTAATGCTGTTTGTATGCCATATAAATGAATTATTTTACATATAAAGACCCATGAGAGGAGCCCTAGGAAGTGAGGAAGACCAAGGAGGGAAAAATAAGAGGGTCAAGGAGTGTATGTGTGTGTGTGTGTGAGGAAGTCGTTGCAGGCAAAGCAAAGAGGAGAGTGGCCGGGTTATTTGAGATCATTATGCAGTTGGCAGCACTCTGTTCTGACTCTACCCTCCCTCTCTCCCTCTGTCTCTCTCTCTCCTGCTCCAGTGAGGATGAAAATGAGCAGCGTGCAGCTGCAGCCAAAGACAGCTGGGAGGGTCTCAGTCTCTCAAAAATTACAGCATACCCATCTGTGTGTGTGTGTGTGTGTGTGTGTGTGTGTGGGTGTATGCGGTCATGAGCAGATTCTACCATTTTATAATTATGTGCGATGTCTTTCCACAATAGTTGTTCTTGTGTCTTGGGGAATGTGTGTGTCACACACACCTTTTGTTAGGCTTTTTTAAGGGGGTGTTACTGGAGAACAGAGAGTGGTTTATTTGAGCAAAACAATGAGTGTTTGTGTGTGTGTGTGTGTGTGTGTGTGTGTGTGTGTGTGTGTGTGTGTGTGTGTGTGTGTGTGTTTAAAGAAATTGGACAGTTGGTATCTTGTACTAAGAGGCATGTGTTAAGGCCTGTTTACACCAAGAATGATAACTATAACAATAACTATATTAGCATCCACAAACGATAATGTTCTGTTTGTAATAAACGTGTGCTGCAGTTCTGTCGCCTGTCGATTTAAATGCTTGAGCTATTAAAAGTCAGGTGGATTCTGATTGGCTGTCAATGTTTTTATTGTTCCTCTTTGTTGTTATCAGTATTGCTGTGATGTGGACTCATCCTATTCACGTAGAATTAGAATTATTATTAAAATTTTATAGTTATCATATAGTTATTGTCCTTGGTGTGAAAGGCCCTTAGAAGTAATAGACACTGGTGATAACAACCATTTTTTAAGTTCTTTAAGTAAATTTGAATGGTTGCCATGATGCATTTGCAACCGTAAAGGATTAGTTCACCCAAAAATGAAAATTCTGTCATTAATTAGAATTGTTGAATAAAGTCTTTATTTTTGTTTTCTTTGCGCAAAAAAGATCTTACAGGTTTGGAATGACTTGAGAGTAAGTTATTAATGACAGAATTTTCAGTTTTGGGTGAACCATCCCTTTGAACACATTTATTAATATATATATATCTTCAATATACTTCTGCAGATGATTTTGTTAAACTATCACTATGCAAGACAAAAGCATTAGCTAACACAACATTAAAAAGATTGCATAGTTTAAAAACCTGTAATATTGAGTTAATACATTTTAAAACACAAACCAACACATTCTCACCTGTAAAAGTTTATCCCATTTCTTCAGGAACTTCTTGGTGGTTTTTACAACCAGAGGATGTGTAATGTTCTGGCATCTAGGAAAATTCACAGATTTTTACTGTGAGTGGTGAGGAGACACATTGACCGTTCCAAGATGGCAGATGTGTCTATGCGTCTGGAGTGATCAAATGTGGTAACTTCGTATACATATCTATTGCTATGATGTTCTGGATGGTTACTAGGGTGCTACTAGATAGTTGCTGGGTTCTTCTATGTGCTTTTTGCTTGCTGGCTGGATTCAAAAGAGCCCACCTGAGCGTCTTGAGTAATGAGAAGTAATAAGTGCTTCCAGTGTCTTGAAGTCAATGAGTTTTTGGTAAATGCCTGAGATCAGGTCTGTGGTTAAAAGAAGCTCAAGATATTTTCATGTTTTATTCCAGACATAAAATATATCAGTAATAGTAAAACCCCACTCACGATTTTTAAAGCTTTTACATTTCTTGAAAAAGTGGCTTAGACCTATAGAGGTTCATCACACCAAACAGAACTCACTAGTCTGCTTTCACAGCCTCTTTGTTTATAATTGTGCTCTTGCAAACTATTCTAACTCAAACTTTCCAACCTGTAGATTATAAATGAAGAAAATAGTTGTCTAATGCTTAGTGGTGGTGGCGTTAAAGTCATGTGACCATATAACCTACTTTTAGCTTTTTACTTTTTACATGTATTTAGGCTTTAAAATTCATAAAAGTTGTGTTCGTTTGTGAAGGTAATCATGATGATTAAAATATAAGAATCATAAACTTATTTTGGTCACAGAGCTTATTGTCTGCAGTAATCCTATTGGCTTTGTCTCGAGGGAATTGGAATAATGCTAACTTACGGGTTGGCCTACAAAAATACATCATCACTGCGGCGCTCTATTCTGGTCTCTAGATATGCCTCGAGTCCCTCCTTCAGTGCAAGTCTAGGGATTGTTTCATCATACACAGGGTGAAGTATGATCACTAAGAAAAGTAATAGCACATCTTTCTTTTCAGCAAGCCACACCAATTGAGATTTCATTTTGAGCTTGCCTTACTAAACACCAGTAATGAAAAAGTTTGCGTGTAAATGCACATGTCTTTGCTAGTAATGTGTGTGGGTACATTTACACTGGATGTGGCCTGACAGATACTAAGACAAGTGGCTCTCATTCCCATAGCAACACAAACATGTCTTTCCCGAGAGCAACATTTTTTAATTATGCTCTTTATCTAAAGGACCTGTATATTTGCAGACAGAAATTAAAATTCACACCTCATTTCCTCTTCAGTAGAAGAGTCATAATGACAGACAAAATCTTCTCAACTAAAACACCCATGTCATTCTAATGCGCCTGCGTTTATACTCCTTATATCTTAAGTATTGTAGTTTTCACACATACACAAACACACACACACACACACACAACACACTTAACACAGTGTTTATTTTGAAGGCAACTTTCGTATGTGTGCTTTAGCCTAATTCAGCCTGAACAGATCTCTCTAATTCTCATTATCATAAACAGTGTGCCTTCAAATCCACCCACAATATCCTCTAGCCCAAGCGTGGCTCGTCCTTTAAGCTTCCCAAACATTCTTTTAAACAGCATCATTTCGTTATTGACTTTTCCAGCCCTCCTTCGGCTGAGATCAAAGATTATGTTTAATCCCTTATCCAACAGGACTAAAACCACAAAACTAACAGGGATCCCTCCACAAAGAAGCCCCAGGAATGCTTGTAATGATGACAACAAGATCCCTCCACAAACTTGAGCTTTCTGGGTCAAATAATAGCACAAATCTAATTTACCTCGTCTCTTTTAAAACACTTTCAAGCTTTTGAGAACCCAACGTGAACCAAAGAAAGAGTCGATGAATTCACTAAACAGTTTAACACTTTAACATTATTACCCAGTTTAACTCTTTAGGAGTATTCAAGCTTTTGGTTACACTTTATTTTAAAGGTGCCCTTGTTATAGTGTAATTATACATTTTAAGAACTAGGTAATGTTAATTAACTACATGTGGTTAGGGTTAGAATTAGGGTTTGGTTTAGGGTTAGTTGCATGTAATTATGCATAATTTATTGTTATTTCTATAGTAAGTATATGTAACGTGTAACAAGGACACCATAAAATAAAGCTTTACCTGGCTTTTTAATAAGCTATTTTACGGTATGGGTTTGAAATTTAAAATATATACTGTATATATATATAGTATATATATATAGTTATATATTTATAGTATTATATCTTAAATATATTATATTATATATATTATATATATAGTTTATGGTCGGCAAGATGTTTTAAGAACTCTCTTCTTCTCTCCAGGGCTGCATTTATTTGACTAAATATACAGTAAAAACTGTAATATTGTAAAATATTATTACAATTTCAAATAACTGTTTTCTATATAAATATATGTTAAAATGTAATTTATTCCTGTGATGCAAAGCTGAATTTTCAGCATAATTACTTCAGTCTTCAGTTTTACACGATCCTTCAGAAATCATTCTAATAGACTGAATTTGCTGCTCAAGAAACAGGATTATTATTATCAATGTTGAAAATGGTTATGCTGTGTAATATTTTTATGTGGAAAGAAATCTTGATTCAGTACATTTATTTTCAAGATACACTGCATTTATTCTAAATAGAAATCTTTTGTAGCACTATAAATGTCTTTACTGTCACTTTTGATCAGTTTAGTGCAAGATAAGGGACATTTATTAACAGTAAATGGGTCATTTTTGATTTCATTTAGTTCTTAACACACAAAAAAAACGGGTCTAGCCTCGGTCAGCATCCTCTTTGCTTCTGTAGCTGCTCTGGTTAACGGGGTCATCGGTGGGGAGAAGAGAAAAGAGCAAAGCCAGCCACTGCTGCAGCTCAGATGTGAAAAAGGGCTGATAGCAGGACTTGGTGACATGTAATTAGCACGTTGTCTGGTCTCAGACCCGCCCTTCCTCCCCCTCCTCTTCACTCTCCAGCGTTCTGTACCCCTCCCACACACTTCTGTGGAGAGTCGCAGGGCTGGCAGAGCCGCTGTGATGGAGAACACAGCTAATTGTGAACGAGAGGAGTGTGGCAGTGAAGAAGTCTGCTAGGGTTGTGCCGATAGATAGTATCGTGTATCGACGATAGTCAGAGATATCGAATATAGCAAATGTCTTTGTCGATAGTCAAGACGATATTAGGCTCAATCTCCTATTAATGTACAACCCCAAATCAGAAAAAGTTGGGACAGTATGGAAAACGCAAATAAAAAAAGAAAGTAGTGATTTCTAAATTTACTTTGACTTGTATTTCATTGCAGACAATATGAACACAAAATATTTCATGTTTTGTCTGGTCAACTTCATGTCATTTGTAAATATACATCCTTTCCTGTCATTCAGACCTGCAACACATTCCAAAAAAAGTTGGGACAGTAAAGCATTTACCACTTTGTAATGTTGCCATTCCTTTTCACAACACTTAAAAGACGTTTAGGGACTGAAGACACCAAGTGATGAAGTGTTTCAGGTGTAATTTTGTCCCATTCTTCCTGCAAACAAGTCTTAAGGTGGGCAACAGTACAGGGGTCTTCGTTGTCGCATTTTGCGCTTCAAAATGCGCCACACATTCTCTATTGGAGACAGGTCGGGACTGCAGGCAGGCCAGTCAAGTACCCGTACCCTCTTCCTCCGCAGCCAGGACTTTGTAATGTGTGCAGAATGTGGTTTTGCATTGTCTTGTTGAAATATGCATGGACGTCCCTGGAAAAGATGTCTTCTTGAAGGCAGCATATTGTGCTCCAAAATCTCTATGTACTTTTCAGCATTAATGGTGCCATCACAGAAGTGCAAGTTACCTTTGCCAAGGGCACTGACACAACCCCATACCATGACAGACCCTGGCTTTTGGACTTGTTGCTGGTAACAGTCTGGATGATCCTTTTCTTCTTTGGTCCGGAGCACACGGCGTCCATTCCTCCCAAAAAATACCTGAAATACTGATTCATCTGACCACAGTACACGTTTCCACTGTGTGATGGTCCATCCCAGATGCCTCCGAGCCCAGAGAAGTCGACGGCGCTTCTGGACACTGTTAACATAGGGCTTCCTTTTGGCACAGTACAGTTTTAACTGGCATTTGTGGATGTAACTACGTATTGTGGTACTTGACAAAGGTTTGCCAAAGTAGTCCTGAGCCCATGTGGTGATATCGCTTATAGATGAATGACGATTCTTGATGCAGTGCCGCCTGAGGGATCGGATATCACGGTTGTTCAGCTTAGGCTTGCGCCCTTTTTCCTTTACGCACTGAAATTCCTCCAGATTCCTTGAATCTTTTAATTATGTTATGCATTGTTGAAGGTGAAATATCCAAATCTCTTCCTATCTTTCTTTGAGGAACATTGTTTTTAAACATTTCAATAATTTTCTCACGTATTTGTTGGCAAACTGGCGATCCTCGGCCCATCTTTGCTCCTAAAGGACTAGACCTTTCTTGGATGCTGCTTTTGTACCAAATCATAATTACAATCACCTGTTGACATCAACTGTTTCAAATCACATCATTATTTAACCAATTTACCTCATTACTAGCCTTAAATTGCTCCTGTCCCAACTTTTTTTGGAATGTGTTGCAGGTCTGAATGACAGGAAAGGATGTATATTTACAAATGACATGAAGTTGACCAGACAAAACATGAAATATTTTGTGTTCATATTGTCTGCAATGAAATACAAGTCAAAGTAAATTTAGAAATCACTACTTTCTTTTTTTATTTGCGTTTTCCATACTGTCCCAACTTTTTCTGATTTGGGGTTGTATAAAACTATTATTATTATTATTATTGTTAGGCGGCCTATTATTATTGGGCTATCAAATTGCCCCGCTATTTCACCTCAGCGCCGCACTTCACACACACGCGCAAATGAGGAATAAAGTATACCTCGGCCGTCCGCCCACGGTCCTTATTACGTCATTTTCGTCATCAAGAGGGCTCGCGGACAGTCGCGCACCCCGTCCGAGTGCAGGCAATTTTTTGAGACCGCGCAAGTCAAGTTGGTGGTACTGTGCATGTGTTGAGCTCGTCCGTCCGCACTCTTCAGCGGCTGAGTATACTTTGAATGCTGCGTGGACGCGGCTGTGCGCGAGACGGAACGGAAAGCTTAAAGTGAAGTATACCCGGGCCTTTAGGCTTCTCCTCCTCATTGGAAATGTTTTAAAAACGTTGGAAATGACTCTAAAACTAAGCCTACATCAAAATTGAACTGCAGGGTGATAATCTTTATTTACAAATTAGGCTATGTCAAGAGTGCAAAAAGAGACATCTTTTAGACATCTTCTTGAACAGCTTCGAGCTATGAATGAACATGACGAAACTGCACCGGCAGCATTAAGTTTTCTTTACAGCACATTATCAAAACACATGGATGCTTATTCTTCATCATTGTTATTATAAAAATATGCAGTTAATAAGTTATCAGTCTAAAACTGGGCTCGTCAGGGCGCGCGGTCCGGAGCGCTGTATGACTGATGTAGCTTATCCGTTTCATTTAACTTTACTCCAAAAACTTACCTGAAAATACTTTTATATTTAACGTGTTCGTTTATGTCCAACATTTAGTGTTAAACTGTTAGTCTTTAAAATAAATCTACTTTTGATTTTCACCTTGACTGATTTTTAGACTGATAACTTCCGCGGCAAACTTGTCACAGTAGGACGCGCGGTCCTAATAGCGATGTATGACTGCTGTATCCGAATATGAACTAGCTGTTTTAAATATTTTTATATTTAACATGTTAGTTTTTCAGTATGTTTGAAAGTATATTATTTCGGTTATTGGTACTTCCAGGCTCTCTCTCTCTCAGGCACGCGTGGTTTAAAATCACCAAATAGTTATGAAATATCTTATGACAAGTACAGAGAGTCTCTCTCTTGCCCACACCCACCCATGCACGATAATATCGTGTATCGGCGATCTCACAGGCTGGCGATATGACGATATGAAAAATGACCATATCGCCCAACACTAGAGTCTGCCCTCCATACCCAGAGAGAGAGTATTGAGCACAAACACAAATTAATACAAAAAAGAGTGTGTGATTCTTAAAGTGACAGTTCACCCGAACTTGAAAACTAATTTACTCACCCTTGTGTCGTTCTAAACCTGTATGGCTTTCTTTCATAAAACATGGAAGAAGATGTTTGGTAACACTTTATTTTAAGGTGTCCTTGTTACATGTTATATGTACTTACTATTATAGTAACAATAAATTGTGCATAATTACATGCAAGTAACCAACAAAGACAAACCCTAATCCTAAACCTAACCATATAGTAAGTACATGTAGTTAATTATTATTACTCAGTACTTAAATGTATAATTACACTGTAACAAGTACACCTTAAAATAAAGTGTATCCTGATGTCTTATGGAATTATTACACGGCTCTCTGGAGTACTCGATTCTGATTGATCAGTCGCAACATTCTGAGTTGGTCACGTCGGGTCCTGATCCTGTTCAGGTTGATTCTGCAATAACAACCAGCTGGATGTACAATATCTCTTACTTATCACGCAGATCTTACGTATAATGAGGGCTGTGTTCCTAAGTTTGTGTTGTGTTGGCTAACAAGATATTCTCATTCACATTTGAATTCAACAAAGTAGAATTAATATTGGAATGAAATTCAAAGCGGTTCATACCATTTGTGTATGAACATGCAGCCAACATGTGGGGTATTTCTGGAAACATTATATACATTGAAATGTAAAACATTACATATAAATATTATATATCTGTAACTTGGAAAGTACCATTTATTTCCAAAAAAGTGAGTAGAGTAAAGTACTCATGAGTAGTGAGAAGTGAGTACTGAGCTGCGATTATACCTACTGCACACTGCAATTTAAAAATGTAGAAACACTGTACATACAGTAATTCATATTCCCCTCTGCTGTTTGTCAGAAAGTATGATGAATATCTATTTTAAATTACTTTAAAAAGTACAATATCTGAGTAAAACTACATAAGTAACATGACTATTTGTAATTAGTTACTTCACATCCCAATACGCTGTATAAAATATGTGGTATAATGTGGTAAATCACATTGTTTACAGAAAATGTATGAAATATTATTTTAAATTTGTTTTGACAGTTTTAAACTTAGTTTTGAGAAATGTCTCATGAAAAAATGTGTTCTATCCCTCAGCAGAAAAATATTTATTGTTAGTCAAAATTAATTATAGCTTTTGTAATGTGTGTGTGTATGATTTTGTTGTTGTTGTTTTTTGTTGTTTTTTCAGTAAATTTGTCTTCCTGTCATTCCAAATTAAATTCCAATGCAATATTGTGTGGGGTGTAACTAATTCGATTAAAACAGCAATATATTTGATTTAAGATGATTATCAAATCTCAATATATTCCTCACACAAGCCTATCATATGACTTCAGAACACATGGATTAAGGAGTCTTGACTCATATGGACTATATACTTTATTGGCATTTTGATGGTGTTTTTGGTGTTTGATGAACATAGTCTGTCATTGTATAGAAGCTTAAAAAATGTTTGTTGCTGTGGAGAACCGCATGTGTGTTTGGAATGACATGAGGTTGAGTACATGAGAGAATGTTCATTTTTCGGTGACTTATTCCTTTAACTCAAGGAGTGTGTCCTCCTAGAGCTGTGTCAAAGACATGCTGATTAATGGTTCATTTACTCTAGTCTGTGAAAGGCCTTTATCACTCTCATTTACACACACACACACACACACACACACACACACACACACACACACACACACTGAAGACAATTTGTCTGAAGCCACTTTGTAAGTGTCCTTATTATGTAGTTGCTTAGCAGCCATAAGCCAGCGGGCCTCAATAGAGTATTAGTGTGTAATTATCTGCCGTTTGCTCAATGTTTTGACCTTGCCAGCGTTCGTATAGATTTGCAGCAACCTTCCATGACCTCCGCTAACCAGAAAACCAACGCATGCTATCATCTTCCATTCTCCTGGGACTTAAGATGGGAAATAAGCAATGCCACTAATTTGTACGCAGAATGCATCTGCAATTGACTGTCTCTAAATGTTCGTTCAGCCTCACTAAAGTCCCTGCAGGGACGTCTGGAACATATGGAGAGCCGCAGTGTTGAGGTGTTGAGGGGAGTTTCTTAGCCAATCATTAATCTGAAGTAAGGTTAATGGTTCTTCTTTGATAGAATCAAGGTGTTTTAAGGAGGACAGGATAAGATTGTAATTCCACAGAAGGCACCATGAAGCCAAAATGGACACTATTTGCTTTCTAATTCACTTTCCTGGACTTATTCAGTACATGTTATTCCAAAGAACAACAGGTTTATCATTTTCAAAATGTAAAAACTCTTCCATTACACCTTATGAGTGATGATAATGTTAATGGTAATGGTAATGTTTGACAGCCACAAAGTGTCCAAACACTTATTTTTGTGAAATGCTTTGCTTTAAAAGTACCTATATGTCCTTCAAATAAATATCACTTGCTTTTACCATTTTGTTATGAACTGCCAAGACATTCATACATTTTTAGTGTCCAAATATTTTTTGGAGCCACTGTACAGTATATAGGAATTGTATTAGATGACTGTTGTAGTTAATGCAGTATTTCAAAATGCAATGATGGGCAGTGTTAATGTAATTAAGTCAACAGCAAATAATAATTGCTTCACTGCAATATATCTTTCAAAATAAATATGTATAATATGTCATGAAATGTTCATGTTCATCAGGTTCCTCCTATAATGAGAAATCAGAGGGTAAGAAGAAAGGACGCCCTCGCGTTGAGGTGCAGGAGCTGCGCATTATTCCCGTGAGTAAAGCAATAAATTTGGCCAGTGATGAAGGAATGAGGCTACGCCAGATTGGGATTTTGGGTGATTATTTGTGAAAGGAGTAAAGGGACTTTCCAAAACTATTTCCAACTGTTGTATTTGGAGAAGGATCATCTCACAGAGGGCTGTGTGGAAGTGAATTGATTGCTAATAGTTTCTAATGCCTCTCTTGTGTGTGTGTGTGTGTGTGTGTGTGTGTGTGTGTGTGTGTGTGTGTGTGTGTGTGTGTGTGATGTTTTTTTCTCGCCCTAGGCCCATATGATGGTTCAGTGGAAAGAGGAGTTTAAGAGTCGTTCCAGGGTGAAATGTCCATGCTCAGGCTGCTGGTTGGAATTCCCCAGTATTTACGGACTTAAATATCACTATCAGCGATGCCAAGGGGTAAAAACTGAAATCCAGACTACACAGTCATACGCTGCAAAATCATGAATGCAACCAACACTCATTTATTAATGTATAAAACTACATTAATTTGAAATCAGATAGTGGGTTGTATGAACTCAACTCAAAATCTTAAGGAGCCCTGTAAAATTAAGCTTGGTTTGGGATCATGTCTGCCAGACAATTTGAGGTCTAACTGTTATTGTTTTGAAATTTCTTGGCATCAGCACATGTTAAAGGGATAGTTCACCCATAAATGAAAATTAATTTATTACTTACCCTCATGTCGTTTCAAACCTGTAAGAACACAATTAAGATATTTTTGATGAAATCCGAGAGCTTTCTGACCCTGCATAGATAGTAACGCAACTGACACATTCAAGGCCCAGAAAGGTAGTATGGACATGGTTAAAATAGTTCATGTGACATCAGTGGTTCAACTGCAGGGCTACAGACTGTGACTAAAGTAGTCGCATTTGCGACCAAAAATATTAATTTGCGAGTGAAGTTTTTGCTGAGGTCGCCACTGTCGACTATATATATTTACATGTTATGACTTAAAAATGTCCATGTAATGCCTTTTTTCTTGATTGTTTTGCGATCACATCTTTTGTTATGTTCACATATTAAACTGAGACGATGCGCATCAAAGTTTTAGTTTTAGTCCTCGTCTCTGCCGCACAGCAGCGCTGATGCACACCTGCTAAACGCAGCTCAGTTGTGCAGCATGAGAGAGATCGAAATGACGGAGACATGCAAGTAAAAGTGCACAAAGTGTCAATTTCGTGCACAACTTGAACAAACTACAACAGTTAAAGCTGTCAGCTGTGTGGATATTGGCAATATCGTTAACAATTCTCATTTATAATCATTAATATAGCTTCTTCTTATCAAGATCTTAGTCTATACTGTATGCTGTGTTCTGTTAATGCGTGAACTTCATATTATTTGTAGCGCACTTGCCGTCCAGTAATCGCAAAAAGCTTTGTGCTTTGTTACTTTTTAACAAACAAAGTATCAGCTTTAAAATTATGCCAAATCATAAGGAAATTCAAACAATAAATACGGTTTTGGCGCTCTTTAATGCGGCAGGTGCAAACGCTTTAGCGCCTCAGTTCAAGCGGCAAGTGAACCCATTATATCTTTCTCTTTACTACTATAGTACATAATTGAACATGAATTAACATCAAAAGGTAGGCTATTTTCTAAGATATATGAGTCATCGCTGAAACGCCAGAGTTTTGTTATTGAGTGTGCGTGCTTCGCTGACTGAATTCTGCTCTCTCGCGAATTCTCTCATCATAAACAACAAAGTGCAGATGTATGTATGATGTAAGTAAGAGATTCATTCATCAAACAGTGTATAGACAGCTTTACTGATTATAAGGGGAGTTTTTTGAGAGTACTTAAACTCACGCTAGGCTGAAGTCAGTCATAATGTTCTTTGACAATGTAAATGTTCTTTGCTCGCTTTCTCTATATAATATATTCACTGTTTGAATAACTGTAAGGTACAGGTAATAAACAATTATTTCATTACCTCACCCGTGAACATGATTTGTGAATTAAATACATCTCTGAATCTCCCATCATTCCACTCTCCTTTATAGCGTCATCAAGCTTCGCCTTTGTTATTGTTTTGAACATGTGACCTCTAGCGGCGAACAGCTTGCCATCTGCTGTAACAATTAGTCAAATGAAACTTTGTAAAGACCCACTATCTTTTTTTTGCTTCGATCTGAGACCTGTGGAACTTGACCTGGCTTTGTGTGTGTCTGTTTGTGTGGCGTTCAGGCGACCATAGCAGAGAAGCTGAGTCACAGATGCCCGTACTGTGAGGCTGTGTTTGCCACCAAGGTGCGTCTTCAGAAGCACAAGCTGTGGAACCACCCAGAAAGGGTCACCATGGAGACCAAATCCGGGGTCACTTTGGATGCCAAATCTGATCCCAAGTCTGAACCCAAACAGCAGAAAAGCCCCGTGAAGAGAAATGCCAAAAAAAGGTGTGAAAGCTCAGCATCCTTTTCCTGACCGTATTCCCACTAATTGGAATATTTTTTAGCATGATGAATTTCTGGAGCCGTTTTGAATTTGAATTTCTGACTTTAGTCACACACAACAAAAATCGCTTCAGGACATGACTTGTTTTCCACACTGCCATCATTAGATTCCAGATGAAGTCCTCTTGTGTTACTATAGTACCGGTCCTCTGTGGATTGACTTTAATAGCTTGTGTTCCCTGTGCTCCCTCTCAGGCCCGTGGAGAACAGCCCTCCATCACCCGTATTTTTCAAGGTGAAGAAGACCCAGGAGGTGTCTCGGCCCTCACAGAATGGGGAGTGCGCCCCCCAAAGGCCGAACAGGAAACGGCAGCAGGGGACGTCCATAGACACTGGGGACAGTGAGAGTGAGGGGGGCAGTTTACCCCCACCCTTCCCTGAGGAGGACCCTGAGAGAATGAAGCACAGTAAGAATGCTACACACTGAGATTAATGCTGCGCATGTCAGCTTCTGAAACACCTGTCCATGGTAATACCGTGAAGTACCATATGCAATACTATAATGCTAATCATTCATGGTACCAGTTTTTTTTTTTTTTTTTTTTTTTTTACTTTTCAGCTAGGTAAAATTAAAAACGGCTAGCAAAACTAATTATCTGACAAGTCGAAATTGTTTTGTCATGCACAGTGATTTATGATTGGTATCATCTTGCATTACAAACAAATGACAAAAAAAATTGTAATATTTTGTGTACATCGTCCTTTTCCAGCAGGTGTTTGCAGTTTTATTGCTGCATTTATTTACCTTATAATTTACAACTATCATTGCAGATATTTGCAAAGTTCAAATAGTTTTTTGTTCATCAAAATTTATCTTTTTAATTTCTTTACAAAGAAGTTCTATATACTATGTTTGTGTAAAAATGTGTAATAATGTTTTTTAATCTTTTTATTATCATTTTTAAATAATACATGTACAATTTATACATGTACATTTATACATGCAAATATAAGATTAAAATTTTAAATTAAATGTAAAAAAAAATATTCATACTTGGTCAAAGTTCTTTCCAAAAAACAGAAAGCAAGAATTTATTACTGTGTATGTGAAGAAATAAAAAAAAAAAAATAAACAATTTTAAATTAAATATTAAACAATACATGTAAAAAAATTATATATTTAACATTATACACAGTATAAAATCATGAATTTAAATTCAGTATAACAGTTTACATTCTATAAGTTCTTTACAAAAACATGTGCTGTGTATGTGTAAAAGTGCATAATAAATAATGTGTTTACATTTTTTTTCAAATAAAAGTTAAATAATGCATGTAAAATTAATACATATACAATTATAAATGTAAATATAAGATGATACATTTCAATTAAATTTTGAAATTTAAAATCAATTTAACATTTTTATTCATACTTTTTTTAATTTATAAACTTACAAAAAAGTAAATAAACTACAAAAATGTACAAAATGCAGTTTCACTCTGAGCAGTGCAACTTGCAAACTGAAGTCATGTTAATAATGCATAACCAGACGTCCATAATCTAGAAAAGTAGTTCCACCTCAAAAGGAAAGTCCCAGTTCTCTTTACTTTCTGTACTAAATTGTCCAAAGTTCTTAAAATTGCTATAACATTTTTCATTAACACGACCAAGAACGCCCTCATTGACTTTTGTAGGAAATGGTGGCCTGGCCCTTTAAGCAGCAGTGTGTAAGTTCTCAGTGTTGGCTCCGTCTGAGGGCTGCTGGTCATTAAGTCTCTCTGGTAGCTTGTGGCGGCTGCTGTCTCTGTCTGTGCCTGGCAGAGACGCAGTGTGTCGAGATGCCGGCGTGGCTCGTGCTGTGAGTCCGCTATTTATGGCCTTTGTTTGGGTACACGATCCCTTCGTTTGTTGTTCCACGCCGGAGCCAGGGGCGAGGACAGCGTGTGTGTGTCGATGTCTGAAATGTCAGGAAAAATGCTCTAGAGCAGCTGTGTTTGTGTGACACAAGTTGACAATCAACCACATACACACATACAGAGAAACAAAACATATCCGCTCTCTGCTCCATGACTGGTTCATGAAGCTGTGTCAGTTTCTCCAGCAGAGGAACCGCAGCATGTGAAACAGCAGGTGCTTTGGTGCGCTGAAGTTTGAGCATCATTATGAGACTGTAACTTGCAGCAGAAGCTCATGAATGTTGTTGTTTATCACTGCATGTTGTCATGAATGTATGAACCATGAATGCAGCTCTTTGCTCTGTTATTGAGATGTTTGACCTCTTGTTGTTGTTCTTCTCATTTGAGCCAGGGAGGAAGCAGAAAACTCCAAAGAAGTTCACCGGGGAGCAGCCATCTATTTCAGGAACATTCGGTTTGAAAGGTAACACAAACACACACACACACACACACACATACACGTTTTATATAATGGCGAAGACCTCCCATGACTTCTGTTGTTTTTAAAGTCGGAATTCTGCAGTCTTAAAGCTACTAAAGACTAACTTTAACCCTTTATGTTTTGCATTTTATACGTGAAAAGGATTATTTTGTCCCTTTATGATGCTGTTTTCATTTTTGTCCCTGCAGTGAGTTAGTAAACTCACTCTTCCTATCCCCACATCTGTTCTTTCAGCCAGTAAATTATTTTTTTTATTAAGGGCCAATATTTGCCCTCTGGATTTGATTTTGAGAGGGATTTATTAGGTCACATTTTTGTATCCATAAAACTAAACACAGTGTGCTGTCCATATGTATATAAAACTGAATCAGTCAGTGAAGTAGTATGGCAGTTAAAACCAAACAAATCAATCAACATCAAATAGAAGAAAATCTGTAAATATTTAAGAACAGTATTGGTAAATGTCTAAATAGAAAACATACTGCTGGGACACACAGAGCGCAGAAATGCAAACCACTGAGCCTTGAGGTGGAGCTGCACCACAAGGCCCAGTGAGTCCAGAGGTGGAGCTGCACCGCAAGACCCACTAAGCTCAGAGGTGGAGCTGCATCTTGGGGCCCACTGAGCCCAGGGCCCAGTTGCATAAAAGGTTTAGACTAGTCTTACAAGTTAGTCATCTCATTTTTTTCTTTAAGACTGGTCATATTTTTTTTTTATTTAGTTACATAAAAGCGTAGATTAGTCTAAGTTGAATCCAAAAATAAGGCTCATTACCCTTTGGTGAAACTCGTTCTTAAGACACTGTCTTAACATAGAGGCTAAGTTTATGCAACTGGCCCCAGAAGTGCAGCTACGCCAAAAGGCCCAATGGGACTGTACAATCATGATAAATGTTTAATTTAGACCTTGATTTTATGCTCTGTGACAGTGGTTTTCAAACCCTGGGTCGCAACCCTCGGGTGGGTCGCGAGACTGAAAAAATGGGTCGCCAGGATGATTTAAGGAAAACGTATGTATGTAACCAAGTTCAAGACTCAGGAAAGAAGCAACTAAATAAACATAAACAACAAAACGAAAGTAACCGGCAGCCGCCTCAGGTCAGAATCAAATGTGTATTCGTGTTTGCGCTCTGTTTTTGCAGCATTGTACATTGTAGCAAATCAGAGACATATCTGTTGATTTCTATAACACAATGGCCAATCAGAGGAGTTTTAGTGAGTCAGAATCCACTCACCGCTCAGAACGCGAGTGTTCTTGTTCAGTCCAGCGTTCTGGAAGCTCGCGACGCCAATCCTCTGATTATAATGAACAAAGTGTAGAGGTGATGTAAATAAGAGATTAATTGTGCTGTGTTGACAGATTCATTGATTATAGCGGAATTAGAGATCGCGATAAATTGAAATGAGTGACAGCTTTTTAAGGAAGTGCACTTTGCACGCTTTCTTTGCTGTATATTCTCCATTCAAAATGTGAATAAAAGTTTCGTTGTTCATGCTGCTAAGAGGACCAATGTGGCGTACTTGCAATAAACTTTCTGAAGTGACATCCGCATATTCTCTCGAAATCGCAATGACATTGTGATAATCATAACTGTGGACTGGACAAAACATATATCAGAATAGATGTGCATGAAGGCAAGCACCCTCACTAATTTCAGAAGCACCGACAGTGATTTGATTTTGGAACAGAGCATTCTTCCGGAGCTCTACGGTGGGACTCAAGATCGGTCTGTAGTGCAGTTGTCTTTCCTTCTTTCTTTCTTTCTTTCTCTCTCTCTCTCTCTCTCTCTCTCTCTCTCTCTCTCTCTCTATATATATATATATATATATATATATATACTGTATATGGGTCACGTCAATTTAAAAAGAAAAAAATAGGGTCGCTCTTAAAAAAGTTTGAAAACCACTGCTCTATGACATGCCTTGCAGAGAATCTTCAGAATTCCACAATATTTAAGCGTTTTGTTATTGAACCAGTCCAACTTCCTCGCTCAAAAATGAAGAAGTTCTCCATGAACTTATTTCAGGTTCTAATCCTATATTTTATCTGATATTTGTAACTCTTCTAGATCTAGAATAAAGAATAACAAGTAACTGTTTACAATAAGCTTCTGTTAGTGAACATTGCTTAATGCATTAATTAACAATGAGCAATACATTTGTTACAATATTTATTAATTGTAATAAAAATATAATTGTTCATTGTTATGTTCGCTTAAGTCCATTAACTAATAACAAAAGATACAACTTGCTTTTATAATGTATTAGTAAATGTTGAAATCAACATAAATGAAGATTAATAAACACCTTAGAAGTATTTTGCATTGATACTTCATGTTATCTAATGTAGTTAAGCAATGATAACAAAATGGAATATTCATCATTTTGAATGACAGCAGAATTTATTACAGAGGCTGTACACAGCCAAACTCTTTCATTAAGGGAACTAAAGTACAGGAAGTCTCTCTCTAGTGATATACTAGATTGCCATGACCATTTTTGTTGACTGACTGCCTCACAGTGGTGTTTGTTGTCAGTGTTATATCAGAAGGGACTTTCAGAGTTTAGTCCTGGCCTCCATTCAATAAATAAACCTTGAGATTTCAGTGGTATTTTTGCACCTGCATGTTTATAATTAGCTACCATATACTCTTTGATAGTAATTACCCCTGTTGGTGCTAATAGGGGTCTATAGGTCTATTCTAGAAGTGTTTAATTTCCTGTTGAAGTTACAGTGGTGCATGTTTAAGAAACACTGCACTACAAGACAGACTACAACACAACAAGGCTCTTTGACCACCAAGAGAGTTCGAGAGTCTCATTTCTTCATTTCTCTTTTGTTTGTTCTTTTTTTAGTCATACTTTTATTTCTGTGACTTGTGAGGTCTCTGCTTTTCCTGAATGTAATTTGTTATGTGTTGTACAGGAATGAATAAGGTGGAGGAGAAGTTGAAAGCAGGTCGGATGAAGAGGGCGGAAGGGGCTCTGTTCACTGAGGAGTCCCAGAGGAAGCAGTCGGTTCATGCTCCCACCAGAAAAGAAGCTGCTGTTATTAGTTCAGGTCTCTCTCTCTCTCTCTGCTCTCTCTGCATGTTTGCATGATAAAATCATCCAGTACATTTGTACTGCCAAAGCAGTGTGAAATAACTCAAATAAAAGCAAAATAGTACAAAATTGTACTAATAGTAGTACTAATCAAATAAATAGTTATATTATGAAATAAAAAAATAAACAATAAATTTAATACAGATTAAATAAAATAATTTAAATTAAATAAAAATGAAATAATATAGAAATGCACTCTACAGTTTGAAAGATTTGGGGTCATTTATTTATTCATTTATTTATTTATTTAAAGTAATTAGTGTCACCATACTTTTATTCAGAAAATTGATCAAAAGATGGTGTTCTTTTTAACTTTCTATTCATCAAAGAATCCTGAAAGAAATGTATCATGGTTTCCACAAAAATAATAAGAAGCAAAAACTATTTGTAGAATTTATAATAATAAGATTATGTGACACTGAAGACTGGAGTGATGATGCTGAAAAATCAGATTTGCATCACAGGAATAAATTGCATTTTAAAATATATTAAAAGTGAAAACAGCTCTTTTAAATTGTAATCATGTTTCAAAATATTACAATTTGTATTGTATTTTTTTCTAAAAATTAATGCAGTCTTAGTAAGCAAAAGATTTCTTTCAAAAACAAAAAAAAAATCTTACTGACCCCAAACTTTGAAATGGTAATGTAATCTTAATTAACCATGTTTTATCTGTTTGTCTCAGTTCCCCCTGCTGAAGCCCAGTGGCAGAACACCATCTCTGAGAGAGGCGAAGTGGTCTGTCCCACCTGCTCTGTCGTCACTCGCAAGACCGTCCACGGACTTAAGAAGCACATGGAGATCTGTCAGAAGGTCAGAGGTCACTCTAAAACACAGCATAGGCTTAGAGCAGGGGTGTCCAAACCTGTCCTGCAGAGTTTAGGTCCAATCCTAATTAAACACACCTGAACAAGGTCTTCAGACTCACTAGACACTTCCAGGCAAGTGTGTTGGAGCTGGTTGGAGCTAAAATATTCAGGACACTGTCCCTCCAGGAACAGGTTTGGACACCCCTGGCTTAGAGGAACACATTATTTTATAAATCAGGGGTTCCCAAACTTTTCCATTCCACGACCCACCTAGTAAAGTATAATCTATTTCACGATCCACCAAAATATTTGAGATCAAAAAACAATTGGCATTACTTTAAGCTTAATCTTAATTAAAAGTTTAATATGGCAGAAATTAAATATTTAAGAAAAATCATCATTTTATTTTATAGTACAACTGAAAATTTCACTACTAATATTTAAGTTTTAATTTAGTTGTTAAAATATGAAACATGTCCATAAAAACTCGGAACACGCTCACTCCGGTGAACTGTAATCCACACTGCGAGTGTTCACTGCGAGGGGTTCATCGCAGAAAATGCATTCATGATCTTTCCGTGTGTGTAGGGGAGAGCGGGGCACAACCCCGGTGTCCTGGCCAAATTCCCTCCACTGGCCTTTGTCAATCATGGCCTCCCAATAATCCCCATCCACTTGATTGGCTCTATGACTCTCTCTCCTCTCCACCTGTAGCTGTTGTGTGGTGAGCGCACTGGCGCCGTTGTCCTGTGGCTGCCGTCGCATCATCCAGGTGGATGCTGCACACTGGTGGTGGTTGAGGAGAGACCCCCCCACATGATTGTAAAGCGCTTTGGGTGTACAACAATACACAATAAAGCGCTATATAAATGCCTCATTCATTCATTCATTCATTCATTCAACCCAACACATTTTTTTAGCAAAGCATAAGAAGCGAAGCAGAACTATCTAAAACAGTTTATAAATTAAAATAATTGTGAAATAGGTAAAAATAATAAACAGATGTGGCTCATTTTAAATAAACACTAAAAACTGAGATGACAAATTTACTTCAGTGAGAAATTTACTTTTGCAATGGTTAAATAAATGTTCAGCAATATCTTCAAAAGATTTTTGAACCTTGGCACATTGATGAATGCAATGAATGAATGTACCTGAAACAGTTCTCGTAACATTTAAATTTTCTGGTGTATGCAATCTCATGCAAAATACAGCGCAGTGAAGTGAGTGAGTTTCTTATTACTGTAATAATGTGGACCGATCGAGCCCTTTAATAATGACGTCGCTCTGAGACCCTCACTGTTTTTACAACGCGTGTGCGCCCGCGCTTCAAAACACGCAACACATGTTTTAAATCGACTTTGTGTGATTTTGTGCGACCCACCTTGTCCCACTCAGTGGGACAAATTATAAATTACTCTCAACATTCCCAATAGAAATCATTTGTTTTAAAAGGGATTGTTCACCCAAAAATGAAAATTCTGTTATTAATTACTCACCCTCATTTTGTTCCTACCCCGTAAGACCTTCGTTCATCTTCTGAACACAAATTGAGATATTTTTTATGAAATCCGAGAGCTTTCTGACCTTCCATAGAAAGTAACGCAACTGACACAATCAAGGCCCAGAAAGGTAGTAAGGACATCATTAAAATAGTCAATGTGACATCAGTGGTTCAGCCTTAATTTTATGAAACGAGAATACTTTTTGTGCGCAAAGAAAACAAAAACAACAACTTTATTCAACATTTCTTCTCCTCTGTGTCACCCTGGCGCCATTTTAGAGAGTATCACGATGCATGCGCGTGCTCTCCTCTGAATGTAAACAAGGCACAGTGCATGTGTTCTACGTCAGCAGCACCACACGCATGCGTTGTTTACATGCAGGAAAAGCATGCACATACGTTGTGAGTAATTAATGACAGAATTATCATTTTTGGGTGAACAATCTCTTTAAGGTGAAGTTGCTTTGACAATCCCGACCAACCCAACCAATGTTTGGAGTTTGCGTTGAGACTTTATGATTGTTTGTCAGTTAGAAAACAAGAAAAGTGTTCGGGAAACCTATTTGAAAACAGTCATTATTTTGGTGGTTTGCTTGTGTATCTTAAGATATTGATGGCAATTCACCAACCATGAAATCTAACTTATTACATGTAACAAGATATCAGACTCCTCAACCGACTGCTGTCATAGACGTTTGCGTTGACCTCATGACTCATGAGGAATCCACATGAGGTCTTGTTCCTCAGTTATTGGTAACCCAAACATCCCATGGGGACTTTGGTGGATTGGACCTTTCGTACATCCGCGCTCCTCCAAAGAAGACAACAACTGTCTCGGTTTTCTAAACACATCAAATATAATGTGGCAGATGTGCTCAAGCTCTTCCATATGAAGAGGGACAAAGCCTTATTCATGACACTCAAGCAGAAATCATTTTTGACTGTAAATCATATCTAAAAACATTCTTACATAAATTGTCACACTCAATTCATTGGGATGGTTTATGTGAGAATGGATTTATGAGCGATTTGTTCCACTTGCGTTTCGTGAATGAGGCCCAAAGAACGATAGAACGAAAGAGATGGAATCAAACCTTGTTGTTTATACAACCAAACCGCAGAGGAAGCGGAGAGGAGAATGTTTCAGGCATGCAATTAGACACCTCTCTCTCAGGACCTTGCGCAGGGGGCCGGAGGGAGCCATTAGGGGCACTTTATTGATTGGGCGTCTGTGAGTGGCCCTACCAAGTGTACATCTGGAGTAGAGACTTATAGTGGCAGCCCAGTGTATAGCACAACTCTATAAAAATGATGACATGTCTATTAAAGAGGGAATCGATCGGCTGCGTTATTGCGGGGTCACAAGTAATTGTAGTTTCTCTGACCTCTTCCTCAGCCCTGTGTGAAATCAATGATGGCTGTGATGGGCATTAAGTGAGAAGACGTTTTATAGCAAAGGAAATGTATTAAAATGATAATCATTGACCTTATTTTCTCATTTGTGTTTTTGTGAATGTCAGTGCAGAAATAAATATACTTTTATTAAGCGAGGATGCATTCAAGAAGTGCCAGTTAAGACATTTACTGAATAATGTTACAAAAGATTTCTATTTCAAATCTTCAGAAAAGGTATCACAGTTTCACAAACATATGAAGCAGCACAACTCTTTTTAGCATTGATAGTAATAAGAAATGTTTCTTGAGCATCAAATAAGCATATTAGAATGATTTCTGAAGGATCATATGACACTGAAGACTGGAGTAATGATGCTGAAAATTCAACAGAACAATAGAAACAATAGAAATGTTTCTTTGTTGCTGGATGAATATGTTTGTCTTGTGTGTAAAAAAAAAAAAGTGTAAATAGGACTTGAACTTTTTCAAATACTTTACGTTTTTTTTTTGCATTGCATTTTTAAAATAAATACTGTAGTTCTTGGTTTTGAATAGTTATTTTTTATATAAATCATGTCACCATGGTTTTTGTATTAAAGGTTAAGTGTGTAAAGGTTTTAGTATTAAAGGTCAAGTGTGTCATTTTTGTGCCATTAAAATCACCACACAAAATAAAAAAATAAAAAATCAATAGCCATTATGTCTTTGAACCGAATTCACATCATCGTCACAGTCACAGTTGTCATGTGGGGCTGGTAGGGAATATTTTAGTGCTTTTCAGAAGAATAATCCTACAAATGCTTTATTAGGTTGACTGCTTCAAGGGGAAAAATACATACCGTATTGACCCGAATATAAGACGATATTTTTTCTTAGAAATAGCCTACAAAAATGCGGTCGCCTTATATTCAGGGTCTAGACTTTTACATGTCAATAATACACCCACAACAATAGGTGACGCCAAACACGCGTAAAACGAGTGTGCCATGAAATGTGTAATGTAATGTGTGTTGTAAAGATCGCGAGTGAAAACAAAAGAAAAAGAAAATGCTTACAGCGGCATGAGTCGTGACGGTCATGTTAGTCTGATGGGAACAAACTTCCTCTGTAAGTGATTTTAAAACATAAGACAGTACCCAGATTTGAAGACTACAATAAGATTTCACTTCTACTGATTATGAAATTTTGGTATGCTACTTTGAGATGGATAGCCTAAATGTTATATAATTCAGATGGGCTACCTGTTATTTTTATGGTATAATAAACTTTTTATATTTTTTAATGTCATTGTTGGTTCATTTTACCAGTATTTACCATACTTTCAAAACAAAATTAAAATAGGAAAAATATGCAATATGAAAATAATTTAAGAAAAATGTGTTTTACAGAGAAAAAAAACAACCAAGATTTGGTTTTCAAAAAGCCTTTTTCCAAAAGGTACATCTGGAAAAAGGGGGGTCGTCTTATATTCGGGTCAATACGGTAGTTTTCAGTTTGTATCATTGTAACTGGAACATCAAATATAAAATGTCACATTTATAACCCATGATTTCATGATATTTGAGGTGGACATCATAAACTGTGGTCTTTTTCTTGTAGCTGCGGGACGCTCTCAAATGTCAGCAGTGTCAGAAACAGTTCCGATCAAAAGCTGGACTCAATTACCACAGCATGGCTGACCACATTAAGGTGAGCGGCGGTGCCAGAACACATTTTACTTTAGCTTTTTATAAGAATTAACTGCAGATCTATAGCAGAGCTCATCTCCTAGATGTCAAAACAGATGAAAATCTATGATTTGAAATGCAATGTATAAAACATTTAAACAATTAAAATTGCATCACTTTTAACATCAGCTTTTCTGTATATAAATGAAACGGTCAGACTCTTGAAATGTGTTGTTCTTTCTCTTCACTCTGAGCCTTTTACTCCCTTGTGAAAAAATACACTTCAGCATACTTTTAAAAAGGGTACTATTATGGAAATAATATAGTTTAAAGCAAAAAGTGTGAACCAAAATAATGTTTTCAGACACATTGCATCTTATTTACAATTAAATTAAAATGTATTATAGTTTAAATTTATATTAAATGCAATTAGATGAACGAGAGTGTTTTTCAGTAAATCTTTAAACAAAACATCATAATTACTTGTGTTGTCTTTGAAATATTGTTAAAGTGTACAGCCAAATGTTCTGACAGGCATTTATAGTAAGCCAAAATATACTTTAATGTAATTTATATAAAAATTTGTATGTCATGCATTAAAATATTTTTGTAATTACACATTTGTAATATTGAAATTGTAATTTAGTACATTTAAAATATATTAACTTTTAAATTACACGTGTTACACGTTAACATGTTATGTATTCAACACATCAAAATAAGTGTACTTCTTTAAAAGATGATTAAAACACAATGTTTTAATATGAACTGTACTTTAAAACTTTTAATTTGACATATTACAAAGTGCACTTTTTAAATGTGTATTTAAGTGCGTTATGAAACATATAAGTAAACCATCTTTAAGTACACTTAAATGGCATTTTATTTCATTAAAATTATATTATCTGCAAGTATAAGTTTAAAAGTATACTGTATATGTACATTTAATACAATTAAGCGCAATTCTTTTTCACAAGGGACTCAAGAAGATCTGAAACTATAGCATTTAATGTCTTTAATAAACAAGTGGAGCTGTGTGTGTACAGTATGTGCAGAAGAACAGTGTTTAAAATTACATACAGTGACCACTACACAGAGCAGCGGCTGCCCTGCGTCCACATCAGCCTCTAATCTCTATTATATCTGACTCCATCTCTATACTCCAGCATCACTTTAAGACCTAAAGCATGCATTAGACTCTAACCATTAACTGTACATATGGGAAAAGGTCTAGCACATGTCTAGTAATGCCTTTTAAAACAGTCTTCAAGCAGTATTTCAACTGTAATGATTGTCTCCTGTTCCCCAGCCTTATTTCTGTACAGTAATAATTTCCTCAACATTCCTAAGCTATTAACAGCTTTCCTGCCAGAAATCTTTCTCCACAGCAAATCATGGTAATCTGCCTTATGAGTAAAGTTCATATGTTTTTTTTTCCAGTCATATTCAGCCAACATCTGAATAGGAACGGCACATCCCGTAATGATGATGGTGTCCCTTGTGACCCTTGTGAGGTTTAGTGTAAAAACATGAGAGAGAAATGCTGGTTAAAGAGGGCCATGAGGATGTAAGCTCCATCTGCCAAGCTCAAGCATTAGCTGCAAACAATATTTCCAATGAAATGTGTTAAATTATGCACGACCAAATGTCTCAGAAACAGTATGAAACATTAATGAGGATGGGCATTTAGGTCTGTGATTTGTTTTTTGAGCCAGGTGCTGAGTCTCACTGAGCCAAACATTTGAGAATCAGCATAAGGTCTGGGCCACATTGCAGCTTATTCTAGCCAAGATCCGCCCACTTCGACAGGAAGAGAACGACAAACGTGTAAAGTGATTTCAGGGCTGGTTATCTTAGGTAGTTAAAAACAAAATATTTAAAAAATTTGTGATTCAATAAAATGAACGTTCTTGACTGAAAGCGAAACGTCTAGACACACTTGGCCTGAAAATAAAAAAATAGAAACAGAAACCAAAAAAATTATTCTTTAAAACTGGACTTTCTCTAGACTAACTAAACATTATATTTACTACACTTGTTCTCGCTTCAGGTGGCATCACTGCTGTAACATCTTGTTGCCATAACATGTTGATGTACAACATAATATTCTATATTTCTGCTGTAATTATGGCAAAGCTGCTTTATATTAACAGTAACTGGGAGTATTGATATACTAAATTAATTAACCATGATCAATTTGCCTTCAGAAGTTTCTAGAACTGTTTGTTTTTCTTTAAAAACACTAGTTATTGAAGGGGAAAATTAGTATTATTTCAGTTTACATCTTGATTTAATGTTTTTCAATATTTTAAAACCACTTAAGCTCTGGGGCGTTTTTTGGAATTTTCGCCTAAATTTTCACACTCAAATTCAAATGTTTATCCTACACACATACAATGGAGGAAATTTAAAAAAATGGATTCTTTGTAAAGAAAACCCTTTTAACTATAACATATGGGTGTAATTTTTTATAAATAACATTATATGTGTTTCAAATATTACAATAAACACTAAAAAAACATAGGCTCTTTTTGACTTTTTGTAAAAAAATATTTTTGAAAATCTGTAATTCAGGTTCTATTAGGGCTTGCTCTTTGCAACTTACTTAGTTTGATGCCACTAGATGCCAAAATGTACCAGAACATTTTTTTTTTCAAATAACAGCTTCCAAACAGGAGTTACTGCATCATAAATGAAGCAAGGGAAATTATCCTATTTTGCACCTAGAAGTGTCATTTTGAGTTTCCTTTGCAAAAACAGGCTATATAAAACAAATTACACCCAGAATCCTATTTTACTATGTGCCATAAGCACTTTTCTTGATTATTGATTGAATTATGTGTCATTTTTATGTTTTTCTAAGTAGTAAAATACAAAATTGCATAAGCGGAGTGGAGCAAATTTCATATTTTGTGTTTTATATTATCAGTTTTATTCTTTCAGGAGACACAAGACTGTATAAATTATAAAATATATCTAGTCTATCACAATCTAAAATAGAATCCACATCCTCCAGCTTTATATCATTCCATTTATGTGCATTCTGTATTGTATACTGTTTGGAGCATCACCTCACCTGCTTCACCTGTGCCCTGCATCACCTGCCTCCATCATCTGTTGCCCCTGGACACAAGCTAACAGCTACTCCGTGCTGCTAGAGCTGCCTGTCACGGTTTCTCTGCCCTTCAGACCATCAAACAAACAAACATAACTGTTCAGCCACACTGCACTGTAATAATCTATGTATATTTACTGTATATTCACCGAAATGCATACTGTACACAGTTTTCTATCGTTATTGATTCATAAGAGCGTTAGCTGTGTCATGGCGTCTCACACAGTAACGATTTGATCAAAAAACGGAGCAAACATACTCAAAGCGCACACACACACTAACCAGAAGCGCGTCCTCTCCTCTCCACGGGGCGGCTAAGCGCTCTTTATCATCTATAACTTATATTTTTATATCCAAAGATTGCTTTATCCACGACGCCGATGTGTTAGCCTTCCACTGCGCCATTACGTCTTCAAAACAATCCAAAAACTACATTTCCCAGGGTACAACACCATCAGAGCACAACCGGACACTCAGCGCGCACCCACCCCCTTCTGATCCAGAGGTGTCAAGTTTCACACCTCTCACTGGCCGCTGAGTGTAGACTGACATCTAATCTGACCTATAGTAGCCTCTAAAAAGCACAGATTTGTAAAACATAAGAGCGCCTGGATGAGCGCGCTTATGAGTTGAAGAGCATGTCTGGGAAAAAAAGTATGTCTTTCTCCTCTGGTGCGCGTCTGGATCACACGACGATTTCTCAGTTTTGGAAGCACGCAGAAACGTGAAAATGGTCTTGTTAATCCTAATCTAAAAGATAATATAGAGTTTGTGGCTGTTTGCGGCTGACTGAAGCAGTAGTAAGAGTAGGAAAATACGGGTCCATATACGCCGCAGAGTCTAAGTTTAAGTAAGATCAGAGTTATTATTTTAAGATATTAAGATAATTTTTATTTAAATTCTTGTGTGGGGCTGTCAAGCAATTAAAATTAATTTATCAAATTAATAATTACATTAATTGCAAGTTATTCACACATCAATTGAAAATTATTAAATTTTTTTCAGAAGCTGCATGTGAAGTAGCATTTGGGTATATTAACACAGAGGTGGCATGCATGTATTTACACTGCAATTAATATTGCATAAATAATGCAAGGAAATTAATGGGATTTAAATGGGCATTAATTGATTTTTTTTTTAGAAAACCTGAATATTGAAATATAAAAATAATAATAATAATGAAAATATACTGTATATATGAAAGTAAAACCACCAGTAGGTGACTCACTGTTAACGTGTTGAGTCATTCAGTCATTCATATAACTGATTTATTCAGACGGCTGATTCATTCAAGAAATTATTCAGAAATAAAGCAAGTGACTGTCTTCATGAATAAATCATTGAATCTTTGGCTCACTTGATTCACATTGAGAGCTGCAGGGTGATATACTGTAGCCAGGTGATGCACACATCATCTAGCCCTCTACATTATCAGCTCTCTGTGTTTTGAGTGCCTAAGGGTGTTAGCAATTACATATTTTGGTTTAACAGTCTGCAAGTATTTTTTTTTCTGTATAGAACTTAAGTTGTATCTCAAACTTAGTGTTTACCCTCAGGTGCTGTGTTGAGGTGTCTGGCATCCTGTTTAGATAGCTCATGTCTCATTTCCCCTGCTGATGTTTTTAACAGGCCAAATAGAGTGCTGTAAAAAGCGTTGCTGTTAACACGCCTTGAGTAAATGCCCCTCTATAAAGGCATCTGGCTTTCAGAAAGCAGTGATTGGAAACATACTGTTATAAAGACTTGAGGAAGAGTTTCTGGAAAGACACTAATGTGTTGCATTGTATTTGTTTTCCATTTGTAAGCCCTCGGCGAGTGAAAATGTGTCTGTGGAGGAGCAGGAGAGAGAGAGACTACGCTGCGTCCTCAAACAGATGGGCCGAATCAAGTGTCCCAGTGAGGTAGGAATTTGTCACTGGTGCCTGCCATCTGTCTGTCTCCCTAGACGGCACTGGCTGTCCTTAATATGTCCTAATGTCTGTCTACTTTCTGTCTCTCACTTTCTCTCTGTTTTGACTTTTGTCTTCTTGTGCACACTTCAGCAGTCTGTCTGTCTGTCCTTCCGCCCGTCGTCCGTCTCCTATCTATCTATCTACAGTCTCTATCTCTCTTTCTACTTACATTTCTGTCTGTCTGTCTGTCTATCTATCCATATGTCTGTCTGTCTGCCTTCCTTTCTGCCTATCTGTCTGTCCTTCTACGTCTCTGTCCGTGTGTCTGTAAGCATGTGTTTATTTGGTTCACCAGCTAAGTTGGTCTTTTCAGCAGAGCAGTCTGGTTCCAATTCCTACAGTATGTGTGGAGAAAGTGATGAGAAGAGAAATAGAAAGGGGTGGGAAGAAGATGATAACATTCCTGAAAAAAATAGCTTATTTGTCAATAAGGGCCAGCTTTTCTAAACTGGGCAAATTAGCGTTAGTGCTTAATTCCATATATACGCCGATGGGAGGGGAAAAATTCTGCGTGAGATTTACTGACAAGGTGCACATTAAAGAACACAGACGCAGCCAGATCTTTTCCAAAATGACCAGCGAAATCTACCAAGAGTAGCGCAAATTACCGCCTGCTTTAAGACATGTTTTTTTGGTGCATTAAATAATGCTGCAAATACCAGTGAATTGACAAGCGCAAATCTTAGTAAATCACGTTGCGTGATTCATTCAAATACTCTCCTCACATAAATTTACAGAGCGAAAGGGAAACTCCTACAAATGCATATTCAATAAGGTGAGTCACAAAAATAACCATGTCCACGCCTTTTCAGCGCTGATTTCCCACTGAGTGTCTTTAGTAAATCCTGACAGTAGTTTTTTAATGCCAAACGAGGGTTTGCACTGGCACAAGCTGATAGTAAATCTGGCCCTAAGTATATAAATGTAGTTTGTTAACAAACAGGCCCCTTCAAAGGAACGCTGTAACCTAGACTGTCAGCCCACAGATCAATGAGTGAATTAATGAAGTATGTTTGATTCTCTGTCAAACAGGGCTGTTCAGCTCATTTCGCCAGTCTGATGGGTTATCAGTATCATCAGAAACGCTGTGGCAGAGAGCTGCCAGACAGACAGAAGCCTGTCTTCCTGTGCCAGCACTGTGGTAGGACCTATCGCTCAAAAGCTGGCCGTGACTACCACCTGCGCACAGAGCACCCCGTCACCGCCCTGTCTGCACACTCGGTGAGATTACACAGCCACGCTACACGTCATACTGCTAATCTGACATTGTGTGGAAAAACGTCACGACCAGTGTCATGTTATTGATCAGTAATTAATCCAGATGCTTCTGAATGTCTGTTATATCTCCAAACATTTAGCTCGCAGCTGAGGACTGGAAACAGGAAGACAGTAAAGATGAGGAGGATGTGCTGGAGGACGAAGAAGAGGAGGAGGAGGAGGAGGAGGAGGAAGAGGAAGAACCTGTGCAAATAAAGGGCAGAGAGAAGGCAAAGGAGAGAGTAGACGAGCCGGTGGAGAAGATGGAGGAGAGGAAGGAGGAGAAAACAGAGGTGGAGCAGCTGCTGGATTTGGAGAGGACGCCCAGCGGCAGGGTGCGCCGGCGCTCGGCTCAGGTGGCTGTGTTCCACCTGCAGGAGATCGCAGAGGACGAGCTGGCCAAAGACTGGGGCACCAAACGACGCATCAAAGACGACCTCGTACCAGACATCAAGAGGGTATGGCAGTGTTGAACTCACTTTGAAAATGCTACACTGGTCACACTTTATTTTAAGGTCCAATTCTCGCTATTAACAAACCGACTTTTGCCTACTAATTTGTTGCTTTTTAATAGTTAGTAAGGTAGTTGTTAAGTTTAGGTATTGGGTAGGATTGTGGATGTAGAATATGGTCATGCAGAATATGTGCTTTATAAGTACTAATAAACAGCCAATATGTTATTAATAGGCATGCTAATAAGCAACTACAATAGTTAATAGTGAGAACCAGTCCCTATACTAAAGTGTTACCGCTACACTATACGTTTACCTTTACAAAAGTAAATTGTCAAATTAAGCAATTTATTTAAAAAATATGAGATTTGTTTATTAATAGTATTTTTACAACACAAAACAGATATCAATAAGTTTGACAGCATCAATTTTTATTTATATTTCATTAAAGGGATAGTTCACCCAAAAATGAAAATTCTGTCATTAATTACTCACCCTCATGTCGTTCCAAACCCGTGAGACCTCCGTTCATCTTCCGAGAGCTCTCTGACCTTCCATAGACAGCAACACAACTGAAATGTTTCCAGGTCCAGAAACGTAGCAAGGACATCGGTAAATAGTCCATGTGACGTCAGTGGTTCAACTGTAATTTTATGAAGCTACGGGAATACTTTCTGTTCGCAAAGAAAAAACTAATGACTTTATTCAACAATTCTTCTCCTCCTTATCCCGTCTCCTCTAAGTATATGCGCTTGCTCTCCTCTAAATGTAAACAACGTATGCGCTGTGCCATGTTTACGCATCGAGGACAGCATGCGCATGCGTTGTTTATATTTAGAGGAGATGGGATGAGAAGGAGAAGAATTGTTGAATAAAGTCATTCGTTTTTTTCTTTGCGAACAGAAAGTATTCCCGTAGCTTCATAAAATTACGGTTGAACCCCTGATGTCACATGGATTATTTTAACAATCTCCTTGATACGTTTCTGGACCTTGATCGTGTTAGGACCCTTGCTGTCTATGGAAGGTCAGAGAGCTCTTGGATTATATAAAAAATATCTTGATTTGTTTTCCGAAGATGAACGAAGGTCTTATGGGTTTGGAACGACATGAGGGTGAGTAATTAATTACAGAATTTAAATTTTTGGGTGAACTAACCCTTTAAAGACAATGAAAATATTAGGGCTGTTGATTTAACGTGTTAATTTGATGTGATTATTTATGGGGAAAATAACAAATTGGTTAAATTAATTAATAAATGACTTGCTCATTAAGACTCTCCGCCACCTACTGATGGTTTTTGTTTCACATTGAGAGAATCAATTATTAAAAAAAAAAAAAATTCATGTTTCAGTATTTAAAAAAAAATCATTAATACCCATTTATTGTAATTATTCATGCAATCTTGAATCAAAATATTTATTTTTAAAGCTTTTTTGCTCTTCTCATTTAACACAATTATGACTTTGAAAGATTGATGTGCAGTTCATTTTAATCATTTGACAATCCTAGAAAAAGTATAGTGATAAACAGTAGCATATAACATATAATTTTACGTAAATAGCATATAGCTTTAAATATTTATTTTAAATTTACTTTATCATTGAATCAGAGGTACTACTTCATTGAAATGTTTTTTCTCTCTGTTCCGCTACTTATTGCCAAACAAGTTGCCTTAGCCAATATCATGCTACTAAAAAATGTAGTCAGTAGTGTTTCTAAATTTTGGTAGTTACTCCTCATATACACATTTAAATGCTTCTTTTTTTTTTTTATATGTACACACTTTCTTTTATAGCTCAACTATACACGACCAGGTCTCCCCAACTTTAGCCCTGAAACTGTGAACAGCTGGAAGAACGAGGTGAAGGAAAAAGGATTTATCTGCTGCCCCAATTGTGTAAGTATTTGTCTTTAACAGCTGCTAGTGCTTCAGTAACAGATTCCAACCTCAATATGAACATCTGAATGATAGCAGTAGATGTAGTTTTGTTGGAGAACTTGAAGAGCTCTTGAAAATTGTGTTAAAAATGTTGACATTTTTGTTGTTCAGTTCTTCTCAAAGTCTCTCTTGATTTCATAACAGAACTGCGAGGCTATCTACTCAAGTGTATCTGGCCTTAAAGCGCACTTGGCAAGCTGTAACAAGGTATAAAAAAACCTCTGCATGCTTTGCTGTAGTATTGAATTAATTATAGATTATTTAAACAGCTGTACATGTTTGATCTCAGATATTGCTGATACTGTATCAGCTTCACTGCTGTTATTGTTCTCCGCACAGGGAGGGGGCGACGTAGGGAAGTACACTTGTTTGCTCTGTCAGAAGGAGTTTAACTCTGAGAGTGGCGTGAAGTACCATATCAGCAAGACACACTCTCAGGTAAAGCAAACCTAAAAACTAAACCTGTGTACTGTACGCTTAGCAAATGAAGCTGAGCACTTGCCCTTCATAGTCTTCTAGTATTAAGAAATGTTGACTGCTAAAGGGACAGTTCACCCAAAAATTAAAATAATCCCCCTCCACTTGTTTCAAACCTGTATGAATTTCTTTCTTCTGTTTAACACAAAAGAAGATATTTTGAAGAATTCTGGTAACCTATCAATTGACGGTAGTCGTCGACTTCCACAGTACAGAAAAAAATACTATGGAAGTCAAGTCAATGGCTGATAACAGAATTTTAATTTTGGGTGAACTATCCCTTTAAGGCCTGTTCACACCAAGTTCAATATGATATCAATATTTTTTTTTTTTTTTTTTTAATCCATTGAAACACTGAAATATATTTTTATTGTAATACTATTTTCATTAGTTCCTAAGTTTTATAAGTTTATAGTTTACATAAAATTTTAGCTTTTATTTTTAGCTTTTAATTTTAGTTTTTATTTTATAGACCTACTGTAATTCTTTTGATTTTTATATATTTTAGTTTTGGTTTTAAGTTCAGTTATTATAGGTGATATCTGATTATCAGAATGTTTTCAGAATTTATTTTCAGAATTATCTAAAATAACCAAGACATTTGAATTAAATTAACTTTTAATTTAGGAACTTTTTTATTTTTGAATAGATTGTAAAAATTGACTGGTAGGATTGGATTTTGCAGAAATCGGTTAAATCCTCAAGTTAACTTGCTAATAAATCCGCTATATATGCATCTGCAGGTTAGAGTTAATATTTTAACAAAGGTCACAACATTTTGCCATCATATGAAGATATTTTATTACAGCTATATTGAAAAATATAAATCCTGCACACTACACAAGTTTGCATCATCACAAAAAAATATTTTAATGAGCAAAGTTTCCGTTAATCGACCTTCCCTAACAAGCAAGTTATTGCTCATTAAAATATTTGTGATGATGTGTGATGATTGTGTAGTGTGTGGGATTTATATATTTTCTCATATTATTTCATATTTATAGGTTTATATTATATTTTCATCCAACAGATCTATAATTGATTTGTGTGTGAAGCACTTTATCGTTCGAGTATTACAGAAAGTAATAGTTTCATATTACAAATATTTTTCATACCTTAGTTTCAGTTTTTAGTACACGATAATGTTGCTAATTTTTGTTTTTATTTTTTTGTCGAGGGGTCTCTAGGGATGAATATTTTCCTTCTAAAATGTTATACTTCTAAAAATTCATGCAAATTCACTAATAGTCCTTGATTATCGGTTCCTTTTTGAACTTGATGTGGCCTTATGTGCACAGAACTGGTTTCGGGCGTCTACCAACGAGGTGACCAACAACAAGAAAAAAGAGCCAGAGAGCAATGGCTTACAGAAGGACATGAAAAACGTAGTGCCTGGGAAGAGGAGGGGACGAAAGCCCAAAGAGCACCACCTGGTGACAACCCACTTTCCAGCAGAGACTCAGAGCTACAGCCCAGCTCCAGCTCCGCTTCCACCCCAGACCGTAAGCCCAGCCCCAGAAACCCAAACCCCCATGCCCAACCCTGTCATCAACACCCCAACCACACCCCCTGCCCCAGTGGACAGTGGGAATCCAGCCCAAGCCAGAGACACACAGCCCCCTATAAAGAAACGAGGCAAAGCTAAGAAAGCGCAGACCGCTGAGTAACACGCTTTCAATCCATTAACACCAGAAGGGATGCTTTCCGAACTACTCCGGATAAAACTTTAGTTAATTCGGTCACAGAATTGAAGGATGAAGGCACAGAAGAATGAGCTCGGAAAGATGAACGGCAGAACGAGGGGATGAAAAACAGCAGAAAACAACAATGATTTGATCTTGTATTGATTTCACACTGATCTTTGTGTTTTTTAAGCTGAGTATATACATTATGTGTGTGCTTGTGTATACTGATATACTGTATATTACTCCTGTTGGTTTTTCATTCCATTTTTATAGTTCATTTTAATAAGTTGTTCACTCTAAAGGGGTCAATAACATTTTAGCTCCCAGTTGATATATATGGTATATATATATATATATATATATATATACATAGGCCTTTATGGAAGCATTTTTAGAGCAGAAGTTACATTTCTACATGATTTTTGGGTAGTTGCGTCAACATGTCCGGTGGTTTCATGATGTGTTTGAACGTTTTTGCTTTTTTTTAAGAATATCGATCTCATTCAATTAGCATGATGAGCTAATTTACTGCTAACATTTTATCACGGTTATACTCTGCTGTGTATATATAATATCTATATCTATATATGAATATATTCAAAGCAATTCATTTTCGTCCATCGATTTCAAACAAGGTGCGTCAAAAAAGTTGGTCATCGTTTAGGTTGCTTTGCCTCGGGTGTGTTTGGGATTGTTTTGTCAGTGGCAGCTGAATGGAGGGTTGGATTTAGATTGACGGCTGTTGTAACAGTGTGCTACTGTGCAATAGTGTTGCTTTCGTGGTTTCTTGTCCTGTCTCTTGCTCGGAATCGTGAGAGGTCTAAGCACGTAGCCTTGCGTAACTCCTTATCCCGCATCCCATTGGGCTGTTTGCAGTAGTTTGTAGTTTGCTGCAGTTGACCCGGAGGTCTTTGTTAAAACCTTTAATTGCTTTGAAATTTGGTAGTGCTGTGTGCTTTCATTTTGTCTGATTGTTTTTTATGGGAATAAGAGCTTGTGGTGCTTAATGTTGAAGGAGTATACAGTGCAGACGATTAGAGAAATTCAAATCAATGATAATAAATTACTACAAATGTTTTGGCAGGAAAAACTGAATCCTCCAAAGCATAGGAATGTCCTTTGATATCTGTGATGTCATCAGTCCTTGCTTAAACTTAATAGGTCGTTCACAAAGGTAATGGAATAAAAAACACAAGTTTTAGTGATGTGATTTTTAAAAGGTGAACTTTTAACTTGAGCGGGGCATTCTTAGATTGCCGTGCCATGTGTGAGATGCATGACACACACGTCCATCTAGTGCATGTTTACATAGAAAACCAATGGAAAAGCTGCAGTGGAATGCAAAAATGCATCCTGTGTGAACTGAAAAATTGAAAAAGACTCGAACTGAAAAATTAAAACGGGAAATTTGTGTGAATCTCACAAAACCTGACAAGAATTATTTCACCTCAAAATCAAGGCAAAGAAAAATGTAATTCTGTTTTACTAAAAGAAAGTGAAGATTTTTTTAGGATTA
This sequence comes from Schizothorax lantsangensis, assembly GCA_027422415.1. Classification (NCBI taxonomy): domain Eukaryota; kingdom Metazoa; phylum Chordata; class Actinopteri; order Cypriniformes; family Cyprinidae; genus Schizothorax; species Schizothorax lantsangensis. The sequence goes on from CM049862.1 coordinate 7,775,644, forward strand.
TTCATTTTTATGTGTATTGCAACATTTTTATGACAATTAAGCACATTTTATCTGCCTATTCTATGAAAGCCAATTTCCGTCATGAAAATAAATAAATAAAGGTAATTGTGTATTATGTTACAATTCTGACTTTTTTTCACAGTTATGACAAAAAAAATAATAATTATGAGATATAAACATGCAACTGCAAGAGAGTCAGAATTGTGAATTTGTAATTACCTTTTTTAATAAAGAAAAAACTTATGAAAAAGTCAGAATTGGGAGATTATAAACTAGCAATTGTGAGAAAAAAAGTCAGAATTCTGAGTTTTATATTTTGCAGTTCTGAATTTTTTTCCCAGATTTGCAAGTTTATGTCTTGTTTTATTATTATTATTATTATTATTATTAATTCTTTGGTGGAAACAGGCTTCCATACAATTATTAATACCAATGCGGAAAAAAAAATACATTTTAGGTCCTGTTTTTTTTTAAGTATTATTTAAAATGTTTAGAATTTATACATTATGGTAGTATTTGTAAATTAATACTTTAATTTATTATTCAATTTTACAAAAAAATGATTGCAGTAATGATTTATGTGCTATATGGTAATTAGAATTTGGGAAGCAAATGTGCTTAATAGTCACGAGAATAATGTCACAATGTAATCTTAATGCTAAAATGAGACTTTTATTAAAAAAAAAAAAATTTTTTCTTACATTTTAGGGTGAAATGTGGCCATGTTTTTGTGAGATTCAGGAGATAGGAGTACAAGCAATGTGTGTGGAATGCACTTAAAGACCTGAGTGACTGTATGCAGTAGTGAGTGTTTTGGGTGCACAAGCATGTGGTGTGAAGCATTGAAGAGCACAATCAGAATGGTCACTGCAGGCTTTATCCGAACGTTTCCGAATCAGAGAGCATCTGTCCAAAACAAACGTGACGTCCGAATAGTCCTGCACATACTGATTCCCAAGCTTCTGATTGAGGCCTGTTTGAGAGAAACGCTGGTATTGCACTTTAACCCCTCCTCCCCCTCCCTCCTTATCTTGCACTTTGCAGGCACTGTTAGGCTTCCATTCTCCAACCTCAAATGAGCGCCTCTGTGTTGTGAGATCTCGAATCAGTTTCCTTTACATAAATCCACCACACGAGATAAACTGATCGCAGACGGGCCACCCCGAACGCCTGCCATGTGATACGTGTGATACGTGCGAGGGAAGCCCGTCCTCCATTCCCCAATTTAGAAAGCAAATCTATGTCAAATATGAAATGGAAATTATGTTTGGAGCCATAACGGTCCCCTTGAAGGTGACTTATGGAAGCAGTGTGTCTTTTTATTCTTCCTCAGTTTGTATAAAAGATTATAGATTGAAAAAAATATATCATTTGCAACATAAATTAATTATGTATTCCAAAACTCTAATAATTCTAACCGAGGTACTTGAAATCATGAAAAAGAAATTGCCATAAAATTATTAGCATACAGGTCACAAATGGTAAAAAAAAGGATAAATTATAAAAAATCTATTTATCTAATGAGAAAAAAATAATAAGCTCAAAGTTGCATACGTTTATTTTATACTAATACTTGTAAATGTGATCTTAATCTCTTAGTTGCTTTAAGAAATCTAGGGTTGGTATGTCGTGGTTTTAGGCAAAAGGTGCTAGTAGCCAATCTACCTTAAGGAATGTTGCGCATGAAATTGTGAAGCAGTTAGTCTACCTTGCCATCGAGTCCCACGTTTCTGACATGAAATACTGCAGCAGTTCTCATTGTAACTGTCCTGCATCAATGGCACATAAACATCTTCTGTGGCTTCCGTCACACTGAAACCCCCCTACTGCACTGTAAATGATTGGCTTTTAAAATGGTGAATCTCACAAAACTGTTAAGAACGTATCTTATTTCTTCCAAAAATCAGAAAAAAATAAAAATATTTTAAAAAGTAAATAAATGTCAATGCAAAAACATCAATTGTCTAAAAGCAAAATATTATTTATTTTGGAGTAAAGTACCATCTTGACATGTTCTTGGATCATATTTCATCCTATATATATATATATATATATATATATAGTAAATTAATATATAACTATAAAATAATAATAATAATTAACAGTTTTTAAATTACTAGATGTCTTTTTTTTATAATAAATAGTTGTGATTCAGTAAAATAATGCAGTAATTTAAAAAAAGTTAATTATTAATTACTTATTTTTAATAATTATTTGTAAAATTTACTATGTAATGTCAATTTAAAACATTTTTAAATGTATTGGATTATGCGAAATGTCTAGATGCATAAGCAAAATATTTATTTTATTTTATTTTATAATGCAACCTTGTTATGTTCTACACATTTCTTACATCATATTTCATCCCCCACACCCTCCCAAAAATATATAGTATAGTAAATTGATAAATAAATCTTAAAAAATAAGTAACTAAATAAAAATCTAAATTTACTACATTACATTTTTTACACTGTCATTTGATTTTGCAGTAAAATGCAACATTAACATGTTCTTCATAGGTTTATGAGATTCACCCTTCAAAGATTCACATACTATTAAGTGAACATGAGTAGAAGACGAGGCAACGCAAGTATTATACATGTTGCCAGGTTAAATCTGAGATAGGAGCTCAGTGTTGCTCCATGACATTTCTGACTATGTTGTGTTTTATACTGTCACTGAGCTGTAATGAAACCTTAGACAAGCAATGTGCTTTGAGTTTGGCCCAGTAGAATGTATCTTTCTCAATAGAAGTTTAGTTGTCGATTCGCCATCTCATGACACGAAAGGTGGCGTGTAGTTTCCTCTAGGAATATTGTGCGTGGCTTCAATTACCCGTCTTCCTAGATTATGTGGCGTACACATATGCAGACGTTGTACGATCATGACACTGCAACAGATTTATTACAGCAATAGCTTGCAGTCGAAAGCACTACTGCAACGTTACATATGATTTCCAAAGCTTGGTGCGAACTGTATTCGCTTTCTTTTGCTTCTTTGCTTCTTTCTTTGTGACATAGTTGCTTTAAACTATTTGAATATGATCTTGCGCTTTTCTATACAGGTCAAAGTACATGTTGAAAATGTCCTTTTGTCCAAAACGCTATACGCAGTGTGTGTATGTGTGAGCGGGTGTGTGTGTGCGCGAGCATGAATGTGTGTAGGTGTGTATTTCTGTATTTAGTGCACTTGTAATCCCATGAAATAGGCTTGAATATGGAGTGTCGGTAGAGATTTTGGTGAATTTGATTGTGTGCTGTGGAATTTTGTACTACGGGGGTCTGTAGAAAGTGGAGCCCCCTACCAGTTTTTAAAAGTCATTCTTTTCATTACTTCAACTTTTGTGTGAAATGAGGATTTACGAAGTTAGAGTTTGACCCATCAGAGTTCTGATGAGAACGTCCTCAAAGAAGTTTACAAGTAAAAGTCATTAGAAATGAGTCCGAGCAGGGCCGTCCTGTCGTGCCCTGACGGATCTGGTTTGAGGTACAAAAGGATGATCCAATATTCAGATGCTCTAGAAACTGTTAAATCTATTAATACGTATCAAACAATGAGAGTAATGGACAAAATGATATTTTATTCCTTTAAAGTTTTTACCTATGTTGGCAAGAGTTCTGAATCTACACTATTATTCTCTCTCTTTTTCCCCTGGTGTATTAACTGTGCATTAATACCCCTCAAATAATTAATAAAATGTTGACAAAGATTTGACTGACTGATTGGTTTGTTTTCTTGTGTTTGGATAATTCAATGTCAAATCTCACCCCAAAATCAATAGGGAAATTATATATATATATTTCAAAATACAGTTAACTAAATCAAAGAAGTATTAAAATATTTTATTTTAAAACAGTTGTGCTGTTTAATTTTTGTGCAAATCATAATACTTTATTATTTATTTGAAATAAATATTTTGTAACATTATAATTTTACTGTCAATTTTAATCAATTGAATGCATCCTTGCTGAATAATAAAAGTATTTATTTATTTATTTCCTTCAATCAATCAATCAACACATTTTGCTGACCCTAAAGTTTTTAACAGTCGTGTGTATGTATATACTGTATATATAGTTTTTTAGGATTTGTGACAGTTCATGTGTGTATAATGTTGTAGTCTTTTTGTGGATTTTAGTAATAGATTTGTTCACATGCTCTTTATTATTGTATTATGATCAATTAAAATACTATATAATATTAAAACACATTATGACATTTGAGTTTAGATGGCAACTATTAAAGATCTTCAGTATGTATATATATTTTACTGTCATTTTGATCAATTCAATGCATCCTTGCTGAAAAAAAAATTACATAGATAAAATATATACTATTCATGTATAAATATGTAATATTATAATAGTTAACTTAAATAAATTTCAGCATATAAGATGTTTTACCAATTAGCATAGGTTAAATTCATTACAGCAAACGCTACCATGAGGAATCCCTAAAACTGTACTTACAAATATACTTTACAGTTTAGATTCTGGGATTTGTAGTTCTCTTTGGCTGAAGACACGCACGACCCTATGAAATATGGAACTACATATCCCAGCAGCATTAGTTGAGCCTAAAGTCGCAACAGCTGATTGTCAAATAGGAAACTAACAATGTCTGCCGTGTGTGGAGACGGAAGGGTCTCAGAGATGGAGTGCGGAGATAAATCGTCAATGCGCTGCACAAGGTACGTTTTAAGCTCTTTACCGCCTAACCTCAAAGCTATTAAGACTCCTGTTTTCTTGATATGTGTGTATACATAGCTAACATTTAATCGCGATGGTTGACCTGTCGCGCGCGTGCTGGAGTCGTTGCTGCATCTCACGTGTTTATATGACTTCACAACACACAAGTTATTCATACACGTCTGATAATATTTATAAACGCCTCCTAGAATAACAAGAAGTGTGGATACTCGTTTCGACAATAAGCATATGATTATAAAATGATGACCCGGTTTCCTTGTCTTGTTTTAGTCTATCAATATTTTCCGTGCGTCTCTCCACACAATCTGGTCCTTATACGTTTCAAATGTCTTCTCTTTAAAACCTACTGTAGGTAAATATGTTTTTCGGCCCACTGTGGGTGTATGACAGTGAAGCACATGGTGCAATGATCAGTAGTGCCTATGAGTGACTCCTATTTGCATAGCTATATATGTAATCTCATCAGCACCGTTATATCTGTGGACCGTTTCTCAGCCACACCTAATTGTTAACTTATGTAATTAAACTACTTAGTGCACAACATGTGAACGACACCTGTAGTCGAGCTGGTTTCATTACACGTGGTTGGTTCCTCCTGTGTTTTGAACTGAAACATAGAATAAATTATTAAACGACAAAATGATTTGAAATAGTTTATGCTATACACTGTAACTGTATTGTAGTTTGTATATCTCTGAAGCTGTTCTCAGTCTCTCCTCGTGTTTGCCTTGAGTCACAGCGCCGCAGTCCGCCGCCAGAGGGCGCGCTCACTCAACCCTTTACGAGCAGAGCTCATGTTACTGTATATTTACACACAGCCAGCTGCTGTTGGGAATGTTCTCCATGTGTGTAAACTGACGTGTAGAATTGAAGTGGAAAGAGGACGTCTTGAGCTTTTGGAGCGAAATCTAATAGTAGAATAAAAGGTTCACAGAACACAGAATCATACCGCACATACAGGTGCATCTCAATAAATTAGAATGTCGTGAAAAAGTAATTTTTTTCTTGTAAGTTATTTCAAAAAGAGAAACTTTCATATATTTTAGATTCATTGCATGTAAAGTAAAATATTTCAAACGTTTTTTTGTTTTAATTTTGATGATTAGAGCTTACAGCTCATGAAAGTCAAAAATCAGTATCTCAAAATATTGGAATATTTACATTTGAGTTTCAATAAATGACCATCCATACAGTATAAATTCTGGGTATCTCTTGTTCTTTGAAACCACAATAATGGAGAAGACTGCTGACTTGGCAATGATCCAGAAGATGAACATTGACACCCTCCACAAAGAGGGTAAGTCACAGAAGGTCATTACTGAAAGGTGTGGCTGTTTACAGAGTGCTGTATCAAAGCATATTAAATGCAAAGTTGACTGGAAGGAAGAATTTGGGTAGGAAAAGGTGCACAAGCAACAGGGATGACTGCAAGCTTGAGAATACAGTCAAGCAAAGCTGATTCAAACACTTGGGAGAGCTTCACAAGGAGTGGACTGAAGCTGGAGTCAGTGCATCAAGAGTCACCACGCTCAGACGTCGTCAGGAAAAGGGCTACCAAGCCACTTCTGAACCAGAGACAACGTCAGAAGCGTCTTACCTGGGCTGTGGAGAAAAAGAACTGGACTGTTGCTCAGTGGTCCAAAGTCCTCTTTTCAGATGAAAGTAAATTTTGCATTTCATTTGGAAACAAGGTCCCAGAGTCTGGAGGAAGAGTGGAGAGGCACAGAATCCATGTTGCTTGAAGTCCAGTGTGAAGTTTCCACAGTCAGTGATGATTTGGGCTGCCATGTCATCTGCTGGTGTTGGTCCACTTTGTTTTCTGAAGTCCACAGTCAACGCAGCCATCTACCAGGAAATTTTAGAGCACTTCATGCTTCCTTCTGCTGACAAGCTTTATGGAGATGCTGATTTAATTTTCCAGCAGGACTTGGCACCTGCCCACACTGCCGAAGGTACCAAAAGCTGGTTCAATGACCATGGTGTTACTGTGCTTGATTGGCCAGCAAACTCGCCTGACCTGAACCCCATAGAGAATCTATGGGGTATTGTCAAGAGGAAGATGAGAGACACCAGACCCAACAATGCAGATGAGCTGAAGGCCACTGTCAAAGAAACCTGGGCTTCCATACCACCTCAGCAGTGCCACAAACTGATCACCTCCATGCCACGCCGAATTGAGGCAGTAATTAAAGCAAAAGGAGCCCCTACCAAGTATTGAGTACATATACAGTAAATGAACATACTTTCCAGAAGGCCAACAATTCACTAAAAAAAATTTTTTATTGGTCTTATGAAGTATTCTGATTTGTTGAGATAGTGAATTGGTGGGTTTTTGTTAAATGTGAGCCTGCCCTAAATCATCACAATTAAAAGAACCAAAGACTTAAACTATACTTGAGTCTGTGTGCATTGAATTTATTTAATACACGAGTTTCACAATTTGAGTTGAATTACTGAAATAAATGAACTTTTCCACGACATTCTATTTTATTGAGATGCACCTGTATTGCCTACAGTAGACATGCATGATTATGCACCATTACATGCATGATTATGGATCAGCTCTTCTGGTTTTTGAATATGCTTCTTTTATGTATAGGTTACTATATATTCAAAAGTTTGGGGTCAGTAAGATGATTTTAAAGAAATTAATGTTTTTAATTTATAATTTTACATTTATAATTATTTTATTAAATTGATCATAATAAGGTCATAATTAGGGATGCATCGATCCGATACTCAGGATCGGTATCGGCTCCGATCCGGTCATTTTCTGCGGATCGGGTATCGGAGAGACGAGACCGATCCAAATCCGATATTCTGCGTATACTATTCTGTGTTATTGTTAAGCCCCACGAAAGCACAAAAGCATTATAAAGCACCATAAAGTCAAAGTCTAAGTGTTCTGAAGCCGTTCTATAGTTTAATGTGAGGTACAGATGAATATTTAAGTCGTTAAATTCAAGTTCATGTAAACTCTTCTCTCTGCTGCGTCTGTCTGTCATCCTCCATTCAGCGTTCAAACTGTGTGTTGTGTTCGGTTACTACAGTCAAAACAATGAAACTCTCTTCAAGAGCGCTCAATAACTGAGATTTAAAACCGTTAAAAGAAAAGGCTCAATAAACTATCGCGCAGATTTAATAAGCTACGCATCAATCTCTCTTTCCTCTGTGCTTTGAACTCCGGAGCTGCGCGCTGTGACTCCGTGCCGCTTCAAGCACATCATTCTGCGCACGGGAAGCGCATAAGCTCTTTGTACCGCTCTATTTGAGCTTTTCGTATTATAATACTTTTGCGCAATGAAATATTATTTATAGCGTTTCTTGTAGTGTCCTATCAAGGCTATTAATAATCTAATGTACAGCACAGTAATGGAGGCAGGACTCCTCTATCATATGTTGCTGCCTTCATTACTGTGCTATATATTTAAAAGAAATGTCTTTTAATTTTGTAGTTTATATTTATAAATAAATACATTTACTTGTTTTCATTAATGTATTTTACAACAATGCAAAGAGCAATGTGTAACATTTTACCAGATTTAGTCCTTCACATATTCACTTTTATTTGTTCCACTAAATAATGTTATTTCACTAAATGTTTAGATTTTATAAAATTGTGCACTCATGATTTTTCTAGAATAACTTTTGCTGCTAAATTATCCACTAACCTAATTTATAATATTATTTTTGTCATAGATTATGAATGGGCCTGTTTACACCTGCACGTGATGTGTTTTCTCTGATCTGGGCCCGTATTTATCAAGCCTCTAAGAATTACTCTCAAGAACACTGCTAAGAATTGACTTAAGTGGAAAAAAATTCTTGGCTCAAAGCTGCGATTAAAAGTTAGTTATCAATCATCTCAGTCGTAATTTAAGCGAAGTGTAGGACTAAATCTTAAGTGTCAGTCTTAGAGATGATTCACGACACTTTGCTGTGCCACAAACGGGATTTTGGATGACGACATACGCATGGACCAATCACTGAATAGATTTCCTTAATTAAGAATATTCTCAGATAAATTCAGATTGAATGGTTAAATTCCTAATATGAGTTTACATTCAACACACATTTGACAATAAAGACTTTTCAAGAGAACACATTATGGCAAGGAAACGAAGCATCATCACAACTTAATTTAGGGTGCCGATAGATGATAGTATAGTGTATCGACTGTTGCTGATGCCTTTGACGACAGCGAGACGATTATTATTATTATTATCCGTCAAAAATAGACTAGGTGCTTATCTTTAGTGATGCAGCGCGGAGAGCGGCTTCAGAAACTTGCCACGGCGCGGCTGATCAGCACCGGTGGCTGTGGAGCTGTAACGCGCCGCAGACGCGTGCAGTGTAAATAAGGGGTAAGAGATTTATTCATAATACAGTGTAGATCGTATAATATTCGCGTTAGACTGAAGTCAGTTATGATGTTGTTTGGTAATGTAAATGTTCTTTGCTCGTTTTGAATAACTGAGGAAATGTAACTTGTTTGATTAACTGCTCGTCGCCAAACATTTCAAAGACATTCCTCCTCTCCTGAAAGATTCGCGCACGTCTCTGTCTCTTCAGCGCCATCACAAGCCCCTGCTGGCAACTCCTAACCACTTGAGAGACCTCTCCAGCTGTCTTAAATAACTGGAAGAGTAAGAGTGATTCTTAGCTTTAAAAAAATTGATAACTTGCTTTTATACTTAAGTTTGAAAGTAGGAGTAAATTTCATGAATTCTCAGCACTTAAGACTAAAATGGCACTTTGAGAAGCTTGATAAATACGGGCCCTGATATCTATCTGATTTGTTAAAACTTTTCCATTTACACTTCCATTTACACATAAATCTTCACAAAATGGATATAAATCCGATCTTCAATTCCCGCGCTATATTTCAATTTAATGAAGTTCACGTCTACGAAATCAAAAGCGCTGCATTTTATTAATTATCAGCTCATTTCCAGATCAAAGACCGCAATATGAGAGCGCGCGGCATCAGCACTGGAAAGATAAGCTTGTCTTATACTTTTAATGAAGATGATTGTGTGTTGAGCGTCTGCGTCTTACTTTCAGTTTCATTCACGGCAGTTTGCGCGTCTGCTTGCTGAAGAGATGCTCAGCTACTCGTCCGCGGTGACGCTTGTTGCATTAGCGCTGTCATATCTGACTAAAATGTCATATAGCCTATAACACGGTCTCACACGTTTATTATTTTTACATTTTGGGAGGAGTAAAATTCACATATGTGGTTTCAACAACCAGATGCATTTACACTTGTCCAGTTCGTCTGGAATGCGGCCCAGACCTCCTCCTGAAGTGTTTTGAGCGATCGGATTTATATTACAACATGCATGAAGTGACCAGGTGTAAACAGCCCCTATATATATTTTCATGTTATTTTTCATTAAAATGAAGTTGTCTAGTAGATTGTGTTTAACACACAAAAGAGTGACACAGAAGTATAGAAACTCTACATTGATTAAAAAAAAAAAAAAACTGCGCTAGGATCGGATCGGATCGGATCGGAATCGGCGATACTCAGAATTTTCTGGATCGGATCGGATCTGAAAAAATGGTATCGTTGCATCCCTAGTCATAATAAGGGCATTTATGATGAGAGATTTCTGTTTCAAATAAATGCTGTTCTTTTGAACTTTCTATTCATCCAAAAATTCTGGGGGGAAAAAAGTATTGTAGCTTCAACAAAAATAGACAGCAATGATCCTTTTTACCATCGATAATAATTAGAAATGTTTCTTGAGCAGCAAATCAGCATATTAGAATGATTTCTGAAGGATCACGTGACACTGAAGACTGGAGTAATGATGCTGAAAATTCAGCTTTGCTTCACAGGAATAAATTACATTTTAAAATATATAACATAGAAAACAGTTCTTTAAAATTGTTAAAATTATTATTGCATATACTGTGTTTTTGATCAAATAAATGCTGTTTTCGTGAGGAAGAGATTTACTGACCCCAAACTTTTAAATAGGATTCTGCATGTATGCATATACAGTGCTTGAAAGTTTGTGAACCCTTTAGAATTTTCTATATTTCTGCGTAAATATGACCCAAAACATCATCCGATTTTCATATAAGTCCTGAAAGTAGACAAAGAGAACCGAATCAAACAAGTGAGAGAAAAATATTTTCTTTGTCATTTGTTTATTGAGAAAAATGATCCAGTGTTACATATCTGTGCGTTGCAAAAGTATGTGAATCTCTTGGATTAGCAGTTAATTTAAAGTAGGGCTGCAACTAACGATTATTTTAATAATCGATTAATCTGTCGATTATTTTTCCGATGAATCGGATAAAAAACAAAGAACAAGAAAAGCATTCATTTCCAATCCTTTATTCAAAAACAGAACTAAAATCTTTAGAAAGTGCACAAACATGTTGCTCCTTGAACGTCCCTGAGCTGTTATAATAATAATAAAATAAAATAAAAATGGACTAACACAAAAAACATACACATGTATGCTTTACATCTGCCAAATATATAGACTTTTTTTTTAAATAAAGTGCCACCTGAGCTGCCAGAACAATAAATAATTTATAAAAAATAAAGAACAATACAAATCAGAAAATTTAACAGGATTTGTTTGAATGTCAGAACTTGTTCTCTACACTACACTGCAGACGCACACACTCGCAGATGTTTTCTCTCCATGAGCTTTGTGAAGTGAGTCCTGGAGGGCAGAGTGTAACCAGGGTTCAAGGTGTGGATCATTTTAGTGAAGCCGTCATCTTCAACCATCGACAGAGGCCTCATGTCAGTGACGAGCATGTTGAGGATACTATCTGTCAAGACAGCGGCTTGCTGTGGTGTACATGATGCATTTCCCATCAAGAAGCCTCTCATGGTGTTATTTTCTGGAATCAAAAAGATAGTATGAGTATGTGTAATAGCACAATTTTTACATCAACTAAATACATACTTACATACATACATACATACATACTTGGTTTAGTTACTAGTTGTGTAAAGGTAAGTAACCCAAAGAGCAATTACAGACAACACACACACACACACACACACACACACACACACACTCACTCTCTCTCTCTCTCTCAAGTTCACTTGAAGCTTATTCATTAAATTATTACCATCATTGTAGTAAGTGCAAGGTTCATTTATACACCACATTTAAACACAGCTTAAGATGACCAAGTGCTATAAAAGAACTTTAAAATTAAATTAAAAAGTACAACACACAAATATATTTGTCAATAATAACCTATATGGGACAAAGCACAGAATATACACTGCAAAAAATGCTTTTCTAACTTAGTAGTTTTGTCCTGTTTTCAGTCCAAATATCTAAAAAATCTTAAATCAAGATACATTTACTAGACACATGAAATAGCATAAGAAATTATGTCTTGTTTTCTGAAAAAACACCTCAAAATTAAGTGATTGTTTGCTTAAAACAAGCAAAATTATCTGCCAATGGGGTAAGAAAAATAATCTTAATGAGATATAATCTCAAACAGAAGTTTTAAGCATCACTTAATTTTCTCATGCCATTTTTCTTGTCTAGTAATCTTGATTTAAGATTTTTTAGATATTTGGACTGGAAACGAGACAAAATTACTAAGTAAGAAAAGCTTTTTTTGCAGTGTAGCTATACATGACAACAGATTGAAAAATGAATGGTCCAAAAAAGGCGAGTGAATAAAAACGTGTCTTTAGTCTTGCAATGCAAAGTGCAAAGTAACTATACCACCCCTGCTTTACTACTGTTATTAACGAGCTAACGCTAACTTGTCATGCTTGTCAAGCTGGATAACGAGTAAACACCAGCACCAGGGACATTACGTTCCTCACTTCAAAACGGAACAAAAGTAGGATTCTGTAGTGACTTACCCTGCTGTTGAACTCCCTTCCTCCTCATCAAAGACTCCAACATGTTTGCGTTTCAGGTGCTGGATCATTGCCGTGGTGCTCCCGTGCCATGCCATGTCGCTTTTGCATATTTTGCAGTTAACACACTTTTTCTGTTTATTTAGTGTGAAATGCTCCCACACCTTGGATGACTTGGGTCGCACGGATTTCTCTGCCTCCGCCATGTATCTTTCCTCTAAGTTACCTCCGCTCGTTTTTTTTAATTTTTGCTCCGCCCTGTCTATGAGGCGCCGAACTCTGCTAGCATCAGTGCGCGAGAGAGACCGAGTGTGTTCACTCCGCTCCGCGCTCAACTAAAGTTTTTTTTTTTTTAATAATCAAACGTCTCCGCGTCGCGCGACACAACGAATCGATTATGAAATTCGTTGCCAACTCTTTTAGTAATCGATTTTTATCGATTTAATCGATTCGTTGTTGCAGCCCTAATTTAAAGGTGAATTGAGAGTCCATCTGTGCAGAGGTGTTTTCAGTAAGTGCAATCACTATGTCAGTATGTGCAGGGCTCTAGACTGCGACCATTTTTTGAGTGTGCGAGTAAAAATTTGACGTGGTCGCACTTGTGCGAGTGCATGGTCTGCGCTGCTCCAAAGCGCGCACGCTGCCAGCCGCAGCACATTGTAGCAGGAGAAAGATTTCACTGATCAGGTGCAAGCGCTTCAGTAGAGCCTGGTTTCACACCGCACGCGTAAAAGCAGAGCAGAGGCAGCGCAGAAGAGGCGCGTATGCAGAGCGGGAGCAGCGCGCCCATTGTGCTTTCACTCAGCGCGTCAGCATGAGCGAAGGTGCGCGCTGCGGACGGAGCACAACGCAGGATTTGGTTTTCAAACTAAAGTAAAAGACCACTTCTTAAACCAGAGAAGGTAAACATGTTGGTATTCTTGTAGAGAAAACATGCAAGTCCTGTCAGCGACAGCCAGTTTAGTTTTTCTTTTTGTTTTCGTTTTGAAAAGCTTGTTATCTTTGCTGTTTACCTCACGTTACACAATGGAGGCTTTCCTTATTTTTTAAATATTATTATTATTTGATTCCTCAGTGTTTGCTAAACATTCTGTTATGTATTAGTTGGTATAATACAGCATGTGATGTGTCCTATGCCATGCCTCGTCTTATTCGTTTTTGTTAATAAATGTTATGTAAGCTAGTTTGTCATTGTAAAGTACTGTTTTATTGTTGTTGTGCTTTTTAATTAAGAATAACAATGAATCCATCTTTTGTTTTAGTCTTAAAAAGTGAAAGATGTATAGAGATAAGCAAAACAGACAATTATTTTTTCTTGTAAAGCGTGACACCAAGATCGCGAATTTGAAAGTGAAAGCACACGAAAAGAGGAATTCCTGTCACAAAATTTAAACCACAAATAATACTGATGAAAAAGAACGGGTTGAATGTTGAACACTTTCGTTACATATAACTATAAACTATGATAAAAGTTCATCAGCATGCATTATCAAATGTTGTATCAAAAAAAAAAAAAAAAATTTGCGACCAAATGATGTGCTCGTGAGGCCAACTGAGAGAGTTAGTCGCACAAGTGCGACCAGTGGGAAGAATGAGTCTAGAGCCCTGATTCATAAAGTGACATCCTAATTTAGTTAAAAATTTCTAGCTAGGAGTCTTAGCTTAAAAGATTCAGGACATTGAGAGCAACTCTAGCGAGGAAAAGACAAAAACTCTTAGTGAGGAGGCGGGGCTGACCCCGTGAGCTATGACACAGTCTTTTGAAGACTTGATGTGGTTGTCCAAGAAGGAAGTAAGAGCGATCCTTCATTTGAAATCAAGAGTAATTTTTCCTGTTTTACCGTACTCTCTCTCTCTCTCTCGCGCGCGGCAACACACACACTGCTGTCATACTTAACGATTTTATAGAAAATGAACAGCGACACAATAAGAGAAAGTGCTGTACAGACCCAAATCATCGCTGCTGCAAGTTGCATTTTTCCAGTTGCCAAATATGTTAGTTGATTACGTCCATTTCTGGTGCTATGGCATTTCTGCGCAGTGTCAGGGATGTTAACTGTCTTTAATAAGATCTGTCAAAACATGATCCCTGCACGATTAATGTGTAGTGTCTTAAACTCACTGTCATCTTGTGTGCAACACATTTCTTCTCCCTCTTCATGTTTCATCCATTTTCTCCACTGCTAGAAACTTTGCCTCTTAAAAGTCCTCGTCCGTACTCCACAATTTCGGATTAAGACCTCTTTTAAGGGTTAAGATGCTTTCTGAATTACTTTTTTCTTTACTAGTCTTTTCTTTAAATTTAAGAGGAAACACCCACATTTCTAAGAATTTTCTGTGTACAAATCTTAGCACTAAGATTTTTCATGAATACATGTGAATTTTTATTCAAGACATTGATCACAAAGTGTTGTTTGTGGAAGTGAATCATGTCTGAACAAAGGAGATTACTGAGGACCTCAGAAAAAGAGTTGAGTGCTCGTCAGCTAGAAAAGGTTACAACATCTCTAAGATTTGGACACAAATCCAAAGCAGACTGTGTACAAATGGAGCAAATTCAAGACCACTGTTACCTTCCCGATGGTCAGCCAACAAAGATCTCCAAAGCGAGGTTGCTGCGAGGTTGCAAAAGTTCCCAGGGTAACTTCTAAGCGACTAAAGGCCTTTCTCACATTAGCTAATGTTCATGAGTCCACCATCAGGAGAACACTGAGCAACCATGGTGTGCATGGCAGAGCTGCAAGAAGAAAGCCACTGTTCTCCAAAAAGAAAATTGCTTGCTAAAGATCATGTGGACAAGGCAGAGGACTATTGGAGAAAGGTTTAATGGATGGATGGATGAAACCAAAATAGAATTTATTGGTTTAAATGAGAAGCTATTATGTTCGGAGAAAAGAACACACTGCATTCCAGCTTAAGAATCTTATCCCATCTGTGAAACATGGTGGTGGTCGTATCATGGCTTGGCCCTGTTTTGCTGCATCTTGGCCAGGACAGCCTGCCATCATTGATGGAACAATGAATTCTGAATTATACCAGCAAATTCTAAAGGAAAACTTCAGGACATCTGGACATTTCTAGCTGGATGATGGACCAACACCTTCAGCTCAATCTTGCTAAGACAGAACTGCTCGTGGTCCCAGCCAACCCATCACTTCACCACAACTTCTCTATACAGCTGGGTTCGTCAACCATAACTCCTTCCAGGACAGCCAGGAACCTTGGAGTTGTGATCGATGATCAGTTAAGCTTCACAGACCACATTGCTACAACGGCCCGATCCTGCAGATTTGCCTTATACAACATTAGGAAGATTAGGCCCTTCCTGTCAGAGCAAGCCGCACAACTCCTTGTCCAAGCTCTTGTTCTCTCCAGACTGGAATATTGTAATGCTCTCTTGGCGGGCCTTCCCACATGTACTATCAAGCCTCTGCAACTGATCCAGAATGCAGCAGCCAGAGTGGTCTTTAATGAGCCGAAAAAAGCTCATGTTACCCCTCTATTCATCAGGTTACACTGGCTACCAATAGCCGCTCGCATCAAATTTAAGGTACTGATGTTTGCCTACAAGACCACAACTGGTGCTGCACCAATATACCTAAACTTGCTAGTTCAAACTTATGCGCCCTCCAGAAGCTTGCGTTCTGCAAGTGAACAACGCCTTGTGGTGCCATCCCAAAGAGGTACCAAATCACTCTCACAGACCTTTTCCTGGACTGTGCCCAGCTGGTGGAATGACCTCCCGATCTCAATTTGAACAGCTGAGTCTTTAGCCATTTTCAAGAAACATCTAAAGACACATCTTTTTTGCCAGCACCTGACCAACTAATACTAACACTCACCTATTCCATTTATATTAGGGGTGTAACGATACGCGTATCGTGTATCGAACGGTTCACGGGCAGTTCCAAATGGAAGTGATCATCCCTATCCCCTTGGAGTGGGGACTTTGGAGTGAACAGGGCACGTGCGTGTCGTTATTTAGTCGTTTGGAATGCACTTGGTGAAGGGAGCGATCTAATTTCCTCATTATCTTCAGCTGGGATATTCCCGTGACAACGCAGCATGGTGTCAGTCAGCAGATTCGCTGACGGACACCAGCATAAAAAATACGTATATACATTTTAAAAAGTTTTATATATATTATTTTTTATATATTATATAGCATATTTTAAAAACTTTTTAAAATATAAAATGTATGTTTATTTGCAACAGTTATGATGATAAAAATAAAAAGACATTTGACATTTAAACAGCGACATCTGCTGACTGACACCGTGCTGCGTTGTCACGGGAACATCCCAGCTGAAGATAATGAGGAAATTAGATCGCTCCCTTCAACAAGTGCATTCCAAACGACTAAATAACGACACGCACGTGCCCTGTTCACTCCAAAGTCCCCACTCCAAGGGGATAGGGATGATCACTTCCATTTGGGACTGCCCGTGAACCGTTCGATACACGATACGCGTATCGTTACACCCCTAATTTATATATATGAAAAAAAAAAAAAATCCTAGCTACGTGTACTGTGCTAGACTAACTGAGACTTGTCATGGCACTTGTATACTGTTGCTCTCTCCAATGGTCTGATTGCTTCTATTGTTCTCCTCATTTGTACGTCGCTTTGGATAAAAGCGTCTGCTAAATGATTAAATGTAAATGTACATCTGTTTAAGAACAGAGTCTCAAGAGAACGTGGGTCATGCAGCAAGACAACAACCCAAAGCACAAGTCATTCTACCAAAGAATGGTTAAAGAAGAACAAAGTTATTGTTTTGAAACGGCTGAGTCAAAGTCCAGACCTTAATCCAATTCAAATGTTGTGGAAGGACCTAAGCAAGCAGTTGATAGGAGGAAACCCACCAACATCACAGAGTTTAAGTGATTCTGCACTAAGGAATGTGCTAAAACTCCTACATGTTATTGTGCAGGACTGATCAGCATTTAAACAAAACTTCAGTTACTGCAGCAAAAGAGGGTCACACCAGATACTGAAAGCAAAGATTCACATACTTTTGCAATGCACAGATATGTAACACTGGATCATTTTTCTCAATAAATAAATGACAAAGAAAATATTTTTCTCTCACTTGTTTGATTGGGTTCTCTTTGTCTACTTTCAGGACTTGTATGAAAATCTGATGATGTTTTGGGTCATATGCAGAAATATCGAAAATTCTAAAGGGTTCACAAACTTTCAAGCAGCACTGTATATACCTCTATATATTTATGAATCTTAATAAATATAAATGTATTTATTTATAAAAAAGTATGTATGTTTAATAATTAAATATTTTATTTTAAAACTGTTGTGTTGCTTAACATTTTTATAGAAACCTGTGATGCATTTTATTTTCAGGATTACTTGATGAATAGAAAGATAAAAAACAGCATACAAATGTCTTATTGTTATTTGTGATCACCATAATGCATCCTTGCTAAATAAAAGTATTAATATAAATCATTAAAATATATAACATTGTTATACTTTTTTGTGGCATTTTATGTGTGTATAACAACTATATTACTGTTCTCATCTTTTTTTGCTGGATTCTAATAATAGCCTATGTTTTGTATACAGGTAGTCATATGTTATTATAATCAGTTATTAAATCATTACTATAATAGTAAAGCATCTAATTACTGGGCCTTTTTTTTTTTTTTTAGTTTGCGACTATTAAGTATCTTAATACACACAGAACACACAGTTTTATATATATTTGTGGATGTGCACATGCTGTAACAGTACATTCAGTACTGGCTGGGATACTGAGTTTCATCATGATGTTTGTGAGGGGTGTCCCGCGAGGGGGGCAGGTAGAGATACGCCCCACAGGACAGGCTGGTTGATAAGGTGATCGCAGAGCCCTAGGGTGTAATGAAGAGAAGGCACAGACCTCATGACACGACACCTGCTGTCACGTCCAGCGCTCTCCGCTTCACAGAGCAGCCTGATTTGTTTATGTTCCGCGCCTAAGAACACAATTCAAAAGCGCTCCTCTCGCTCTCTCTAATCAGAGTGTCACAGACAGAGGAGCTGCCCCATAAGAGGCCAGCGGAGGGGGGCGTGTGCTCTGCGTGTTTCCAACCTACTGCTATTAATACCACCCGCCAAACATAATCTGCGGGATACGTTATCCTCTTACGTTTGTTGACTGGGTCTATAGTAGCACGTTAGGGAGAGAGAAAGAGCGAATGGTTTTTCTCGAATGGTCCCAGCCCACTAAATGCTTGTGACGGAGAAAACAAAACCAAACCGACGTGGAAAGCACAGTTTTGTTTTCCTCCCCCCTGCTTCACTTTCGTTTCTTCCTGTTCTGTGGCTCTCCTCGGCTTGCCAGAGGGCAGGCACACTGAGCGTCTGTGTATGTGCGCGTCCCAGCACTGATCTTTCGTCTGTTTGTCTCTGCACGCCCATCATGAACACACTCCCAGCGTACTCGGGAGCCAGGATCTCAGGCTGCTGGGCTCTTAGGGCAGATGGAAGGTAAGCCTGGGAACTTGAAGTCATTTTCAGAGCATCTTTGTGTCCTTCCTCAAGTGTGTTGGAAGCTCTTGAGTTGCAGTTGTATGGTAAATTCAGCTGTTGCTGACAGGACTCTCTGTTTACTGTGTTTTTGCAAGCTGATTTGCATCAGATTCATGTATTTGCAGAAAACCTCAACTCAGGTTTCGATTTGGTTTCTGGTATTATAAAATGTTTGATGGAAAATATTCATAAGCGATCTGCACAATGGTATATTCTCATATCATCCATTTTTGGTACTGTTATTGTTTTTCAAATAACAGAAAGAACCTTGAACATTTAAATATAATAAGACAATACACAACAAAAAGTAAACAAATCTCTTAACCAGATAAAAGTGCAAAAGAGCACAACAATAAGAGAACAATAGTAAAGAACCAGAACATTTTCAACCAGTGTCTAGATATTGTTTCAGTGTGAACACTGAAAAACAAAAATATGACATCTTTGAAAATTTGGTGTTAGCAAATAAATCGCAAAAACAAAAGTCTGTATGGAAACATGTAAATAATGACCAATGTGGAATACTTTAATAAAATTTTTACATAGCATATGTGCAGTGTTGTCAGTTTTAACCAGGTGATAGAAAAGAAGTTAAAGGAATAGTTCACCCCAAAAAATTTTTTTTTTTCTAAACATTTACTCACCCTCAAACCATCCAAGATGTAGATGAGTTTGTTTCTTAATGGGGTCATCGGATGCAAAATCCACTTTTACATGGTGTTTGAACATAAATGTGTGTTGGCAGTGTGTGTACACTACTACCCTATAATGATAAAAATCCACCCAGTGCTTTTTTTTTTTTTTAAAGCCCCAATAATAATAATCACTTTCTCAGATCAGGCTGTTCTGAGATTCTTGGCAGTGTGACGTAGTTTTGCACAGGCTGCTCCCACGACTATTGACTGATACGGTCGTTTTAATGTAGACCCGCCCTGAGTGAGCTGTCAACAGTCCGCCATTGTTTCAACACCGGAGCAGATGTAGACAAGAATGACTCCTAAGCAATTGAGGTGTTTTTTGTTGTTGGATGTGATAATGAACATAGCAGTCGTCATTTACTCCCGACATCTGAAGACGCAGTGGATTATATTGGTTTTTGAAGGGAATGAGCCCCCGATCTACCTAAATGCGTCTTTTTGCATGAATCATTCGTGATCCAGCTTCACCTACAGAACAAGTGTGTACTATTTGTTTTTTTTTTTTTTATGAATCTTTGCAAATCGCCTTTGCTGATAATGTGCTAGTTAGCAAGGCTAAAGTTTACAGTCTGCTCGTCACCCCACGGTAGAGAGGGGTGGGGTGAGCAGTAGGGGTCGACCGATTATCGGCTTGGCCGATTATCGCCGTCGATATTAAGCATTTTTATGATTATCGGTATCGGCCATTTTCAAAATCGATGTGCCGATAAAATAATTTAATTTTGAAACCGATAATTTTTAGAGCAGTCTCTGCCCACACATCTGATTTGTTGGGAGTCACAGTCACACACGTGGAAGACAAAGACTCTCAGAAAGCGCTTGCTAACTGGAGCTGCTTGTTTCAGTGATCACGCATCAGATGTCTCTCAAAGGCAGCAGCAGCAGACGTTGCTCAAGTTGCAATAAAACACAATCCACTACACTGAAGTTGCACAACACCTCAATATTATCTATTTATGGTTTCCGCGATGGGGAAAATGCGGACGGAATCGCGGAATCCAGTAATATGGAATTTACTGTATAACGCGGAGTCACGGAATTAGTCAAAGTTTGGATGAATTAATCAAAAGTAGGTCAGTACATTTAAATCATCCCATGACTAGTATCTGTAATCTTAAGCTGAGAGTTACTTCATGAGCACAGACGCGCAGTTTGACCATTTCATTTGAGTAAAACGATCGTCATATCATACATAGGCTACAGAAACTTAAGAGGTCCTCATGGCAACCCGTCAAAATAAAAGTTTGGTTTATCTAGTAATACTACTACAACAATTATTACTACTTTGTTTAAAAGAATAATCACACAATACGCTATTTCTTCCATGTTTTAATTTTAATAGTAAACCCATTTGTTTGCCAAAAATAGTTTAACTCTCATTTGATTAAAAGATAAATGAAATTAATGTGTTATGCCTTCATTTGCACTGCACTGTAAATTAAAACTAATGGAAATTACTGTCACATAGGCCAAGATTAAGATACTGTCACATAGGCCAAGATTGAGATATAGGCTATTGAACCAAGTGTGCCTATAATAGGCTATTAGTGTTATGGTTTCATTAAAATAGTTGCGGTCTTCTTAACTTCTACAATGGAGCTATGAAGACAATTAAATTATTTACACTTATTATATACATTGTGCTTTTTAAGTTAATCAATTGATGTGCATTAGATGATGAATTGAATAGTCACCTCTTTTAGGTTATGATTTAATCATCAGAAAATAATTAATGAAGAATTATGAGAGGTTATGCTATTACACATACATTTCCAACATGTAAATTAGTGAAGCCAAATACTTACATTTCCCCAAGCTGTTTAGCTGTAGTACAGTATTCATAGGCTTAATCATGAAGCATACAGTGGCCTAGGGCTGCACGATATATTCCATGCGATAGTCATGTGCTGACCTTGTGATAGTCAGTAAAGCCGGTTCTGTGATTAGCAGTAAATCTCCATCACCTGCTTTCAGATGGAGCGGCATTTAATACACAGAGCCATAGTTCACTGACAAGCTACGCAATATCACGTTCATTATCGAAGGCGATTCATCTGTGATTATGAGCACGAATTGCGTAGCTTGTCAGTGAACTACGGCTCTGTGTATTAACTTCCGCTCCATCTACTGGGTTGGAAAGCATGTGATGGAGATTTAATACTAATCACAGAACCGGCTTTACTGAAGAGTTGCACATGACAATCGCATGCAATATATCGTGCAGCCCTACAGTGGCCCCACTTTTAACTCTCTCTTTATATTACCCTTATTGTAGATGGATGCATGGAGGAAGACAAGAGTAAGAAGTGCAACCAACACCAGGGAAGGCAGTTTTTGTCAGAGCCCTTGTTATTTTTAATTTTGACATTAATTGTCATTTTTACACCAGACATATATCGGTTCAAAATATCGATTATCGGTCTACTTGGTCTGTAATAATCGGTATCGGCATCGGCCCTGAAAAACGCATATCGGTCGACCCCTAGTGAGCAGAGCTCATTAGCATTTAAAGCGACATGCAAGGAAACAGCTTGCTATGAACAGAGCTGATTTTGACGAGGTAAAAAGGGTGTTTTTTTACACTACCATTGAGAAATTTTGACCAAAGTATGTTATAGACTTCACGATAAATGCGGCTAAAGTTAACAGTCTCAGAGAATGGCCCGTCACGCCACGGAAGAGAGGGTGGTGTGAGCAGAACTCATTAGCATTTAAAGGGACATGCACTGAAACGGGTCGCTGTGAACAGAGCTGTTTTTGATAAGGTAAAAAGGGTGTTGTTTTACCAACATAGGCTCATTGGTAATACGTGCCTCTACATACATTTCTGCAAAACTGATAAACTACAGTATGAATCACTGCAGTTTCCAGTTGAAATGAACACTAGAGGCAGTAAAACTCTGACAACGTTTATTGCTTTTCACACAAAGTATGATTTACAGGTACAGTTTTACCTTGCTTTTGCACACAATTGAATATTTTGTTATGACTTGAAACAATTCTAACATCCTGCGCGATTTGAAAACTGATACTTTTGAAAATTGTCGTCACATCCAGCTTCATATGCATGAGGTTTCTAATTCAGTAGGTTTGCTCGGTAGCTCACGCAATATGGCGTTGCACTTGAGAGATGAAGAGCTCCGGTACGAACCCCAGGAAACTACGTTTCAACAAAACAGTTCAAATCCGCATGAGGAAGTTAAAATATCACTATATCACTTTATATTACTTTTGTTAACACTATCGGGTAGGTTTAGGGTTGGGTTTGGTGTAGGGGATATTTCCAACACGATAGAGCATTAACCTTTAGCGACACTCCCTGGATTTTTGAATTCCGAACAGCCACAATACGTACCTCAAGCAGCGTAATAAAAATGCAGGAATACGTGCCTGTACCAACGTATTAAAAACGTACTACGGTCACGTATTAAACGTGTTTTAGCGCCACTCTCTGGACATTTCTCTTTGAAACTGCTGCGAAATGTGCAGTAAGGTAACGGTGTTGCAGAAATGTATTTACTGTAAAGGCACGTATTTCCAATGAGCCTGTGTTGTTTTACACTACCATTGAGAAATTTTAACCAAAGTATGTTATAGACTTTTCATTAAGACCCTAAAGAATCATATCAACTTGTGGAAAATGGGCATCCGATGACCCCTTTAATCGTAACAGATTTGGAGAAATGTAGCATTACATCACTTGCTCATCCTCTGCAGTGAATGGGTGCCATCAGAATGAGAGTCCAAACAGCTGATAAAATCATCACAATAAT
The DNA here is from genome assembly GCA_027422415.1 of Schizothorax lantsangensis. Taxonomy (NCBI): domain Eukaryota; kingdom Metazoa; phylum Chordata; class Actinopteri; order Cypriniformes; family Cyprinidae; genus Schizothorax; species Schizothorax lantsangensis. The sequence goes on from CM049862.1 coordinate 7,799,217, forward strand.
CCACAAGTAATCCACACCACTCCAATCCATAAATTATTCTCTTGTGAAGTGAAAAATTGTTTGTAAGAAAAAAATCCATAATTAATGTTTTTACCTTCAAATTATTTTTAAAATATGCTTACATTCACTCTTAATCAAATGCCTAATATTTTTGAAATACCTCAGTTTCTTGTCTCATCACATTCTGTTACGAATTACACAAATCACATAAATTACAGCCTATATTTTCAATTCAAAAGTGAAATTTGACAGAAAAACTTAAGTAGTTTGCATCATTTGATATTACTGTTGGTTTATTCTGTCATTTAAGATTTCATTGTAAAGCTGTTTTCAAATATTAAATGTTTTTCCACTGGCAGATATTTGTTCTTGATCTAATCATAAATTCACTTCATTTTGATACATTTTTCTGTAAGAAAGACTTATTTTCTTATCTTCTTATGTCATTTTACATCTCAAAATATTAATTTAAGAATCTTTAGACATTTGCACTAGAAAACAAGACAAAAATACAAAGGAATAACTTTTTTATCAGAAGTTATTTTCATATTCTAATGTTTGGGAGCAGAGCTATTCAAGCCATTAAAGCAATTTTTTTGTGAATTAAATCAAGTTATGGAGATCTGTAGGAAATTGTATTTTCAAACTTTGAACCTTTGTTAACAAAAGACATTTACATTTAGTGACCATATTGGCACATTGTGTTTCCTTCAATATATTCCTTCAGTTCTCTTTCTACTTCTTAAAAGGTCTTAAAAGGCATTTTAAAAAGTCTTAAATTTACCATTATAAAACTTTTAGAAACCCTGATAAAATTTGTCCAAATGGCAATATTTAAAGTCTCAAAGTCCTATGATTGCTCTATGTGAGAAACAGACTACAGTTAAATTATTTACGGAAAATCCTTGGTCACCATACACTTTCTTATATTTAATTGTCTAGTGCAGCTTGGATATTCTGCTATAATTTCTCCTTTTGTTTTCCACAGAAGATAGAAAGGCATACAGGAAATGAAGACAGACTGTTATTTTGGTGAACTATTCCTTTAAGAGAGACTCTTACGAACTATACTTGACAGTGGTTTGTTTTGCTCTGAAAATGCAAGCGCAGGGTCCACTGTTTGCCATCTTATCTGTTATCGCAGGGCAGATAAACTAGAAAGCCAAGGTGATCTCTATTCACACAAACAGAAACTCAAAGGCGCACAATACATCTTGTCTGCCCTGTAAACTTGCTTTATTCTAGTTTTACCAGTTGTACCGTAGTTGCACAGGTCCAAGGTCTAGGCATTTTGGGTTAACCATTGTATGTAAACATGTTTAGGGATTACGCAGTCATGCACCGCTTGATCTTTCCATTTCTTGCTGCTTATGAGATCTCTTGAGCTCCTAAGGTGTGACGCACACTGCAGAAAGTCTCTCGTAGGCGTCCACAAATTTTACCTTGTATCTCTTTCATTGATTCGTGACTCATCAATCATTCCAGAAATGCTCTTAGAAACCAATGCATTCCAGCACTCAGAAACCTTCAACAAACAAAGGCACCATTGGCATACTGTAGTTTGCTTATGCAAACTAGTAATCAGTCACGCATAAGTGGTCTATTTTATGCATACTCTGTATATATTATTATTTGATTATTGTGTGGGCATTATGTTTGGTATTAATGTAATGTAATATTGGGCTTTAAGCAGATAGTCGTTATCCAGCTTTCTTGCTAGCACCTTTGTGTCCATATTTGGTCCCAAAAATTGAATTATTTTCAATTATGATATGATACCATTGTTTTTAATTGAATTAAAGGGATAGTTCACCAAAATATGAACAATCTATAATCACTTACTCCCCATCATGCTGTTTGAAACCCATAAGACTTCAATTCCTCTTCGAAACACAAATGAAGATATTTTTAATAATGCAACTTGAGAGATTTTGTGTCCTTTCATTGAAATCCAAGTTTTCTGAAGAGACACGATCAATTTATATAATGAACGATTTAATATAGGCTTATATTTGCATACAAAAATTGATCCACACACACGGAGAACATCAGATATGATAAACAGAAGATCAACTGTACTTCACACTCGAGAATAAAACCTGTGGGTTATCTTTAATCACACTATGCTGCCACTGGCTATACTTATGTTTTCATTATTAATAACAAGATATCAAACACTTGTTTAGATCTAAAACCAGTTGAACAAAATGAGGTCAGGTGCTTTGCTCGAGCTGAATTGTCATAAACAATTTATAACTGGCATGACAACACTGATATTTCAGTTATCTCCATTTTATTGATCATGAAGTGCCACATTACCTGGTGACATATTTGCTAAGTTCAGTGTAATATGGGGCAGCTGTTGTTTGTGTCAGAGGTTAAACCACACTACAAGACTTATGATGCCACTGTTATCAGATCTTTTTTTCAGTGTTTTCTCATTGAAATAGACGAAGCTGTACTGCTTGTTAACTACATAAAGGTAGTTAATAGATGCATGGAGGCGTTGTCATGATGGTCGCCGAGTCAACTGGTAACCGTTTGTGTGCAGGAAGTCAGAGTTAACACAGGAAATAGCAGGATGTGACTTGTCTCGTTCACTGTATCATATTTCCTCTTTTTAATAGTGGCGGTGGGGAAGGCTCTCTGGACAGGCTCCTCTCATCCGTCAACACCAGCCTGTCGCCACGAAAACGAACCACCAGCCAGTGCAAATCAGAGCCTCCACTGCTGCGGACCAGTAAGAGAACCATCTACACCGCCGGCCGCCCGCCGTGGTACAATGAACACGGGACCCAGTCCAAAGAAGCTTTTGTTATCGGTCAGTATATTAAAGCGCCCCGGGGAGGAAAAATCAATGCTAACTCATATGCCATCACAATCATCGTCAACCATCATCACGTGTCAATACTGGTCTCTTTGTACCCACAGGGCTTTGTGGAGGCAGTGCTTCAGGCAAAACAACAGTTGCTCGTAAAATTATCGAGGCCTTGGATGTTCCTTGGGTGGTTCTTCTGTCAATGGATTCTTTCTACAAGGTAACAGGTCGTCTCATTGTAAATCACTCATGCATTAAACGTCCCTTCAACAGATATCAGTGAATTGGGTGATCTGGGAAATCACACCCATTTCTATGACAGCCCTGAGTTCTGTGCGAAGGGGAGTAGCATGCTTTTTTTTGGCCAATCAGAAACATTCTCTGGCTGTGATTGATTTTGCATCTTCATGTTTGCTGGCATGTCTTTTGTGGGCAGGGTTTTGGAGATAGCACTTATGGTATTGAAGAAAGTGAAACAGCAGAAACTACCGTAATGGCTGACAGAGCCTTTAAGACATAATGAAATGGATGCATATTTTCTTCTGTAACAATTCCTCGGCAAACTTGAAGTTTTTTGGCCCAAAACCCAGTGGTTTGTTAGGTTCCAGTGGCTGCATTTCTTAAGACCAATTTAAAGTACTACATAAAAATGTTCCTATGTGCAAGTCTTGAAAATTCTTAAGAAGTTCCCAAAAACTTTCTCAGGAGCATCTTATTTTTTTATCAACTCAATCAAAAACACCTCAACGCCTATGTATTTTGCTCTGCCTACAGATTACCATAATAATCATAGTTTTGTCATGATTGGGTATTCACTTTTTAATGCAGAATTCACTTTATTTAATGCACTGTGTATTCTAAATGGTTATTTTTAAAAAGTCTATCTCAAGATGGAGCGATGTGAATGTAGTCTCGCATAACCAGACCTTCAGACTAGCAGAAGTTCTGAACTATTATCACAGCTATTATTGGTCAATGGCCGTCCAGGAGGCCATCTGGCCGACATGTAAAGCAACCAATCACAGTTAGTTTTGTTCAGCGTCATGTTTAGGGGTGTGTAAACATAAAGGCGATGTCCCTACCATAACAGACCAGCGTACAACCAAAAAATAATTCAAGAATTTTGTACAAGTTTACTACAACATGGCGCTGAGTCTATGCCATAAACTTTTGAAAAACCAGCGTTTGGATGATCCTGGTAAATGAACATATTCACAGTTGTAAATATAGCAAGTTTCCTCTTCCATGAGGGGGGTTTCACGTTAAAAGTTTTCGTTTCCAGGCGGACCATACATTTTTTTTATCTTGAAATCCTGGAGAATTCAACCAATCAGATGACGACTTTGAAACTCCCAAAGTGCTTCCCATTTTGTGTGTCTTATGCATCAGATGTTCAGTGGGTGATTGTGAATATGTCCTGTCTATGTACAGTCTCATATTTACTGAGCGGACCAAAATATATTGGTTGTTACTGAATTGGAATTCAGCAAAAAGTCACATGTATAATCATGACCGATCATTGTATTTTTGCACTACTCCCTAGTAATATTAATATGTATTATGTGCAGGGCGTTATTTAATATGCCTCACGTCAGTGTTGGCAAGTACAAACCCGATTCCAAAAAAGTTGGGACACTGTACAAATTGTGAATAAAAACAGAATGCAATGATGTGGAAGTTTCAAATTTCAATATTTTATTCAGAATACAACATAGATGACATCAAATGTTTAAACTGAGAAAATTTATCATTTTAAGGGAAAAATAAGTTGATTTTAAATTTCATGGCATCAACACATCTCAAAAAAGTTGGGACAAGGCCATGTTTACCACTGTGTGGCATCCCCTCTTCTTTTTATAACAGTCTGCAAACGTCTGGGGACTGAGGAGACAAGTTGCTCAAGTTTAGGAATAGGAATGTTGTCCCATTCTTGTCTAATACAGGCTTCTAGTTGCTCAACTGTCTTAGGTCTTCTTTGTCGCATCTTCCTCTTTATGATGCGCCAAATGTTTTCTATGGGTGAAAGATCTGGACTGCAGGCTGGCCATTTCAGTACCCGGATCCTCCTCCTACGCAGCCATGATGTTGTAATTGATGCAGTATGTGGTCTGGCATTGTCATGTTGGAAAATGCAAGGTCCTCCCTGAAAGAGACAACGTCTGGATGGGAGCATATGTTGTTCTAGAACTTGGATATACCTTTCAGCATTGATGGTGCCTTTCCAGATGTGTAAGCTGCCCATGCCACACGCACTCATGCAACCCCATACCATCAGAGATGCAGGCTTCTGAACTGAGCGCTGATAACAACTTGGGTTGTCCTTGTCCTCTTTAGTCCGGATGACATGGCGTCCCAGTTTTCCAAAAAGAACTTCAAATTTTGATTCGTCTGACCACAGAACAGTTTTCCACTTTGCCACAGTCCATTTTAAATGAGCCTTGGCCCAGAGAAAACGCCTGCGCTTCTGGATCATGTTTAGATATGGCTTCTTTTTTGACGTATAGAGTTTTAGCCGGCAACGGCGAATGGCACGGTGGATTGTGTTCACCGACAATGTTTTCTGGAAGTATTCCTGAGCCCATGTTGTGATTTCCATTACAGTAGCATTCCTGTATGTGATGCAGTGCCGTCTAAGGGCCCGAAGATCACAGGCATCCAGTATGGTTTTCCGGCCTTGACCCTTACGCACAGAGATTGTTCCAGATTCTCTGAATCTTTGGATGATATTATGCACTGTAGATGATGATAACTTCAAACTCTTTGCAATTTTTCTCTGAGAAACTCCTTTCTGATATTGCTCCACTATTTTTCGCCGCAGCATTGGTGGAATTGGTGATCCTCTTCCCATCTTGACTTCTGAGAGACACTGCCACTCTGAGAGGCTCTTTTTATACCCAATCATGTTGCCAATTGACCTAATAAGTTGCAAATTGGTCCTCCAGCTGTTCCTTATATGTACATTTAACTTTTCCGGCCTCTTATTGCTACCTGTCCCAACTTTTTTGGAATGTGTAGCTCTCATGAAATCCAAAATGAGCCAATATTTGGCATGACATTTCAAAATGTCTCACTTTCAACATTTGATATGTTATCTATATTCTATTGTGAATAAAATAAGTTTATGAGATTTGTAAATTATTGCATTCCTTTTTTATTCACAATTTGTACAGTGTCCCAACTTTTTTGGAATCGGGTTTGTATATGAAATAGTGTTACTAGCCTGTAGGTCGGTAACCTTTTTCTATTAATTCTAACAATTCCTGCAAATGCGATATGGTTTGGCACAATTATCAAACCGCGAAGACTGCATTGTAATTATATCAATTCTATCTGCTGCGCTTCGTGTTTCAGAGTGAAACGCTGTGATCTTTTCACGTGAGCTGCTCATGATAAGTGTTTTCGGTGTTCACGGTAAATGCAGCTCCACATGAGCTCTGTCTCCGCAAGTGCTGTGAGTTTGAGTCTCAAAGTGAATTTAAAATGCGCAACATGCACAAGACGTCTCCCAAGTTTCTATGTCAGAAAAAAAGAAACATTTTAAAAGAGAAGTTTCCCTGCAATTTTTCACCAAAATAAAAGCTCTATGGATGAAAATTAAGATTTTTTTTTTTTTAATTATTTAAATGTTTTCAAGATTTAATTATACAAATTATAAAATACTTTACAGTTCAAAGTATTATAATATATTTTTATTGAATTAATTGAAGAAAGAAACAAACAAACAAACAAAGAAAGAGAAAAAAAGAAAGTAAAATAATATTAATAATGATCATAAAAATTGCAATTAGATGTTTCCCCAAATAGTTTTTCCTGTTTTAATGGCCAGTAAAAATATTTATGGCCAGTATAGTCACGAACATTGGCAGGTGTGGCAAAATGTTAGTTTTAGGCCCTGATTACATGTATATGTAGTTAGTGTCATGTTGTAATGTTAAATATTTGAAACGACCCAATCAATTAAATAGCTTTGGGGATTTTAAGACAAGTTGGAGGTTCTAACTCTCTAAATTCTAACTTTTCGAGGTTATTTACAATTACTTTTTCTGTCCAGCACTTCAAATTCTTAGGTATTCTCTTAAGAACAATCTTAAGAAAAAAGATTACAAACTTAAGAAATGTTATGTTATAAATATTAAAAAGTGTCATCTTTTTGAATTTTGTGAAAATCTGTGTGGAAATTCAGTTAACCATCATCCAGATGTGAGAATATAAAAGCTCTATCCAGAGATACGAAATCTTTTATGCATCTGTTCTCATAAAGAGAGAGAGAGCAGACACGAGCCATTAGTGTGCTTTGTTATATAATCCATTAAATCCTTGAGGCAGCTAGTGACTTTACAGCACAGTGAGCAATCTCAGATCCTCTCGCACATCTCAGGTGTGCTGAGAAACTCAAGCGTCTTTACTGTGGCCTGCAGCATTAAAACACGAGCCGTTATGTCTTTATGATGTTTGAGAGAGCTGTGCTGTCATGTGAGTGTTGAGTCTGCAGAGGAACAGCACTGTCAGGTGGATCAGAGCCGCTATTCTAGACTAGTTTATCAGCTGTTGTATATCTGAAGAGAAATCATTACATTTATATGAGGAGGAACAGGCAGAATTGCACAGCTAAAGCAGTAAATGGCCTGTGAGTGTGTGTTTGTGTACATGTACAGTGCACAGCATAAATGAGTACACCCCCTCTGAATAAATATAAAATATGTATTTTCTTAATGATCACAAATATAATTCATGGAAAGATGGCAAAATTGAAATGTATTAAACATATACTTAATAAAAACAAAAAATATATGCCAACATTTTTTGTAAGATAAGTAAATTAGCCAATTTAGTTTAAATGAAGGACTGCAGAAATGAGTACACCCTAGATTTAATTCAGCAAATGTATAATATTCTAGTACTTAGTATGTCCTCCAGAACTTTAAGTATACTGCTCTGACCCTTCTTGACACTGAGTGTACAAGTTCATGACAAATTTTCACATTTGTCCTGTTTAACTCCTGGAGGACGACCTCCTTAAATGCTCTGGTCTTTAATGGCAAGTTTTGCTCAGCTCGTCTCTACAGAATCCCCCACAGCTGCTCAAGAGCGTTAAGACTGAGTGAAATACATGTCCACTGAAGGATTTTCACCTTGGGAGAATGAATATCTTCATTGTCATGCTGAAAAAATGCCCAATAATGCAGGGAATGAGGGGAGGGTAGCATCTTCTGTTTCAAGTTTTTGTATTCCATTACACAGTAGTGTGTGAATTCATGACAGCGTTGATAAAGCACAACTCCCTCATACCTTCAGCACTCATTCATCCCTATACAAGAGCTTTACTACCACTGAATGTCACTGTGGGTACCAAACACTTCTCACTGTACTCCTCCTCTAGCAACAACAGAACATTTTGGATGCTTTTGGATCCGAAATGATTGACTTGGTCTCTTGAGACCAGAGTATGGATTCCCAGAAGTCTCTATTTTGTAGATATGGGCCTTGGAAGAGGTTAAATGAGTTTATTTTGCTTTGGCTACAGTAGGGTAATTCTAGTGGTGACAACAACCATGCATGTCACTTCTGCAGGCTGCGTCATACTCTGTGAGATAAAGTGTCACTCTTTTTATAGCTTTTGCCAGCTCTGAGACACTTGCATGTTATTTCTCCTGCTCTTTTTCTAGCAAAAATTCACTCATCACTAAATGAAAACTTAAAGTAAAGACCTGATTATTTCAGGAGCCTTGTCACAAGTTCATTGTTTTTGAATGTCTGTGCTACTTCTGCTATATTTTGACACTTAAAACAATAATTTGGTATTCCTCTTGTACCATTGTCCTCTTATGCTAGGGAATAAGTCACCTAGTAGTTCTCTCCCAACTGGTTCCACTGCTGCCAGCATTAAGTCTGAGTATGATTCAGAGGACTATGTAACACTTTTAATTGCCAGGAAATTACTGGTCTTTAAAAGTTTTGGTTCAATATACTCACCTGTTGATCAAAAATAGCCTTAAACATTTTTTTTAGTAACTTTCAGGAGGGTGTACTCATTTTTGCAACACAACATTTTATCACTGATAAGAAAATCTTATTTTGATGAATAATTTTAAAATTCTTCTTTGGTAATTGATCAAGCAGGCTTGTTGGAACATTATATCTCCAAAGAACCCTAACGTGTCATCTAAGTAAAGAGTATTTGCTGAATTTGTTAAGTATTAGAGGGGGTGTACTCATTTATGCTGTGCACTGTACCTGTGTGTAAATGTTCCTCCTAAATTTAGTTCAGCTGACCTTAGCCATGTGCCTGATGAGAGGACGGGGGGGTAATAATACCACACACTTCATTTGCTCAGCAGACTGGCACTGTGTCTGCATGCAGACTGGCAAAAATAAATACCTCCATGAAGACTGGAGGGTGTTTCAAGACGTTCTCTTGTCTGGAGAATATTACTTGAAAATGCAGCTCATATAGACAGTTCATACTGGAATTAATGTACTTAATATTGTTGTTTATAAAACAACCTAATGTCTAATTTTGTATGATATTTTTAAATTTTGTATAAATTATATTTTTTGAAATTGTGGAAAACCATACAATTCTATAAATTCTTACAACGTTTTTTGCCTTCACAAATAATATCTAGCCTCTGTCTCTACAAAATGTTTTTTTTATTCGTTTTAAATTGCTCAATTTTTAAAAAATCATGGAAATGTACACTAGTCAACATTTGAAGTGGATGAAAATCTTTCAAAGTTGTCCTAAAATCTAAAACCAAAATGCGTTTTTGTCTTAGGACAACTTTGATTACATTTTTTTTGATCCACTTCAAATGTTGACTACTGTATTAGTCAAAAGGTGTGAGAGCAATTTGAGTTTTTTTTTTTTTATTAATATTTAAATGTATGTATTTTTTTAATGTTTTGTCTTTTATGCTTACCATTTATGATTTTATGCTACATTTATCAAAAATACAGTAAAAACTGTAATATTGTCAAATATTATTTATTATATTTTTAATATTATTAAAAATAACTGCTTGCTTTTTGGATATATTTTAAAATATATCCAAAGCTGAATTTTACTCAAGTCTTCAGAAATCATTCAAATGTATAAATGTATTTTATTGTCACTTTTGATCATTTTAATTTAAAAGTAGCTAGATGATGATCTGCAGTAATAATAATAATATTTTTTCCCCCATGTATCATCAGATTGCTTTTGCTGTCATTTATATTGAAGTATGGCTGTGTTACAGTGATTTTTACCATAGTTTACCCCTTTGCATCATGTCTAACAGCACACCGTACCTGTGGTAAAACCACTGTAATGCACAAACACTCGTAGCTTGTAACATTTATTAAATGCATGATTTGCTGGAGGAACCTGGTGTTTTGTGTCTTGCTCAAGTACAGCGAGTTCATGGATCAGCCCTTGTCTGTTTTGAACCTACAACCTTTCAGTTAGCAGCCTTGATCTCTGACCAGAAGGCCACACCGCTGGCAGATATTTGAGCTGAAGTCAGAGGTGTAACCTTGGCGCGTCTGCTGTGACGTCTTTCCTGCAGGTTCTGACGGCCGAACAGCAGCTGCTGGCTGCTAATAACGATTACAACTTTGACCATCCAGATGCCTTTGATTTTGGCCTGCTGGTGCACACTCTCCGCAAACTCAAGCAGGGCAAGAGCGTGAAGATCCCGGTGTACGACTTCACCACACACGGACGGCAGAAAGAATGGGTGAGTGGAAACACACAGAGCGTGGAGAGCTGATCATCTGTAAACACATATCAGATGAACCTAGTTTGTGGGTTTGATGTTCCTCATTTTTCTACTCTGATTTGCTTAAAGTGTCATGTCTATGTAAATGTTGGGGAAGCTGCTTGGAAGCTGGTTTCTGATTTAAAAATGGCACCACTATGGTAAAGACACCTTGTAGTGGCTAGCTACATTTATAAGTCGACTTTTTGCTAAACTTGGTTGTGAGTTGATGAAAAAGCTATTAATTAATGAAATCATGAAAATGTAAAAAATTAAATAAATAATGAAGTCGTAAAAACAATGTAAATAATCAAATCGTAAATATGTAAATAAATAATTATTTGTTAAATAAATAATTGGAAATATAATTAAGTCTTTAAAATATAAAATTAAAATAAATAATTAAAAAATAAATATTTAAATCATAAAATGTAACAATTCAAATATATATATTTTTTTAAATCATAATTTACTCATTTAAATGAATAGTTTAAAATCCATAAAAAAATTACAATTAAAACTATTAAAAAAATAAATAGTAAAAAGTAATACAATTATAATTAAAATTAAAATGAATATTAATTATTTTTAAAAATTATTCATAAAAATGTAAACTGAAAATAAATAATTTTAAATAATAATTAAATCATAAACTTGTAAAAGTAAAATAAACCATTTTAGAAACTAAAAAAATATAAATTAAAATGCTTTCTTAAAAAAAGCTGAAATATTTTGTTTACCTGCATGTTGTATGACCATTAACCGACACCAGAGAGCCTTGAACATGCAAATGTATTTACATTATTAAAATATTGCCTTAAAATCAGGAGTACTTTAAGTTATTATTTTAGGTCAAAGGCCAAAAACTTTAATAAGCCCTGTTATATGCAAACAAAAAATTGCTAACCTCTAGTCTTTAACTAACAGAAGCTAATAAAAGCTGCATTAGCTTTTTAATTAACTAATATTACACAATATAATCTGAGCATTTCAGCACGCAGGCCTTCATCAGGATTTATAAGAAGCCTGTGTGCTAAAACATGTTTTAAAGTTTACTTTCTATACTAGAAACACAATAATTATACAAACAATAACTATTTTGCTAAAAACTAAACTTTGCTGCTATTGTTAATGAATGTTTATCTGCTTGCAGAAAACGGTGTATGGGGCCAGCGTCATTATATTTGAGGGCATCATGTCATTTGCAGATAAAGAGCTGCTGAAGGTAAACATCATAAAATATTTCATAATCTGGTTATTGCTTGTTTTTCTCCACCTCAATGACCTCAGTGACCTGTGTTTCAGTTGCTAGATATGAAGATCTTTGTGGACACAGATTCTGACATCCGGCTGGTACGGAGGCTCAGGAGGGACATCACAAACCGCGGCCGGGACATCGAGGGGGTGATCAAACAGTACAACAAGTTTGTGAAGCCAGCTTTTGAACAGTACATCGAGCCCACCATGAGACTGGCAGATATCGTGGTGCCACGTGGTCAGTTTGCTTTGACAGATGTCAAGCGCATTGCATTATGGGATACAGTGTGCTCTGTTTTGCACTGCACTTTTTGTCAGTTGTACAGAAATTTCACAGTGCACATGTTGGATACTGTAGCAGTAGTGCTAGTCTGATTTAGTAAAGCTTAGTTTGAATTCCTGTTCTTTATTTCCTGTAGGTGGCGGCAACATGGTGGCCATTGATCTTATAGTGCAGCACGTTCACAGTCAGCTGGAGAAGGTAAGATCTACAGACATGTTCAGAAGATTTCTTGTAATATCTAGCAGTAGACAGCACAGTATAGGCAATCGCAGATTTAAAGCATCATTTCATCATAGTGGGTCTGGTTATGAAGAATTGCAGATGTCTAATATTGCCCCCTTCTGGATGAAAAATTATTTTACTTATAAACTCGTTGTAGACAAAGTGGTTCTGTTGTCTTGATGGCTCCCCATTGTCAAACACAATATTCCAGGCCACCTATTTAATAACATTTTAACTGAAACATAATATATAACTATAGTTATATTAACTATAATATTTAATTGTAAAGTTAATAAAAAATATATAGAACTAATAATATTAAACTATCATTCAGAAGTTTAGTTGACATTTGCAATTTGTAAGTTGACATTTTGTGTAAAAAAATTTTTACAATACATGTACCATTATATTTTTCGTTGTTTTCTTTTTTTCTTTTTAAATTTACAATTAAATATATTATTTCATGCTATTTTAACAGATAATGGGAGTGTCTATAAAGGTAAATTAATTCCATTCAAGAACATATGGTCTTCAACTAAATAAATAAAGAGTAAATAAAATATCATAAATTTAATTTGATTATGAATTATTCTAACATTTTAATTAACTTAGATTTTAATGTATTTATAATATTATAATAAAAAAATATATTTAAATCATTAAAGGTCCTTGCACACCGAGTCTGAAATTTTTGTATGCGTTTTTTCTTTTTTTTTTTCGTTTTTCGTTTTTTCCTTTCCTATCAAAATGCTGTTACGGATGCGAAAACGCAGAAAATCAAACCTGATCCGAATTTTTTTATGACGGACGAAAGTTTCGGAGGCAGTGTGTAAACATGATTGACACAACGTGAGGTCGTATTTATTTTTTTACGTGTGTAAAATTCAGACGAAAATTTCAGACAAATTTCAGATAATCATTCCACCAATACTGCAATACATTTCAGGAGAAAATCAACATTTTAATTATCAAAGAAGATTCTTATTCCTTGTGTAGACATCTTCATTAATATTTCCTTTATAATGCAGCAATGTGTTTTGTTGATTATGAAAATTTTATTCATCTTGATTGTTTCCTCCTAAATGTTTTTCCTGAGATTTATTAGAGCAATATTCAGTGTGCGGCGTGCACCTCATGAGAAGTAGTTTTAATAACGCTTGTGCATCTTGGATTGAGAATGCTTTGTAGTGGACTAATATTTGACTTGTCATGTGGTTTGTATCGTTGACTGTAATATTAAACAGCAAATGATGTAACTCATTTTCAGGCCCACAGGGAATTCAGATTTCACCAAAATTCAAACACACTGTACATGTTCCCCAGCCTTTTCATGTTTGCTAAATATTTTGATAAATTTGATGATATTTTCAGCTATTACTAAGAAAGTAATACTCTCAGCTCAATGAAATCATTCCATAGAATCCCACAGATTTTTTCCTAAAATCAGCTCAAAAAGTCCCTTTAAAGCAGATTCTGTGTGGGCCTGCTCATTTTCTGTAATACTGGTGACACGTTTTGTTTGGCCGTGCTTCCTCACCACACTGGATTATTCTCTCTTCCCCTCTTGCTCTGCTCGTGGTGGCACAGCGTGAACTCAACGTCAGGTAGAGTAGCACTGCTCATCTTCTCACTTCCTGTCACTAACTGCACAGAAGTTTCCCCTCGGCACTGATCTGGGCTCAGTCCTGACAATCAGATTCAGAACTTATAATGATATTCAGAGCAATCACAAATGCAGGAGTGAGAAAACTGGCCTTAGATCAGTCTGTGGGGAGAACTTATACCAGCCTCTCAAACTGTGGCCTTCACAGCACGATGGGATCTTTCCTCCTCCTGAGCCCTGCTGCACTTCCTGTACAGACCAAAAGAGGGTAGCGTCTCTTTATGTTGACTGCTCATTGTCACATTGGTCTTTATGAGCATTGGTGTGGTTGTTTTTTAAATAATGAATCAAGTGAATTTTAATTAGCATGAAGACACGTGTCATATTTTACCTCGACATATTTTTTTTATTTTGTTTTTAGTTTATTTTCATTTAATTCAGTGTTGTTGTTGTTGTTATTATTATTATATTTTAATATATTAGTATTAGTATTATTCATATACTAATATGATGTTTATTAATATTTTGGATTAGCTTTTATCTTTATTTTCAGTTTTCATTTTAATATTAGTTTGTTTTGGCAACTTTGTTAGGCTCTTTAGTTTGTTTAAAAGTAGTTCTTATTTCAGTTATAATTTTAGTTTTAGTACTTTTTGTACGTCAGTTTACATTTAACATTTAAATTTAAAAAATATTTAAAAATTAATTTAAATTTCAATATTTAATTTTACATTTTAAATATTTAATGTGTGAATAATGTATAAATTATTAAATGTAATCTATATACGTAAAATTATTTTTTTAGTATTAATTTTAGTACTTAAATTTAAGCTTATTTCAGTTAGTTGTCAAGGCAGAATTTCTATTACAGAATTTTTTTTTGTTTACATTTTCCATGCAGTTTTATACATTATTTCAGTAACTGCAATAATGCTGCTGCTGCAAAAAAAATTGTGTATATATATACATACACACACACACACACACACACACACACACACACATACATATATGTATATGTATGTATGTATATGTGTGTATATATATTTTAATTTTTTACAGCGTTATTTCAATGGCTGAAAATGAGTTTCTACTTTAGTTTCAGTTAGCAGTAAAAACATTTTATTTATTTTTATTTTACTAAATATAATAATTTCATTTTTATATTTATTTTTATACATTTTATATTGTTTAATTGCATTTATTTATTTATTTTATGTATTTATTTATTTTTTATTTGGGGGTAAGATATGACCTGGAAGTGTTCTTGACTGGTTTTACAAGATCATTCTTGTTTCTCATTAGCGTGGGGAAAAAAATTGGCATTGTCTAAAAATAATAAAAGGGTCAAGCTTTATTATATATAGACCCACACTGATATATTCACAGCCATGATGTTTGGGAAACCACAAACCAGAACTGATCAATCCAGTACTGCCCAGCAGTAGAGCATCATGGGATGGATGTCTCATGGCATGATATAATATGGGAGGATAGATGCTCAGCGCTGCAGTCAGGAGGGAGGCAGATACCTTCTGTTTTTCCATCCTTCAGTGTTTTACAGCAGACACCCTCCCTGCATGCCGCATCTAAAAATACTCTGCTGTCTTCCTCCCCTTGACCTCTCTTTCTCTTACTTTCTCTTGCTCTTTCTATCTTTCCCCTCTCGTTCTCTCTCTCATGGTTGTCTCTGTAGCTATTGTTGAACACAGCGTCTCGCACGCACTGAAGTTTCCTATGTCTACTACAAAGAGTTTCATTTTTCCGTTGGGCTAGAAACGACAGCACATGAGTGTGTGTGAGAGAGAGAGAGAGAGACAGAAAGGAGAGGAAGAGAGAGAGAGAAACATGAGGAAGTACAGCCCCCGACACAGGATGTAGCAGACCTTTGTGTCAGTGAGAGTGAATGAGAGGATGACAGCTACAACAGGACTCACAAAATCTGATATTTTTAAAAAAAAATATATATATATTTGCATGGTACTGTCACGGCTTGCACAGGTTAAAGAAATGGTTGACTTAAAAATATAAATTCATCATTTATTCATTTTATGTCATTCTAAACTCACATCTTTTAGGGCTGGGTATCACATGTTACCTCACAACACATGATACAAATCTCACAATACTATGCGCCGTGATGCATCATCACAATATTATAAATGGATTGTGATTGAAACTGAGAGACTGAGTGTGCCATGAATCTCTCTGGTGCCGATCACTTCACTTTTTCCGTATTATGGCTACTCTTTAAAACAAAAATGTAGGCATTTTTAATGAAACTTGAGAAATATCTGTCTCCACTGAAAGTCTGTTCCACCAAAATCTTGACGATTCAAATAATTCATAAAAACATTAAAAGTATCTCATATGAGTCAAGCGGTTTAATCCACGATTGCTTTATAAGATGAACAGATTTAATTTAGGCCATTATTCACATGTAAACACTGATCAATGCACAGATATATCAAATATATTAAACAGATGCTCAAACATGCGTGACTGTGAGTAAATGACAGAATTTTCATTTTTGGGTGAACTATCACTTTAAGAGGAGGTCAGTGCCATCAGACTTAATTTGTTCCATTACTAATCGTCATTGACATCAAACCTGTCATAACTCTTCATATTTGAACGTGTATGAAAGACTTAAATTTCCATCAGTTCCCCACGTAGGCTACCGTAAGGCTTCAGACGACTTGTATCACATCACATTTCTACAGTGTGGAAAAAATTATTTGATCCCCTGCTGATTTTGTACCTTTGCCCACTGACAAAGAAATTATCAGTCTATAATTTTAATGGTAGGTTTATTTGAACAGTGAGACAGAATAACAACACAAAAAATCCAGAAAAATGCATTTCAAAAAAGTTATAAATTGATTTGCATTTTAATGAGTGAAATAAGTATTTGACCCCTTCGCAAAACATGACTTAGTACTTGGTGGCAAAACCCTTGTTGGCAATCACAGAGGTCAGATGTTTCTTGTAGTTGGCCACCAGGTTTGCACTCATCTCAGGAGGGATTTTGTCACACTCCTCTTTGCAGATCCTCTTCAAGTCATTAAGGTTTCGAGGCTGACGTTTGGAAACTCGAACCTTCAGCTCCCTCCACAGATTTTCTATGGGATGAAGGTCTGGAGACTGGCTAGGCCACTCCAGGACCTTAATGTGCTTCTTCTTGAGCTACTCCTTTGTTGCCTTGGCCGTGTGTTTTGGGTCATTGTCATGCTGGAATACCCATCCATGACCCATTTTCAATGCCCTGGCTGGCTTCAGTGCCCTGGCCCTGACGGTACATGGCCCCGTCCATTGTCCCTTTGATGCGGTGCAGTTGTCCTGTCCCCTTAGCAGAAAAACACCCCTAAAGCATAATGTTTCCATCTCCATGTTTGACGGTGGGGATGGTGTTCTTGGGGTCATAGGCAGCATTCCTCCTCCTCCAAACACGGCGAGTTGAGTTGATGCCAAAGAGCTTGATTTTGGTCTCATCTGACCACAACACTTTCACCCAGTTCTCCTCTGAATCATTCAGATGTTCATTGGCAAACTTCAGACGGGCCTGTACATGTGCTTTCTTGAGCAGGGGGACCTTGCGGGCGCTGCAGGATTTCAGTCCTTCACGGCGTAGTGTGTTAGCAATTGTTTTCTTGGTGACTATGATCCCAGCTGCCTTGAGATCATCAACAAGGTCCTCCCGTGTAGTTCTGGGCTGATTCCTCATGATCATTGAAACATGATCATGAGGAATGATCAATGATCATGACGTTCTCATGATCATTGAAACTCCACGAGGTGAGATCTTGCATGGAGCCCCAGTCCGAGGGAGATTGACAGTTATTTTGTGTTTCTTCCATTTGTGAATAATCGCACCAACTGTTGTCACCTTCTCACCAAGCTGCTTGGCGATGGTCTTGTAGCCCATTCCAGCCTTGTGTAGGTCTACAATCTTGTCCCTGACATCCTTGGACAGCTCTTTGGTCTTGGCCATGGTGGAGAGTTTGGAATCTGATTGATTGATTGCTTCTGTGGACAGATGTCTTTTATACAGGTAACAAGCTGGGATTAGGAGCATTCCCTTTAAGAGAGTGCTCCTAATCTCAGCTCCTTACCTTTATAAAAGACACCTGGGAGCCAGAAATCTTGCTGATTGATAGGGGATCAAATACTTATTTCAATAATAAAAATGCAAATCAATTTATAACTTTTTTGAAATGCGTTTTTCTGGATTTTTTTGTTGTTATTCTGTCTCACTGTTCAAATAAACCTACCATTAAAATTATAGACTGATAATTTCTTTGTCAGTGGGCAAACGAACAAAATCAGCAGGGGATCAAATAATTTTTTTCCCCCAATGGAAGTGTTTTTTTTTTTTTTTTTTTTTTTTTTGGAGAAGCAGCTGGGATATTTTACTTCTTTTGTATTCCATGATGACTAAATTGTCCTTTTGGGTGAACTGTACCTTTAAAATGAGACTGAATGGCACAATCAGTGCTGGATGATTTGCCCACAGAACATGCACACTGTGTGCTGAAGTGCTGTTCGCAGCTGTCACACTCTTGTTCCTCATGTGAGTCATGTGACTGCCTCATCCTCCTTCACCTGATAGTGTGTGACGTCTCTCTTCTTTTCCTTCTCTTCCTGTTGTCATTGTCTGTTTGTCTGTTGTTTGTCACTTCCCCCACAGAGAAAGCTCCGCTGGGATATGTGAGGAGATTTGCTTATGATTTTTTTTTTTTTTTATGTTTTATGCTGTTGTATTACAAACCATAAGTAGAACAGCAGGGATCTTGGTGTGATTTCCAAAGACTGCATATTGTCACATCTGTGTTTTAATGAAGCATCTAATTTAAATGTAAAGCAATGACATGACTGTTCTTCTTGAGTTTGTCAGAGTTTACATTGAAGGCGGTGTTTTGTTTGTGACAGGATGCAGTCTTTGACCAGAGTGCTTGTGAAATTGAATCATGGGTTACTCCCAAAAAAGCCTGACCTACTCAGAGCTCATGAAGCTTTCTAACAGATGTGATTAACCAATAGTCTTCAAAAAGTATTTGAACACTTAATGCATATAGCTATGTTTGTTTGAAAGTTTGGGCTTGGTTTTAATTTTTTTATGTTTTTGAAAGAAGTCTGTTATGCTCAGCAAGACTGCTATTTATTTGATCAAAAATACAGTAAAATATTGTGAAATATTACAATTTATAATAACTGTTTTCTATATGATTATATAGTAAAATGTAATTTATTTCTGTGATGCAAAGCAGAATTTTCAGCATCATTACTCCAGTCTTCAGTGTCACATGATCCTTCAGAAATTATTCTAATATGCTGATTTGCTGCTCAAGAAACATTTATTATTATCAATGTAGAAAACAGTTGTGCTGCTGCATATTTTTGTGGAAGTGACATTTTTCAGGATTATGTGATGGATAGAAAGTTCAAAAGAGCAGTGTTTATTTGAAACTGAAATACTTTACAAATTAAAAGTCTTTACTGTCACTTTTGATCGATTCAATGCATCCTTGCTAAATAAAAAAAATTAAAATAAAAACTACTGACCCCAAACATTTCAACAGCCCAACCTTATGAACAAAACATTTCACTAAACGAAACTTTAAAATGTAAAACTAATACAATGAAAAGAAGTGGTAAAATACGTTTGGGGGCCACCATATACACATATCTAAACACTAATTCATAGACGGGTCAGTTTTTCATTTGGAGATTGTCCTTTGGTTCTCGGTTATATAAATCATTCCTGTATGCTTCTAAATCCTCGCTTCACGCTCTCCTCTAACATTGCTTTAACGTTTGAATGATAGCGTTTGGGTGACACTTGTAGCTATTGTGTGAGCATGTGTCTCTCCGCCTGTGTAGTGCTGGAATGAACGTATCTTTTAATTCCACTGCATTGACGACTTCCTGTCTGTTTGTGTCTCTTGACGGTGATAATGGTAACAGGGCAGCCCTGGCGTCTGCCCATCAGGCCCAGCCCCTTCCGCAGACCCTCAGTGTTCTGGAGAGTACGCCGCAGGTCCGCGGCATGCACACCATCATCAGGTCAGACACACACACACACACACGTATGTGCCGCAGCAGTTTACTTCACACATCTCACAGCAGTGTGTGCATTGTGTAAAACTCAGCAGTACTTAGAGTTTCCAGACTAACTGTACAGCATCTCATATGGCTGTCCAGAGTGAAGTAAAATGGAAAGACCTTATGCAAAACACAATTATAGTTTTGATGCTTATAGTTCGAAAATGTCTATTGTATAAAAGTAGACAAAATGTCCAACAATATGCCAATTTTTTACATAACGTATGAAAAGAAAATTCAGTTTTGTACATACAATCAACAGCAAGAGGTAACATCATATGTGCTATTGGAGTTTTTAAGCTTAGCTTTTTTTCCGGGGTGTTTTTTTGTTTGTTTGTTTTTTTAGTTTAGGTTTCATTTTGTTTGGTTTTATTTTGTAGTTGTTGTTGTTTTTGGTTGGTTATATTGTTTAATTTTTTTTGCATAGTTTTGTTTTATGTTTGTAGCTCTTTCTTTCTTTCTTTTATTTAAGATTAATCTTTTAATTTAAGCTTAAATTTGTTGCCTTTGTTTGTTTTTTGGGGGGGGTTTGGTTTTAAGTTTAGTTTTTTCTTTTTTTGGTTTTATTTTTGGTTGGTTTGTTTTGCAGTTTATTTATTTTGTTTAATCTTTAGTGTAGTTTTGCTTTCTGTTTTTAATGTTTTAGAATTTTTTGGTTTGTTTTGAATGGTTTTGTTTTTACTTATTTTTTTTTTTTTTTTTTTTTTTTTTTTGCTTCTTTCTTTTTCTTTCTTTCTCTTTAAATGTTTTTTTTTTTCTCCTCACCCTCTCAGAACATACTAGTGACCCATTATTGGGTAGAAATTGTCCCTCCCCCTCATACTGCCTGTGACCAACTACCAATATCAAGAAGGAGAAGCCAGTGGCTGAAATGTACTCATTTTGAAAGTTTTTTTCGTTGCTTTCGTCCATGCGTGGTTATGCCAGGCTGTACCGTAAACTAACGGCTATTGCATGGTAAAATAGGGGAAGTCCTACTATATATCCTGCCTAAATACCTGTTAGGAAAATTGCGTTGGTCCATTTGTTTTATGAGGTCTTAAATGTCTGATTAACTATGTTAGATTAACTAGTAAAATATATTAATAATAGTAATACATTTAAATATATTATCTAATATATTTTGAATAAAATTTACAAGGTTATAAAAAATATCTTCCGTTTTAATTAGAATTTTTTTAACACGAATAAACACACAACTGTTTTAGTAAGTAAATTAATTTATCGTTCACACTTGTGTTGCAGAAATAAAGAGACCAGTCGAGATGAGTTCATCTTCTACTCCAAGAGGTTAATGCGGCTCCTCATCGAGAGAGCGCTGTCCTTCCTTCCATCTCAGGTGAGAAAAGAGTGACAGACCAAGCCAAGATGGAGGGATTGCTGGGGAATCTTAAGATCGACCTAATAATGGCACGCAAACGGATTTGAGCGTGTGGGCATGGAGACCTCGTCTTGAACATGGAAACTTGTCTCACTTGTCCACCGCAGTGGAAACTCAGACTAACTCAACAAACTCAACATGATAGAAATCGGCTTAGCAATGCGCAGCAGCAACACAGCGACCTTTACACTTAAAACGCTCACAGGAGAAGTGCAGTGAGCTAGTGAGCTTCATGATGTTGCTGCTGACATTTTACTGTGGCTTTTAATCAGAGAGGAAGATCAGTTTAGCTACATGTGATATGCCTGGACAAAAACAGCTTGACATTACAGTTTGTCTGTTATCTGCTGCAGGTTCACATTGTTCAGACCCCACAAGGAGAAGATTACGAGGGCCGAACCTTTCATGGGAAGAGGGTAAGAATATAATGTGTCTTTTTGTGCAATCTCTTGGTGCTTCAGCCTAATCAATCGGCTCGTTTGGGGATTTTCTCTGTCATACAGAAATGTCTTTGTTCTGTGTGGTGTTGAAAAGTTTAGGCCCTAAAAAGGAAATCACAGACTCTCCCTCTTTCTTGTTTTGAGCAGATTACGGGTGTGTCGATTCTCAGGGCGGGAGAGACCATGGAGCCCGCGCTTAGGGCCGTGTGCAAAGACGTCCGCATTGGCAAAATCCTCATCCAGACCAATCAGGACACAGGAGAGCCTGAGGTAATGCCCCTTTTGCTCTTACTACCCCCCAGAATTTACACACATCAGTTCAAGTACATTTTAAATTGATTTATTTATTTGGTAACACTTTAATTTAGGGACCAATTCTCACTGTTAACTAGTTGCTTATTAGCTGCATATTACTAGCATATCGGCTGTTTATTAGTACTTATAAAGCACATATTAATACCTTATTCTGCATGACCATATTTTAGATCCCTTAATCCTACCCAATACCTAAACTTAACAACTACCTTCCTAAATACTAATAAGCAGCAAATTAGGAGTTTGAGGCAAACATTGAAGTTAATAGTGAGAATTGGTCCCAAAACTAAAGTGTTGCCATTTGTTTATTTACTTATTTAAATTGTGTTTTATTTTAAAGATTATTGTTAAACGTTTTCTGAGCAAGACATTTCAGTGTTACAGTATTTTGTGTTATTAGTACAATTTATAGATATTTAGTAGTTTATAACATTTCTTTCTCTTTTTTTCTTTTTTTCTGCTTTAAAGTGTAGTATCGGTTTTCTTTTTTTTTTCCTTTTTTTGTAGTTTTTTTTTTTTTTTGGATTTGCAATCAAGTAATTCAAATTGTGATAAACCTCAATTTATTCATAGTTAACATTTAGTTTATTTTCTAGGAAAGAAAACGGAATATGTGAAAACATTGGTTTCAGCAATTTGTGTAGTTGACACATTATATATATATATATATATATATATATATATATATATATATATATATATATATATATATATAGTATATATATATACACACTGTATATATTTATAAAAAGACAATAAAAATACGAAATCTGTCTGCAGCAGTGCTCTAGTCTTACTCGTATCTTTCTGTTCTTCACAACAATCAGTGTTGCGGAGTAACTAGTTACATGCAGCACATTTATTTTGTAATTAAATTACATAACTCTAACTAATCTGTTGCAGTTACTGACAAAAAAATTTGTAATTAAATTACAATTACTTATGAAAATGTTAACGATTACAAAGTAATATATAAGTAAACCTGTACATCTGAATATTTTCACACACACACACACACCCACATACAGATCTTTCATAAATTGCAGACACCAGTGTTTCAGGAGTGTAGGACACAGAATAGGACACATGCTTATTCAATAACGGTTTTATTTCTTTTTGAGTTTATGTATATGCTTTATTTTTTAAGATTACATTTTTTTTAGATGCCAGTGTCTCCTGTCATAGCTATGCAAAGATTTGATTTCAAAAACAGTATCGTAGCTATTAAACTATTTTTTTATTATTTAAAATTTTAACCTCAGGACTATATAAAGTAAACAGCAGTGCTATAGTCTGAGTTTGTGGTGGCTGTGCCCTACTGTAAGGTTATCCCTGCCTGGTTTACATGTGTCAAAATGAATAATATTCAAAAAGTAATCAGTTATATGAAAAAAGTAATTAAAATAGTTACACTACTTATTACATTTCCAAAGTAACCTTCACAACACTGACAACAATATGATGCAGCAATGCAATTGTTTTTTTGGAGTACCACTCTTAACATATTCCCATTACCTGACATATACAGAAGCAGGTCATTTTCACCTTCAGTCATTTTGCACAATATAATATAGACTAAATATAATTTTAAAGAAATAAATATTTACATAATTGCATGAACTTATTAATTTGATTCGTTCATTTAGTCATGTTATTGCTGCACATTTCACTTGTCTTTTCTGTTGCCGTCCAGTTGCACTATTTGCGTCTGCCCAAAGACATCAGCGAGGATCACGTGATTCTGATGGACTGCACTGTGTCCACCGGAGCGGCAGCCATGATGGCCATCAGAGTTTTACTTGTAAGTTTGCATTTGAAGTAAATTCCTGCACACGACTGCAACACCTCTCGCCGTCTAATGGAACTGATAATGTGCAGTGGCACAGACACACACGCCTACTCAGGCACCACATGTAGAGCGGCCCAGTTTGTTTGTCTGTCAGTGTAGGCGTAGCAGAGAAACCTCACTAGCTGACAGCAGCCATAGAGCATGACATAACTTTACGCATTCTCACATATTAATTCTACAGAGCTGTATATATCAGTTTCTGTGACCGTTTTTGGCACCGGTGGAAGTTAAACAAAATAAACCCTCTGAGAACACACGGTTTACTCTCACACGTTTAAATATAATTCATTTACTAACACTGAAGATGCATGAACTAAAAAATATCTTCCACATCTGCGATTATATATTAAATGTAATACTTCTGTGGAGGAAATTACTTCTTTTTTTTGGGGGGGGGGATAAATGGCACACTGTTCAATATGAAAACTACAGGCAGAGAGTGGAGGAACAAGACTGTATTTTCTTCATGAGGGGTGTGTGTGTGTGTGTGTGTGTGTGTGTGTGTGTAGGATCATGATGCTCAGGAGGATAAGATCCTGCTGGTGTCTCTGCTGATGGCTGAGATGGGCGTCCATTCTGTGGCATACGCCTTTCCTCAGGTCAAAATCATCACAACCGCCGTCGACAAGAAGGTCAACGACCTGTTCCACATCATCCCCGGCATAGGTGAGACTCTGAACCCCAGCATTACTTTATCTGCTTGACTCTGGCTTTGTGTCCTAAAAGTTCTACACAAACAGGCCATTCTCACAAAACCAGCCTTGAGCATGTCTGGCTCATATTTCACCCCAAATCATACGAAAAACATGAATAAATTATACTTTGCTTAATGGAAAGTGAAGAGTTCTTACCTCTAGGACCTATAGGACCATTAAGGTTTTTGCAATGTGTGATTTTTGTTTCATAGTTATTACTTTATATATTAACCCTTTG
This sequence comes from Schizothorax lantsangensis, assembly GCA_027422415.1. Lineage (NCBI taxonomy): Eukaryota > Metazoa > Chordata > Actinopteri > Cypriniformes > Cyprinidae > Schizothorax > Schizothorax lantsangensis. The sequence goes on from CM049862.1 coordinate 7,824,159, forward strand.
ACGTGGATAATCGGTGTGATTAGAACATTCAGTGTCACATTTAGTATTTGTGTATTTATATGTTTGAAACCTAAAATAAACATCACGTGGTTGAAAACACTGAAAAGTAATGGCAAGCGGTGAGCGAGTCTCTCTAATGATTAGATGCTAAATTCAAATCTGCTTTCCCGCTTTGAGTTGAGACTCGCTCACCGCTTGTCATATCACAACTTTTCAGTGTATTCAACCACATTATGTTTTTGTTAGGTTTCAAACATTTAAATACACAAGATAGAATATAGATATAGACTCTTTAAAGGTCAGTTTACATGTTTTAAATCTGACAGACTCTGGTAACAGATAACCAGTTTGCAAAAAACTGTTTTAGAATTTTTATCATATGTAAATGTAAAACATCGTGTGTAATTTTAAATGTTGTATCTTTCGGTTTATTTGATTTTCAATGTTATTGTATTTCTGTAACTCTCGTATAACTCATGAAAATAGCCTCAGAAGCTGACATGGCATTAAAATCTGTATTACTATTTTCCAGTTTGTGAATATTTTGAATGAAAAGAAAAAACTTAAATAAACCCAATACATTGGTCATATACCAATACATATTGTGGATGCAGTGTGTCATGTGACAAACTCGAAAAACTCACACTGGGGACTCTGCTAGAATATTTAAACTCGAAGTATTCTATTTTAAATATCTTTAATATTGAGTAAGATCAGTTGAGGAAATGAAAATACTATTTTTACTGTTTTATTTAAAAAAAAAAATTATAATAATAATAAAGTAAGGAGAATCTAATGAGTATAATGAAAATTACAACTCTAAAACATCCAGACACATTACAGTAATGATAATTGTGAGAAAATGTGCTTACATTTTCATGATTTATTTATTTTTGTCCAGGAAATTTTGGGGATCGATATTTTGGCACAGATGCGCCTCCAGACTGGAGCGATGATGACATGGAAGAGCTCAGCTGCTGACGGGTGTCAGATCATCTCACCCGCTCAGACTGATGAAGCCAATCTGATAATCACGCCGGATATTTGTACATTATAAAATATTTTTATACTTTTTGGCACTCCCCAAACAGAAATCTTTTATGTGAAGTTTTTATTTGTGAAGGTTTTTATGTGATTTATTTAATAATATTTACAGTACTGTCGTCTAAAGTGTGTAATGTTTGATTCTGAAGCACGTGCAGTTGATTTATTGCCTTGTGTGTTTGCTGCCACTTTTGGAATATGATGTTTAGTATTTTTGGCACGTGTATGCCTCGTCATGGCAAACAGCGTGTCATTTTTATTATTGTACTCCGTTTCATGCAGCAGTCAAGCTTTCAGAGAGTAAAGTAAGACTCAAAGCGCTGCCTTGCTACACTTAGACAGTGAATTTCTTTGAAGGACCACTTCATCGGAAAAATGTGTGGGCGTTGCTTTTTAATCTTTGCTTTCTCTCTCGCTTTACCTGCAGACGGCTGTTGACCAAACCACACGCTGTTAACAATTACACTTTCACAACTCGGCACTGCATTCTGTACAACTTCAACTTTTTTAAAAAAAATTCTGTAACGATTTTGACATTTTTAGATATGTCAAGCTCAATTTAAGGGTTTCTCTATCTATTTATCAAACATAAACATGAAGGAGCAGCTCCTGTTAAATGTAGATATGATCTATTGTATTGTAGATCATCTGTAATCAGCAGCCATTCGATTTTAGGAAAAATTTCAATTCTGCGCTAAGAATAAACTATTTATTTATTTTTTGACCCACAAAAGTGCAGCATGTTGCATCTGTCCAGTGAGTCTATAGCTGTCTTTACCATATATGGCTGACATCTGCTTGATGTTCGCCGTCGCGTCGAGAACATACAGAACGTACAAGAAAAAAACTAGCCCACAGGAAGTGTTGGTGTTTGGCCTGAAATTCAATCCAATGAGCGTTGTGCTTGCTCTTATTATGAATGTTGCATTGATATCTCTTTGTTTTATCGTTTTTACCCCACTGAGCACTTTGAGAAAGTACCTAGCCTGAAGAAATTAGTTCATCATAGAAATATGTTGTGATTGTGTGTTTTATTTGTTTGATTTATGCTGACTCACAATAGTCAACCAAAAAAAACAAAAACAAGCTGCACTGCAATATACAAAAAAAATTGTCGTCTTTTTAATGTTTGATATAAAATGCAAACAATATTATATTGATATGGGAGCACTGAGATCTGCAGTGATAATGTCAAGGCCTAGTGAATGTATCTACTGTGACTTTTGTCCTAAAACAGGAATAAAAGTCTAGGATTTATTTAGCTTTTTATTGCATTGTCATTGCACACATTCTGGAATACTTGATTCTGATTGGTCAGTCTGATATTTTTGTGTAAAGACTGCTACACTGTATAATTGATGTTCTACATAACAGTGAATCATATCCACACCTTGCATAATAAATTCATTTAAAATCAAGTCAATGTTTCATGCTTATTTATTTGATTGAACTGAATTGATATTTTGATGAATAGCAGTGTAATAATTGTGATGTGCTTCATGTAATGATAATAATCACACTGTTTGGATTACATATGCACGGATGTGTGTATATAAAAATGCACATACTGTACATACAGTACTGGTCAAATATGGGGTCAGTGAGATTTTTTTTTTTTTTTTGGTTTGTTTAAAGAAACTAGTACTTTTGTTGAGCAAGGAAGCATTACGCTGAACAAAAGTGATGTTAAAATCCATCAAATAATCCTGAAAAAATGTGTAAGCAGAACAACTGTTTTCAGCATTGAAAAAATGTTTCTTGAGCACCAAATATATTAGAATATTAAGTATATTATACTGATTTCTGAAGGATCACGTGACACTGAAGACTGGAGTAATGATGCCAAAAAAATAGCTTTGCATCACAGAAATAAATTACATCTGAAAATATATTCAAATGGAAAACAGTTCATTTAACTTATATCTCACAGTTTTACAAGTTTTTACTGTATTTTTGATCAAATAAATGCAGCTTTGCTGAGCATAAGAGACTTCTATCGACCCCAGACGTTTGTATAGTAGTACAGTGCTTCTTTTCAGCTGGAACTCTCACAGCCACTTGATCTTCTATACCTTGCTTGTCTTTCGAGGACATAAATGAAATGTCATGTCTGAGAATTTCACATCAATGAATTTTCCATTCAAAATTTGTCCAGAGATGTGAAGAGAAGAATGTGCTAGACTGTTTTGTGGCACTTTTATTCTTTTTTTTAATGCTTTTTGTAACAGAGACAGCGGGATTGAAACTCATTCATGTCTCAAACATACAGGAAGGATGCTGTGGTTGTCCTCTCGATATGGAAACTAACCTAGCAATCTTTCATCAGTTTCCATAATTAACTCCACTCTGATATATGATAGTCAACACTATAATAACTACCCTTCTCAGTGCATTCGACACTAAAAGATCACCTTACCTTTTAGTTCATCACACAACATGTAATTAATGTATAAAAGAGCTTCTGCGAAGCATTGCTTCTACAAACTGAGAACATTTGTCTTTTTTAAAGTATTAATGTAAGTGACTAATACAGCTTTTGGTTAATATGACTCATAATAATCAGCCTGGTTAAAATGAACAAGCGGAGGCAAAAGAAGTACTATTTAGCCATGTATAAAACTAACTGCAAACCAAATTTTCATTTCAGAAAAGCTATAATCTTGCTCTTCCTCTGTTATAAAACAATCTCCACGTCACATAAGGCATTTCAAAAAGGGAGCGGCTGAGATGAATGAAACGTGCTCTAGTGGCCCTCAATATTGAGATGTCATGGAAAGTTTACCACAAGCTTGTTCATAGTGACAAACAGGAAGGAGGCGCTTTGCTCATGTGTGGCAGCTCTACAGCATCTCCAGCAGCTCGCGAGGGCCCTGCAGGTCACAGCGCTGGAGGGAGTGAGTGTGAGAGCATCAGCCTGACGGTCCGGCTTCTCTGCTGCTTCAAGAGAGGGCTTCAGCACATACCTTGAAGGCCTCAGAGTCCTCTGTCAGTGTGGAGCGACGAGGAGCGAATCAACGTCTGTGAAGGTAAGGCAGAGGTGAGAGTTTTGCATAACTGCGTGTACCAGCCCACAGTGAAAGCCAAATTAAACATACAGTGAGAAATCCAGGATTTTTGGAGTCTGAAATACACCTGAGATGATGTTTGTGCAGATATAGTTTTTGACGAGGTCAACCAATGCATCTGTGAATAAATTTGTAAGATTTCATGATTTTGAACATCATCCTGGTGTCAAAAGTGATGGTAGGAGCAAGGTTTTATGGGTTTTTTGATACAGACAGATCTTCGAGAGATATGGAGGGTTAAAGCCGTGGGACGGTGTTGTTCTGTAAAGACACGAGGCCATTACAGTCAGACACAGCTGAGCTGATTGTCTCGAAGTGGATGAATATAATAATTGCATCTGCTTAAACTCGTTGGTTTTGCTTCATAATAATGAATGATTCATACTTTTTATGTATGTAGCTATTTAGATGTTATGGATGTTGTAAAGTAAAGGTTTCAGTGGAACTTTCCAACTGGAAAGGCGCGAAAGTTGGCACATCATGATATAATATAGCATACAGTACAGCATGACAGATACTTTAAGGCCAGCCAAATTTAGAGTAAAATGTGTAAAATCATTTACTGAGTCTATTTATTTATTTAAATGTAACTCATTTTCTGATTTTTAAAAAAAAAAAAAATATTTTTTATGTAGGCCATATATTATGTACTTTTTATGGGAGACATTTCTATAAGATTTCTTAAGATTTGGTCAGTGTGTTTTTGTAAACGTGATGTTGAGTGTTTAAAGTTTGATTCATGTACCTGTAATGACCACAATCTGAAAATTGCGGGAATCATGCTAGTATTATAGTTTTCAGTATTCCAGATTGGATTGGATTTATTTTTACATAGTGGTCAAATGGAAATTGTAGGAGATATTTAGTAACTTTTCCAAGCATGGTTTAAAATCAGATTTTCTGTGCTTCTTCATCTATTCTTTTTTTTTATCATTCTATATTTTCATATTTTTGTAAATGTCCATGCTTTTCCTGCATTCACGAAAGAAAGAAAATGAGCTATTATTTCCTTCTCATCATCGAAATGGATACAATTTAAATTTACAAATTACAAATTTTCCAAATTCTTTGGAAGGTCTAGATTTTACTAGTTTTTTTGTTTTTTTTCCTCTTGATTTTTTTTTCTCTCTTTTTTGAATTTCTTTCTTTCTTTTTTTTTTAAGATGATGCGAGTAATCTGTGGTCAGTGTGATCTGGCCGTCCTGGATGAGCAGTGCTTTCGAGGACTGTCCAACCTGAGAATGCTTGAGTTTTGGTCAATCTCAGGTTCGTCAGCCCATGAAAAACTGTCTCGCTGAAACCCACACGGATGAACTAGTGCTCCTCCAAACCACCTAAATGCTGCATCACACCATAACCAGAGTGAAAGCAAAATCACTGTTCTACTATGCATGACCTGTATTATTAGTGTTACATTTTCAGATGTTATTTGTTCATTTATTTGTTTATTCATTGAGTTAAAAGACTATTCAATGCTACGACTTTGTCAAAACTATTTTATAATAACATGTAACTTTACAGATTCACAAGATGTATTTTTTTGGATTAAAAAAAAAAACCAGTGAATTAATAAATGTATTAAAACCCAACTATAGGTGCAAGTGAAAGTCATTGGGTAAGACAGATCAATTCAGTGTCACAAAATGTTCAGAAAATGTATTTATTTACAGTACGACCATAGATATATTGTGCAAATGCGCAAGCACTGGACATTAAAAGGATTTATTTTAAGATAAAAATTATTATTTTAAACTAAACAAATACCACTCAATGCGCATACCCTTATAATAATACATTTTTGATTAATATTTTAAGTGGTTTCATTTCAAACATTTTTGAACTGTTTATTACTGGTTTTAAAAGGTTTTAAATCATTTTAAGGACCTAATGTATATTTTATAAGGATCATCAATTAAAAAAAAAACACATATTGGTTGACCGCTATTTTGAAAACTGACATAACCCTCTCAATGTCTACGCAGGTTGCGGCCATGTTATATGTGCTATCTCTCTCTCTGTGTGTGTGTGTGTGTGTGTGTGTACTGCACATGTTCACATCTGCCATGAATATGAGTTATTTTACAGTGTGCCAACCAACCCCAAAACCAATGTGCCAATCATCCTCACATAAACTATTTTCATAAATGATCTCAGATAGCTAGAATTATTTGGTTACCAAAATTTTTTCTATTTTTAATTTATTTATTGTTATTAGGATTGATTTGTGTTGTTCTCCATCATTGATGGATTTTGATCTTTTAATGTCTTGTGTCAATCAAGAGGGAAATCATGCGATTATGAACCAAATAAATAACCCGTATCCCCCCCAACTCTTCTTACATCTTGCCTGGAATGTGTAAATAAGACATAATCTGTTACATATCTGTGCTGTACTGTAAATACATCCACATATTTTATTTGATACAGTGTGTTAAGTATTCAGCGTGGTGTAATGCTTCTCAAACACCCCTTATCTGCAACTTTTCTGCTCAAATCCTTATTTGTGACTTAAGGCCACACAGTCTTAACAGCGATCGGCGTGTCAATCTGATAAAGAACAAGAGAAAGCCACTTAGACTGGGTCACTGGGTCAAAGGATTTAAACCTTCAACAAAAGACCGGAGCGGTGAGACCGCAATCCAGCTGACGCATGTCCCCTAAACAAGCTTAATTAAAAGAGCTTTCCGAGTGCTTTAAAACGCTTAATGGTATAGTTTTATGCACATTTTCCCAAGCATTAACCTTAAATCCCAAAGTCTGTTCGGTGTCATTCTTAGAATCAAAGATAAAGCTGTTTTGCACACGTGAAGGGTGTGGAGACAAACACAGAGAGCAACGTGGATTATGGGACAGTCTGCTGAAACATTTGACAAGATAAAGTGGTCTATTAATGTAAATAGTGGACAAATTATATTCTGAGTGGGAAAAAAAGTGTGTAAAATTCATTGCAGATTCTGGATTCCTGAGTGAGTCAAAGGGAAGATATTTGATGGAATCGTGTGTGTAATAGCCTGCTTCTTCAGAGGGTTTTATAATCTGTTAACTCAGGTAGCAGTTTGCAGAGAACATAAAGCAGAAGCTTGGAGCACATGTGCTGCATCTGTTCTGCTGTCTGTGGAGCACACATCTAAACCTCATGCACCACTAGAGGGACCATCGTCCATGTGTGATGATACCAACTCATGCTAACCCGTGAACAGCACTGCTCAGATCACATTCACGTTCATATAAGAGAAAATAATATGTTTCTGGTTGAGGTTTAGCAATATTGCCAAGTTGCCAACCATGTAGCCTATAAAACAATTGTGTGTATGAGACTAATTTAGTGAAATTTAATCTTATCAATTTCTGAACTATATCAATATATTTATTTTCGAGGATGTCCCCTGTGGTTTGTTCAACTTATATGAAAATGTGCACATTTTCAGCAGTTTTGTCTCAATAAAAACAGCTTAGCAGAAACTTCCAGACATTATACACAGGCTTATAGGAGCAATCTGTATATGGGCTATACTAAGCTAATTATGACCAAAAATTCATTAAATAAATCATAAAAGAAAATTTATAAAACAATAATTTTACAAAAAGACAAAAAAAAGTTGGAATAGAGTTATGAGTCTGTGGTTAACTACTTTAATTAGCATTTTATAAGACGCTAAACTTCCAGGGACGTCCATATTTGTAATTACAGTATATAGCTATACAAAGCAAATATTGTCAGCATGTGAATTTGGATAATTGGTATTTTAATTAGCTGTATGTAAAACAATAGAAGTCTGTGGTATGTCCCTGTTTAGATAGTCAGAAAGACCATGACACATCTCACAACAATACCAACATCACTGGGGCAGTACTGATAATACAAATGCATTATATTTATAAAATAACTGCTATATATTATGCCAGTGGTTCCTAAAGTTTAACAACGCCCCACCTAGTTTTTGAATCTTGTTTAAATATACCGTGTTGAGGATAGACGAGAGAACAAGTAGCCTGAGGTTTGTGTTCGGTTTCTTCCGCGCCTCTGTGTGGCGCTCTCTCTGCTGAACTCGGGCGCCAGAGTCGAGTGGTGGAAGACAAGATTTTAAGTGAATATAGGTAAGTTACAGTCTATTTTTCACAAACAAAAATAGAATGAATTCAGAAGGCTTAACAAACACGAATCATGTGGACTTTTATGAGGTATTTGGAGATACAAATAGCCTACCATCGTTGCATTTCACAGAAGAAACTTTTTGGACAAAAACAAAACTCCAAAAACAAAAAGAAAAGTTTTGGAGAGACACATGAGGGTGAGTAAATGACAGGTTTTTATTTAGGGCCACTTTTATTTTACATTGCTTAACATATGTTATATTTAAAGTATGACATACAGGTGCATCTCAATAAATTAGAATGTCGTGGAAAAGTTCATTTATTTCAGTAATTCAACTCAAATTGTGAAACTCGTGTATTAAATAAATTCAATGCACACAGACTGAAGTAGTTTAAGTCTTTGGTTCTTTTAATTGTGATGATTTAGGCTCACATTTAACAAAAACCCACCAATTCACTATCTCAACAAATTAGAATACTTCATAAGACCAATAAAAAAAAAAACATTTTTAGTGAATTGTTGGCCTTCTGGAAAGTATGTTCATTTACTGTATATGTACTCAATACTTGGTAGGGGCTCCTTTTGCTTTAATTACTGCCTCAATTCGGCGTGGCATGGAGGTGATCAGTTTGTGGCACTGCTGAGGTGGTATGGAAGCCCAGGTTTCTTTGACAGTGGCCTTCAGGTCATCTGCATTGTTGGGTCTGGTGTCTCTCATCTTCCTCTTGACAATACCCCATAGATTCTCTATGGGGTTCAGGTCAGGCGAGTTTGCTGGCCAATTAAGCACAGTAACACCATGGTCATTGAACCAGCTTTTGGTACCTTTGGCAGTGTGGGCAGGTGCCAAGTCCTGCTGGAAAATGAAATCAGCATCTCCATAAAGCTTGTCAGCAGAAGGAAGCATGAAGTGCTCTAAAATTTCCTGGTAGATGGCTGCGTTGACTGTGGACTTCAGAAACCACAGTGGACCAACACCAGCAGATGACATGGCAGCCCAAATCATCACTGACTGTGGAAACTTCACACTGGACTTCAAGCAACATGGATTCTGTGCCTCTCCACTCTTCCTCCAGACTCTGGGACCTTGATTTCCAAATGAAATGCAAAATTTACTTTCATCTGAAAAGAGGACTTTGGACCACTGAGTTCTTTTTCTCCACAGCCCAGGTAAGACACTTCTGACGTTGTCTCTGGTTCAGAAGTGACTTGGTAGCCCTTTTGCTGAAGACGTCTGAGCGTGGTGACTCTTGATGCACTGACTCCAGCTTCAGTCCACTCCTTGTGAAGCTCTCACAAGTGTTTGAATCAGCGTTGCTTGACTGTATTCTCAAGCTTGCAGTCATCCCTGTTGCTTGTGCACCTTTTCCTACCCAAATTCTTCCTTCCAGTCAACTTTGCATTTAATATGCTTTGATACAGCACTCTGTAAACAGCCACACCTTTCAGTAATGACCCTCTGTGACTTACCCTCTTTGTGGAGGGTGTCAATGTTTGTCTTCTGGATCATTGCCAAGTCAGCAGTCTTCCCCATTATTGTGGTTTCAAAGAACAAGAGATACCCAGAATTTATACTGTAGGGATGGTCATTTATTGAAACTCAAATGTAAATATTCTAATATTTTGAGATACTGATTTTTAACTTTCATGAGCTGTAAGCTCTAATCATCAAAATTAAAACAAAAAAACTTTTGAAATGTTTTACTTTACATGCAATGAATCTAAAATATATGAAAGTTTCACTTTTTGAAATAACTTACAAGAAAAAAATGAACTTTTTCACGACATTCTAATTTATTGAGATGCACCTGTATATTTATACTCAAAAACATAAACATAGCCTATGTCATACTTTAAAATATGTATATTTGTTGGTCAACACAGAAATGATACAAGATACAAAAAACAATAATATAGAACATATTAAGAACATGTCTCTGAAATGGTTTTCAAGGCACCCCAGCACTGTCTCCCTCATCTAACACACCGATTCAACTCGTCCGCTCATTAGTAGAGACTGAAATGGGTCAGAAAAGGTAGAGTTGAGCGAAAATACGATGCGTGTCAGCAGCAACAGCTATATATTAATGAATAATACGTGTCAGGTGGAGCTATAGAGGATATGAAAAGCAGTGTAGATCCTCTTTGAGTTCATCCCGTCGGTGTTTAACAATAGGCTTTATCCTCAGGGGAGGAACCCTACATGTGTGTGTGTGTGTGTGTGTGTGAAGGGTATGGTCTGTGCAGCTCATCATAATGTGTTTAGGGTTAAAAGATATTTGGGTAAGAGGTCTGTTACTAAAGTGTATAATTTGGCTTAAGAGAAAGATGAAGGACCATGTGTGTATGCATGCGTGTGTGTGGGTGGAAGGTTAAACACCATCTGGATAGATACGTTTGAGAGATCATGCATGTTTGTGTGTGTGTATATAGGCTCTGTGTATAACAGTGACCAACATCTCTACTTCTCTTTCTTCACTTCTCTGAGCTCCACAAACGGCCTCCACAAACCCAGGTCGAGGGGAAGAGATGGCCAATGAGGCTTTTGTTCTCTGATTTTGAAGGTCTTTCCACCAACTCTTTTCATCTTACCTCTCTGCACGCTTTCACATGAAGGCAAAAGGTGCTCTGCGTCTCAAAAGGATTTTTAGGTTATGGGTGCCTCTTCATGACAGGCCTTGTCTGATTTCACATCCTTCTCCCTGATGAGAGAAAGAGCGTTTTGTGTTATAAGGGCAGCTGTTAAAGTTTCTGTCTGTCATGAACGGCTGGAACATGAGCTGCTCATGAACCGAAAACGTGCACAAGTGGCAGCTAGTGTAACTTGTGTAAAATAGATTTTTGTTGCATGTGTTTAGGGCACATTGGGTTTAAAAGGTCCTCAGGGGAAAAAAAGACCCTTTTAATTTCATTTTCTCAATATCTGAATATAGCAAACAAAACACATTTTCAAAATTTTTACTTTATATTCATCAGAATCCTGAAAAAAAAAAATTTGTTTCCACAAAAATATTAAGCAACTGTTTTCAACTTTGATAATAACAATAAATGTTTCTTTATGAGCATCAAATCAGCATATTAGAATGATTTCTGAAGGATCATGTGACACTGAAGACTGGAGTGATGATGCTGAAAATTCAGCTTTATATCACAGGAATAAATTGCATTTTAAAATGTATATTTAAATAGAAAGTTTTAAAAAAAAATATACATATAATTTCACAGTATTACTGTTCTATTATATTTTCTTTCAAAAACTATTAACTATTACAGGCCCCAAACTTTTGAATAGTGTATGTACAGTCAAATATTTTCAGTTTTGTTAAAGATGATTAAACAAACAGTGTATTAAATGTGTAAGTGTGAATTCCTGAACAGCAATCATTTTTAATAGATGTGCAAAATGGGCTTTTGACTCCTCCAGTCCCAGTAGAGTCTGATTTGTGAAATATACCTGTATTAATATTTTAGCTAGCATATAACACTAACATTAATATAACACAGCAATTCAGGGCTTAAGTATTAATGCAGTTAATGTACTGAAATGTTATTTCAAATTCTTCATATATCAGAAGCATTTGCATATGGTGGCAAATTAGGCCGTCTCAATATTGCCTGCACCGAACTGGGGTCCAGGGTGACCACAAATGAATGTTGGGAGTCTGGGGGGAAATTTGACAAGAAAAACCCAATTTTTTTTAGGTGGGGGACCAAATAGGAAGCTGCAATTTTGTTACAGATACTAGTCCTCTATGGCAGCATTTGGCTTGAAAATGATGAGTTTGAGATTCCAGTGGCTACATATCTACTGTATAGGGCTAGTAGAAAGCCTGCTTTATTCATGTGCTTTGAGAAATGAACAGATGTAATATAAGCATAATAATGAATAACAAATGAACAATATTTTACAGTAATTATGATATACAGTAGCTCATGCTTGTCAGTGAGGTCCCAACCTCAGGGCTTGAAACCACTGTAGGGGCCTAAATTATTTATATTACATTATATTATATTAACATAATCTTAATTAACATGCTAAAATAAACACTAATTATTAATATGAACAAAATTAAAGGACATGTTTTATTTTATGCATTTTATCACAACCAAAATGTAAATGTCAGACTAAATAGAAGGACCTTTGAATATTGTTTTGGACAGAAGGGGACATTTACATCATTTAAACTTTTTCATTTTAAATAATCTTAAAATTAATTTAAGTCTCAATGTTCTGAATGTGAACTATATACTTACTTAGACACCCTCTAAAAAGATTTAGGAATTGAATTATGAACTGACCCTAAAAGAGGAATCCTGAGCAAACTAAACCATTACATTTGCACTTAAAATTCTAAAGGAACAAGAACGTACAAAATGTGTCTGCATGTACCTTGAAATGTGCAGCCTTTTGTTTACAGCCAATAATAACAAATTTGCTGTAGGCCATGACACAGACAGCCGCTGTAGTCAATAAAATAAAAACAACAACAACAAAAATAGTGATTTTGTAATAAAAAAATAAATATAAATAAAAAAACATTAAAAAAAATAATGATTTAAAAATGATCAAGAAACCTTTTTTTTTTTTTTTAAAGGAAAGCAGATCTCATTTTTCCTAATTATATTTTCTGCATTGTCGCTGGAGTAGACCCTTAAAGCTTCATTAGTCTTCAGAACACAATTTAAGATATTTTGGATGAAAACCGGGAGGCTTGTGACTGTCCCATTGACTGCCAAGTAAATTGCACTGTCAAGGTCCATAAAAGTATGAAAAGCATCGCCAGGATACTCCATCTGCCATCAGTGGTTCAATCATAATGTTATGAAGCGACGAGAATACTTTTTGTACGGAAATAAAACAAAAATAACGACTTTATTCAACAATTAGGCACCGTAACGTCTCCTCTGTGTCTCATTCTTAGAGTCTCATTCATATCTTAAATTGTGTTCTGAAGACTAACAAAGCTTTTACGGGTTCGGAACGACATGGGGGTAAGTGAAAAACGACAAAATTTTCATTTTGGGGTGGAGTATCCCTTTAAACGGTATCGAAAGTGTCACATGCACACACACAAAACACAACATTATCAATCTCACATAAGCCAAGTGGGAGGTAAATCTGTGTTTACATAACTAAATTACGCTAAATATCTTCTGCTCTCATGAAATCCGTTTTTGACTCAGTTTTGCAGTGTGTTAGAACAGTTGTGCTCGGCTAAGCCATTAAGACATAAACACACTGTGTCTTACAGTCACTGAGCTGACTAGAGGCAGGATGCATCCCACAATGCATTGCCTAGAATCTCCCAAAAGTCTCAGATGAAGCCATCGGGGGTTGTGGGTCTTGGATAGGTAGTCAAGAAGGGTCACAACCTCCTCTCTCGCTCTCAGTCCCTCCCTCGCTCACTCCTGTTCTTCTTCCATTGTTTGACCCACTTTCTCTGTGTCTGAGCTGACTGCTCATAGAGACTGTATTGATTGGGATTTCTATTTGCTTCTCCCTCTCAGCATTCTTTCTCTCGGTTTCTTTCTTGCTCCCCTGTGAGATGTGCTGCTCATTTCTGAAGGTTTTTTTATATATGACGGGATGAGACAGCTGCGTCTATCTCTTTCTCTCTTTTCTCCTTAAGTGTTGCTCTCAGTTCCTTGCAACTTCTTCATTTAACGCTGCTCTCTCTTCTTTTTGAAGAATTTGCCGGGCATGAGTAATCTAGTCTACGCGTGTAAAATGTGATAAGTTGAGGAAGTGAGGATCAGAAGTTGATATATTGTGTATAATGTGTATAATTTGTTTTTATGTGTTTGATTTCATCATATATGACATGATTTCTTCATATATATATATATATATATACACTCTTAAAATAAAGGTTCTTTATTGGCATCACTGGTTCTACAAAGAACCTTTACCATCCATGGAACCTTTTCATTCCACCAAAGGTTCTTTACAGTGGAAAAAGGTTCTTCAGATTATTGAAAAGTTCTTCACACTAAGAAAAAAATTGTTCTTTTAAGAACTGTTCACTGAAAGGTTCTTTGGGGGACCAAAACTGGTTCTTCTATGGCATCGCTGTGAAAAAACCCTTTTGGAACCTTTATTTTTAAGTGTGTGTGTGTGTGTGTGTGTGTGTGTGTGTATGTATATATATATATTAAATTAGAAAACAGTTATTTTAAATTGTAATATTATTTCACAATTTTACTGTTTTTTTTACTGTATTTCTGATCAAATAAATGCTGCCTTGGTGAGCATAAGAGACTTAAAATTGTAATATTCCTATGTAATTCTTCCCTTTTGTTGTACACTATGTCGTCTTCTAACACATTCATGGTTGTTTTTCTGAGTTCTTGGGAGAGAGAGGAAGGAGGGGGGATGAGTAGAGGTGAGAGAAGAAATGAAAAACTAAATTAGAGGAGTTGGTCAGGCGAGAAAGGGAGGGATGGATAGAGGAACTGAGAAATGGAGAGATGGGGGAGGAGTGACCTAATGAGGGAGTGTTTGCGTCTTCATCAGCATGAGTTTGCTGAGAGGACAAGACAAAGACATCTTCTTCTGTTTGTGTGTGTGTGCGCCTGTTTCTGTTTCTGTGAGGGTGTATCAGATCATTGGTGTGACTGGTTCATACTCGGGGTTATGGAATTGAACAAAACCCCTAATAAACACTGCGTTCTGTTTTAAGTCTTTGTTGTGTAACTAGCACTATGTGCTATAGACATGAATAATACCTCAAAACATGCTGCTTCTGTGACCTTTTCAAGAGAATTTTCACCTGACGTATGATAAAATGTGTGAAAAATCCTGCATCCCAAGTTATGTACAGCTCTATACACTGTGAATTTACACTTGGGTAGTCTGGCGTAGAACATATTCATTTCAGAAGGGTATGTCATCGCAATTGGAGTACCTAAATGTTTGTTACTTCATAGAAACTTGCTCTGTTTTCCTTTTGAAAGAAAATATATTTCAGACGCATCTGCCATTTATAATACTCGATGCATTTTTCCCAGACTTACATGGAAGTTTCACCCACGGATTTCCACTGAAAGCACCACACATTTCCATATAACTAGAATGCCTGTCATTTATAATATTCCTCACATTCCCTGTCCATCCTGTGTTTGTTTATTCAATATTTTGGCTAATTTAAATGTCCTTTCAGTCATCAATAGGAGTGTTGTACTCTGGGCTCCATTTAGAATGTTTATGTTTCAGTGCGTTCAATGGAATTCCACAAATTTTCCCTCAGAATCAGTACAGTAAATATGATCATAGCCTCTAGGCTCTGTCCTGGGCTATCTTTATTTGGCGTGTGAGCAGATGTTGTGTAGATGATGCTGAAACTCCTCTTGTGTATATTGATCAGTGGCCCTACCCTTCAATTATATTCTTTCCCTCCCTCGGTTTCTCTCTATCGCTGTTCTCCCTTAACTCCTCCTTTCCTGACCTCACTTTTCTTTCTAACCGCAAAACAGGCCGGACGAATAGAGAATCCCACGCCTTCCCATGATGCCTCTCCCTTTGCATCCTTTAACCCATTCCATCCTGTGGGAGTGTTGAAACTATTAGGGTGGGTCTTCTTACACAAGACATGGGGCTTAAATCTCTCATCGTTACAAACACACACACAGACAGCCCAGCTGGATTCTCTGTTTGACCCCTAAAGTGTGTAATCTGTCACTCTGACGCCTTTGCTCTGGATCCTGTCTTCATTAGTTTCAAGAAACAAACTGCCAGACACAAAGACATATCTTCCCAAATTAACAAATATTAATTTAATTTATTAAATATAATTCAATTGTATTTAATTTATATTTTTGTATTTAATAATTATTTTTGTTATTATTGTTTTTCTTCTCTTTATGTGATGGTTGCCTGTGTAAAACACCCCTGTTGTTATGGATGGTCAATGGCTACCAGCAACTCTTTGGTTAACAACGTTCTTCAAAATATTGTCCTTTGTGCTCAACAGAAGAAAGAAATTTGTACAAATTTGGAACACTTTGACGGTGAGTAAATGATGCCATAATTTTCAAATTTGGGTGAACTATCCTTTTACTAGTGCCACACTAAAATAAATTAATTAATAAAAATAAAAAAATAGCAAACAGTACGAGAAAAAAATCATAATGTTTTAAGAATAAAGTCATAATTATGAGAATAAAGTCATAGCATTATGATATTAAAGTCAGTATTTTGAGAATAAAGTCATAATTATGAGTATAAAGTCACAGCAATGAGATTAAAGTTATATACTTATATATTTTGAGAATAAAGTTGTAGCAATGTGAAATTAAAGTCATATGAGAATAAAGTCATAATATTTTGAGAATGAAGTCAAAATTACGAGAATAGAGTTGTAGGTTGTTACATTTTGAGAAATCAAGTCATAGTATTTGACAATAAAGTCACAGAAATACGAATAAAGAATAAAGTCACAGAAATGTATCATCATAATATTTTGAGTATAAAGTAGTATATTGCATTAAGAAATAATTAATGTGAAAATTCACATTAATTGAATACAAATGCCGAATGGACTTTTATTTCCAATCATTTCCCATGTATAAAATCTTTAGAAAGTTTTTATTGCTGTCTTTAATGTTAAAACATGAGGAATTGAAAAAATGGACACCACAGACGTTATTTGTGGAGTAGGTGGTGAAAAAAAATCACATTAATTATTCATGCAATATACTACTTTTTTTCTCAAAATACTGCACCGATTAATTAATCTTGTATTGCTGTGACATTATTCTCAAAATTCTATGACTTTAATCTCATATTGTTTCAACTTTTCTCATTATTTTTACATTATACCCAAAATTCTGACTTTAATCTCATAATGCTATGACTTTATTCTCAAAATATAATGACTTTATTCTCAGAACTTTTTTTTTTTAATTTTACGTGGCACTAAAACGGCATCGTACTTTACACACCAGTGCACGATAACATTGTTTATAAGTGTACACATTAGTTTTGTCATCTGCTCCTTTAAATGCTCAATCTCTTTAAAGAAGGGGTGGATTCTGATTGGCTGTCAATGTGTTTATCTCTCATTAGCTGGAAAACAGTCATTCTGAAAGTGTGGACTTCTTTATTCTCATAGAATTAGAACAGTTTATACTTTATAGTTAGCGTTATAGTTTTGGCCTTGGTGTGCAAAGGACTTTAGAGGTTTGTTCAGATCTCTGATCAGCAGCTGTACTGTAAGTATGAGCAAGAGCAGTAGTGATTCTTCAATTAGCCAACACCACTAATCACGGTCACTCCCGGCTCCATGTATCTGCCCTTCTGACACACATCATCCTCCACCGAGCGCATACCCACATACAGCATCTGCACATGCCCCTACCCTTTCAACCCACGCTGTGTGCTCTCTCTTTTTCTCTTTCTTCCTCTCATGTTAGTAAGCTGCTTAAACACCTACCAGCAGTGACATCACGGGCTCTGGTGCCAGCTACTTTCCAATACATTTCCCTCAGTGCGGGAGGGAGGAAGAAAAGGACCAAGATACAAAAAGCGAGAGTGGTTATCAGTTCTTTCTGCACTCGTGTGTTTTCTTCTCTCGCGGCCTGTCCTCTCACATTAACCGCTGCTCAGACACACACAGGCCTCCACCTCGCTAGTGTGGAAACGGGTCGGCAGCCTCTGAGACGATTATGACAGAGAAATGCAAAAAACCAATGCTCCCCAATAGATGAACAGCTTGAGAAGAGGAGGAGTAGGCTGTGAGCGAGTGGAAGTGGAGGAAGAAAGAAAGAAGTCATATTTCATCCTTAAATATAAAGAATTGTGCTCTATATAGAAAACGAATCCTGTTAAAACCATTAGTTTTAAGTGTGACATTTTTATAACAACTAAGAACCCTGCAATATTTTCATTACTGTAATGCCAAAAATATTAAAATAATGAATTGCCTTGTAAAGTATTTTACATCATGCCATTACAGTAATTTTTACTACAGTCATTTTAACATCATTGAGAAGCATTGAGAGTAGGTTAAAAAAGTACACTTCTGTAATGTACTTAAAGTGCTCTATTTTTGCACACTAATTTTGTACTTAATATACTAAAAATTATTCTTTAGTACTTCTTAAGATAAACTTAAGATCAACTAAGTGTACTCAAACAAATTACAAAATTAGTGTGCGAAAATAGAGCACTTTAAGTAGCTACATTATGGAAGTGTACTATTTTAACCTGGGTAAACACTGTAAACATCCAAACACAATCACATTTTTATTATTTTCTCTTTACAAACAGCCACAAACAATTAATAGTAATTATAATTTTATTAATTTAATTAATTGTATATATTATACTTAATTAATAAGTTAAGTATAAATAAGTAATAAATAATTAAATTCTTATTTTTTTATTTGATACAATTATTTTAATTATTATTTTTTTAATCTTTTTTTTTCCTCCCGAAGTGACGCTTGCTTGTGTGAAACATTACTGCTATTCAGTTGTTAAAGGGATAATTCACCCAAAAATACAAATTCTGTAATAATTTACTCACCTTTATCATTTCAAATCTGAATAAGTTTCTTTCGTCTGTTCAACACAAAAGAAGATATTTTGAAGAATGTTGGTAACCAAACATTTTGACTTCCATTATATGGAAAAATATACTTTGAAAGTAAATGGGGACCATCAACTGTTTGGTTAACAACATTCTTCAAAATATCTTCTTTTGTGTTCAACAGAAGAAAGAAACTTATTCAGGTTTGCCTAAAGTGTGATTTTTAATTTTATCATCCAAAAATCAGGCAAATATTGCAATTCCAATTGCTTAGAATTATAATAACACACCACTTCTCATCAAGTCACATGATTTGAGGCTTCTTTCATGTCCCTAGCACAAACGTGGGTTACATCCAGACACATTCAAATTTAGGGTGAAACATGATCTAGACTTGACTTATTAGTGAGATTCACCCATACAGGAAATGAGTGAAGCAATGAGGAAGAAAGCGAGAGGGGAATTATGATGAAAGTTGGACATGACAGGGGTGGCAGTGGATGTTGACATTTGTTTGGAGGAAGCTCTTAACAGCTACATCATGTCACAAAGGTGTTTTCCTGTCAATTACACGTTCATGTGGGCAAAAAAAGGCCATGTCTGAAAGTATTTGGGCTTTTACTGACATCAGTTCCTCTTGTGTTTTACCCCTAAATGTTTTCTACATGAAACCACACTGTAAAATCTTCAAAAACTTCTGGAAAATCACCCTGGGGCAACAAAGAAGAAGTACATGAAACTGTGCTGTGTAGATCCTAGAATACATTTGTATTGTCTAATGAAATAATACACAATGCATTGATTTCCTGCATAGCGCATACACAAACACACACATATATTGGTGTATAATGTATTGTAGTTCCCGTACAGCCCAGAGCCGATGACCTGAGCACTCTCATGGCCGAGCGCTGCCCCTTCCCTGCGAGGTCAGGGGTAATTTGTTCTGGTGTGGGAGTGTGTCACGGCCCCTAAAGGTCAAGGAAGGTCAAATTAAATGACTTGCTGCTCTGTTAAAGCAGGAGGCAATGCTGAGGATTAACCCTTTCCTCCCCCTCAACACACGCAGCTCTCGCTGGATCTACAAACCACTCGTGAGGGTGTAAAGGTTGAGATCGCTGTGAAGAGCAACATGGAGCTCAAAAATGCTTTTATATTTTAGACATTTCTCTTGGTAAAATTTGTGTTTTATAGATTAGTAGATTTTTATAGATTTTATAGATTAGTTTATTAGTATTTTATAGATTTTATATATTTACATATTTCATGAAATTATTCAGTTATTAGAGTAACTGTAGGTTTTGTATTATTATGATTATTTTAATTACATTTATATTTTTATGATATACACTACAGGTCAAAGGTTTAGAATATTGTTGTTGTTGTTGTTGTTTTTGCAAGAAGCTCACCAAGGCTGAACTTTAGAAATATTTTTTTGGGGGGATATAAAAAATACAGTAAAAACTGTAATATTGTGAAATAATATTACAAATTAAAACAATTGTATACTACTTTATTATATTTGAATATGTATTTTATTCTTGGGATGACAAAGCTGAATTTTCAGCAGCCATTACTCCATTTAGAAATCATTCTAATATTTATATATTTTATGCGATTATTCAGTTATTAGAAGTTTTATATTATTATAATTATTTTAAATACATTTATATTTTTTTATGATATACACTGCAGGTCAATAGTTCTGAACAATTAAGTTTTTTTTATGTTTTTGAAAGAAGATCACCAATGCTGCATTTAAAAATATTTGCAAAAAGAAAATACAGTAAAAAATAGTAATAGTGGAATCTTATTACAAATTAAAATATTGTTTTCTCCTTTAATATACTTTAAAATGTATTTTATTCTTGTAATGACAAAGCTGAATTTTCAGCAGCATTACTCCATTCAGAAATCATTCTAATATTATTATTATATATCTAATATTCTTGTGAAAAATGGGATTCAGGAGCCACCATCTCAGGAATAATGTAAATTTTAAAATAGAAAACAGTTTGTAATAATATTTCCCAATGTTACTATTTTAATTTTAGATATATTAAGGAATTGGAAAGGCTTTTTCTCTCGCCATGAAAGATTGAAGGAAGGGTTTTAGTATTTCAAAAGAAAAAAGGGGGAGAGATGTCCTGGAAGCTTTGTGTGTTCCCTGACATCATTAAAACAAGCAGTATAGTGTTCAAACCTGGAGAGCTGTATCAGGAGGGTGACCTCTGCAATAAGATGATGTTTTTGCTTCGGGGCAAGAGAAGGCCGTTTTGTACTCTAATACTCCCCCCTACAAGTACAGAGCGAGTAAATGAGATATAAGCCGGGGAGAGAGACAAGAGTTAGGAAAGAGTGGTCTGGCTAGCTTTCGTTTTTATGTTTCAAAAACACTGACACTGAACGAGAGAAATGGAAAGAAAAGATAGGAGCTTGTTAAAGCTAAACAGGAGGCGAGCCTTCAGTCTATGTGCTTGTAAGCTGGGGAAGGTCACCTCTAGCTGCAAAGAACCGAGCAGAAAAGAAACAAGGGAGCAGGAGAGAGAGAGAGAGAGGGCCTTGAGTGATTTCTGAGGCGGGCAGGGGCAGAGGCGGTGGGCAGCAAGGGGGGTGGTTAGTGATGGTCAGCCAAGGCCATTCGATGCTACAAAAGAAATGAGAGAAGAAGAGGAAATGGAGTGGGCGGAGTGGGAAGAGAGAGGAGAGAAGCCCGAGTTCAGTCCAGCTCGCAGCACAGTCCGTCTTTAACATGAAGGGCTCTAACTGCAGTAAAAACCTTGTTTTAACTCAGCGAGTCTAGGGCAGTTTGCATACTTGGTTCGATTGTTTGGTCTGAACAGTTCGGTTACACCTCCTTCCCCCTGTGGG
This sequence comes from Schizothorax lantsangensis, assembly GCA_027422415.1. Lineage (NCBI taxonomy): Eukaryota > Metazoa > Chordata > Actinopteri > Cypriniformes > Cyprinidae > Schizothorax > Schizothorax lantsangensis. The sequence continues at coordinate 7,845,761 of CM049862.1, forward strand.
GTTTATTTAAATTTTAGTGTTCGGTTCCAAACCCCTAGGCTACATTTGTGTCCTCTACATGAGCACCGCCGTGAGATTTAGTGACAACTGTTTATTAAACCAACTCTAGACAGGAGGGTGCCTGCTTACGTGTGACTCTTGTTGTTTTACAACCAAAACATGCACAGATTGAGCCTTGCGTCTGTTCGTGTGGACTGGTTAAAATGCAATAATGTTGCTAAGGGGAATTTCTATAGAGTCCAGAACTACTAGGTGCCACATTTGGTTTGAAATTTACTTTGGGACCATTAAAAATGTATGTTCTATATAGTATGAATATGGGTAGCATGAATAGAATTTGGATGCACTATATCCGCCTTGTTGTTAAGGTTATGTGACCTACCAGGGTCAGTTTGTCTCTTCAATGCTATTAAAAAACAACTCCTGTCTCGTGGCCTCATGGGAGTGTCTGAAAGTTAAATGAAAACAGATACTGTTTAATTCCACATACATTTGAAGGTAATGCTATCATTGAGTACTGAGGTTTGTTATCACTTCAGTAACACAAAAACTCACAATCATCTAAAACTGATCAGCGGCAAGTATATGCCGGCATACTTTTGCAGAGAATTGCTGTGTCCAAATATGCCTATACTTCCATACTATATAGACTAGGGATGGTAAGATTCACCGATGCGCATAAGGGGCATTGGCATAAAAGTTAACGATGCGATGCATTGATTTAAAAAAGAGTGTATCGGATACAAGTTGGCATTTGTATCGCGATGCATTGTTTCTTACATTCTTACATTGTTTCTGGATTTACTTATTGTAGAGTTAACGAAAGTTATCATGTGCAGTTTAATGTTCGAAACGGACGTTATAACAAATTTCAGTAGACCGGGAAGATTTTAAATGAGTGGTTTCGTTCAACCTTACCTTCATGGCTGTGGAAATACAAATTGGAAGATAGAAGACAACAAGTGCAGTGCTGAAAAGTGGTGGGGCTACATAAGGTGTACAGTATATGAAAAACAGTACGTTAAAACAGCAGTATGTCCAAATTCATAGTGATCAAAAGAGTAGACGAAAAGTATCTACTACTTCCGGCGAGATTCTGCAGTGTGCTTGGAATGCGTTTCTGCATCATCTTCCCAAGCCATTTCAGGAGTGGTCATCGTTGCGCAATTGACCCTTTGTCGGGAGTTTGATTGACAGGCGATCTGACCAATCATAATGCAGAATCTGCCATTTTCATCCGACTAACAAACCAGACAAGAGAGTAGATTAATGTCGGTGGACTTGAACTTGACAATTTTGTGTATTGGCATCTTTCCGTGGTTGAAATAAGATACCTTCTGATGTTCATTCATGTTTATTTCATGCTATAGCTAGTAAAGAGGAAGAGAAGATCAGTTCACGTGCCGCTTGAACTGAGGCGCTACAGCGATCTGTCACGAAACATTTAAGAGCCACAAAATGTTTCAAAACAGACTCAGGTGTGGTTTACTTATTCACACACATACAACCAACCAATCAAACGAACCGAGCCCTGACGTGAAGCGGAGTCTGCAGCAAAAGCTCTGGTGTGAAAGTGCCCTGTGTTGAACACTGCTTCGTGTTGACAAGATTAGACTTGACCAGACTAGACGATGATGGACACGCAGACACCTAAGAGCTGTTGTGTTGTTTGATAGTCTGTCATGTATCTAGTCTACAGTACAAAACATCTCACTCTCACTTCTCTTTCCTCAGTCTATCCACCCTCTTTTCCGTTCACCCATTAATGTCTGTGAAGGTGTCATTGTTTTGTTGTCATTCCGTTGTTTTTTTTTGTTTGTTTGTTTTGAGAGGTGTTTTAGAGCGGGTGCTAGTGTAGAAGTCGGTTTTGGTTTTTGTCAGCTGCCATTATCGTCACATTGCACCTTTAGATGGACACCTCGTCTCTGAGCTCCCCACAGAAAACCGGAGCGGCACTGAATAGAACAGACACACACCTGGTCTCCCTTCACATCCACTGACAGACTGGCAGAAACAGAGCACTATTCAGCTCGCTGGCAAATTGATAGTGAAAGGTGGGGGGACGGTGCTTTGAAATCCATCCGTGCTATTTTTATGACAGTTTGTGTTTATATATATTTTTCGCCCGCTTGTTTGACGTGAACGATTATTGCGCTTCACAGCAGGGGGGCCAGAGTAAAGACGTAATTAATTTCAGACCTCAGAAAGTTTTTAAGGATGCTATTTATGTTTCTCCTCCTGTTGTCACGGTTCAAACGCGTGTCAGCACTTGGACTCCATTCTCGTTTCCTGTGCTGACGTTTACGGGAGTGTTTTCTTTTAATTATGCATCTACGGTCTGTTTGTACATGTGTTTGAGTGCATTGATGAGTTGAAATGTGTTTGTAGTGGCCTAAATAACAAAGTTTTAAGGCTGCAACAAGATACCTACCCTTGTGAAAAAGAAGTGTGCTTAATTGCACTGAATGTACACGTGTAGTGTACTTCAAATCTTAAGAGTATTTTTTAAATAACATACTAAAGCACATGTAAATTAGCTAGTGATTCTTAAAGAGAGCAATACGAAAAAAAAATCTAATATAGAAAATTAGGTAAGACAATAGTTCAGTCCCAACAGCTAAATTAAATATTAAAGAGTTTAATATAAACTATATAATTTACTTCAATAAATATATTATAACTTTAATAATTTTAATTATAACTTTTAATAATTATAACTAGACTCTTTTTTTTATTAGTACTCTTTTTAAAAATATATTAAGGTGTACTTCTTTTTCACAAGGTAATTTTTCAAATATTTTTTTTTTCTAGCATAGAGTTTCTAGTGCTAGCAGGACTGTCTGAGCATATTTGTTGAGAGGTTTTGAAAATAATATGTTGTCTGGTCACTTCCCTATGTTTATGTGTGTGCAAGGCCTTCTTTGGCCCTTGTCCCTCTGGCTCGGCTTTGATGAGTGTTCATGATATGAATGAATAAATACGTAAGAGGGCTAATGAAGTTTGAGCCCCATGCTGGATGGAGGGGGATGATGTTTAAGAGGTTGCAGGATAAAAGGGGGCGTAATCAGGCAGACTGTGTTGTGTCAGGCAGATTGGCAGACCGCCGTTGGCGTACATGGACAGGCAGACGGATAGAGCAAGGGAGAAAAGCAGCTTGATTCTGACACGGATTTCGGACGCATAGAGTGGCTAAAGAACATCAGTATTACACGCGTGCACAGGAGCCTAAGACAGGAGCCCTGCCACAGGTCAATGGGTTTAATCCACACAATCCACACACACACAAACCCTGCCTGACACACGTTCCGATCCGGCCAAAGCTCTGAAATGTGCACATGTGCAATACAAAATGGCCTGACTGTTGTATCTAAGATTAAGCGGTGAGAGACAGCATTAAAATAACAAAAACTGGACTGTAAAGTTGAGCCATTCAGATTTTAATGCATCTCTAAGAATATGCAAAATGAGCAAACGTAACCACGCCTCCTGTGATTTGCATAAGTACGCAGGTGACACCTTCCACACAGATTGAGCACTCTAGCGTGATGACATGCCCTCGATGGTGAATTCAAAGCGCCGTTCTCGCCACTAGGGGGCGCGTGTCACTCTCACGCACAGTGGACAAAAGCGTGTGGCAGCCGCTCATTTACGCCTACACGCGCCTATACGCACAGACACTCCCTCATGCAAATTCAGCAGTACCCACGAGAAAAACCAGCACAACCTCTATATGAGCTGGACACTCGGTTTAAACACAGCTCTGGTAGACAAAAGGATTTTTAAACGAGCTATTAGCTAAAACAATAAGAGAGGGAAAAAAATCAAATAAAGAAAATTAGTAAAGACAATAATAGTTGCAACAGCTAAAATAATAACATTTCAACATGTATTATAAAATATATCATGTATTATATACTGAAATATGTATGTATGAGTGTGTGTGTATAAATCATATTATATTGAGCTAAATCTTATATAATTTTTGTAATATAATATAATATATAATTATATAAGCATACCAGCAGACTTATTAGGCAAACTAGTGAATAAAAAAAGTTAACAAAATCTAAAACAAAACAAATGATCAGACACAGTTTTATATTTAAACGCCATGTACATAAATAAAATTGACACTGTGATGATACATAGCTACATTTAATATGAAATATTAATTAAAATTATGATGAATTAAAAACAAAATGAAAAAACATAAAAAACAGTTACAGTTTTATATTTACATGTATATAAATATAACTGACACAAATTGCTCAGATAACATACATTAAAAAAGCAACATAACAGCACTATATATATATATATATATATATATATACACATACATATACACACACACACGTCATGTACATGTTAAAAAAATGGACACGGATTGAATTACTTTATTATTTTTATTGTATTTTGTTCTTTTCAATTTTTTTATACAATTTTTTTTTTTAAGTTGAGACGAAATTAAATTCACCCGTATTCCACCTGTCTTATTAGTACGCTAAGCATCTTTATACTAATAAGGTGTGCATGTTGCCCTCTGTATATTCATAATTGACCCGGAGGCTTCATGGCTGTATAAGGTTAAGCTGGAGCTGTCCAGGGTTTGATGGTGAATGCGAGCGTTTATGTTGCCTCATTTCCTGTATTTGACTCTCAGTCGAGAGAGAGACACACACACACACACACACACACACACACAGAGGGGGAGGTTGGTTCCTGATACCGAGACACGGAAAAGCAGGGGAGGGAGAATTACAGAAAAAGACGAGCGTGGAGAGAGGGAGACAGCGAGCAGGGGAATTACACTGACCGACACACACGCGTCTCCCAGCTGACTGCTGACATTGTTGACGTGCTCATTCTCCCAAACCTGTCACGAGCGAAATACTGGAGCTCCAAAGCTTCGACATCACGCTCCCCCAGAACTCATGGGTTAACAGGTATGCCTCTCTCACCTTTCTACTCTATCTCTAACTGCACTTCCTCTCTCTGACCACCGCACAGGCTTCAGTCTCAGCGCTTTTACAATCATACTTGACTTGTCATCTGGATGTATGGCAGAGACATGAGCTCGCGCCTCAACACAGGTATTCAGGTAAGTTCAAGTTGCGAGTTTCCGCGAAGCCGGTGCGTTTGCGTTATTTTCACGTCATTGAAGTAGACTGCGTGACAGCAACCTGTTTGACGTCTCCAGGTGAGAACATGTTCATGACAGATGATGCACGCGCCGCGAACAGCTGTCAGATGTGCAGTCATTCATTCAGGATAGAGTTTTATTGGAGTGATGGGAGACTTTCTTTTTTGTCTTGTCAACCTTTTGAACGCGCTGATTACGCTTTACTTCACATTTCACCAGGAACTTAATAGCCTACTATTTATATTATAACATTTGCCCTAAGTTTTAATCCTAAAATCACGTCCTTTGGGGGTCAGTGCGTGTGGTGGTGGTATTTAAATGGAAAGCTCAGCTTTGGCAAGCAAGGGCTTAACCCCACTCTCTCCTCCCCTCATTTAACCTCCAAAAGGGGAATTTCTCCAGCTGGAAATTTCTGCTGCGTCAACACCCTAAACCTACTACCAGAAAAGGGAAGGGGATTTTTATTTATTTATTTTTGGACTCGCTTTACTATTATTTTATGTCCGGCATAATTGAATCCATGGACTCGGAGCCTAATACTTCCCTCAACTTGAGGAGAGCGGAGTATATTCGAGTGTTCGCTGAGGGAAACGTTAGATGACACTAGCGCTGCTCTTTGGGTTATTGTCTCTTTTTCCCCCCGTCTGCCCCCTTAAAGCTGGTCAGTTCCGTCTTCCTCCATTTTCTCCTCGCTGACGGGTTGGTTTTAAGGGGAGCGACCCCACTTGTTTGACTCGCCGACGGCGGAACATCAGCAGGTTTACAGATAAACGTCAACAACGACTTCGAACGCGCGTCTCTGAACTGAAACATTTGAATCGAGCGTTACGCGCAACAATGTATCATTCAGCGCGTCTGTCAAGAGAATGTGGCACTCTATTGATCATTACGACGCTTGTTCGCGGCGTGTCGGCTCTTGTTTGCTACAGGTGCACCCGATTCTGATTGGTTAGTTGGAAATATTTGTAACTGTTCAGGCGAAAATGTCGAATTCAGACTGTTAAAAACATTAAATGTTACTTATCAGTGCATTTATGTGTGAAATTAACCGCGCTAGTTTAACTTGTATTACGATATATAAGAAGGTAAATAATTGGAACCGTTACGCTTTTTAAAATTACATTCATGTATTTATGGCATTGTAACTGTCTGCAGTGCAAAAATGAGTCAGTTGAGCAGAAGAACTGGTTATGTAAGGAACTGTCCTCATGCCCATCTACACAGAATGAAGCCAGTGGAAACATGACAACTTCCTTTTGCCAATCACTTTTTAGGTTTTCTCCGCCTCTCTGACACTCATGAATAATGAGTTAATTAGCATGCCAGTGGCATTATTTATACTATTGTAGATGTACAGATTGTAATGTTTCTTGGTGTGTGTGTGTGTGTGCGCGCCTGACGATGCTGGCAGGTGTCTGTTGTAGCAGAACAGCCTGTCCACCCCTATCTCTCTCCTGGGATGGAAAACAGTAATTTTAAGGTAGCCTAGAATCATTTAATGACACCATGTGCTAGACTTGTTGCTGACCAAACCAGGGCAATAGATTCTCATATGGTCTTGTTATCTGTTATATACTCTGATAGTTTCAAACTGTTAATAGCCACTAAAATGTGGTATTTTCTTTGCTTTCTTCCTTTACTTGACTATAAAGTGTGTAGATACTCCACAGAATTATAATGAGAAGCACTATCTAACTCTTATTCTTGTGGATAAAAGTATAGTGATTGTGTTCCTGCAGCTCGTCTGGTAAAGCATGGTGCTAACAGCTCCAGGGGTTTGATTCCCATTGAGCACACAAACTCATAAAAATATACCTTCATAAATATGTTTTTAAGGCACTTTAGATAAATGCAGCTGCCAAATGTATAAATTATTGTTTTTCGATATGCACACACACTGTATTTGTGTATTCTTTATAGCAAGAGCTCTCATTCTAGAGGGCAGTGTTGGTGTTGCATGTCAGGGTCGTGTCCAGGTGTTTTTGTTTAATGTAGAATCCGTGTGTGTGTGTGTGTGTGTGTGTGTTGTATATTAGTGGGAGAACATTTTAGGCAGGAGGGGGCTCTGGTCCACTAAGCATATTGACTTCCTCACAGGTGTGGTTGTATTGTGTCAACAGAAAGCAGGGGAGGGGAATTGGTTCCTACTGCATGGGGTAAAGGGAAGAGAGGGGCTGAAATAAGAGTAAAAAACAGCATTGTGTTCTAGGAACTGCTTTAATGAAGCCGAAATATCATACCTGTCCTCGCTCAGCACTTAATGAGCTGTTAAAAGAATATTAAACACAAGTTCAACTCTATTGTTGGCTTACTGTCGATTACCACAGAGAATAATTGAACAAAGCCATCTGAAATGAACACTAGTGGCAGTATAACACTAATAACTTTTATTCTTTTTCAAACAAAATATGATTACAGGGGGCATTATTAATTATGACACATAATTTTTGTGTGGTTCCTTGCACAATACTATGTTATGACCTCAAAACACAAATGTCACAAAAAATAATTGTGACATTTGCATCACATAAATGTAAAACATCACATATGTTTGACTTTTTAGATGTAGTAAACTTACTCTGTAGCGCACCTGGTACAGCATTACATTGAGTAAAAAAATGAGAACTGATAAAAGAGCTCAAAGACTCGGAAGCATACTAAAATGGCATATTTGCTTCAGCAAATGCCCTTTTATCTCATATTTGCTTTTGTTCATACTATTGAGTAGGTTTAGGGTCAGGTTTAGTGTAAATGGTGTGTTATATTCAAGCGCGATAGAGCATTAAGTTTTTTGAAACAACCTGTATTGTATAAAGTGCTATATAACTAAAGGTGAATTGACATTAAACGTTTAAGGCCTCTCAGGGACATATAATTTCTAATCTGCTGCGATACGTGCAACAACCAACATAATAAAACATTGTTAAATTTAAGTGTCTCGTATTCATGTTGCCAGATTCACTCACTGGACATTTCACTTTGAAGGTGTCGTAAAACGTATAATATAATATTGCTGAAATATTACCACAGGCATATTTTTCAAGTGAGCCTGAGTTGGACTAATTATGAGTCCATGCTTAAAACAAACAAACAAAACAGCAAATGAATGCCCCATAGAGTTCCACAAAGTTGAAAGTTTCTATTGAAATTGATAGCATAGAAGTTTCCAAAAGAACTGAACTTGTATTTAACCCTGAATATACTTTTAATGTGCTAAATTATGCATGTCAGCGCCTAAAGCTCAAGTTGCATTCAGCTAAATGAATAAACAAAGTATGCTTATTTTATATTTTCCCGATTCATATGAGGGAATCCATTATTTTGGAGTTTGTTTTAATTGGTTGTACTGCTTTAATGTTTAAGCATACATGTTTAACATGTCTGTGGATGTGCAAGTGTATCTTGAGGGAGGTTCGGGCAGTTAGTTGAACAAGAAAGTGCAGTGTGTGTTTATTCAGGGTGGTTGCGGTTGTTAATCTGAACATTTGCACAGAAAGGCAAGATATGGGGGAGGAGGTGGCTGATGGTGCAGAGGGATAGAGAAACAGATAAAGAGGGGGTAGTTCAACTGGCCGTGTGTGTGTGTTCATGGAGAACGGGTGCTGATGTGGGGGGGGGGGTTATGGGGGTGCAAGCTGACACGACACACAGCTGATTGTGTATGTATGTGTGTGTGGGTGGAGTGTGTGGAAGATGGCTGCTCTCCCCGGGCTGTGGGCTGTGTTGTGTGGGTAACAGGTTAGAAAGCATGAACCTGCAACAACACTGGGGACCTGATTCTCCCCCTCACTTTAAAGACCACACAAAGCCCGATATTCTATTTATCAGCTTGGAAACATACTGTACATTAAACATCTGTACAGTACGTGTCTCGTATGATGCCTCGCATCAATATTTAAAGCTAAACGCAAACATGACTGTTCAACACACAATTGTTGCGTTTAAATTTTTTATTTTATTTTTACACCCTCACACCAGATGTGCAATCAAACTCGTCCCTTACCAAAAAACTAGGAGTTCTTTTGTGTGAGCGGGGATGCATACAGGTGCGCTTCACTCCCTAGAGCTGTTTGGGGGCCTGTGCGTGTGTGTGTGTGTATGGAGTGACAGCTGTGCTCATCAGCCACTTAGATGTGTTCATCCCCCTAGATTAGGCACTCGGTGTGTGGGTTAAACCGGAGCCGACCTCCCTGGAACCGCCCCACAAAGACCTGTGTCCTCAGGTGCCTTGTGAATATTTCAGTGGGGGCTCTCAGGCTGTGTGGAAAGCCCTGGGGGAGAAACCGAGTGAAAAAAAAAGCCCCTGGAAATGAGATAGCATACCCTGGGCAAGCGCTTAGCAGTGGGCTTTACACTCCTAGGCTGAAAAAGAGGATGTGGTTGTGAGGTTTTTGTTTCTGTTTTTTCCTCTTCTTTTTCCCCTTGCTCTCTCTCGGATTGTCCATCTTGTATAATCATACAATAATAATAATTATCTCTCTCTTTCTCTGTCTGCTGGTGAAATTCAGTCCAGCTTGGTGGTTCGTAAATCGTCGCGTATTCCTGATTTTGGGTTTGCAAAGTAACAAACACACGCACACACAAACTCGTTTACAACACCCCCGCCCCTGTCACACTCAGTCGTTTCTGGCTTACTTTCTGACCACACGTGGTCTTAAATACAGGATGTTTACACACGCGGAGGTATGCTAACCCTCACCAGTTAAAACCATACTTGTCTTCATCCTCTTCAGCCCCTTTAACGTGGTGATTATGGGTTTAGAGTAAGTAGACTTTATCTAATGTACATCCCTGCTCAGCTTCAAATGCGAGTGTTAAATGAAGTGTCACATATTGTAAATATGGCATGTGTTTGTGACGGTTACTAACTTTTCTCCAGCAGTAGTTTCACACATTTGTGTTTTGAGGACAGTGTGACGTCACACTCAAACCGAGAGATTCAAATCGGGTGACCCAGAGAGACACGCTCATTCATATTTACACAAACTGCTATTCAAACTGTCTCTCAGAGCACAAGGCATCTTTATTTTATTTTACAGTAATCTAAATGATCACAAGTATGATCAGGGTTGCCAGATCTGCATTGACAAATCTAGCTTAAAAATAACCCAAATGACTAAACTAGCCCAAATTCTAAATTCTAATTTTCAACAATTTGAAAATAAAGTATTTACAGTTTTAAGAACTTGTTCTGATGCATTTCTTCTCCTTCTTGGTGCGTGTCATGTATTTCTGTACACAGGCTCCCTAACAGTCATCTAGCACAGTTTTATCAGTAGATGAATATAAATTGGTAGATTTAAAATACTTCAGTACAAGCTTTTGAGTCAAATATAATTTATGCAATATGTCAAACCATTAACCCACAAAAAAAAATCTACCCACAGCAACAGATAAAACATAGCTCAATTCCATAGGAAAACTGTGGACCTGGCAACCCTGATTATGACACAAGTTTACAGTTTAAATAGCCACATAATGTCACAGCACAATATTTATTCATCCCAACGGATTATGCATTCTTTAATTGTTTGCAATCACACTTATTTTGCCTCACGTTTCATGGATTCAGGGTATGTAACAAGGTTAAAGTTACATTTTCAGACTTAACACTTGTAAGCTGGTTAGTTTTGCACTGATATGTAGTATTTTGGTTGTTAACAAACTGATTTGTTAGGCTAGGCTTTTAATTGCAGCTCACTCATAGTTCACTCAAGTCCAATAGTTTGTGGTGAATGCTAATTTGGACATCAAAATTACTACAGTTCCCAATTAGATTTTATCAAACCCCTATATTTAATTGACCCAGTAAGCAACCGCATATGTATCCTACTTAGCAACACCCTGGTAACATGGTTTTTACACGGCAAAACAGCTTGAAATCTCAGCTTTTGAAATTGTCTTGAGGATCATTTGAGGAGACATATGTGAGATTACTGGGGTCTTTTCTCTGGAGAAACGCCTGAGGAGAAGCTGAAGTGTGTAATTTCTGCGCCAACCAGAACTGCAAAAATAATTTTCCAATTATTTTCATACCCACTACTATTTGGGTATGTCCATTGTTTGGACAAACAGATAGTCCCGCCCTAAACTCATGCAATTGGTTGAATCGCTGTTGCTGTGTCAGTCTGATCGAGATGTTCAAACAAACAGCAGTGTTTTCAAAGCACCACAGAGACGTACTGTTATACTTTTCAAGGAAATCAACCTAAAAATGACTTACAGCCGTCTCTGTATACTAATCTTGGATTAGGAAGTATTTTAACAAATTTTGTTAAAAAGCTCCATGTGCTCTTCAATGAAAACTGTTTCTGTCAAGGAGTAGCAATTGAGATACGACAAAAATAATAGAGCAAACAAAGAAAAGGGGTTTATTTTAGCGCTCAGTTTTGAACAGGAAGACTATTACCATTTCAAACGTTCTCAGGTGAATCGGTGGACAGGCGGTTGTCCACTTTCCATAGCACTTTTGTCTGTCTCTTAAAAGCTCTGTTTATTTTTCAGAAGATGGTTTAGTCTGTCTCTATACTTTTCATCCCATCTTGTCTGCCAAGAGCTAACCATTAAGGGAGGGTGGAGACACTCCCAGCGCTAACACATTTACCCCACAATACCACAGAACGCTTTTCCTCCTCGCTGTGAATTTCAGAAAGCCATTGCAATCATTGTTAGGGCGAAGGTTTCCTTTCTTCAAGACCGTCTAGATCTGTGTCTAAATGCGAGCTTTGAAAATTCCCAAACCAAAAGTCAAAGTTGGTTTAAGTTCGTGGTGCACATGGCTCATGTTCCCAAATCCCCAACTGCAGTGTCACAGTCTATCAGATCCGTACTGCCTCATTGCTTAGCAGGCAGTAGATATGTCACGGACATTGGAAGGCCTCTGTTTTTCCCCGATGTATTGTGTGATGTGCAGATCTGCATTAGTCCATTATCAAGGGTCGGTGTAATCCTGAGAGGAGTTCATCGCCAAGTGCTAAAGTGCTGTTAACAGGGCCTGTTTAACATTCAGCACTTCCCCCTCAACATACAATTATTCCTCTGCTCTTGCTATTAGCATGTAGCGTTTGTCTGCGTGCTTTTAATTGAACTGATTTAACGTATGCCAGATCAACTAGTTTTCGTTAATTAGTTCTGTCTTAAAAGTGCCATCAGAACATGAAATATTCATCACGGTGAAGAGGTACATTTGTGGCGGATGGATAAGTGTCTCATATGGGAAACTCTCAAATGTGATGGAAGCGATTGCGCGGGCAGAAACCTGGGACTGCCGCTTTCGCTGTAATTTTCCTCTGTCTTGTCAGTTGTCAAAGTGCTTCGATAACAACTTGGATTTGCACGCTGTGACAATACGCAAAAATTGCAGTCTGAATAATGTACTGCAAAACCTGTGTTGTCACTTTGATGGACGATGTCAGTCAGTTATGGACTGTGTCCTTCATCCTTGATCGCCAGATCTGCTTTCCAGCCCTGCCCTATCCAGTGTGTACTTGATTGTTAGTCCTGGAAAAGGGGTGTTGGAAATGGTACAGTTGTGCCCTCCGTGGCCCCATTTCTCTTTTCTACCTAGATTAAATAAAAGCCCTGATCTCACTCTGGTTCCAGCTTCCACGCCCTGCTCTCCGAGACTGAACACCCCCACTGCCAGGTGAGCGTGCAGCAGTGCCAAGCTGCATGGGAAAGTTTGTGCTACAATTATGTTATGGAGGGATGGGTTAGCTGTGAACACTGTGACACACTTTGTGTTTATTCGATTTGATTTTTTCAGACCTCCTAGCACCCTCTAGCAGCTTTCATCGACATCATAATTTGGAAAATAAATTGTTTGTTTATTTATTTATATACTTGCTTGCTTATCTTATTCTTGGTTAAAAACACAAGGTGCCATCATAGTATTTTTATGGCCCTTTTTATTTTTGGCAAGTTTAGGGTTAGTTAAGATACTACCATTCTTAATCAATATTTTTTATCTTGTTTTACCTGAACATACCTAAAACGAGAGCAGTTTACGATAGATGAAAAATTATGCGAGACTGAATTAAGGTTTTTAATTTTTAATTTTATTTTCTAGTTTTAATTACAAATCTAATAACATTTAGTGAACTTTATTATTGGGAATTTTGTATTGAACTTTATTCTATTCTATTCTATTCTGAACTTACCAGACCTCGTATCACCCTCTGGCAGCCCCCACCGACTTCTTCATTTGGAAAAAATGTGTGTGTGTGCGTGTGTGCGTGCACGTGCGCGTGTGTGTGCGGGTGGGTGGGTTGCTTTTTAATTCATGGTTTTTCTGGACATTATTATTTTTGTATAATAAAGTGAGAAGGTTTAGGGTGAGTTAAGGTACTGCCCCTTCTTAATCAATATATTTTTTTAATCTTCTTTTTCAGTATAAATATCTGAACATACCTAAAACATTCAGTTTTAATCATACATCTAAGAGCTTTATTATTGGGAATTTTATAGTGAGCTTTATTCTTTCTATTTTATTTTATTTCGACTTCATCAATTGAAAAATATATAGTTTTTTTTATTTATTCATGGTTAAAAACACAAGGTGCCACCACAGTATTTTTATGGGCCTTTTTATTTTTGTTAAATGAAATGATAAAGTTTAGGGTCAGTTAAGGTACTATCACTCTTAATCAATATTTTTATCTTGTTTTTCAGTTTAATATCTGAACATACCTAAAACAAGATCAGTTTACTTTAGAAGAAAAATTATGTAAGACTGAATTAAGATTTTTAATTTTATCTTCTAGTTTTAATTGTAAATCTATTAATATTTAGTGAGCTTTATTCATTTTAATTTATTTAAATTTCTTATTTTATTTTATTAATTTTCATTATTTTATTTTTTTATTTTAATTTTTTTTCCTGAACTTTTCAGACCTCCTCACCCTTTGGCAGCCCCCACCGACTTCATCATTTGCAAAAAGTTTAGGGTTTTTTATTTATTCATGGTTCAAGACACAAGGTGCCACCACGGTATTTTATGGGCCTTCCTGCTTTCTTAAAACGAAATGCGAGGAAAGGAAAGCAATGAAGGTCCTCTCCCCCTCCCATCCCACCCAAAGGGTTGATCAGAGAAAGTGTTGGTTGGACACTCGATACCGCCACCTCACAACGTGGGAATGTGTGACTTTCTTTAAAATTAGGTTTGTGAGGTGGGCGGTGTCGCAGAATGATCATGATCACCAGAGCAACACGCTAGCCCTACTATTCCTACTCCACGCAGCATGCTGCAGCTTATACATCGCTCGCATATTTCGCTCGTCGTTAATCGAGCGACGTTAGCCTCTGCAGGTGACACCTGAGCCGTTCGTTGCGATTCAAAGCGTTGTGTGGTGAAATGTACAAAAGAAGGAAAAACAGACAGTATGGGACAGGAGCGAAGCGTCTGGTGACAGGGTTGACTCTTGGCCACACTCGTGGTTACCATGGCAACACAAGCCTGGGTAAAAACACTGGCTATTGTTAAGCTATACTTGATTATCAAATATGAAACAAAAGAAGCTCTTAGAGATAATGAATTATTTAGTAGGGTCATATCAGCCTTGAGGAAGTTGATACGTAATGTTTTATGGGTTAATATAAAATGCATTAAAATCTGCTATAAGACTTGCAAGACCGCTAATCTCCTGGACTCTCATTCTCTGTCTTTCCCTTCTCGCTCAGTCGCTCACTTCTCTTTCTTTTCTCATGTTGTGATTACAAATTGTCAAACCGACTAAGTATAGCCACAGTTGTGTTTCTCTTCATTTTCTCCCACCAGTCCTCAGCAGACAGAAGACAAAGGTGTGAAAATGCCCCTGTGTGACAGAATCACTGATCATAGGAGTCAATATAGAGCTCAGCGTTAAAGATGAGTGAGAGAGTTTAGGGCCGGTTAACGGTACTGCCGCTCGCATCAATATTTTTACCTTTTTTCAGCATAAATATCTGAACATACCTCTAAAACAAGACCTGTTTGCTTTAAATGAAAAAAATATGTAAGATTGAATTTAAATTTCTAGTTTTAATCATAAATCAAATGACATATAGTGAGCTTTATTTTTAATACAAGAAAAATTATTAGGTAGAGGTGTGATAAAATATGCTTAATTTAAGATATGCTGTTTAAAATTAATCTTTAATTTATGTTAAATTATATTGTTTTATCCTTAGAATTTTTTGTTAGAAAAGAAACAAACAAACAAAAAAAATTATGTTTTTAACATTTCAACACTGTAAATGTATTTGTATTGTTTGAAAAACTAAACTTTTGGTTTTGTGTGGTTTATTAAACATCTAATTATACTGATTTAAATATGTAATCCTAAATTTAAAGAGTGAGAGATTTTAGGGCCGGTTAACGGTACTGCCGCTTGCACTTCATCAATATTTGTACTTTTTTTCAGCATAAATGTCAGAACATACCTCTAAAACAAGACCTGTTTACTTTAAAAGAAAAATTATGTAAGATTAAATTTTAATTGTATTTTCTAGTTTAAATCATAAATCGGATAACATTTAGTGAGCTTTATTTTTAAAACAAGAAAAATAGCTAGAGCTATTAGCTAGAGGTTTGATAAAATATGCTTATTTAAGATTTGTTGTTTAAAATTTATCTTTAATCTATGTACATTTATTATTTTATCCTTATTTATTTATTATTTATCAAAAAAAATACTGATTAAGAAAATGACTGTTTTACATCTTTAAACAATGTGAATGTGCTATTTTGCTTGAAGACTTAAACCTTTTGGTTTTGTAGTTTTTTAAACATCAAATTATACTCATTTAAATATGTAATCCTAAATTTAAATATGTCATCCTTTCTTCTTTTTCATACCATTTTTTTGTAAGTTCAAATGAAGAATGTAAATCTTTCCTAAATCCTGGCACATAAAACATGTTGCTAAAAATAAAATGGATGTTGGGCCCTACCAATGGAAGTGCAGACTGATGAGTTAGCACCATAGTTATACTGTATATGTATATATGGTAGATGCCTGCCACATTTTACCGCTTCAGAAATGTTGATGTGTCCGCCATCTTGGAACGGTCAATGTGTCGTTACTTAAGTTTTAAGGTGCATTTAACATTGCGCAGCCTCTGGATATAAAAACCGCTGAAATAAAAATTCCTAA
This sequence comes from Schizothorax lantsangensis, assembly GCA_027422415.1. Lineage (NCBI taxonomy): Eukaryota > Metazoa > Chordata > Actinopteri > Cypriniformes > Cyprinidae > Schizothorax > Schizothorax lantsangensis. Next base: position 7,862,036 of record CM049862.1, read on the forward strand.
AGAAATTGGATAAATTTCACAGATATGAATGTGTTGAATGACTTTAGCGAAATCATCTGCTGAAGTCTATTGCAGATATAGATATTCATACATGCGTATAACTAGGGTTGCAGACATGTGTTTACAGACCTGCGTTGACCATTCCAATATGGCGGATATAGCTTACGTATAGCAGCCCATAGAAACAGACGCTAACAGGGCATCTACCTATTACATATCTATAGTTAGTACAACCTGTTAGTTCCTTACCAGCCAATGCAGCAACCATTCAGGTGAAGCAACAGTTTCTGCACACATTTTATGAAGTTTTCCCAGCATTTTTTTCCTCGCCTGCTGCTCACAAAAGTTGCTAGTGAAGGACTTGAGAAGTATGTAATCTTTTGGATGTTGAAATAACTTTTTTTAAATGCAGTCAACTATAATTAAGGCATTTGTAAGTTGATTCCCCAGAAAAGCATAAACACTGTGGCTTTTAAGCTGCTTTCAAAACATTGGTCTGTTTGTTTGAGCATCTGACCAGCCCAACACAGCAACAGCGGCTTGACCAATGACATGAGTTGGGGGCGGGGCTATGTGTTTGTCCGACCAATGGCAGATGGGTTTGAAATGTAATTACTTTCAAAGTTCTGTTTCATGATGTTAGTTGCAGAAAAGTCACACACCTACTGTATAAAGACAGAGAGAGATCAAAAATGTTACTTTTTCAATATCATGATCAGCAATTTGAAGAGGGGCAACAGTTCATTAATAATCTGTGAGGACATGCAGTTTTCCTCTCTGCGGTTTCTTTCTTTCACCATCTATCTGTCTCTGTTCTCTGCCACCCCCTCCTGTTCTCTCCCCGTCAGTTTAGTATTTGGCGAGCTGTTAGTTAGGGGTTATCCAGTACGGATGATTTTCAGAAGGATGCCAATGTTTTGTTGACAGCCCAGCAGTCACGCTACAGACACCCCCTCCTTTCTGTCCACCTGCACCTCTCTCTCTCTCTCTCTTTCTCTCTCTGAGTCATTGACAGGAGCCAGTGTTCCTGATTATGACAATTAGCTTCCTGACAGACACCTCATGCCAGGACATGTGTGTGTGTGTGTGTGTGTGTGTGTGTGGTAGTTTTAATCTGAAATTTTAAAAGCCTGTTAAATCACACTTTTAAAGAGATCCTTAGAGAAAGATAATTTGAGAGTTAGCACTATCTATCTATCTATCTATCTATCTATCTATCTATCTATCTATCTATCTATCTATCTGTCTGTCTGTCTGTCTGTCTATCAATCATTTTGCTGTTCTATCTATCTATCTATCTATCTATCTATCTATCTATCTATCTATCTATCTATCTATCGTTCTATCTGTTCTATCTATCTGTCTATCTATCGTGTTCTATCTATCTATCATTCTATCTATCGTTCTATCTTTCATTCTATCGTTCTATCTTTCGTTCTATCATTCTATCTATCGTTCTAGCGTTCTATCTGTCTATCATTCTTTCTAGCGTTCTATCTGTCTAGTGTTCTATCCATCATTCTACCATTCTATCTAGCATTCTGTCCTTCTGTCTGTCTGACTATCTGTCTATCATTCTGTATATCATTTTATCTATGGAGTCTATCTATGAGTGTGTATGTGTGACTGCTTAATAAGAGGCTAAGGGTGGACAGTGGTGATGAAAACTAAATTACGACTGCAAAAAATCTCTATTAGTGAACTTCAGAAAAAAAGTACAACACAAAAAAAATGTTTTAAGTTTAAAAATGAAAAGCAACATTTAGCGAATAATTCTGTGAAGTTTGCATTTGTGGACCTTATCTGGTGGTGATGAGCCTTCCTGTTGTGATAATGGCTTGTCACAGCATGGTGTGTGAGGTTGTGTGTTGGTGTGTGTGTGCGTACAGGAGTGTGTGCTTACAGGAACGCCGTGCCTCAGTGCAGCGTGACAACGCCGGTTTGTTGTGACACCTCTCACGGCGCGAGCTCCAGGAAGGTGTTAAAGATGAGTCGTCGATTCGTGAGTAGCGGCAGCCGAGCTTTAGGGAGTCATCGGTGCACCATTTGGTGGATTTGAAACGATGACTCTGTGTGTGTGTGTGTGTGTGTGTGTGTGTGTGTGTGTGTGGTAATGCAAGTGTACACTCATAAAAAAAAAAAATGAAATAAGTGGGAGAAAGAAAGACAGCGAAAGAGAAGGAAGAGGTGGAGATCGTGCTGGAATTTGACTCCCACTCAGTAACGAGGCTTATCATCAACCTCTCAACCCAGCGCTTAAGAGAGCCCGTCCCTCAGCAAGGATGGTCAGATGAAGATACACAAACTCATTCATTCAATTTAAACTGTCCTCGCAGCAGGGGCGAGGCCAGAAATGTTTAAGTGGGTGGGCCTACATAAAACCAGGTGGGCAAAGTGTAGCGTATGAAAACTGCATATCAAATTGCCAACAGAAAATACAGAACGGTCCAATAGGCTACACAATACTTATAAATGTGCGATTTGTGAACAAAACGTTTTGATTTTTTTCCTTGAAAATATGTCACAAATCACAGTGGAGCTATAAATATATAGCCTAGATTATTTTTGGCAGTTACAGAAACATTTTTACATTAAATATTCTGATTTGACCGTGAGATTATAGCTTCGATATTTGACCTATTTATGATATTTGGTTACAATGACACTATAGTTCTTATTTCTGCCAGGAATGCAAAATCAATCGGAGTAAGGATATTTTGAATAGAATAACAAGACCCAAGCATGCACATATTCAATCGCGTTTGCTTACATTTATTTTTGACCAGTGCCTCGCTACACAACATGCAAACATTTACTCCAAAAGTGTGCACATTATGTATTCACACGTTTACCTCGTATTTCTTTAAATAGAATAGAACCATCATTTCTCACAGGAAAACCATTCTCTGCCAATCCATCAGTCAATATTGCGTGATCATACTTCCCATTGATTAACATTAATTTTAATTTCAACATTTACTAATACATTATTAAAATTAAAAGTAGTAGGCTATCTCTAATTCGTACCTGAGCTAACAAAAATAACACTGAAGAGTTGTATTTTTATTAGGCTAACTAACGTTAACAAATATTAATTAATGCTGTAACAAATGTTGGTCATTGTTAATGCATTCACTAACGTTAACAAAAGTAAGTTTGTAAAGCATTACCTCAGTCTGGGACAACGAGGCTTCGCAGGTGATATCAGAATCAGCGTCTCTGTCAGTTCGTGTTCAAATGAGAGTAACATCGAGGACAGTAGAAAACTGCAAATGTGCAGAACAGTATCTAGCACAACATTTGTGTGTTTCTTTCTTCAAAGGATGCAACTATTTAGCAGATAATGTGATGCTTCAAACATGTTTGGCTCAGAAGTTTCCGATCTATAAATCCATCACCCACAGGTGGTCTGACTTCATTTGTAGATGGTCTGGATACAGTGCTAAGACTTTCATTTGGGTTATCCAACATATACTTTTTAAAGACTGGATGATGTTTGTTTCACTATTTTGAATAAAAAATTTCAGTTCAACACTATTTTCAAACACGCACATGTCCTTACATCTAAACATAATTATGGGTGGGACTAACAGAAACTGACGAATCATCGATTTGACAAGCATATGGTGTGAACCTATAGGACAAGGGAAAATTAAGAAACTGTCTGTAATTGACCATGAAAACAAATATAAATTATAGACTAAATATATAAAGTTATAGTGAAATAAGACGTTTATAATTATTATAGTTTATTAAATAACATCCATTTGGAAAATTACCAACTTTTCATTGGGTGGGCCACAGCTGAAAGTGGGTGGGCCATTGCCCACCCGGCCCACCCGTAGCTTCGCCACTGCCTCGCAGTTCTCTTTCATTTGCAGTGTTACAACACACAGCACTATCCAAGCAGTTGTCTATGTCAAGACATTTGGTTATTTTCTTGTAATCAGTATTTTGTCTTGTTTTCCAATATAAAAACACCCTTAAAACAAGATTTATTTACTTGAGAAGCAAAATAGTGTGGGATGTTAAGATGTTTATGATTTTGTACCTTAATTAAAGGTATCTAATTGATTTTGTTTAAAACTAGAAAACTAAATTGATGTGCTTTGTTCGGGAGGTTTAAAGATATCTTCTCTTAATATAGTAAGATATATTAAGATATTCTCTTTTCTATTAAGATAAAATCTTAATACCATATGCAGTTTTGCTTCACAAGTTAATGTATCTTGTTTTAAAGATCTTTACTGGAAAATAGGGCAAAAATGCTAATTAAGAAAATGATTTTTCCAATGATATGAATGACCACTGTAGTCACATTGATGTGGATCACACAAAAAACAGTCAAGAACATGTCTGGGTCAAATTTCACCCCAAAATAAAAATAAATAATAAATTCTACTTTTGCATAACGAAAATGTAAGCCTATTTAGTTCCATTTTTTAGAATTGTGACATTTAAACCGAATTACCGTGCAAAATAATTTTCATTACTGTAATGCAAAAATGATATATTGTCTTATTGGAAATAATTGATTAGAATACCATTTCTTTTACTGCCTTTATTCTATTAAGTAATTTATAGGTAAAATAGTTTACTACAGTATTTGTTCATAACAACATAATGGGAATCATCAATGAAAATAATGAGAAATAAAACAACACAAAAGTAAAACATCAAAAATGTTTTAATGACTATTTGTAGGGGATGTGCTTAATTGTCACTAAAGTAATGTGCAAATGCAGTGTAAACAATATTAATGTCCCTAAATTCAGGATTCAGTGTTTTTATGGACAATGTGTGTTGTTTTTTTTCTTTTCTTTTGATCATGGGGTGAAATGTGACCTGGACATGTGAACATGTTCTTGGCAGGTGTGAATCACCCATCCATGGCCTTGTTGCCGGTAATGGGAGAAGATATGTGACAACCACGACCCCACACAGAGGTTTTAGGACCCCTTAGGGACTCCCCCATTCATATTCCCAAACTCATTCTTTGAACACTGAATATATATATATATAAAGTATTTTAAGCGTAACCCTGTATGGACTGTAAGTTCCCAGCTCTCTTGTGTGTGTCCTCATGCCACGACCGTAAGTCACCCTAGAACATTTCTCCAGGATCCACCCCTGTTTATTTTACTGGCAAATCCAATCTTGACTCCCTCCGTAACGCCAACTCTCATGAAACAAAAGCCACTCTGTCAGGTTATCTCCTGCTAACCTCCCCTCTCTCTCTCTTTCTCTCTCTCTCTCTATCTTCCCCCCTACCATTTTCTCTTTTCATTTTCCTACAGTGGTAATGAGATGTTTCATTATTTGCATTTCACAGCTTTTAATAGCGAGAGAATTTAGGCTAAGCCCCGGGTTGTCGGAGAGGGAGCCTCCACTGGAGACACGGCTGGCATCAGGGCCTCTGAGGCAGTGAATAGCCCAGAAATACACTAGGACAGAGGGAAAGAGGGAGGGAAGGAGTGAGAGAAAGATGGAGGGCAAAGGCCAGATAGCGTCACGCTGCAAGAAGTGCCTCTGCCAGGTACCGGTTTAAGGGTTAACAGGTTAACTACTTTTTGCCTGGCATTAACATTTTCCACTGCGTTTCCATTGGTTAGAGGAAAAAGAGGCTGGTTTTAAGGGGGAAAGGCATTATTTAAGGTGATGTGTTATGGGCTGTGATTCAGTGAAGAGACCAGTCAAGTGCGGTGTTTCAGTAACGCACACGCAGGCAGTGCCAGCAAACTTTCTGGTGAGGGAGTTTGTCGCAGTCCTTCGAGGTGCAGATGAATGGAAATGTTCACCAGGCGTTTGGGGAAAGTGTGCCAGAGCATTACTAAAGAGTAGAGATAAGGCATTTGTGTGCCTTTGAGTTTGCATGGGAGTACAGATGTAAAAAGTACCTGTACTTCAGTTGATACCAAAATGGAAAAAATGTAACAATACCTCTCGAGTTTCTATTTTGCCACGTTGAATTTGTAACCTTCCTGGAATGTCCAGTCACATAATTGTCATTGACAATTTGCCAAATTGTCAAATTGAAATCATACCGGTTCTTCTGCTGTAAATGTAGCAATGAGTCATATGAATTATAGCAAAAATATGAATTATGTTATAGCAGCTTTGCTCATGAATATTAATTAGTCATGCTGACACATGCAAACTTTCTTATTAAGGGTATTTCTTGATGGCACTGATTAACTTTTTCTGCTGTAAAGAAAGAAAGCACCTCAGTTCTGAAGGTTTGAGGGTTCGGTACGTACCTCGCTTAAATGTCACGATTCGGTATGATTTTGGTACAACAGGGGGAAAACTAAACAAAAATTGCTTTTTTTATTAAACAGTGGTTTACTGAACAAATAGCTCTTCCTTGAAATAAATTAAATTATAATTACAATTTTCTTGGGGATAAAAATCTACCTCAGCTTATGCTCTAAACTACAAGGTTACAACAGAGCTCAAACTTAAATTTAATTCCAATTTATTTTTAAATCTAATAATCAATGCTCAACTTTAAAAAACAAAATTGTATTCAAACACGTAAATTGCACATAATGCAGTTTGTAAATTTACTTCTAAATTATAAATTTCTATTTGTTGTTGAAATATATTCATTTACACAGTGGCTGCCATAACTTGTTTCATAACAGATTTATTTGAGCTTACATTAAATAATTAAGACATCGCTAACAGGCAAAGTAAAATATAATGAGTCTAATATTTCACGAAATGTTCTTCTCTAGACTTAATTTCTCTAGCAAACTAGCGAGCTGTGAACACTGATGGCTTGCCTGAGGTAAATTAAATGCTACGTGACATTTTGTTTACAAGCTGTTTGACGTCTTTCCGCGGCTGAAACATAGATTGAGTGATTATGTGAGGCATGAGATGTTCATTCATGTTTATTTCGTATTAAAACTATTAGTAAAGAGGAAGGGATGAACTGAGGCGTTTATACAGCGATCTTTCACGCCACATCAAAGAGCATCAAAACGCCATTTATTGTTTGAATTTCATGAAAAAAATGGACATAATTTGAAAGATGAGACTTTGTTTCTTATCAAAAGTAACAATTTATAAAACTGGAAGTTTCCAATGAAGTTCCATTCATGCAGTGGTTAAAACAATGCTGTATTTGTTCGGTACACATGTGAACCGAACCGAAAGACTAGTGCCAAATATTTTCGGTACGAATACGTGTACAGTTACACCCCTAGTGACAACAGCAGTTTCTATGCTCTGCAGTTGTTTGGTAACACTTTATTTTGATAGTCCAATTTAGACATACTAACAGTAAGTAACTTTGCAACTACATGTCAACTAGCAGTCATTAGAGTATTAGTAGACTGTCTGCTTAATATCTTCTAACACTATTTTGATGGGTCCACAACATACAACATACAACATACTACTACTAACCCTAAACCTAACCTAACAGTCTTCTCTGAGAGTTAGTAGACATGTAGTTGCAAATTAATGAGAATTAGTTGACATGTAGTTGCAAAGTTACTTATAGTTAGTAGAATGTCTAAAGTGGACTATCAAAATAAAGTGTAATCAATTATTTTAAGGATATGACGTATTAATGTTGTCACACTGCCATTATCTAACATCCAAATGCATAAAAGATCTGTTTTATATAAAGAATTTGATTAATGCTATTTCAGGTTTTACCACGGTGTTGAATTCATTACTGTAGCTCAAACAGTAAAGCATGGCACTAGCAACAAACACTAACTGCTCAAAAATGTTTGAATGCAAAGTAAGGCATTTTGGATAAAAGTGGCAGTTGTAAAAAGTCTCTATTTTTACTGTTATTTTGAAATCATCAATGATTCTAGATGATGAAATGATGATGAAAAAGCTGTCGAGTCCCATGTGGACGTTGAGAAGACGCAAGGACAAAACTTGCCATTAGCGTGAGAGGGAATACCTGAAACTATCCGTCTCCGCTAAGTTTTAGCAGGCGAGCTCAGGGCAAAGTCTCATTGAGAAGTCTGGGATAGGACCTTGGAGGACCTCAGTTTAGCAGAGAGCACGGCGGGACAAGGCCTTGATGTGAACCGGTAAACACTCTAGTCTCTCTGTCCCTGTTTCACACCACTCTCTCGACACTCTGACCTATCCAGCTTTTCAGCACGGACTCACCTTCACTGCTCCGGCTTAATGCTCAAGAGGAGGTAAAGGAGGACGTGGGTGGGGGGGGAGAGGTGCTGAGCCGGGTGGAGCTGAGCGGAGGGGTTAAGACTCTCAAAGCCTTTTAGATCCGCTCTTGTCACATTCTCAGTGGTGTGACAGGCTCTTGTCACCTGGGCCAGCTGGAGTTTGGCCTAAAGACAGACACTGAGATAGTGCTGCTCAGTCTATGTAGAAATATAGGGTCAACTCGCAGAGAGAACAAATCCAACATTTTCTTCTTCTCCTTATTTTATTTATGCATTTATTTTTCAAAACTGTTTTCTATTTTAATATATATCTTAAAATAATTTATTCCTGTGATGCAAAGCTGAATTTTCAGCATCATTACTCCAGTCTTCAGTGTCACATGATCCTTCAGAAATCATTCTAATAAGCTGATTTGCTGCTCAAGAAACATTTATTATTATTATCACAGTTAAAAACAGTTGTGCTGCATAATATGTTTTTGTGGAAACCATTATTAAAAAAAAAAAAATCAGGATTCTTTGATGAATAGAAATTTAACAGCACAGCACTTTTATTTGACAGAAATCATTTGTAATATTATAAATTTCCTTAATGTAATTTTTGATCAATTTAATGGATCCCTGCTGAATGAAAGTTTTAATTTCTTAAAAAACAAAAACATTTTTTTTAAAATAGTAGTATATATAAAGACTTCTAAAGCCTTTTTTTGTCTTTTCAAGGCTTTTACATGCCACAAAAACTTATTTTCTTTTAATTATCTTCATTTGGGAGCTTTTCTTAGCATATATCCATGTGTGCAAGTAACTGCAATAACGTTGAGTAATTGATCAGCATATTATTGAATTTAATTAGATTTTTAATTCACTGCTAGTCCTGATTAAAACATTTAAATTATGAAAACACCAGCAAAATGGCAGCACATAAAGTATCTGAGATTTTAAGTCGCTCTTGCTGCAGTCAAATATATTTCACCGATGTCTCCCATGCTATTTATCTATTAATCATACTGCCTAGAACAGATTGTGCCAGAAAACATATCGTAACTCACTTATTTAGCTAGCTTTGAGAGTGAATTAATCAAACTTGGTACTTACTTTTATCATTACATTTGCTATCGTGATTTAAAACTTTCATTAATATTAATAAATATTCTTGCATTAAACAGTATAATATTAATCTGGGGCTCTGTGGGAGGGGGACGATTCTAAGGGCCCGACGATGGGGTGGGGGCCCCCCGAGGGGGAAACGCGATTTCTACCGAGGGGGATTCCCCCGGAACACGATTTTCTGAGGGGAACGCGGAGCGTGATCTGTACAGAGGGGAACACCAACACCCCGGAACGCAGGGGGGCCCGAGGGAATATGTTGTCCAGGGGGCCCAGAATCCATAGTGGAGCACTTGATACTAATACAGTTTATGTATTTAATATATATTTATATTTTAACATGTATGAACACTTTATGTTAAGCTTTACATGTGCTGATATCTCATTAATTAATATTATAAATAGCTTTAACCATCTAGTATTTGTCGATGCAGTGTATCAAAGCCAAAACACCTTTTTTCCTCCTCATTTGCTTGAGTCTATTTATATTGCTACCCTAATAGTTATAAATAGTGAGACTAAATGCATCCACCTTTTATCCTCAGCTCATTTATCTCTGTATTTGTCGTAACACTTGCATTCTTTGTGAATTTCTTCTAGATGTTTAAAAAAAAATACCCCAGCTTAGCACCCGTAACCATATTTAGCTGTGCTTAATTCTCATTTTCTGTTTATTTAGTTTTATTTGGTTAATCTTTTAATACCAATACTCCTCGTTTAACGAGTCATTTACTTATTTTTTGTCTCGGTCAGACCACATTTTAACAGCTGTTGGTTCAGTCAATTAATGATTTTACCACCAGCTGGAAAGCCAAAATGAGTGTACGTTTGTAGGCTTTCCCTAATTAAATTGAGCTGTTTTATGACTTAAAATGCTGCGGCTGAGCTTCATGAAGCCATCATAAAACTTTCATGAACTTTGAAAGAAAGTTTCAAATTTGCCTTTCTATTTAATGTTTTTGTATGTTGGCTGCTGTTGTAGCATACATTTTCTGCCTGCACCCTTTTTGTTCCACTTTGCCTGTTGCCAGCTCTGTGAAATTGGGGATTAACCCCTCGGATAATGGCCCTGATGTCCAGTTGAGTGGTTTAAAATGACTGGCTGCCTGAGAAACACACTGATGCATACATGACTTACACCCTCTGAGCGCTTGCTGTCTCCTTCTTCCTCCCACCCTTCCTATTTCCGCCACCTCCTCGTATGTCACGACTGTCCTTCCCACCATCATGTACAGAAACGAAAAGAAAAAGGAAGAAAGATGGCCTTGTTTCCCCCGTCCCCTCCAAGAATATCAGAACCACCTCTACGAAAATAAGGAAGAGCGTACATAGACGTATATGCATGGGTGTTTGTGTGCAAGTGTGTGTGTGTTTACTTGGCCGGAGGAACCCAGTCACTCCAGATCTGAGTGTTTGTGGGTGACAGGAACTGTAAGCAGTGGTGGCACTCTTTAACACTCTATCCTCGGAGACTTAGGCTGCTCTGGCCTCCATTCTTTGCACATTTCTTTCCTCCAATCCCATTACAGGCCTAACCTTAACCTTACTACTACCACTTCTTACACCTTCTATTTTGGTGCGGACGAAATCTGGGCTGCAGTTAGGCTGTTGACTATGAACTCAGTAGCTGCGATGTAAGACAGGGTAGATAATATCATGATGTTGTGCTCCTGGTGCTGAAACATTGATGGATAGTGGTTATCAAGCCTTATTAAAGCAATTGCTTCCAATCATGTATAATCATCTGAACAACACTGTTAGATGTAGTTTTACAGGGATTTTTTTTGCTGACAATTTCACTGTAATTGAATGCAGTACGAGAGCTTCATTTAAAGCCATCAGCCTACATTTGGAGAGCGTGAAAATCCTTTTTTTAAAGTCAACATCAAAATTGACCCTAATAAGTTTCTGGTCATGTTGTGAATGACAAATCGGTGCGCAGTATTTCATCATTCACATCCACTTTTCACAATACAATCAATTTCAGAAGTATAAAATCAAGATACGCCCTACACTTTAAATGTCCTGTTTCACTTGTCAAACAAAAGCATGTATTTGGTTGGTTATTCCAATGAACTTTAATGGCCATTTTAAATATTTAACATATCAAAATATTGCTCTTGCATGAAGCCTTTCCCAAAAATATGAAATATTTGCACCTGCACTTGCGCTCTGTATGGTTCACTAAGGTTATGTGAACCTGCTGTCTATTATGCGTTTCTCTTCCTTTTTGTCTAACAAGCTTCAGATGTTTCTAGTTCCAGTGAAGCAGAAAATCTGATTAGTCCGACTGCATTCTGTCTCGTTCAGTGTTTAGCCGTGTTACACGTCTGTCAATTGTGTTGTTTATGTTTATTGTTGTTTTGCACTTGATTGCCCAGATTGTTGTGTTAACTCGGTCGGCCAATGAAGAGATATTAATATTCATTGTTGGTTGCACAGTTGAAGTAGTTCTGAATAGTTACATGAAAAGAACTGACTAATTTGGGGAGTCTGGGGTGCAAAGTGCTGTTATTTACTGAGCCGTTACTACTCCTTGTCAGAAAAAATAAATTAGTCTTAGGGGTTAAAAGGGAATAGATGAAAATATTCTCTGATGTTAAAGAGATAGTCCATACAAAAATTCTGTCACCTTTACAATCTCAGAAAAAAGGTACAAAAGCCACTAGGGTGGTACCCTTTCAAAAGGTGTAGCACTAAATTGCACCATTTAAGTGCTAAGATGTTACCATTTAGGTGCTAATATATACCTTCAAGTTAGTATATGCATCCTTTACAAGGTACAAAGATATGCAATTTGAAAAGGTTCCACTCTTTTTGAACCTATTTTCTGAGAGGGTATGTGTTCCAAAAAAGTTTGGATTTTCTTTCTTAAGTGGAACACAAAGGAAAAGATTAATAGAAAGCACAAAAAGCACCATCAAAATATCATAAATTGGTTTATATGACTCATATTCCAAGTCTTCTGAAGCCATACAATAGCCGTGTGTGTGTGTGTGTGTGTGTGTGTGTGTGTGTGTGTGTGTGTGTGTGTGTGTGTGTGTGTGTGTGTGTGTGTGTGTGTGTGTGTGTGTGTGTGTGTGTGTGTGTGTGTGTGTGTGTGTGTGTGTAAAAGTGCATCACATTTTTAGGTGAACTATCCCTTTAAATTGCTAACATTGTTCAGTTGTTGTTCTTTAGAATGAGTCGAACGAGTGCATTATAGGCAATCAAATCAAAAAGCCTCAAGCAAAGCAGTTGGAGGCTAACTTAAAACTATTAAAAAGAAAAAAAAGTCCCTTGTCACTGTCATTCTCTTCTTCTTTCAGTCTTCCAAGTAAGGTGTATTTGTACAAGTGGACATAGGAGAGGCAGAGGATTGATTTGATCTTACAAGCCATCAGGTTGAGAGGAACTTTCCTAAACATGACCTGAAGTGTGCCGGCCCCGCAGCAAACGCTGCTGTCACTATAGTGAACGGGAGCTGTCACGCTGCGGTCGGGCCGATGCGAGCTGACAGCCTGAACGCTCACAAAACAAATCATGGCCCCATTTGGTAACACTCCACGTCCCTGTGATTTAGCCCCAACCAGGACGGCTTCTGTGCTGCTCATAGAGGATGCTAGTGGGGAAGTCTAGCCTATTGGGGATATCTGTGTGTGTGTGTGTGTGTGTGTGTGTGTGTGTGTGTGTGTGTGTGTGTGTGTGTGTGTGTGTGTGTGTGTGTGTGTGTGTGTGTGTGTGTGTGTGTGTGTGTGTGTGTGTGTGTGTGTGTGTGTGTGTGTGTGTGTGTGTGTGCATGTGCATGTGCATGTAAGAAGTTGCGTCTCAGTGAGAGTTGGTGAAATCATGGTTAGTGAGAGATGCTAGTTCATCTACTCATGAATTGGTCTATGGGAGAACCTTACAAAGACTAGATCATTTTTATGCTAAAATCTAAAGAAAAAGCAAAACAAGAAATTAAAATTTTCGTAAAGAATTTTTAAAGCATTTTTTTATGACCATTAAAGAAATAGTTCACACAAAAATGTATATTTGCTGAACATTTACTCACCCTCAGGCCCTCCGAGATGTAAATGATTTTGTTATTTATCAGAACAGATTTGGAGAAATTTATCATTACATCACTTGCTCACCAATGGATTCTCTGCAGTGAATGGGTGCCGTCAGAATGAGAGTCCAAACAGCTGATAAAAACATCACAATAATCCACAACTCTCCAGTCCAAACATTTTGTGAAGTGAAAAGTTGCATGTTTGTAAGAAACAAATCCATCATTAAGGAGTTCTATTTGGACTCTCATTTTGACGGCACCCATTCACTTACATCAATATGCCAGTAGGTGGCAACAAGTCTTTATGAGTGAGTCACTGAATCATTTACTCAACCAAATCAATCAAAACCACTGATTCATTCAGGAACCAAACAAGTGGCTGCCTTCATGTATGAGTCGTTGAATCATTCACTCAGCTGATTGTAAAGCAAAAACAAAGTAACATAATATTGTGTCTAAAATGTAAGTTGCTCAATATTACATTTTTCTGTATTGAATTGTTGTATAAATGCAATATTGTTACTTGCTTGAATATGACATTTTTTAATTGGTAACAGTGACTTAGACACATTGCAGGCTAAAGCTATTATGCACTCTTGCTTGTGTTGCTTTAATAACAAATATTTATAATATTTATAATTGTTCCTCCTCCAATTTATTCCCAACCCTTTTAACCCCTTGAAGGCCCAGGAATCTGCAGACTTTTTTCCACATTTTTGCAATACTTTGTAGGGAAATCTGTCAAATTGTGTGAAATAGATTTGGTTAAATAGTAAAAAAAAATGGTTAAATGGAGCAGAGACTACTTCACTGATATGATAGCCAACAGCATAATCAAATTGTCCCAAATATTTAGTAAACAAAAAACACAATTCTGCAGAAACCTGGTTTTCAATTTTGTGTGCAAAACAACTTTAAAATATTTAAGTAGTGTGACTACTGACAGTCCCTGACATTGCTGGTAACCTCTTATGCATTTCGAAGAGCCTTAAGATTGATATTAAATCAAGTGAAGAATTGCATTTTCATGGAGCGCAGCATCAAAATCTAGAAATTCACACTCATCACGGAAAACCTAACTTCATAAAAGACGCCTACTAGCACAAAACCTGACAGAAGAAATTGACCATAGCTTTGAGTTGTTATTACTGAGGTCTTCTATCTCCGTAAAAAGTCATTTAAGCACTAAATGTCACTAAAATGCCATTCTGAAGCAGGTGACATGCATTGGCCAGCTCTGATGGCTTGAGGCTGATTGTCTGCTGAGCTACAGCCATCACCTTTCCTCGCTAAAAATGAATTATCTGTTTGGCAGCTCCATTTTCCACTTTATTATTCAACTAACTCACAAAATGGTAATTAAATGAAACAATTTAGTAACAAAAAAGAGAAAAGTGAGAAGAGGAGAGGCGATGATTCTGTTAAAGTGCTTTACACACTCACTGGGTGATTTTATTTGGCAGCTAATAAAGCGAACAGAGAAAAACATCATGATTAAAGGGTTGAACAGTGAACACCTGAGCATCTCTGCTATAATCATTAAGATAGAGAGATGGGGGAGGAGAGCTAGACGAGGCAATGCATTGTTCTTGAATGTGCACAGAGGAAAGAGAGAGAAACTATAAACACAAGACACACTTAGCTGGGAAGAGGGGGTGAAGTATGGGGTAAATCTCACAAAAACGGTCAAATATTGACCAAATATTCAAATATTGCATTTCACCCCAAAATAAAAAAAACTATAAAAAGAAGCCCATTTTAGGACTGTAATTGCATCATGACATTATTTTCGACAGTTAAGCACATTAACTCACAATTCTCAGTAGCCTTCAGTAATGCAAATAAAGCAATCCCATTCTCATTATTGCAATGCAATAAAAACCAAATTAAAATTGTAATGTATATTTGTGTGTATACATGGTAGTATTTGTTGCTTTAAGATGATTTTAATCATTGTGTCCAGACAGGATGATTTACATTTACTGTATTAATCTGAGCCTCCTGTTCAGTCGTTGGCTGTATTCGGATTGGCATATAATTATTATACTTCTACAGTATGTAGTTTGTAAACTGTGCATAATATGTGAATTGCCTATATTTCTAGAATACCTGGATTGCAAAAATGTGCAGCAAACAACAGAGCACACTGAGCACAATACTGTATCCCACAATGTAATGCACTCAATTTGACATTACATTTCTAATGTGACAAATTGACTGGCAGTTATTTATCATCCTTTTTTATTGTCTTATTTGATTGGATTAGCAAAAATAAAGGAATATTCCAAGATCTTCATATTTTGTCCCTTAAACCCTCCAGAGACTGGAACTTCCATTGGAAGTTACTGTATGTATTTTTGCTTTAAGTCAAAATGATTTTCTCCGGTAATCAATATTATGCTGAAAATAATGTTCTGTTAAGCTTAACTTTTGCAGCACATTTTAAATCGCAAAATGCAAAATAACATTTTTTATTGATAATAATAATTGTATGGCACTCGCATGGAACTTAATGTGGCCATACTTAATGTATGACAACAATGTGGTATACTACTTTTTAAAATGTTTATTGTTAAATAATGCCAACCTGTTTCACAGTAGTCTACTATTAGTGTAAGCTAGTATTTCATTCCAGACATTGCTATTCTCTCTTTATGCAGAAACTTGAGGTCTGTTTCTTGCATCTACTGCAACTGTTCTAACCAGGGTTTGTGTATTGTATGTTGTTCTCCTCCAGACTCTGTTCAGGAGAAGCAGCCACCCGTTAGTCCAATGAATAACCGGAAGGAAGACATGGAGATCACGTCGCACTACCGGCAGCTCCTGCGGGAGCTGAACGAGCAGCGGCAGCATGGCATCCTGTGCGACGTGTGTCTGATCGTGGAGGGCAAGATCTTCAAAGCACACAAGAACGTGTTGCTGGGCAGCAGCCGCTACTTCAAGACACTTTACTGCCAGGTGAAGAAGGTCTCAGAGCAGCAGGCCACCATCACACACCTGGACATCGTCACAGCTCAAGGCTTCAAGACCATCCTTGACTTCATGTACTCAGCCCACTTGGCACTCACAAGCAAGAATGTGATCGAGGTGATGTCGGCCGCCAGCTACCTGCAGATGACCGACATAGTGCAAGCGTGTCACGGCTTCATCAAGGCAGCGCTAGACATCAGCATTCGCTCCGAGCTCACGGACGAACTTGCGGATATTGAGATGGGCAACGTGGTGAGCTCTATGGGAGGCGGGGCTGGGTCCGGTGTGGGCGGAGCCTCGGAAGCACTGGCGTCCATGATCTCGGCCCGCAGTTCCTCGCCGTGGTTGGCCAGACGCACCAGCCCGGCGAACTCATCTGGAGACTCAGCCATCGCTAGCTGCCATGAAGGCGGTAGCAACTACGGCAAAGAAGACCAGGAACCCAAAAGCCATGAGAGCCAGGAGGATGCTTGTTTGCAGCCCTTGTGGCCTGCTGATTACCGTTCTGTCCAGGTCAAAGAGGAGCAGGTCTCCCCCTCCAATCTGCAAGATGGGGCTGGCCGAGGGGCACAAGGCATGCCTGGAGAGCAAGGTGGACGAGGAGAGGGGGGCTGGCAACCCCCTGGCTCGGGCCGCAGGAAGAACCGTAAGAACAAGGACACGGTCAGGCACATAACCCAACAGAATGAAGGGGACAGTCGGACAGCGTCGCCACTGCCATCCATGCTCTCCAATCCTGGCTGGAGCTACGGCAACCAGGACATTCCAGGTAGGATTACTGTGTACTGGTTGCTTTATTGCTTCCTTATTACTGTCATGATATCACATTGTGAAAACATCATTGAGCCGATTGTTGACCTTTCATCAAAGGATGTTTGGTCTTGCAGAAGAGACTGAATATGCCTACTATATAGTACAGGAATGGGCAACTCCGGTTATGGAGGGACACTGTCCAGCAGAGTTTAGCTCCATCCCTAATCAAGAACACTTAATTTTCTAGTAATCCTGAAGACTTTGGTTAGATATTTCAGCTATGTTCAATTTGGGATGGAGCTAAACTCTGCAGGACAGGAGCCCCATATCCCCCCCCCCCCCAGGAGCGGAGATGCCCATCCTTGATATAGTAGGTGCAAAGTGCATGAAATAAGTAGTATGTCCGATTCCTGGTATTCATGAAACAGTACACATCCAATGGACACTTTACTATCCCATGAGGCTTCAGGAGAGGAGTTGTGAATAGCAGTGAAGCAATACAGCTGACATTGTAGGTGTTGGATGTAGAGTGTCCAGATTACATTCATACTACACTCATTCATACTATGTGGACCATACTTTTTAACAGTCACAAAGTTTGTTTCTCAATGTAGCAAGCACTGCCTCGTGGATCCCGTGAGAGTCAGGTCGTCTGTAATACTTTGCCACCGTGTTTGATTTTATTATTCGAAACCCAGATAGAAATAGAACTCTGATGAAGTTGAAAATTATTGTTGTAGCACTAATAGTATAGCAAGCATGACAAACTACAGATTGAGGTGGGGAATTTGGGGTTGAAAAAACTCATTTCCTCATTAACATCGGAAAGACACATGGGACGTGAGGCAGCCTCATCAACCTAAAAACAAAATCCGTGCTGAGGAACAGATCACGCCAGCAAGCGGGGATGAGGCCCTACCTGTCTCGGATACTGTTGCTTATAGGTATGTAGATCATTAAAAGTGTGGCAGCTCTAATCTCTGGTGAATTTGTGCAGGCCGTCTGTGAAATGGGCACACACACACTTTAAGAAAACAGGATAATTGAATTGACCTTGGTGGCGGTATGAGGATTAAATTGTATGTGTGTGTGCGAGTGTTGGGACGGGGAGTGCCCCAAGGTCTTCTGAAGTGTGGAGAAGAAGGGATAAAGTGAAGGAGAGAGGGAGGGGAATACGCGGAGATCTGCATCAGCTTAACGCGAGTTTACCTACTTAACTCTCGAGGCACTCTCTCATCCTCTCTGTTTGCCAGCCCTGCTACCTGCAGCTCCAACAGAAATAACTGCACTCGCTGACCCAACCCCACAGATCAAATATCAAGTGCAAGACTCCACACATCTAAGTACACACCAGCTCACTGTACTGCGTACACACGCATGCTCACAAAAGTCACACCCGTTCCTTTGTGTGCGACACAAATAGTACACAATTATATTCCTCACGCACTGGCCCCTATAAGCCAAACTAATATGCTAGTCATGCTTTTGAGGTCAATTTAATTACGTTCTAAATGGAATCGAAACATTTTCAAATCTAAAATCATCCCTCTTAACCGTGTGTAAATCTCAGTCCGCTAAGGAACCGAGGACTTGCAAAACGGCAAATTGCTTTGGATGTCATTTGATAATATGGGCCGATGCTCAGTGAAGATGAGAATATTGCTTGGTACACAAAACAGGCTCAGGCTTGGACGAAGTCGGATCAGGGTGAGAGAAAGATGGCATGTTGTGAAAGCCCTCATGCCCTGCTTTGGGTTTTGGACTCGGCTGTAATTTTCCTACTGAATTGGTGGATTCTTGAGGAGTTGAGGCAGACAGGTTTTTCCAAATCTATGCGAGCGGCTACTGTGGCCAGGATGGTTTGCTTTGTTTAAGTAAACAAATAATTATTTGTTGTGTGTGTGTATTTTATCACCCACCTGCTATATGTAACATGAACATGTTTAAATCTCATTAAGACAGCATGACAGCTTTAGTAATTAGAGGGACTATAAATGCCCTCATAAGTGATTTCTGTCCGTGCTGAGGTCCAGTCAGCAGCTAGACTTTTCTCAGATTTGGTTAAAGGGCACAGGAAGTGTCTAGTTGCAGGAGTAATGGTTTGCACGGTTAAGGGTGCCGTTTGCTGACAGCAGTAAATGGGATCTCAGGATGCTGATGTCCAAGTTGCATTGTGCACAGACTAATGGTTTTAAGAAGCTTGTAATTGGTGGTTGGCATGTTTATAGAACTGTATATCTAAATTACCATGCTTCTGGTATGAAGTTCTGGCGAGCAGCAGGATATTTCTCAACCTGCACTTTGTGAAGTGTGTGTGAGAGAGAGAGAGAGGATATGGTTTTTAACATGATTAGGCAGCCAAGACCAAAAAGACAGTCGGGCTACTGTCTAAAGCTTCTAGCTGCTTCTCTTTTCTGCTAAAATATTATCCTAATCATCTTATTGATACGGTTTTCTTCATGAATGTTGTAAGATAAGACTCAGATCATGCTATAGGGACTGTTTGCATACCAGTTATTCTTTGCACATGTCCTTAAGTTTCACTGCACCCTTGTTCAGGCCCCTGTTGAATGACATTCCCTTTCAGAGCGTCTTACTGACCACTGACATCACAGTTCTAGAGAGGGGATGTGAGGTTACACTGGATGTTTAGCAGATGTTTGCAGGTGTTGAAACTGGTTGCAGATTATGCAGGCGTTATAATGGGCATGTGTCCTGGAATGCAGATTCCCAAACTTTGGGGAAACATCACAATATTACAGTCAGTATGGTTTAAATGGTTTACATTTTTGTTTGTTGCATTCTGCTAAGTTTAAAGGAGTTTTCCCCAAATTAGCTACATGTTTTCTGGATTGTATTTATTTTAATTTATTTTCAATGCATTTTTTCGGACATTATTCCATATTGCGATTTGATTAAGTGTACGGCCCTACTATTGGTTTATTCATCCATATTTTGCTAAATTCCAAAACATTCCATGTTGTACAGAAAATTACATTTTTGTGATTGGATTCAGTGATTCCATTCATGTTTTTTGTGAAATCATTAAATAATATTTTAGATAACTTGCATAGGCGTACTAGAAACATATTCGACGCAAATGCGCAAAGAGAGATGCCAATGTTTAGCCAGCACATTAGAAGCATACATTAGCAATGTACAAACATACAATGCTGTTTTATAATGTTCTTGTATTACTGTGGCGGCGACAAGGAGGCAGTAGAGTTACCCTCAGTTGTCTGTAGCATAAAAAAATCAATGTTTTGTTATTTACATAGCTAGCAAGTTAGTATTGCTAGTACAGACCTTTTCTCTGACAGCAATTGATTTGAAAGATAAAGCTGACCATAGAAGAAGAGTTTACGCTCATATCTGCTAATAGTGCCCCCCTTGTGGCAACACTAAGAATGCAACATGCTTGTATTGTCTTATATATTGCTTTGTGAATTAAGTGGACTCAAGTGGAACACACTCTCATGGCAATTTATAACTATTTTACATATTAATATTCACATATTAATGTGTACGTTTTCATATGATCTGCTTATGTCGTAGGTTTCTGTACAAATCACATCGTATAAATTCATACAAAATATAAAATAGTCATGTTTTCTCTTGAGACCAGGTTGTAAATGGAGCATGTAATTAATCTTGAGTAGATAGATTTTTTTTTTTTGCTTTCACGTCTTTGTGTAAAGTATATTTAATCAACCTGAGTCTACAGCAAAGTGTTTGTGAGAGAAGCAGCGCTGCTATCAACAATGCCTGTGTTTGTTTCTTTGTTGTCATATAGTGCTCATCTTTCTTCCCATCATCCTACACTTTTTTGTTGTTTTAATAGTAGCTATATCCGTTTGTCCCCACCCATTTACATGTGCTATGAATTCATTACTCATCATCAGGAGTGTGTGTACACTCTGAAATTTGAATGTAGAAGCTCAGCGCTCTTCCAAAAGCCAGACCTCTTTTGAGCGAGCAGCCACACTCTTCACTTACAAACAAACCAACAATGTCTGTAATAAAGACCTGAGTCACAGCTCCATGTTTCATAGACCCTTAAAGCAACACTAGTTATTTTATCAGTATTTTTTCTACAGCCTGTGTCTGATGCTAGAGGCCTCTACAGTTAGCATTAGCATTAGCATTGACACTCGTTTGTCAGGTCAGAAAAGTACCACCAAAAAGTGACATTTCAAAAGGAAATTTACCCAGCGCGTCTCTGATGTGATGCCATGGTATCTGTGTGTGAAAGTGGCTTGTTAGTTTGAGTGTTGTTCGTGTTTCAGGTTTACTCCCTGATGAAGAGGGGGGTTTCTGTGGTTGGCTGTGGCTGTGAACTTCACGCTGTCATCATGGGGATTTTTTTAAGCTGGTCAGGAACTGGTCACTGATATTTTATTTTAGATTATCTGTTCATGAGCACGGCTATCGCTTGATCAGAAAGAGACTAGGAAAATAAGAAGATCATTGTGGCCTTCCCCTTTCCACAGCACAAGGCAAGACAAAAATCCCACATTTAGATCATTCACACATGTATATGGGTTGTTGTGCTGTTGACGTGTTGTTCTGTTTTTAAATTGTGAATCTTTATCAAAAGGGATGTGTGTACTTTCTTAGGTATCTAAGAATGTGGCGATTGAATGCTTGTATGTGATTTCAGAGTGTGTATGTGAAGAAAACACACACATGCACACAGATGATAGTGAAGCACCTGACGTGTATAAAGAGTGTTGAAATATTTAACAAGTGTTGTGTGTTTAATAGAGCAGTCTATGGCGTAACTTTGCACTTGTCTCAGTGAGCGGCTGACATGTTCACAGCAGAGCTCATCTAATCTAATCCTGTTCATCAGAGCAAACACACATACACATGAACTTCAGCTCAGCCTCAACACATCACATCTATTTATTCTTCTCTGAAAGTTTAACCTTTGGCCTCTCACCCACTGCTCTACAAACACTCGCTCATTCATGCATTCATTCACTTATTCATGCCTTCACTGCTCAATCAGTCCTTTACTAACTCCTACTAATTCATTTATTCTCTCACTCACTCATTCATTTATTCACTGACTGATTTATTCATTCACTCACTGACTCATTCACTCACTCACTCACTCACTCATTCACTCAATCACTCACAAATTCATTCAGTCACTGACTCACTCATTCATTCATTCTGACTCATTCATTCAGTCATTCACTCACACACAAATTCATTCAATCACTATTTTTTTTATTCACTCTCTGACTCATTCTTCCAGACTCATTCATTCACTCACTCACTGGCTTACTCATTAACTTGCTACCTTACTCTTTCATTCATTCACAAATTTATTTATTCATTCACTGACACATTCACTCATGCCTCCTTTATTTCTTCACTTCCTGATTCATTTATTCACTCACTCTCTGGCTTACTGATTCATTCATTATTTATTCATTCATTCATTCACTGACTCGCTTATTCCTTCCTTCCTTTCTTCCCTCCTTCCTTCCTTCATTTATTTGTTAACTTAATGACTAATTCATTCTGACTCATTCATTCAGTCATTCACTCACTCACTAATTTTGTTATTCACTCACTAACTAATTCATTAATTCACTGAATCACTCATTCGTTCATTCTTTCTGACTCAATTATTCACTCACTCACTCACTCGCTCACTTACGTATTCCTTCCTCTCTTGCTTCATTCATTTGTTCACTTAATGACTATAATTCACTCTCACTTTCTCTCTCACTCACTCACTCACTTGTTCATTCATTCATTTATGCACCCTCCATTCATCACTCACTCTTTCATTTACTCAATCTTTTTTTCATTCATTAATTCAATAATTCATTCATTCATTCACTGACTGACTGACTCATTCACTCAGTCACACAGTACTTTGTTTATTCATTTATTATTCTCATAATGTCCTTAGGATTGTGTCATCATCCTTCTCTCAGTCCTGTGTCTTTCCTAGCTCATCAGCTCTATCTCTCTGTTTTTACTCTCCCTCTCACTTCTCTCTCTCTGGGTCTCTATAGTCAAAAGGTGTGTGCTTGAAATAATGAGAGTGAGGCCCCTTTAACCCCCATCCTCTTACCACTCTCCCCATAGTATTTACACCTCATTAAACCTGAAATAGCTTTAATATTTAAAACATCGTGAACAGATCTCAACCCTCCCACCCTGAACACCTCTGGATTTTTCCCCTCCCTCGTCACTTTCTCCCAGTTTAATAATCTACTTTCATATTTCCTTCCTCTCCATTAAAACCAAAATAGATTTCATATTTCACAAGTTAAACTTTTACTTTTTTCTTCTCGCGCTCCGTCCCTCATCTGTTCCTTTTTCCTCCCTCTCTGTCCCTCATCCGATGTGCCTCCCTATTTTCTTTTGATTGAGACTCACCATCCCACCAGATGACCTTCACAGTTCCCTTCTCTCTCTTTCTTTCTCTTGTTTCTCTGTTTCTTTCTCTCTCCCTCTGTCTCCCCCATGGCATTCTGGGTTGCCCCTCGATGTAGCTGAATGCTTGTTTGTTCTGGGGTAAGGCGTCATGTCGGACTATCAGACAGAGTTCTTGTGTTCCGTCTCGCTCTATGCCATTCTCTCGCCTCTCTCTTCAGTCTCTCTCTGTTCCTCCCTTACTACAACAAGTCTCTTCAACTACAATAAGGTGAATAATTAGGTATTAATTGGTCAGTGTATAGAATCTTTAAAGGTTAGTTGAAGTACAGATAAAAGGAGTGAAAGGGCCCTTTAGTATAGGGACCAATTCTCACTATTAACTAGTTGCTTATTAGCATGCCTGTTATTAACATATTGGCTGTTTATTAGTACTTATAAAGCACATATTCTTCATGACCATATTCAACATCCACAATCCTACCCAATACCTAAAGTTAACAAATACTTTACTAACTATTAATAAGCAGCAAATTAGGAGTTTATTGACGCAAATGTCCTAGTTAATAGTTTGTTAATAGCAAGAATAGGACCTTAAAATAAAGTGTGACCAATGAGAGAAATCACAACACTTAATATAGCATCTGTAGGAAATGAAGTC
The DNA here is from genome assembly GCA_027422415.1 of Schizothorax lantsangensis. Lineage (NCBI taxonomy): Eukaryota > Metazoa > Chordata > Actinopteri > Cypriniformes > Cyprinidae > Schizothorax > Schizothorax lantsangensis. The sequence continues at coordinate 7,886,118 of CM049862.1, forward strand.
TTGCCGTTCAGTTACAAGATCCAATCTTTGCTTGTGTTTTGTGCATTAATTTGAAAATAGTTGCAAAAGTAATGTATACCATCTTTACATGACCCTGAAAAAGTAATTTTTCTAGCCTGATTTGTACTAAAGAGACAACATTCATGACTGTTTTGTGGTCAGATTTTATTGATTTGACAAATGCAGTTTAAAAATAAGCTTGGCACACGGTTTTGGAATCTTTCTTCTTTCATGTAGTACTTGCAACAATTAGAAATAGCTGCCCCTGGGAGTTACCAAGTCAGCTGATTTGCCTGATTCTGAAAGGGAATATTCTGGGTTTTTTACCACCTAATGTGAGTTTACTGTTTGTGTCAATTACCACAGTCAGAATTTTTTTTTTTATTATTTTTTTTTTTTTAATTCCGACAATAATCACGTAAAGTGCTGTGAGTGTATAGCAGGAAACTCTCTTCCTTTATTCGGTGCTGTTGGTCAATTTATAATTTATCTAACCTTTATTTTTGTTGTTCAGGTTTCAGGTTCACTAACTGTTTTTAGGCTCTTCCCACTGTCCTTGTCTCTCTTTCGCTCTCTTTGCTTGGAAATGACACGTCTGTCACTCCTCCACACCTCCCACCTGTGTGTCTCACTGTCTCTTTGAAAGTGAACACTCTTGACTTTATCATGGACAGAAAAATCCAGACTTCCTCATGGTGGAGTTCCCTCCTGCTTCAGTGCTCTGGTCTCTGAGTACACGACCCCTCCCAGAATCCTTTACACTTGCACTATATATAGACACTTTGGCCTCTAAAACCAAGAGGTGCCTCAAGCCAGGACGCACCACGGTGTCTCGGCTTTGGCCAGTGAAGATGACGATGATAGCAATGCCATTTTCCAAAACGTAAGCACCCCCTGCCCTTGGAGCAGAATGCCTGAGCTACTCAGCAGAGATGGAGGGATGGTAGAAGGTTTCAGTTTTTATAGCAGATCATCCCCTTCCAACACCTGTGTTGTATCAGTAACAAAAATGGCCCACTGCCCATCTCTGCCATCTGGGCTTCTCCCCAGTCTCATGGGGCAACACTGAAAAGATGCCCTGCCAGCAAAATATTCTTTGAAACGTTTGCACATGACTTACATTTACTTTTATGTGCTATTTTAGGGGACCATTTGATTGATATACAAAGTAGATTGGATCCAGTGGGAGCCATAGCCTACAGTGCACAGTGCTTCAGGTGACCTGAGTTTGAGTCTTCAATCATGGTCATTTCCTGACCCCATCCCCTTTCTCCTCCTGCATTGCTTCCTATATTTCCTCTCAAAATAAAAAGTCCAAAAACATAAAAAAGTAGGAATGGACCAGGGCACAACATGGTAGCCTAAAACTCAAATTATCTGCATGATCACCAAATCTCAATGTGTCTGTGCACAGTTGGTACTGTAACCACTAAGCCATGGTTCTGTCATTTACTTTTTTCATCACTTGTAGGGAATCGGTCCAAAACCAATCCTCCCCCACTTGGGTAAATATTTCCTTACATTGACCTGTTTGAGGGAAGACCATGCTCAACTGGCTTATTGCAAAGTAATAGATGTCTTGAGAGGAACACAATGAGACAAGCCACTTAGTATCATGGTGGGCTGTTTAATGGAGGATAATTCCATTAATCATAATGCATTGGGTGGGGGGAATGTGCTTCGCTCTCATCACTCACCATCAGAATCAAAGCTGATCTCCGGATGCAGTGGATATTACGGGGATTGTCCTGCTATTATTCAAAAGTTCTGCTTGTGTTTCTTACCTTTTTAATGGAGAGGGCCTGTCTGCACTTGTGACAGACACTGAAGCATGTTTAGAAAGCTTGAAGCATTGGACAGATAAGAATGTATAAAGATCAGCTTTGAGCGTGTGGAAAGAGCTGGATCAGTTTTAAATGGAGAAGGAATATGGCAAGTTGGATTTTGGAAAGCTCAACTATAGGGCCCTATGATTTCTGCGATGCGAAAATGCAGACGGAATCATGGAATCCAGTCAAAAAAATGGAATTTACTGTATAATGCGGAATGTCACGGAATTTGCCAAATTTTGGATGAATAAATCAAAAGTAGGTCACTTCATGAGCATTTTACCATTTCTTTTGAGAAAAACGATCATCATATCATATACAAACAGAAACTTAAATGTCTTCACAGCAACCCGTCAAAATAAAAGTTCATTACAGGACGGCTTTATTCATCCCCCCGAAGCCGTGTAAGGCTCGTTTTAGTATGGATGGATGCACTTTATTTGACTTCTTTTGGACTGTTGAAAAAAACACCCGCCCACTGCCATTATAAAGCTTGGAAGAGCAAGGACAAATTTTAATATAACTCCGATTGGATTCGTCTGAAAGAAGAAAGTCATATACACCTAGAATGCCTTGAGGGTGAGTAAAACATGGGCTAATTTTCATTTTTGGGTGAACTAACCCTTTAAATTGTGCAAGTTTCACGATTTCAATTAATTAGACATGCTTTTTGATTAATAAAATTCTATTTAACCATAAAAACAGAGTCTAGAAATTACAACAGAAAAAAATTCAAAAAAAAAAAAAAAAAAAAAAAAAAAACGGAATTTGGAAAAAAATAAAACAGAATTTGGGAAAACATAAAACGGATTCCATAGGGCCCTACAACTAGAACTGTTGGACCCCTGGACTTTTTGAAGTCACTAGTCATTTCATGTCATCCAATTGCGTTAAAGCGTGTCCAATCCTAAATCTGGAGGGACACTTTCCAGCAGAGTTTAGCACCAGCACTAATTAAACACACCTGAACCAGCTAATAAAGGTCTTCAGGATCAGTAGAACCTTTCAGGCAGGTGTGATTGAGCTAAACTCTGCAGGAAAGTGGCCTTCCAGGAACAGGATTGGATGCCTATGTGTTACATAAACAGAACTTTTGGTCAGATGATCCTTGCAGGTTTTTTCTCTAAACCACGTTCCTGGAACCTCCCAATAATAGACATTTTGGAAGCTTTTATTATCTGACCCAGCCATTTCAGATCTTGGATCTCTAATAGTTGACGAGTCTCTTTTATTAAGGGAACATCCAAAACGTATCCTATTGGGGAATCTCCAGGAACAGGGTTGGAAACCACTGCTCTGTGCCCTTGAGATGCACTTTCCCAATGATGTCCAATCCTGCTCCTGCAGGGCCAATCGAGGTCTTCAGGATTAGTAAAAAGTGTGTTGGGGCAGATTGGAGCTAAACTCTGCAGGACACTGGCCCTCCAGGAACAGGATTGTGCACCCCAATCAATAGATTTGCAGCGGTCTGTGATAACTCTAGTTGGTAGCTGCCAAAACTGATCACTGTGAGACAGGGAGAGAAAGAGGAGAGAGTTCTGGGACATGATTATAGGCCTGAAAGGATATATCTCTGTTTGTCCCGTGTTTAGACGCTCTGAGGAAGTCTTTGATTGTATACGGGTTCAGATCTCCTTACTGTTGGTCTCGTTGTGACTGTGCACTAGCACTAGCTCCAGGCAGACTGTTGTGGACGGAGAGGGTAATAGGTACATGTGTGTTTGAGAGTGTGTAAAGGGGTTAGAACACCACCAAACCGTCAAACTTCCCCATTCAGGGCAGGACAACGCCCTGCTGTTTGTTTTCTTCTGCTGTATTTTACTCCGCGGCTTTTTCTTCCTCTTCTGGTTTTACGGGGGGTTTCTGCTCTTTATAGACAAACCCCCACCCTCTTCTGCTCTCTACCCTCCAGTCAGACCGGTTTGAGCATAGAGAGAGAGAGAGAAAGGAGAGAAGAGGAAGAAGTGAGCTGTTTGGACAAACGGACGCCCCGGGCAGGATGTGGAGGTTCGCTGCCCTCTGGGTGTGTCGGATTGGCCCTGCTACACAGACACACATACACAACCCAGCGTGGGAGGGCAAAATCTCCCTTCCTCACACACACACTCATTCTTCAACCCCACACCCTCTCCAGCTCCTCTCGATTCTCCACCCATTGTCCTCCCCTCACCTCCTCCCTGTGGCTGCACCCTGCTCTCCCTCGCTCCTAAATAAGGAGAGGTTTAGGGGAGAGGGTGTTAAAGGTGCAAGGGGAAATTCCTATGTGTGCATGTGAAAGTGGGCAATGGCTGATACATGAACTGTAGCTAAAGCACCACAACTGCATGTGTGCTAAAGATGATGATGTTGTAAGATGTGTTATATGCATGTCATATGTGCTGTAAAAACAGGTGTGATTATGCAGCAGTGGAGTATGTGTGTGGGAGGGGGGACAGCTATATTTAGTCACACAAATTTGTCCCTACAACCTAAATAAATGGGTGTGCTTTAACTGTTAAATGGTTCATATACAGTATGTCTTTTATTATTTCTATTATTAAATTATTATTACTTTTTTACTACTACTGTTATTATTAAAATTGCAAAAACAGTGTCCTTTAGAAGGAGCTTTCTCTATTAAGAGATAGTTCACCCAAAAATGATAAATTCTGTCAATTACTCACCCTCATGTCGTTCCAAAACTGTGAGACCTTCATTCATCAACACAAATTCAGATATTTTTGATGAAATTCGAGAACCATCTGACCCTGCATAGACAACAATGCAACTTGAACCATGTTCAAGGCCTAGAAAGATAGCAAGGGCATAGTTAAAATAGTCCATGTGGCATCAGTGGCTCAACAGTAATTTTATGAAGCTATGAGAATACTTTTTGTTTTCTTTGTGCACAAAAAAAATATTCTCGTAGCTTCATAAAATTATGGTTGAGCCACTGATGCCACATGGACTATTTTAATGATATCCTTACTACCTTTTTTTGGCCTGGGAACATTTAAGTTACATTGTGTTTTCTGTCTATGGAGGTTCAGAAAAATACAGCTCTTAAATACGGATTTCATCGTGCGCGCGGCCGCAAAAACCGCGCCGTAGAAGAAATCTTAATTTGGGAAAGTGTTCCGAAGAAAGAATGAATGGCAAACCGTTATGAAGGTTTAACCGGTACGGTTTACAGTTTGGAAATGATGTGCGACATGAGAAACCGAATAATTGTTGCGGTGCGCTCAATGACAGAATTTTAATTTTTGAAGAGTGGCGTGAACAGCGGAGGATATCACTCCGAGACATTAATGGCTCTTCATAAATTTGCTTTAACTTGAATAGTTTTTTGCTTCAGTTTGTTTTCACAACATAAATATTTGTTTTGAATTATATTATAGGTTATTATAAACCTAATAAATAATTGGAGTGCTCATCAAGGTGTATTTATTTAAAAAATACTGAAAAAACAGTATACTAGTTTAAAACCTATAATTTATTCATGGAAAAAACATTACTATTACTCTTTATTATCAGTGTTGCACATAACATGAAACTTTGTGCTGCTTAATATTTTTTTGGAACACTTTTTTCTAAAAAGTTAAAAAGAATAGCTTAATTAAATCTTTTCTAACAATATAAGAACTTTTATCCATGAACACATCCTTGAGTTTCTTTAACTTTCTTTAAACTCTTTTAAAGAAAAAAGAAAGAAAAAAAATTCTGACCCAAAACTTTTGGTGTATGTAACCCATAAATCTTTTTAACTTTTTATTTAAAAAAAATATCACAGAAACAATATTATGATACAACTGTTTCCAACATTGATTATAAATCAGATTTAGAATGATTTCAAATTATGAAGACTAGTAATGATGCTTCCTTTACATCACAGAAATGAATTATATTTTAAAGTATATTAAAATAGAAAACATTTATTTTAAATTGCAATAATATTTCACAATATTATTTTGCCGTTTTCTTTTTAAAATAGATAGGCAATTGATGAGCTGCTTCTTTTAAAATAAAAACTTTACTGATCCCAAACTTTTGATTAATTGAAAAAAAAATTCTCAGATGCTAATTTAGTTACAGATCTATAAATAGTAAAAATTAAAAGTCATTTTTTGTGTGTGTGCTGTACAGTTTGCTTGCCCGAAATATGAGAAAAATAAAGAAAAAAAAAAACATTAGAGGGAACAGGTGAAGTCTTTTTTTTTTGACAGTATGTAGTTAAATTAATTTCCTACCAAAATGTGCCCGAAGGGCTAGATATCTAGGTAAATGCATCAAAAATATCTTAATTTGTGTGAAGATGTGTGTGTGGAACGACATGTAATTAATGACAGAATGTGAAGACAACATAAATATTTAATTATATTATAGGGGTGTTAGTAAAAGGAAAAAACATTAATTCATTTACAACTTAATTCTGGAGGATACAAATAAATGAAGATGGCTCTTGCACCAGCCAAGCAATTGCTGCTGAGATTAATTGAGATGCCCAATTGTGCTTTATGTAAACCAGGTGAAGTCATCAATTCAGTGTGTGTGTGTGTGTGTGTGTGTGAAGGAGGTGTTAGTATTAATTCATGGAGGATACTTCTGTTTTCTTTCAACTTCTGTTTTCTTTCAAATAATGGACTGCAGCGACTGTGTGTGTGTGTGTGTGTGTGTGTGTGTGTGTGTGTGTGTGCGTGCACGTGTGTGCGTGTGATGGCATGCCCTTGAAGAGATGCAGTATCTTTGGGCGTGAGCTTCACACCGTCAGAAGCATTGCCTGGCTTCTGTTTCATGCCCACCAACACACACACATTCAAACTCAGGCACACAGTAAAAGCAGCATTGTGGTTTTCTTTGTGAATACTCTTGTACCGAAGTGGAATTTTTTGGACCAGCTCACTCAGTGACAGCGGTGCGAAGTTAAAGGCTCCCTTTTCGGAGAAAATGGCAGGAAGCCGGCAAATTGACCCCCCCCCACACACACATTTCTCTCTCAGAGATACTCAGAGGTATTGTGTGAGGTGAGAGAGAGTGAGAGAGGTGTCACCATCCTTCCCCTGAGGCGATCAGTATGGAGGGTCTGGGCTCATCACCAGCTCAGGTCCAAACAATCAGGACCTCACGGCAGGAGCTGCGCACACACAAACACACCCCTTTCCACCAAAACAGTGCTGGAGCCAGGCCGGGGGAGCTGAGGACCACTCTCACAAGCAGCTTATCTGTCCAGTGACGTAACTGAGTTTGTTACTCAATTGCAGTCTTTTTTTAACTAGTGTTAAGAACATAGTTGAAAATATTTCTTCAACACTGCAAGATGGAAGAGTTGACCCACTAGGGGCTGAGGTATAAAACAATGGTGCATACCATTAACATTGTTACTGGTGGAGAAACAATGTTTTGCTAATTACGAGTTGATTTTTAGTGCAGATGAATATGATTGTTTTAAGCTTAATGGTGTTACTGTGGTTACAGGTGATAGTTTTATATGAGAGAATGTCGCTAATGACATCAAAACTAATACAATATTAAAAATAAAAAGTGAAATATCCATAAATAATGCCTTTTGAGCCCGTAACTGTACATGGGCTGTAATAGCCGGACCTTCTCTTTTATGTACATACTTTTTATTTACATACTGTACCAAAGATGAATGACATGAAACTGATCATTCCTGGCTCAAATTCTAAATCATTATTATAAGCTTACCGTTGTGAATTAGGAAACTCTTCGTTTTTAAGTACTTTCTCACTGATTGATATATGTTTAGATGTAAAATAATAATAATAACAATAATCCGTATTGCAGCTTTAATTTAATTTTGGTCTTCATGCCATGAGAACTGGCTTTGATTTAACAGGCATACTCTTTTAATTCACAGCAATCAACTCACTCACAACATTTGCAAATATGAAAAAAACACTCACACACACAAATTCAATTTCATACAAAGGAAGTAAATAGAGTGCAAACAAAATAAAATTAGGGTGTCTGTTGCATTGAGCTCTTCCAATGAATAGATATTAATTACTTATTTGAGTTTAAATTATTATTATTACACATAATTAAATATGTAAGAAAGAAGAGACAACAGATTGAACAAACTAGCACAGCTATAAAGGAAATCAGTTGCCTGTGTTAACAGTCAGTTATACCGTTTCATTATAAAACTTACAGTGTCATTCTACAACAACGTGTAGAATCCCATGACTGACCAATCAGAATTGAATATTTCAGAGGGCAGTGCACTATAGAAACAGGATAAAGATAAGTCTGATGTCTCTCTCGATTCTGTGTTTGGCTTTGTAAAAGAATTCACCACAACCTTGAAGCAGTCTCACTTCAAGGTTTGTCCTCCTCTTGCCTCTAGCTCACTCTCATTCTTTTACCCCACATCCTCCTTGTTTTCTTTTTTTTTCTGTTGGCACAATTTGGATAAAAAGGGCAGAAGGAGGAGGATGTGAAAAGAAAGAAGTGGGAAAAAAAGGGAGGAGGAAAGTAGGAGAGAAAGAGAGATAAAGTTGGGACACCCCGGCCCCTCTCTCTCTGATAACTGTCTCCAGAGTCTGTGGGGGTTAGGGATTCCTGTCTGCTCTATCGGGCAAACACACACACACTCAGATCCACCCGTCCTGCATTCCTGAGACCGCATGAGGAAGCGGCCGTTTGTGTCCTCCCAAACAGTCCATTTCTTTCCCCCTCTCGCTCCACATCCATCCTCTCTATCCCTCTATTTTTCCACCACTTCCAGCCTCCATTCCTTCTCTTCTGAGGAATTACAACTATGAGGTCAATTATGTCTCTTTCCTTCATTTGCTATTTTCCTCATCTTAACCGCTTCTCTCCCTCATCTTCTTTCTAACCTCTGGTTCCCTGCACTCCCCCTGTGTCTTTCCATCTCCTTTATACTGTCGTTCTCTTTTTCTCCTATATTCATTACCAAATCTAGTTAGCCTTCGTATTTGGCCATTTTAAAGCATCAGAGGCGCACACCCAAAACAAAGCCTGCTCCAGAAGTTAGTCACTGACATTAAATTGGGAGAAGGGGAAAAAACTACAAAAATCCAAGATGGCAGATAAAGTTGACAGTATAAATTACTATAAATATTTAAGCAATTGGCTATTTTACACAGTATTTGTGTGTGCTGTTTATCTTATGGTTATAGACTTATTTTATCATATTGTTAGCTTAGTAGCTTGCTAATATTAAAGTCTAGTGGTATTTATGGGTCATAGTTCAGGGTAGATGCCATACTTAATTGAACTTGAATGAAAATGAGGTTTTTATAGGATAATTGACCCACAAATGAAAATGTTTGTCATCATTTACTCACCCTCATGTCGTTCCAAACCTGTAACGACCTTTCTTCAACATAAGAAAGAAACTCATACAGGTTTGGAATGACATGAGGGTAAATGATGACAAATTTTTCATTTTTGGGTGAATTATTCCTTTAAGGATAGACATGAATCCTCAATTATTTCTCAGAGCGACTTGAGTAATAGTAAATGCTGCTTCTCACAAACTCATGTCCGCAGCTCTGAGTTTGGGTCGCTTATACTTGTAATGAGAAGCACCAAGAAGTTTTAAGGGCTTCCTGTGGTTTTGAGCTAAAATAAAAACTTGATGGTCTGAAAATTAAGATATAAATAAATCTAAATACATCTATATACATAATGTATATTTAAATATATTAAAAAATATATATATATTTTACAGTAAATATTACAATAGTAATGTTGCTTATTTTGTTTGATCCATTTGTTTGGTAATAATAATCATTAATATAATATAATATAATATAATATTGATGTATAATCAGAAAATGTTTGGCCAAATTGTGCAGCCCTACAAACAAGCATTTTATTTTTTTTTTTTTATTTTTTCCACTATTTTTTTATTTAAAATTACAATCAAAGTTATATTTTCCCCCCAAAATCATACAGCCCTAACAGTTGCCTGTGTAGAGAGCTGACAGCACAGCAGCACAATAGATTGGAACAGAGCTATTGTCATACATTTTCACTCATCCCTTCTTTCTAGCTCAGTTCTCTCCGCTCATGCCCCATGCTCTGTCATTAGCTCTGATACGTTCTGATGAGGCTTCACAGAGAGAGTGTGTAAAACTGTGTGGCGTATTACCCACATGTCAACGGGGCCAGCTCTGTGGCCCCCACCACAAGTGGAAGAGGAAGTGACACGTCAGCTAGCTTAAATAAGACCCCGATTCTCTAACTCTCCGTCCGTCATACTCTAGAGGAGGGCATGATTCTGCTGATTTGATCACATGCAATTAATTTCAACGACCCAACTCTCCTCTGGCGAGAGGGAATAAGACACTTCCGTTTCACTTTCTTCCCCTCTCTTTTCTCTTTCCCACTCTTGCCCCTCCTGAAAACCTCCTTATTGTTCCATTTTAGATCGGTGCGTCAGTCACGGTAACCTTGTACAGAGTTATATTAAGATTCCAGCAGATCACACACTATCCTGCGTCTCTCATTGTACTAATGAACTCTTCTGCTTACTGAAGAACTGTCTTGATATGTAGAACATCTACATGAGATGCTGTTGCCATGGAGCTCCAGTGACTATGCGTGGCAGATGCACACATTTTGCGTGAGGTTGTATGACGTGTTTTGACAGTGGCAGGATTACCTGTTCTCTGAGGTCCCCTTATAATGTTATCAAGATTTTTGCATCAAAAAACATCATAATTTAGAAGTAATAGGTTATTTTCTCTCCTGTTTTTGACCTCCCTCATAAGAACGCTCTGTTTGAATAGGCGTGGAGGATTGTAGACTCAGAAGTAAACGGCCACTGCTATGATTGCCTAACACTTGTGTATGTTTGACAACATATCAAACGATCTGTAAGAAGAGATAAAGCAATAGTGACCACAATGTAAAAAAAAAAAAAACAGCAGCTGGGATTGCCAGAATTTTACTGTAAAAAATACAATAGCAACGTTTTAGGTTTTACAGTTATAACTTAAATTTACAGTTAGATACCATAATTTCATTAACTGATATAATGTTAATATACCAACCTATTGAAGTACTGAAATCTGTTTTGTACCTTTGTAATACACTGATAACCACCAAAAGCAGGTGGTGATGAGAAAGTCACATGATGAACCAAAGCCTATCACAAGCAGCTTTTAAATATTAACATATATATAGAAGGTGCACAGTCATTCACACAAACACTAAACACCATCATGGTAACACACATGAAACTGAAATAATGCAATAAACATTAATTTAACAACATTAGGTGTAACATACAACCCTAATGTTCAAAGGAATTCCACCCTAAGGAATTCTGGGAATGTCAATTTGTATGTTATATGTCAATATATGTTCTTTTTCACTTCCAAAAACGGTATACTACCATAAAATTACATGTAATGTCCAATACAGTTTTTCACCGTATAATGAAAACAGTTAGGCTACTCACACTTGTGTTGCGACATTACTTTCAGATCCAATATAGTCGGCACAGCATCATCTTTTAGTTTTAATCTTTCTGAAAATCCCGTATTGAATTGTGCCTTGTTTATAAATGAATCCGCAGTAAAGTGAACAAAGGACCGAGTTCTTACTGACGCGGTCTGGATCTTCATTAAAAATAAAGTTAATTCACTCTTACCTAACGTTGGGATCAGAAGGAAGGCAATGCAAAGACTGTTTTTCCACAACTTGGCACTTGTTGTATTCGGAGCATCTTTATCGTTTAGTTTCTTCGTAGTCCTGCGTTTGCCTCTTGTTATTTATACTACATGCATAAATCGGAGGGCAGGGCTAAACAGGCAGCGATGTAGAAGCAGGTGTTGATCTTCTTTTGCTGAGGTGGTGTTTAGTCACACTATTATATCATAGAGTGGTACATTCCACACGCTGTCGTTTTGGCAGACTGGCTTCAATATAAGCTGTTTTTAGACTAACGAGAAAGATTTGAGTTCTGAAACTTACAGGATGTTATTGTATTTCTGAGTACAATGACCATCTATTATTTGTCAAAAGGTGCTAATTTTTATTTTGGTTATCTCAGCTTCATTTTAGACATGTCCCATTGTAAGAGTTTCGAGATCATCATGTAGTTGTGCCCATAAATGAATCCGCAGTCTTCTCTGACGCGGTCTGGATCTTCATTAATTGTTGGGATCAGAAGGAAGGCAATGCAAAGACTCGGCACTTCAGCATCTTTATCCACTGTGTCAAGCATTGAAAACAGGCAGCGATGTTGTTGAGCTGAAGTCACACTCATACACACGCTGTCGTTTTGGCAGACTGGCTTCAATATAAGCTGTTTTTAGACTAACGAGAAAGATTTGAGTTCTGAAACTTACAGGATGTTTTTATAGTACAATGACCTCTTATTTGTCAAAAGATCAAGGAAATTTTGGTTTCTCAGTTCATGACTCCTTTAAGATTTCGAGATCACATGTAGTCCCATCATCTCTCATTATAAATTGTTGGCTCTCGCATTCACTTCCACTGTGTTGAGTTGAAATGTAGAACCCTCTACATGAGATCCTGTTGCCATGGAGCTCCATTGACCATGTGGAGCCGCAGACTGCATGTCGGTCACATGGAGTTAAAGTTGTATGGCATGTTTTGACAGCTGCAGAATTACCTGAGGAACCGGGAATTTGTGCATGAATGATCATTCAATACAATCATTTTTAATGGTTTTATTAAAACATTTAGTGGCTTTTGACCCGGTCGACACTGCTGACGACAAGGTTTTAGTTTTTTTTTGTTTGGAATCATATCGTGTGTCAGATAATCTGACATTCAGTACTCTATCTGATTGTCTTATCCACCTGAAGACCTGGCGTCTCTCTCCTGCTCATTTCTCCTCAAGCTTTCCATTTGGCCTCATACCTGGAGTCTGTCTACACTCTTATGGCAGACCTTTACGTCTGTACTGACCACTTTAAGTCTTAATTCTCACTCAGTCGCTCTCTGAGCTTATTCTTCTGGCTCCTGTGTTCTTCTTTGCCCAAGACAGAAGTTACCAAGGATACGGCCATACAGCCAAGCTTGATACAGTTCATGATGAGTCAGAAATACAGTAAACGTGGGACGGGACACATACACATGTAGGCCCAGTTTACACATATTATTAAAGTCAAAAGTTGTCATTTGCAGTCTGTTTTACTTGTGTAATTTTACATGTTTCAGAGTGAGGATATTGAATGAGAAAAAAATGTAGGGCATGACCAGAATCCGTTAACATTTCGCCCAGAACAGATGTTAATACCAGGTATAAACAGGTTCAGTCAGCTTCATTGCTTTTATGATCACATCCTATTTTTTTATTTATGGGTTCTTTGCCTCTTTTTTTGTCAAGGACAGATGAGATAATGGGAAACTACTAGGGAAAAAAATGAGGTTGGGAAATGACTAAAGCCACAATCAAACTTGGGAATTGCCTGGACAGAAATGCACCGCCAGGCCGTGTCTCCATTACTGTCAAATTTACAGTAATTTGACCTCATTCAAAGTGTCTGTCAGCAGACATTCCTCAAAGGTACAACACACTCCAGCGTCTATCAGCTGTGTGGAAACTTTCTGTATGAAAAATGTTTGTAATGTGTATGTTCAAGGTCCAAAATTAACAGTTGCTAAGTGCCAAATGTGAGTAAAATTGCCTTTGGCGAGTAAATAAATTGGAGTAACTCCATTTGGCTGGCAACTTTATAAGGATTTGCAACATAATACGTGGCTTAAATTGAACTGTAATAAAGATAGTCTGACTTTTCACTGATGTAAGAGACTTCGCGACGTAGGCCTATCAAAGAAGACTTTTAATAACGTTTTTCCTCAGTAAAAATTTATCAGGTTTATCCAGTGTGGTGACACATGCTGTTTGTGTAACATTCCTCCCATTAAGCCACGAATATATTAGGGGAAAAAATCATGATGCATCTTCATGTTTTATGCAGTTTCAGAGAGACTGAGACTCATCTCATATATGATGCTGATTGTCACAAATATACAAGGGAGAAACAAAGCTTTACACCGTGTCTACACCAGACATGAGCGGCGCGACAAAATACTATAGAACTCATTATAATCAGTGATGCTGTCTACACTGGATGTGGCGCGGTGCAGTGCGGTGCGACATGACAAATCCCCAACAGTAAACTGCTGCCGTGTTCTATTTATGATGCATTGACACAAATTTCAAATGATTTTCAACAGTCGCTTTGTCACGTCCAGTGTAGACAGACTTTAGCTGTTGCGGCGCGGCGCAACACGACAACTGTCGCGTCCGGTGTAGACACGGTGTTAATATTCCATTATACAACATTTAGTTCCAGTCCTTGAATCTGAGTTGAGCAGTATTCCAAGAGTGGTGATGTAACAGTCCAACAACACTGGGGCTTTTCTGTGTTCGCATGTTTCAGACTGTCAGCGTGTTTATTAGTGAATTTTGCAGTGACTGTTTCTGCAGGTTGCAACGTTACAACAGTGGGAGGCATCTTTATGAGTGAGTCAATCATTCATTAAACTGATTTGTGCAAAAACACTGTTTTATTTGGGAACAAAACAAGTGACTTTCTTTAAAAGTGAGTCAATGAATCATTCACTCAACAAATTTGTTTAAAAACATTGATCTGAACATTCCTACTTCCCTACTATATAGTAGGCGAAAAACATTGTGAAATGAGTAGCATGCCCAATTTCATAGTATTTTTAAAACAGAAGGCAAAAAGTAGCTGGATGACCTAGTAATTCTGACAAGATTCTGAAGTGTGCATCTGATGAACACTTTACGATCACATGTGGCCACAGAAAAGTTGTGAATGACAGTGAAGTGACACAACTGATGGTAGCAGGCCACATGACAGTTACAACTTTAAGAATGTAGTATGTCCTGATTACACTCATACCATACACATTCGTACATATATAGAACATATGGAGAGTTCATAAAAAAAAAAACATAACTCCATTTTTAACAATTTTTAAAAATCATGTTTTTTCATTGTGCATTCCAATTAATCTCAATCAAATAAAACACAGTAAAAACATGATTTTCGAAAATTAATTAAAAAAAGGAGTAATCTGTTTTTGCAAACTCTTCATATACAGAACATATTTTTAATGATTGTGGGGCAGTTACTAAATTAAAATAAATATCTACTCAGAGTATGCGATTTTGGATAAGTGAGTCATTCACTGAAGCGTTTCATTCAAAAACACTGATTCATGAGTGAACCATTGATGAGTGAATCATTGAGTCATTTACTGAACTGATTTGATCAAAAACACCATGACTGTGTGGTTTTGCTTGGTACTTTTTCATTGGCGGAGTAAAAATAAACAAAGTAACTCTCAATATTGACTCTAAAACTAAGTTACTTAGAATAATATATTCTTATTTAACTGTAGTATTAAAAATAGTACTGCATGGCAGTGATTGTGCTGATATTCAGACCAACAGCACTCTTGCTCATGTGATTTAACGTGATTGACTGTCTTTACAAGTGAATCATTGAGTCATTCACTCAACCAATTTGTTCAAAAACACTGTCTGCATCTGAATATCCCTGATTTATTATATCCAAATTCACGGTATTCATAATACAGTGGGCCAAAAGTACCCGGATGAACTACTGCTTAGCTAGAGATTCTTAAGTGTGCATTCAGTGGATACTATCCCATAAGGCTGTGGGAGAGGATTTGTGAATGGCAGTGAATTGACACAGCTGACACTAGTAGCTCACATAATAATGACAACATGCAGTGATGCATTTCTAATAAAGCAATCGTTAAGAACTATTCAGAACAATTCACCACAAGGTTCATTTTAGACCTTGTATTCGTGTGTTTGGACATCTAAAAAGGGCCGGTCCTGTTGCCTGCTCTTTAAACCCTGATTTCTGGCCTGTGCTCTGGATTTAGCGTCGGTCGCACCCTCCCCAGAGTCGTGCTTTTAGCACAAAGCCCTGCGTGTTTGCTTCCCCTCTCCACCCAGCATTCCATTTTCCCCAAGATCTCCTCTCTCCCACTCTCTCCGGCCCTCCCTTTCTCTCTCCGTCTGTCTTTCTGTCTCTTACGCCCTCTCTCTTTCTGCCGCTCGCACTGTCTGCCACTTTGTGCTCCCTCTCTCTCTCTGCTTTGCTAAGCTGCATTAACTCCCCAGATTACCTTGAGCCCTGCAATCCTCCACTCCCCCTCTCCACCTCCACCCCTGCTCGCGCTCACCCTCTCGTCCTCTCCGTCGCCCACTCAACTCCCCCCTCCATCATTACCCACACTTCTCCTCTCGTCTTTCTCCCTCCTTTCTAGCCTTCAGGGTTTGTTTGATTTATTCTTCCTCTATCTATCTATCTATCTCTCTCTCCTCGGAGGTTGTGGCCCGACTAGTCCCTAAAAAACAACAGCAAGAGAAAGAGAGAGAGAGAGAGAAATAACAACCTCTCTTTTACTTTCCATCATGCCTCCTCTTTCTTATTTTTTTTCCTCTCATCCCCCTCTCCCACACTGCTTTTAAATTGCCTCTGAATTCTTCAGCTTTTTTAGTGCCTCCCTCCCTCCATTCCTTGGAAATTACTTTTTACCCTTTCAAACTCCAACCACGCTGAGGAAGCAGGCCTGACCTTCCCCTCCCTACCCATAAGCCCGCCGGACACATGAGTGGCATGTGTATGTTTACATACATGTGCGTTCGCTGTCCCGAGGGGCTGCTTATCATGGCTAATGAGTGTGTCTGATGTGACGATGTAGTAGATAAGAGTTAAACACGACAGTTTAAACAGCTCTCTGTGTGTCTTATCACCGAACAGAAACAAACTCCACGCTGTGTGTGCGCAAACCTGATCTCTGTGCGAGATGGGAAAGCGTCCAGGGACACCTCGAAACCGGCTGAAACAAAAGACAGTGTTGAGTTTCAGCCGGGGAGGGTCGTAATCGCCACAGCAGCTGGAACAGAGGGTCACGGGGTCAAACCCCGTCAGCTGACCCTTTTCTCTCGGCCTTTCTGTGTTGTTCTCTCGTTTATTGTGCTTTAATAGACATTCGCCCAACCCCATCCCCTCCAATAACCATTAACACGCACAGATCACACACTCTCCACGTTCACAAAAAGCTCTTTCAGAGACGAAGCCTGCATTCAATGCTGCACCACAAGGTCTTACATTAGCCACTACGCGTGTGCTCGTTCGTGTTCCTGAATGCATATTTTCTCATGCCGAGAGTTTACGTTCTAGCGCACGATAAACAGATACGTTCGAACCAGCGGACGCCCACGCGCAGACGCACACACAATCACGCGCGGACACAAAGCCAACACCGTGGGTCCGCCTATTTGTGTCTACTCTTAAAAGGGTGTTTTATTTAGCATAAATGTTGAAGCCAAGAGTGCCTGGCTGCCATGGCAACCACATTAAACTGAGATCCCCTTTGCAAGAAAGAATCAAACTGATTCAGCCGTTCTCTTATGAGGGGAACGGGGGACAATACGCGCCATTATTCCCACTGTAATCTCACTCGGTGTGACACAACACTTCAATCAGTGCCCATTAAAGCTTTCAGATTACACACGTGAACAAAGATTCCACGAGCGTTTCTCATTCACTTAAGCTGCTATCTAAAACAAAGGCATAACAATGCCTCCTGTATCCCGACGCACGTCTCGAGTGGGTCGTAATAACGGCAGTGTTAGGAAATGCATTTCGAATGATGTGCATTGACTGAAATAGTATTTCAAATATCGGCATTCATTGATAGTATGTTATGCTGTGTAGTACATAGTGAATAGCTAGTGCCATCAGTGAATACCTGAAGGCTCTCTTAAGGCTCTTTGCAAAGATTTTTGCACTGATTTGCCATCTAGAAGAGTCGATGCTAGTTGCTGAAAGTCAGTCTGCAAAATTGGGCAGTCGAAGTTGACAGATTTCACAGAAATCACGTAGTGTATAATAGGCACAGATTTTTTACTTTCAGAATTTCAGTCCATACAGTCGGAGGATATCAAACATGATTTTAGAATACATATTGTTTTTATTTGTCATCGTATTCTATAGTTGGTTGTTTTGGAACAACTTGAAAGTCTGGTAGTGTGTGATCCTCAGTCGTTTATTTGTATAATGTCCAGTTTTTCTCTCTAATCATTTACAAAGTCGGCAAGTGTATGATTCCTATATTGTTTTAAAATCTGTTCAGTTTTTAAAAGTTGTGTATTCCAGCCTTTACAGCCATTTTATACAGTGAGTGTCTGTAAACCTATTAGTTTTTCTGTTTTCTGTTTAGAATCAGAATAAGTGATGCCTGATTAGGCTAAATGAGTCACTCTTTTGGGGTGTTTCTTTTCCATGAATTGGACAAACGGGTTAGTAAAACTCAGTTCAGGTTTCTCTCATGCACTGAATCACTTGAAACGGATTCTCAAGCAGTAAAACGGGCAACTTCGGAATATTGAGAAGGAAAAGAGTTGTGATGAAGTGGAGTATTTATCTTCAATCATTTAAATCAAACATGCAAAAGCCCAGTGTATTTTACCAGCCACACTTGTATTCAACGTTCAACACTTGCATGTGCAATTGTCCTTAACTACTGTAGGCATTTTCTGACTAAAGTATAAAAACACTTAAGAAAGAAAGAAAGAAGCAAACAAAATACTGAAGCCTAGAGTAATGCTTGCTGAAAATTCAGCTTTGATATCAGGGGAATGAATTATATTTAAAATATTAAAATAGAAAACACATATTAATCATATAAATCCAGCCTTGGTGAGCATAAGACAATTTAATAATAATAAAAAAACTTTTGAATGGTAGTGTATCTAAGTACTATAATATTTCCTTGTGATACCCATATTACATATAGATGTATACATTTCAAGAGAAATATACTAAATTCATTTCAAATCGAATTTTAGGGGGTTTCACTGATCCCCTTGATCCCTCTTGCACCCCCCTGGAGGTCCCCGGGCCTTTTGAAACCCACTGCTTTGGAGATCCTTTTTTTAAAAATAGACCTTTGTAGTTGTTTGGCAGTTTGTGCACTTTACACATGCTAAGCTGTACTTTTTTAATGTTTATTTCTGTTATGCATGTTTATGACCCTGCATATCTTCCCAGCTTTGGCTAATGGTACCAGATGAATCAGAACTGGCTCTGCTCATGCTGCATGTGCTCCTTCTGGAACAGCAAGACTCTCCTATAGGTTTCTATATGTGTTTGTATACCTTCTGTGCCCGAATTGCCTGTTGATGCCTGTATATGAGACTGTATCATCTTGAAAACTCGTACTCAGACCCCTGCGTTGTCTGTAGGCTGTTTCGGTTTCCTCACGCATTAGTGTAGAGTGTGTTTGTACATTTAGATGTGTATCACAGCGGGCTCATAACGGCTCTGGGAACGATCCCTCCTGTATCTCGTGTTGAGTGGGACGTAATGAACGGTGAGATATTATAGAGCGCGACGGAGTGGAATATGCTGTGTTTAAAATAACGGAATGCATCAGTATTGTGTTGGCTGTAATGTGTTTGTGTTGGGCGAGAGGTCGGGGCAGGTGTGTAGGGGGAGAAATCGGGGTCAAGGGGGCGATTTGCTCCTCTCTTCATTGTGGGTGTCAGGTCTTGGGGCATTTGGGAGCAGCGGATCCATTTTATTGATTGACTCCTGTGGCCCCGGCCCACAGATGAAGGGTGAACTTATCTAATGAATTCCCGCTTCCTGCCTCCCCACTCCCCCAACTTAATTAACTCTGCCTGTGTGTGTGTGTGTGTGTGTGTGTGTGTGTGTGTGTGTGAGACCTGTCCACTCTGCTCATTTCTTTCTCCTGCTTGTACTTTTTTTCACTTTTCTGCTCACTTGTCAACAATATTTCTTTCCCATCTACAACTAGACTATTATTATTGCAATTTAAGCCATGCATATCTTGCAGTTCCTAATAAAGTTACCCAGTGAAACTTCATTTTATTACTTGCTAAGTGTGTATAGCACTCAGTAATAGTGTTCATTTTTTTAACCTGACTGCAAGATGGGCATTGTTTGAGTAGACTGTTTCGAAATTATAATTACTTTTGCAGTTTCATTTGACTATTCAAACCCATATTTCCCACCTGAGCACCAAGGCTCAATGTGTCCAGACCATGCATGTTAACCACTAAGCCACAGGTCCAAAATTATGCATTAGATTTTTTTTTCTTTTTTTTTAATGTTGTCACATTTACACACTCAAACTCTTGCGCACACACACACACACACACACACACACTCTTTGGCTGATTTTATTATTGTCTCTAAATCTCTGGGACGGTGAGGGTCAGTTGTATGGTGGCTGCAGCCATTTACACACTTCTCCTCTCACAGACTTGCACACACCTCTCTGAATTGCGTTTAATCCGCTGGTTTTAGTGGAATATTCCCCTGTGGCAATTGAGCTACACACAGGCAGACAGATATTCATGAACACACATTCAACATTTCTTAAAGAAAGAATTACAGCTACACAGAATCCTTGAATGAAAAACATTTACATAAATTATGCATTACACAAATTCAAATTTAGAAATTATGAATTAATGTTGAAATCATCTTGTTTTTAGTGGCGGACATCTCCCTCTCTCTCTTTTTCTCTCTCTATCTGTTTCTCTCTCACCTCCACATTTCTACTTCCTCTCTCATTTCTACATCTTCCACATCCTCCCTCTTATTCTGTTTCACAATTGCTTCTTTCGGCACCCCAAACAGTGAGAATAAGACATGCTCTCTCTCTATGGACTTGCAGCATAGTGGTATTCTGAAATGACTGCCACATTGCCAGGTCCAATCTGATTGGCTGGCTGCTATGTAACTTCTGTGAGTCAGAGATCACCAGTCCACCATGAGACAAAGTCATGTTTGCAAGTCACAAAATTTGCCAGGTTAGTGGTTTCATATTGTTGAGCTAGATATTCAAGTTTTTGCATAGTGGCAAGTTAAATAGATATCCCATAAAGTTGGTTGTGGACCAACACTTTATTATTATTTCTTAAAATATATTAAGAAACTGCTTCACTGCTTATTAATATTTGAAAAAAAAGACATAGAGGGGCCTTGTGGAGACCCTCAAGATTGTGTCAATAAGTCCTTTTTGAACTTCTTATAACATGACAAGATACGTTTAGGATGTAAATGTCAATACGGTTCAAACCCCATCACAAACTTTGTATATTTATAAATTCATTACATTCATAAAATATATTTTTTACCTACTTGCATATATTCAAGGTGTGAGGAAAATGTTATTTCTGCTTACTTGATGGTTGGTTACACATGAGTTTTTCCACTTAAATCAAAACCGTTGTTGAAAATATTATATACAACACAAATACAAACAGTACATTTCTAAGAACTCAGCACCATTTTATTTCAAATAGTTTTTTTTATTTAATTTTCATTTTTTATTCTTTCTTGTATTTATCTTGAACACTCTGTTGAACACTCTATTGAACACATTTTATTTATCATCGACCTTCATGCTAACAAAAGTCTAGCTTGGCAAGACCGCTAAGGTAAATATTGGAAACTACAGTATCTGGTTAAACAGCACTTATTTCCCAACAATAAAATATTAAAACCAGCTTGATGCAAATGTTACAGTAACTAGAGTAGGTTTGAATGATGGAGACTCGGTTCTTCATGAGTGACCATCTTGTGAACTCCAGGCTGTGGACACCAGAAGAGAAGATAAGATCTTTATGGGGTCAGTGCTTCATGAGCGTCTCTCTCTCTCTCTCACACACACACACATACACACCGTCTCTCTCTCTCTCTCTCTGGAAATGAGCCGAATCCTCCTCTAAAACTCAAAGTTGATGAAGTTGCCGTGCTTGTCATTGGGAGGCCCTCAGATGAAGTTACAGCGTGTGTGTGTGTGTGAGGGAGGGGGTTTATAACACTCATTATGTTTCATCCCCTCACACTGTCTCCATTTCTCTGTCTGTTCATCCAGACCCCAGAGAATACTGTGTAAACACAATACACGCTTGAGAGCCTAGTTCTGTGTGTCTGTGTGTGTGCGCAAGAGAGTGTAAATGTGTATTTTCTGCAAGCATGCTGTCCTAATGTAAGGTGTAATTAAGTGGTGTGAAGTATGGCAGGTTGTGGGCGGGTCTTGCGGTGCCATGACTGAAGCGGTTTGCCGGCTGGGCTGTCGTTCATGCCTCTTTGAGGCTTCCAGTGATCTGAGCTTCACTGACAGCTGTTTTGAAAAGCTCTTCTCCTTTAGGCTGTCAGTTTAGTCTAAACAAGCCTCTCTGGCTCTCTCCTGGTAAATCATTTTTTTTGTTGTTGTTTTTGTTTTGTGTCTTGCCACTTTTTTTTACTGTTGTTCTTACAGTTTGGACTTCTTACATCCAAGCAGTCGTCCTTGTCTTTGACAGGAGAAGTGTGTATGTGTGTGTTTTGGCAGCCTCCTCTATGTTGCATGATTTGACAGTAGTAATGAATAGGGAAGTAAAGATTCACTTTGCTTTCTTACCCTATGTTTAAAAAGTTTGAACAGCAGGGATTAAATAGATTTCTTTGTTTGATGGTTTATATATTAGTTGTGTTTTTTTAATTCAGGCTGGAATTCAATTTAGTTCTGTTTTGCAATTTGAATCCTATTTTGATTCAGTTTTATTCTGATTCATTTGGGGATATTTCAAGTTTAACATTGCAATGTATTTGGAGGAGGGACAGACAGTAGCTTCAATGTAGCAATAAAAATCAGAGTGAATCTGATTATCAAAATGAAAAAAAAGTGCGCTGAACTTCTATGCGAGTTCTATGCATTGGTTCTTGATTGTGAGGCTGCAGCCAATTGCAAGAAAGGCGCTGGTTTTATGTGGACGAAATGACTAGAGAAGTCTGGCATGCAACACCAGAAAGAAGAGTCTTCCACCAGAAGATTGATTTTTTTTTTAAAGGCATGGATGACTCGTTCACAAAAAGATAAATAAAATGCATTTAGAAAATAAATGAATTCCCATTTCATGCTGACTTTAATGTCCATTTTTGCTTGCATAAAGAACATGCAGTATTTTTTCTCCTGGAAATGTTTTTTTTGAAAACGTTGAAATTTTACAGAACAGTGATTCAGACTAGTAATCTTTCATCTTCATTTAGTCAAGTCACAAGGTCTTTTCTGTGATTTTACAAAGAATTACAGGATTGTTCAAATAAAGGTCCAAATTATTTGGAAAATATTGATATTTTTACACAGGCATATTTGCCATACTTAAACATGCATTAATCATTCACAAAAAGATGAATACCATGCATTCAGAAAATAAATTAATTTCTATTTCATGTTGACTTTAATGTCCATTTTTGCTTGCATAATGCAGTATTTTTTTCTGCTAATGTTGTAAATTACAGATGGCAGTATTTCAGACTGATTCAAAAATGGTAATTCATCTCTTTGAGATATTCATTAAAATAACCTGGTCATAAGGTTCATTTAGTCAAGTCACAAGCTCAATCTTACGATTTAAAAAAAAGGATTGTTCAAATAAAGGACCCAATTGACCCTTCACAGGGAGTTTGATTGACAGGTGATCTGACCAATCATAACACCGAATCTGCCATTTTTATCCAACAAACAAACCAGACAGGAGAGTAGATTAACGTCGGTGGATTTGAACTTGGAAAATGGTGTATATTGACATCTTCCACGGTTGAAACAAGATACCTTCTGATGTTCATTCGTGTTTATTTCATGCTATAACTAGTAAAGAGGAAGAGATGATCGGTTCACGTGTTTGAACTGAGGTGCTACAGCGATCTGTCATGACACAATAAAGAGCAACAAAATGGAATTTATAGTTTGAGTTTCTTTAAAAAAAAGGTCAAAATTTGAAAGTTGACACTTGGTGTCATATGTAAAGTAACCTGCTCTGTCTTGTCTGTTGGCGCGTTGTCAAGTTTTCTATTTGCTCCGCGATGTATTTTTCACCGATGTGTTGCGTGAGAGCGCCATGGCTTTTCAGACATTCCAACAGTAACGAAGAGGGGCTGGTCTTTGCGAAGGGTCAATTAATTGGAAAATATTAATATTTTTACACAGCCCTCATGCTTAACATTTTAGTCATAAAATAAGATAATAACATTTGTAGACATAAAACACACATGCAAAGGCTCTGCTCTGGGCCTGAACCTGTTCTTGTGAGTTAACTGACAAATTCCCATCTTCTAATGTGGGTGTGTGTATTTGTGTCTTTGAGAATTCATTAACATTCCTCTCTTTCCTCACAGGTGCAGAAGCGATGGAACCCAACATTTCCGACAGCCGCAGCGAGCGCTTGGACCTCCTGGTAAAGCAGGAGGAGGCCGCAGCGGGGGGCGGTGGGTTTCTGTCCAGGGAGCGGGATGAGGCCGTGGCCCAGGAGAGAGGGGGCTCGGTGGCCAACCTGCGAGCCGCCCTCATGAGCAAGAACAGCTTGTTGTCTCTGGGGGCAGAGATGCTCGGAGAGGAGAACCAGCTTCTGTTCGACTACCTGCCCAAGGGAGGACACTCTCTCTCCCGTAAGTCACACTGTGGTCCGCTGCTCTAGCTTATGGAGTTTCCAATAGAGTCCAATAGGGAGTCTTAGGTTCTGATAGAATCCCACTGGGACGTAGATGTACTCCTACTTGAATGATATATGCTGTGTGTTACATGCTATTACTGGGTGCATAAAGACTGTCCTGTAGTCTCTATAAACCATAGGGTCCTGTAGGGACTTTTAGGTACTTGTACGCTGGGCTGTATGTTCTATTGAGTTTTTGTAGGTCTCCTACATAAACAATGATGTTTCGAGAGGATCTATATGAACTTGTATGTGGTCCTGCTAGAATGATAAAGGCTGTGCTGTTACTGAGTTTTCAGGACTCACTTTAACATGTTACTGTATGCGTCCGCAAACCTTGGAGTTTCCTAAATAGAGACTCTTAGGCTTTGGGATCTTTTGCTACCATTGCATGCTTGAAACCTCTCCTATAGGTTTCTGTATGTCTTTGTAAACCTCTGTGCCCCTGTGAAGTCTTTATGAGTAACGTAGCATCCTGCTGACTTACACGAACCCCTGTGTCGTCTATAGGCTCTGATGGAATCGTATTAGTTGACCGTGTCTTAGAGACTATGTCGGTGTGGATGACTGTGTTTGAGTGAGGAATGCATTTTCTGTATAAAGGTTATAGGTTAAAATGTATATGGATCCTGTAATTGGTTGCTATTTCTTTAACGTTTTTCATCACTTTTAATCAAGGTCATGATTTCATTTCAGTGGTTTAAAGCAGCTTTAGATGTATTTTAGACTGTTTAAAATGAACAGCCATTTCATACTGTAGCTTTAAAGCTTACATGTAGTATTCAACCTTCATGTTCCATTCAGCAATTGTGCTCTAAAATTGTCCATCTGAAAATCAGTTTTGCAGATATTTTAAAATTAATTTAATGATGGAAAGGAAAACTTTGACACTTTGGGAGCATCGTTTTTTTTTTTTTTTTTCTTCGTATTTTGTCTTTTTTTAAACAATGCAATGTCTACAATGCAAGATGATTTATATTTAATAATTAACAAATTCATTATTTTGTGTTATTATTAATTAATTATTATTAATTAATTAATTAATTAAGTATTTTGATTGTGTTATTCAACACAAGGAATATATTTACAAAATTGCATGATGGCATATTTAGAACATTGATAATACTCACTCATACACATGAAATTCCAGATGTGTGTGTGAATATCTTTTTTTATGATGGGACAATGGAAAAAAATGATGTGAAGTCTGCAGCCGTGTTACTTCAGTGTGCTCTTAACGACTCTAGATACATGTAAAATAGTGTATTGAATGGCTGCAGACAGAAGGCAGTGTTGAATCTGAATGT
The DNA here is from genome assembly GCA_027422415.1 of Schizothorax lantsangensis. Lineage (NCBI taxonomy): Eukaryota > Metazoa > Chordata > Actinopteri > Cypriniformes > Cyprinidae > Schizothorax > Schizothorax lantsangensis. Next base: position 7,911,785 of record CM049862.1, read on the forward strand.
ACTCAGCTGAGAAAGAACTAGAATTTCTAGACTGTAGTTTGTCATGTTTAGATGCGTCCATACATATTTATGCCCTCAACAAGTTCTTTTGTTGAAGTGTGTGTGAGAAGTAACATTTTTGTGGTAGAATACGTCCTCCGAAAACACCAGAGCTTTTATGAATGGCTCTGAATTTCATAAAAGCTTTGGGATCACCAAACCCAATTTTTGCCCACACTCAATCACTTTGTCAAAGTATTGAATGTGTGTGGCTCTGTGAGTGTGTTATGTTATTTTTGGCTTATTCCTTTGTGAGTTTATGTCTCCTTCTCTCCCTTTCTTTGCCTCTCTCTCTCCCTCTGTCCTGGGTCGGTAATTGTCTCTTTTGTCTGTTTAAGTTCAGTCTTCTGAATAGGAGAGGGAGGACAACTCTGAACCACTCCTGCTCTTAAAACCCTTAGGGCAGGCTCAAGAGTGTGTGTTTGCTGAACTACATTAAGTCTTAATGGCCACTCTTGAGGATGAAACACAGAGGCTGTCACTCACGCCACAGGAGCTTTTGTCTCCCAAACTCCAGCTAAAAGACGACGTAGAGGAGCATTAATCTGATCATCTTGCTAATGTACGATTCCTGCCTTGCACCAGCACTGCCAGAATGTTCCTGTGATCGTTACTTCTGGCGTTAAAGTCAACATGAAACACCATTCGCAACCCATTTTACCCATTGTGACATGACATATTTCAGAGTAATACAGGATGTTCAAGTATTTTATCCTTTGCGAATTGATTGGATTGTAAAAAGTGGACTTTAAATGCGAGGGTTTGTCAGTTAAGAGGTCCTGGTGACATCAGCTAAAAATTAAAGTTGTTTCAGAGGAAAGTTTACAGAGATAAACATTTTTTTCTTTGGAATAACTTTGATAAATGACTCACAAATAGTTTAAAAATGAATATGTCATAAATTACTGACCTGAGAGACTTTCTTTCTTCAGTAAATGGAAGAAAAAAAAGGTAAACCAAACCAACATTATTCAGAGCACTATAAAAATGGTTCATACGAACCACATTGTGTGTTTGTATATATTCCAAGTCTTCTGAAGTCATTTGGTAGCGTTGTGTGAGAAACAGGCTGGATTTTTTGTAGTGTTCACTAAACATCTTGACATCTGTTTTAGCTAATCTTGGTACATTCATGAGAAAAGTATCAATGCTTGATTCATGAACAAATAATTTGTTTGAGTCAGATCTCTCAGAATCTGTTAGAGGATAGTTCACCCAAATATAAAAATTCTGTCATTAATTACTCACCCTCATGTCGTTCCAAACCCGTAAAACCTTTGTTCATCTTCCAAACACAAATTAAGATATTTTTGATAAAATCCGAGAGTTTTCTGGCACTGCATAGACAACAACGCAACTGACACAATAGTCCATGTGACATCAGTGGTTGAAACATAATTTTATGAAGCTACGAGAAAACAAAAATAACTAAAATTTTATTTTTTTTGGATGAACTATCCCTTTAATCCAGTTAACAAAATTGGTCTAAATTAAATCAGATTTTTGAGTTCAAAACCAAATTTGGTCACTCCGAGTTAACTTAAAATTTCAGAGATTTCAAGATACACAAGTTGTATGGGTCAATTTTATGGTGCTTTACATCCCTTATGAAGCTTGAAAGAAAACTCCATTGGTTTGAAACTACATTAAATAATGTAAATAAGGAGACATTTTCAATTTTGGGTGAAGTATCCCTGCATGACCAGTATATTAAAAATGTAAACCGATTTGTTATTTCATGTTGATTTTATTGGAGAGATGAAAATCCATTTTTGAACATCTCAAACATGAAGAGACTTGTATTGAAGTCAACACACACACACACCACACAGGCTCTCGTTAATATGTAACCGATCAACCGATGATAGTTTGGGGTTCTGCGCCCCTCTAAAACAAACAGCGCTCGTTGAACCACACCGTGCCGCTCTGACGGATCACTAGTCACCCTCCTCTCCCAAACTTCAAAGTAGATTTGTTGAAGTCTCTGGGAAAGGAATTGATTTGATCGAGCCGAGCGGGTCACGGCGGGTCCCCTTGCGTCCTGCAGGCTGCTGTGATTAACCCAGATAGTGTGTTATTGGCTGATCCTGGGTCAGGTTTGGTAGTGTGATTTGCTTTATGTGTGTGTCTGTCTTCTCTACTGATCTATACACACTGACAGCAGGCTGACAACCTGTCCTCTTCAACGCCACTGCTGGAGTCTCAGGGGAAGTGAGTGTGTGTGTGTGTGTGTGTGTGTGTGTGTGTGTGGTTTCATGTGTACGGATCTACAAATTTGCACTTACTAGGAATCAGTGGATTGTTCCAAAGAAAGAACCATCTACAGTACATACTTGATGTATATTCCAAACCACAGTGTAAATATCAAATGATACATATCATAAAATTGTTAATATTACAACAATAATGCACTCACAATACTTTAATACAATACAATACAGAACTTGTACAATCCTGCACATAGGCTGGTATGCATATAATATATAGAGAACAAAATACGTTTATATTTATGAATATACATATACAGTATGAATACTGTATTCTGTAACACTGAATTTGACCTTACTCATATTTGTAGATGCAAATCACAAATTACAAGTTAAATGAAGTTAAAAGTTTGTACATACTTGTCTGAATTTGCCTTACAAAAATGCTTAGGGCCAGATTTACTAAACAGGGCAAATTAGTGCGAGAGCGCAATTCCGAAACAGCACTGATGTGCGTGGAACTTTCTGTGGGTGATTTACTGACAACATGCAAATTAAAGAACACAGACGCAACATCTCATTTACATATCGACCAAATTAGCATAGTCGCAAATAAGCAGAGCCGATGTTCATCAGGTGTGGGTGATCTACTTACGACACCGGTGCAAAATAGTTATAAGACATGCTTTTTTGGGGCGTTAAATAATGGCGCAAATACCAGTAATTTGATGAACGCGAAATGTTAGTAAAACACGTTGCGTGATTCATTTTAATACTCTCCTCCTATAAATTCTGCGTCTGAAATGGAAAACCCTACAAATGCATATTCAATAAGGTCAGGCACAAAAATAACTGTGTCCACGCCTTTTCAGCGCTAATTCATCACTGCATGTCTTTAGTAAATCCTGACAGTACTGTTTTAATGCCAAAAGATGGTTTGCGCTGGCAAGCTGCTAGTAAATCTGGCCAATAAATTCTTGAAATGTTTTTTAGACAAATGCAAATGTTTCTGACTGTTTATTAATGTCTTTATAAACTAATTATATGTGAATTAATATAACAATAATGTATAAATATATATTCATTTTATTTTATATATGATTTTTACCATTTATATTTAAAATATTTGTTTTTGGCTTTTTTTTGTCATTACATATTTCCCATATTTAATTTGTGTTATTTCATAGATTGATAACTGTTATTATGTAATGTGGAAAAGAGTTATGAGTTGGTGTGTCCAATCTTTTGAATTGTAGTACATGCTCACATATACAATACTTTTTGTTGTAGTATTTCTTTATCTCTTATCCTTAATCAGTTGATATACAGATTTTATCAAGATATTTAGAAATAGTCGCTAGCAATTTATAATGAAAATATAACTGTGATGATGTGCTTCCATAATTAATGTTCTCATTTAGTTTTTTATTCACAGCTTTCAATTGTTGCTTTAATTTACATTGTTTTTCTTTGTAAATATTGCACTCGCAACTCACCTCTTTTTTTCTAGATTATTTGCCTGTGCCAAAAATAAATAAAATTAAAAATAAATGAATAAATTAAATGTATGCATGATGAGAAATTTATGTAAACACATTCAGTCCTGTATTAAGAGATTGTAAAGCGATGTCACAAAACATCATTACTTGACTAAATACCATCGCTTTAATTAATTAATTTATTAATTAATCAATCTATTATTTTTTATTATTACTATTCATTTAAACAGTACTTCCACAGCACTACAATTCTTAAAAAAAATGATATTGGATAAACACAAACTCAGCCCAAGCTTAGATTAGCACTCTTGATTGTAAAACATTTCTGAAGTATTGACATGAACCAGAGCAAATTCAGATTAAATTACTGTAGATGGGAAATGATGGCATGCAATTTGGATATTAGTTATAACCAAGTAAATTCAATTGCTTTCTAAAGTGGAATTCAAATGAATGTGCTCATAATTGTGCATCTGTTGGCAATCTGTCAGAAGAAGTGAGCTGAATTTTTGGTTATTTTTGGGCTGAAATTTCATTAAATTGGACCTGAGCATGTGCCTTCCTGGTTGGGTGTAAATGCTTCACTAATGAAGGTAAAACTGTCCTGCAGTTCGAGCTATTTGTCTGCTTCCTTTTTTTGCAGAATTTATAGGTCATTACACTTCTGGGTTCTAGACAGTTTCGTGAATGCTCTGCCCATGCTACAACATGGGCTGTATCCAAATATGCATATTTCCCTTCTATATAAGGTGAAAAACAATACATTAAAAGAGTATTATGTCAAAATTCACAGTATTCATAAAATAGTCCGCAAAAAGTACCCAGATGACCTACTATTTCGACAACATTCTGAAGTACGATACTTAACTATCACACGAGGCCACGGGAGAGGATTTGTATGGAAGATACATGTAGGTCACATGACAATGACAACATAGTGAATGTAGTACGTCCAGATTAAATTCATACTACGCACATTCATACTACATAGAACAGAGATCTTATTTTTTTCAAAAGAACTACCTACTTAGAGAGCATGTGATTTTGAAAGCAGTTCACACAACAAATTGATCTAAGAAGACTGTGTCTTCCAAACCATACAAAAATATTGTTAGCTGTCAGGTATCATCATGGGAATGTAACATACGAAAGTTTGTACCGTTTCCCATAGAAAATACACCCTATGACACGGCAGCTGGTGGTTAACCTCAGTTGGCCAGATACCATGTGGTAGTTTCTCGATTCTGGTGTATCATGAGCTATAATAGCATAACATGATTTCCTGTATCCTCCCAGCTACTCATTGTTTCTACATTCAGATGAGCATGTTCTCCCTGTAGATTCCATTAGATTGGGAAACCTACCGTAGGACATGTTACTTTATTTAGATAATTAATAGGAGAGATGTGAAAGTTAGTTCATCTTTACGCCAAAGTCTGAGACAAAGCTCTTCAGGCTTGATCTCAAACACTGACCTGTGATCAGTCTTTAAATTTCTATTGTAATGGACCACGGTTGGTGGTCATTAGGTCAAATGCCCGTCCCAGATCCTATCAAACCTGCACTACATTGTTTTCACTTACCCCCCCGAAGAATTTCCTGAAAAGTTTTGCAACCGCCATCAAAATACCTAAGTGCACTTTAGTTGGGAATTTTAGAAATGAGAGAATGACAGTGGACTGATGGTTTGATGTGAACCATACATTCAGTTTCAATTACTGTTAATTGGTGTAGGGGAGTTTGCAGCACGGCTACATTTAAACATTGCAGACAAAAGGAAAGAGAAATGAGAGGGTGATGTGTGCTAGATGGGAGTGGACGTGTAGGAGAGGAGAATTCCAGGAATCTGTTCGTGGTTGGGCATTACTGTAGCATGTGCATCTGTCCACTTAGCGCTTAACCAGCAACTCCAGCATATTCCCAACAGCAGGAGTCCACAAACATTCTTGTCCAAAAAAGACCAGATGAACATTCAGAAACACAGTGGCTTGAAAGAAGCTCAGTCTTGTATATATTGTCTATTCAGATGACCTTGAATATAGTAGAGGTCTAGCATACGTCTGAAAAATGAAATATGTTTGTTATTAAATTGCAAACGTTAAATGTAAAAGAAGACATTGTGGCAGACAAGTGAATCATTGAATAAAAATACCAAGCAGTGAATTTAGAAGTCTAAAGATGCAGTCACATTTACTGTTGTTCGGGAATTTTTGGAGGTGAAATCCAGTCATGCTTTCAGGAATTTTGCGTGAAGACGAAAGATTTCCCAAAAAAAGTTTGAATTAGGTTCAGTTGGTCATGTCGGTTTTGCTGAGTTGAGACACAGAAAACTGCTTGTTTTCACAGTGACTACTGTCTGAATTGTGATTCATACATTGCTACACTATTGACAGTTTTTTTTCCAGCAAAATGTCACTAATATTACCGTACCTTAATGCAGACCAACATCTGCATCTATTACGTCATGTCTTGTGGCATGAGCACCATTTCTTAGAATGCAGTGTCAAGATAAGTAGTTTGAAAAGCTTTGAAAATGCATCTTCAGGTGCAACGTGCTAAGAAAAAATTCCTTACTGCAGAATTACATAGAGGTCATAAGGCAAGATGATTTTTTCTAAATAATCACATTGAAATAACACATTAAATTGACAATCCTGATTTTTATACATCAAATCTATGTGGTTCTAAACAGTAAAGACAAATCATTCCTCAAAATGTCACGTTTGTCCCTCTACGTTCTATAATTGGTGTAAATATTTCACCTTTCTCTGAACTTTTGCCTCTGCTACTCTTGGTTTCTGTCATGTACCATGGTTACAGTCTATTTTGTGTATATCCTGTTTGAACTTTTGTACAGATTCTGGCACTTTTCTACAGATTCAGACAGTTTTTTTAAAATAAAGAGAATGTAAGCCATCATTTAAAAGCCTCTTCTTTCCTATTTCTTTATCTCTCACTTACACACACACACATGCAGCTATTCCTTGCGTGTGCACGTGGGTGGATGGAGAGGACCAAAAAAACAGAGCGAGAGAGGCCAAGCCCTAACCCCACTCCGGTCTCTTCATCTCTTCCCTCCTCTCCCTCTCTGGTTCTAAATGAAGGCTGTGTGTGCCCCTTGCCCCCTTCCCCTCCTCCTCCTCCTCTTCCTCCTCCTCCTCCTATCTCTCTGCTGCTGTGTGGAAGATGGCCGCTGGTCTGAGAGTAGGTGGGTGAGACTCATTTCCTGTGCTCCTCAGGGCCTCGTTGCTCCAATGGCAGCAGCAGCTCCCACCATCCAGGGGCCCTGTTTGGTAGCAAACACGGGGCATCTACATCTTCTCCTCCGTCTACTCTTCCTCCTCTTCCTCTTCTACTGCCGCCTCCGCCATCCGTGCCACGGCCCCCAGGGGCCCTCTGTATGCCACAGTCTGGGGGCCCCCCAGACAAGCTCTATGCGGAACGGGCCCTGAAGGCCTCACCCACTGAGGTAAGTCCAACAAACACCCAATAGGCCACTTATCCCTCAGCTTTGTGTGTCTCTTGATATATAGCTCCTCTTTAAGAATCTGTCGGATTGTTGTGGATGATTTGTTGCTTTTTTGCATTGCCTGCTCTGTTCCTGCATGTTCTCTTTTTCTGTTAATTCATGTTTCTGCTTTTTCTTCCTTTCTGTGAGAAAAATAAAGGCCTGTGTGCAGGGATTTCCACATATTCCAAAGATTTCCACATATTTGGATCTCTTGATAGTCACAAAATTCACACCTGACCAGAACCAATCAAATCATCCATAACACATTTTACCATATTCCACAGAATTCTGCCAATTTTCCCCCAAAATTAGTGTAAAAATTTTTTGGGGACGTCTATCGTCCTCTGTGCACCCTGTGCATTTGTCAGTCTGATGAATATAATGACGACTTATGCAGCTGAGGATCTTCTGATAAGAGGGGGTTCCAGGTGGCGGTAGAAATCAAAGGTCGCCGTGATTTTGCCAAGTAAGACATGTTCCTGGATCAACATAGTTTGTTGATCCTGGATCAACATTACTGTCCAAAAATATAGACTTAACCCAATCCCTACCCCTAAACCTAACCCTACCCATAATTTATTCCTAAAATCAGTGGGAAATGATAGCTGATTAACCCTGATCGTAAGCCTAAAACAGATATTTCCTGAAAAGTTATCGCTCAATTCTGATTGGTTGATTGGAATGTTGTTCCAGGATCAACAAGGATGCTGATCCAGGAACATGTTGTACTTGGTGAAATCACGCTCACCAGAAAGGAATAGTGATGGACAATGCAGAGGGGCAGGGTCGGTTTTTGTTTTCTTGAGTGAGAGCAGGAAATTGCATTCTCCCCGTGTGTGCTGAGGTGGCATTTGGTTTCGCAGGACCTCCCCCCCAAGAAGTTGTACCATCTCTGTGGACAAGCCATCTGTTTGCTTAAACCATAATGTGTCACTCTTACGCAAGAGAGGGCGGACCGAGAACGAGGGGGATGGGCCGCACCTATACACGTACAAGCTCCACGCATCTCAGAGCATGGGTGAAAAAAAACACAATCGGATCTGCAACCCTCCACCTCCCAAACAAATACACACCTCTCCTCATGGACAATACTTAATATTGTGTCCCAAGAGTCTTCTCTTTGTCTCCACCTGTTGGATATGCTGTTGAGAAACCCAAGCTGAATGAATAAAAATAATAGACAAACCAATAAAACTTTACACAAATATGTAAACGTCACTAAAATAAGATACATTGACTTTGCCAGATTTTTAAGAGAATATATCTTGAATTAAAGTTTTCTTACCCTACTGGTTATATATATATATAGGCCTATATATAATAGAAAAATGATCAATTTACTCCATAGATATGAATATATACACAAAAGCAAAACTGCTCAAGAGTGAGAGAATTTAGATTTTTCTTACCCTAGTAGCAGACTTACATTATTTAGAGGTTAAATTTTAGAATTATAATATATATGTATATTTAAAAATAGAAAGTATATTGTAATGAATATGCTTTACCATTAATTAGCAAAAACTACTAATTAAAAAATATTTATGAAAAATCATATATATTATTACTATGTTTAAATTCTATCTATTTATTTTTTGCATGCTATCTTTTGCGTCTCAGGTTTTGTTGCTTCAACTGTTTTGCAGCCAACTGTTTCTTTGCTTTTCTTTTTTCTTCAAGGGTCCCGTCTATCTTTTCTGTTTCTAGTGTGTATGTTTGTGTGTTTTACCTTATGAACTTGCATGCCTCAGGAGTACACACCTCAATACAGACCTGTGCTCAGAAGTACACAAGTGTTGATGTGCATGTGTGTGTATTCTTACAGGAGGAAATGCAAGAAGAAGACAACAGTCCAAAAAACGATGCAGGTACGCGTGGCGTCTGTGACGCCGATGGCCCGCCACATGACTGCCTGTTATTTTTCACATACATAAGCCGATATCCTGGCGTTAGTTCTCACCTCTCTCTCCCTCCCTCCCTCTCCCTCTCAGGGCTGGAGCGTGTCCAGGTTCCTGTAGAGGAAGATCAGATGGTGGAGGAGAAGCATGGAGTGTGTGTGGCAGAGGTGCAGGGTGGAGGGCCGGGCTGGCGGCAGGAGCTCGCCTGCTCTCTGTGTAAGCAACTGTTTAGCAGCCTGCTTCAACTGAGACAGCACGAATACAGCCACACGCTCTCGCTCATGGCTCTCTCACTGGACTGCCTCGACCACCATCGCCCCCTAGTGGCCCCATCTCCACTCAACCCTCCGCCAGCGCGCTACCATTGCTCGCAGTGTCCCGCCAGCTTCACCCTCAAGTCCAACGCCGACCGCCACGAGAAGACCATCCACCTCAAACGGAAGCTGATGCAGTGCATGTACTGCCTCAAGCACTTCCGCGACCGAACGGACCTGAACCGCCACCTGTCGTCCGTGCATTCCAGCGAGCGCATCTACACGTGTCCCGCATGCTCCCGAACCTTCAGCACACAGAAAAACCTGGCTACCCACAGCAAGGTCTGCTGTCAGTCAGGAATCTCGCCCACAGAGCAGCTGTGGAACCTGCACGGCTTAAAGGAAGATGACCATATCCATATAGACGACTGATTCTCCAAACCAGCAACATTTATTACTTGATTACAAACTTCAGGTCATCCCAAATCAGGCCTTCCCCAACTTTTGGCCACAGCACTGTTGACATTTCTACACTTTTTTTTTTACTGTACATCAGATTTGTATATTCTTCAAATACCTAAATCGTCAGGTTTTTTTATGACTACTGCATATGGCTGCTGAGGCACAAATGCTATGCAAAATAAAGACATTTTATGGCATTACTCTTGTCGCATATAGAGCTGTCTGCTTTGTGTACCACGCAGGATTATTCAAGGTTTTACTGAAGACTGGAGAACATAGAGATCTCGGTGCATTGGATGCCAATGCTTTTTCATTCTGGGTGGCTTCGCACCCCTCTCTTTACCAGCAAACTAATCTTATTATGCTTAGATGGACTCAGGTGCAGGGGTCTCTGTAACTCACCGAGTAGTGAATTCAGCTGTTAAACCGGTGTACAATGCTGCCCTCTGCAGGAGAATCTCTCTCTTGTATTCTGCACTTGAGTGTGACAAGATGATTAGGGATGAGGAAGATTAGGGAATGTCCTAAATCTTTCAGCAAGCTATGTTGTCTTCAAATGTATGTATGTGTGTGTGTGTGTGTGTGTGAGAGAGAGTGCATTGAATCATGTCAGTAATTAGCTCTTCTCGGCTCTCACCCATGCTGACCCTAAATCGCACTGATAAAGGAGATGTGAGAGGAAAAGACGTAAGTCCTTTAAAGTTGTAACCGGTCCTTGTGTGACCTCACACTAGCCTCCAAACCTGACCGTAACAGCCAGTAGAAAAGTAAGAGGATTGAAGGTGTTTCTGGACCCCTGCTAGCAGAGTTGAATCTAAATTATAGTTGTGTTTTAATGTTAAATCTCACAGAGTTCCCATTTTTGGGTGATTGTTGAAGATGGAAGTTTCAAAAGTGAATTAAGATCTTTTCTTTTAATCTTGAAAGTTAGCTGTGTCATTGAGTGGTCAGACCACAAATGTATCAAGTAGAGTTCTGGGAAATCTTCGAGGCAGTCTACACTTGTAGTAATACCTGGAGGAGACGTTGTTACTTTAATTGCGATTTTCACACAACATATGTCATACAGTTATGACAAGTTCATTAGTGTATCAGTGGGCGCTTACACACTAGAGGAAGCTCTGATGGAGCGTTCGGTGGATAAGGGATATGTTAGATCCATTTTGAGAGTGTGGAAGAGGTTGAAATGGAGTGAAAATACAGCGAATGGATTACTGAAACAAGACTCACCTCTCTAAGAATCTCTACGATTGGTCAACAAATGCCTGTCGGTGCGCACTGCAGCAGAAGTAGTCAGCGTTTTCAGAACTTTCGAGGGTCATTCATTTTTCCTCTTTGAAATCAATGGATTTGCAGTGTTGCAGTAAATCAGTTGTGGCAGAAATGGTGAATGTGTCTGCATTCTTACTGACACCGCAGTGAAAAAGAAAAGTGGATTGTCAAACTAGAACACCTAAAATTACCCATCAGTCTTATACCCAAGTATGCAAAAGGCCTCTTCTTTTCACAGTTTTTTTTTTCTCAGAAAATTAGATGTTTGTCTGGTGTCTTTGTAAAGATCTTGAAGGCCTCAAAGACTTTTCGCATAGACTATCCAATCTGTGTATCATATGTAAAGCTTTGTTGTGTCAAACAAAATATCTGCTTGGTCTGCTTGGAACAATTTTGAAGTTACAGAATGAAAGCATGACAGTTATCTTTCAAACTGTTAAGTGTGTTGCTGCACTGAATGTGGGGTGAATTGTGAAAGGAATCACTGTTTATTGCCTATGCAAAGAGAGAAAGAGAGATTTGCACTGAAGTTTTCAAGGTCTTAGCACTTTCTCCTCAGGAAATGAAAGGACTGATGCACTCTGATATTGTCTGAAGAGGTTTGAATGGTGGGTGTAAAAACGCATCAGAAATCTCAGTCAACTGTTTTCAATTGCACTATTTTTTATTACTGAAATGAAAAAAAAAATCCCCACAGATTTCTGTAAATTATGTATTTTGTAACAGTACTATTGTGTAACTGGTTGGATGTAATTTTTTAGACAATAAATTTTGACGTAAAGCATCATGAAAACTGTGGTAATTTTATTTTACAAATAATAAAAATAAATTGAAAACCTGTTATGAAAAAAATCACCAGCTAATGATTTGTAGTACTAGTTTTGTTTGGATGGTTACACGGGGTTTATTTGCTACCTTAAATTTAAGCTTGTTGTCATAGATCAGATCTGAGCATCAGTTTTTTAAAAAGTGTAGATTGTCAATTCCACGGCAGCTGTTCAGATTCTGTAGTAGTAAATGTGAAACGTGTTGGTTTGGCCATTTCAGCTGCACATGCTCATCAGGTCTTTCATACGTATGGATGATTAGGTAAACCTGGGCTTCAGGTTTGTTCTTACCTAAATGGTGCTCATCCGCTTATTAGCTGAGTCAGTCTAGACCAATGCCTAATGAGATTGCAGTCATCACAGTATGAATAACACAAAGCGCATGCCTCTGTCTGAATCTTTTACTAACAGAAGATGGAAAAATTAGAACAAGAACAAGAAGTAGTGGAATTGCTGTTTGGTTTTGTGAGTTTGGGTTGATAATTTGTGCAGCAATTGTTCAGCAAACAATAGGAAGCTATGCTATGCTGCGTCGTGGGTTTTTCATCTTTCTTTGTTGAATTTGAGCAGTAAAATCTGTTTCGGTGCTGTGGTTGCTAGGGAAACTGTCTTTTGGGGCTGCTTTTGGTAGCTAAGGGCAGGTGAGTTAGGGAGAGTATCCCTCTTGCAGTTTGTCAGTGCTTAGGCTATCTTCAGTGTTTGCCACTAGATGACACAGTGAAAGGATAGGAGGGATTGGACAGGAAATACAGTAACTGATGTGAAAGTAGCATTTATAATAATATGATAAACAGTGACAATTTAGAGGTGACTTTTTCCCTTGATTAAAAAGGGAAAATACAAATATTTGGATTTAATTATATGCTCATTAATAATGTCTTGATGTTTTTCTTTTATGTTTTTGGTTATTTCCATTATTCTCAAATGCTGATTCTCATTGCAATTTTTTGTACTCTTGTACAGTGAAGAGTACCGTAAAACAATATAATATCACATAAAGCATACATATTAGCGTACTGGTAAAGCTACCATAATACTTGACAATATATATAGTTACTATTTTTTTGCATTACAATAATACATTTTTGGTACTTTATAATATGTTTCAGTTTTTTAACATTATTTAATGAAATAGCTGAGAAATAGCACTAAATAATACTTTTAAAGCATTAATTAATGTCAATTTTTACATAGATACATTTTTTTACATTTTATAAATTAAAGTTAATGTATTATAGATGAGGTCCGTTTATCATCCGATCATCCAATTATTCCATTCAATCTGGCAAACAAAAAACAGTATCATCAGAATCATAATTAATGTTCTTACATATAAAAGTAATAAACAACCCTCACTATCAGCATATGAATTAATGTAGTACAGAAGACGGGGCTCTTTGACCAATCAAATGTAAGGGGCATTTCAGCACCGCCCACATGTGAATGAAATATTGAAGCCATAAACCGATTTGTAAAGCACAAACAAAATAAGAGATGTCAAGTAGGGCTGTGCAATTAATCGCATGTGATTGTCATCATATCTCTTCAGTAAAGCCGGTTCGGTGATTAGTAGTAAATCTCCATCACCTGCTTTCAGATGGAGCGGCATTTATTACACAGAGCCATAGTTCACTGACAAGCTACGAAAAACTGCGTTCATAATCGCAGGCAGCTTTACTGATGAGATACGCATGACAGTCGCATGCGATTAATTGCACAGCCCTAATGTCAAGCCAAAATCTAATTTTCCGTTTGCTAAACAAAATAAAAAATATATTAAAAAAAACGTTCCATTTCTCGACTGTATTCCTCCATGGAACGCCAACTTTCAATTTTTGGTTCATACAGAAAAAACAGAAAACCGACATATTGACAATTGTTTACCATTTTTCGTTCGAGTGCAGCACCAACAGGGGGCGGCAGTGAGTGCCAGCACTTAAAGGGATAGTTCCCCCAAAAATGACATTTAAAGATCACTTCAAGCCCCTGACTTCAAAAACAACCTGCAACCCGTTGTCGCAACAGTGTAAAATTCACCCTATTCCGCAGTAAAACTGCAGACTTCACAACCCTGTTACCAAATTTGTTTGTGCATCAGTAGTGTGAAATTTGGGGTGGATGAATGCTTAGCTGTCGAGAAAGTACTGTCACAATGTATTAAAAAACTGGTACTTGTAATGGGCATTTTTTTCTTTAAGCAAATTCAAGTTCTTATTTCTTACTTTTCATTTTGAGGTAATATTTGACCTGGACACGTTCTTCCTGTTGGCTAATTCTGATGTAGAGTAATGTCCTCGTTTGGGTCATCCCTTACGGCTTTACAGAATGCTCCTAAAATAAAAATAACCCTGACTCCACCCATGAAAATAATTAGGGTTAACATGAATCAGACTATTATGTTAATGCAGCAATAGTGGCTGTTAATTAAAGTCATTCTATCCAATAGAGAGAGAGAGAGAGAGTGCTTTGGTAAGTAGGTTTGGCATTAATGCTATGTGCAGGGCTTTAACACTTCTCACATATACTCTCATACTTCCAGTGGCTTAACCTGCATGTGTTCAGACTCTGATCAGCTCTCCTCACATCTCTTCATCTCTATCCACAGTTAATGACTTCACAGTGATCAGGAAGAAGTTTAAGTGCCCATACTGCAGTTTTTCCGCCATGCACCAGTGCATCTTGAAGAGGCACATGCGTTCACATACGGGCGAGAGGCCGTATCCCTGTGAGATCTGCGGGAAAAAGTTCACCCGGAGGGAGCACATGAAACGCCACACGCTGGTGAGTGCAGCACCAACAGGAGGCGGCAGTAAGTGCCAGCACTTAAAGGGATAATTCCCCCAAAAATGACATTTAAAGCATTGATTACTCACCCTGAAGTTGTTCGAAAGACGATATTTTGAAGAATGTGGTTAACCAAACAGTTTCCTGTTACCATTGACTTGGCTACTGGCAACTGTTTGGTTAACCACATTCTTAAAAATATCATCTTTTGTGTTCACCAGAAGGAAACTCATACAGGTTTGGAACAACTTGAGGGTGATAATTCCATAATTTTCCTTTTGGAGTGAACTATCCCTTTAAGAGTGACTAACATAACATTGTGGAAGCAATTTCGATTATTACATCTGGATGTTTATAATTAGATCAAATGCAATTACAAATATTTAATATAAACATCTTGTGAAAATGTTTGAATTTCAAAGCCAATAGTTTGAAATTTGCATATGTGCTTTTCGTAAAAATGTTTGTGTGGGAGACATTCGAGTCTCTAGTGGGCCCCTATTAAATAAGCATTCTGCCATATCCCATAAACCCCTCTTATCTCAGTTTTTCTGCCCTTATTGCCAGCAGTTTTTTTAACACCTCCTCTTCTTTTTTTCTTTCTTAAAGCCTGTATTTACTGTATCTTCTCAAGGGAAGCACACATAAACAGCTTTGGCGCATGTTCTTGGTCTCTGTGTGGCTAAGAGACGTGCCACAGAAATTAGCTCTGGTTTTGAGCATATCAAAGGGCCTGTAATAGTGTGACATGATAACAGACAGCGCTGCTTCTGCTTAGCGCTAAAACGTTTAACACCTAAACATTGCTTAATTCATGATCCACACCATGATGGATCACACCCGATATGCTACACCGCCACATGTTGTCACCGCTTCGTTATAATGTGTTGAAAAATTCAAAGGTCTGCACAAGAGACTGTAATTGGCTGAATGCTTCTCTTCCCTTGTGAATCTAGCAGCAACTGCAGATACATAGTTCTGTTTGAGATGCTTTTACAGTTTATGTATACATGTAATGCTTATAAAATGTACCACACTAGAGCATGGCATTATAGCAATCTCGAGGTCTTGGGTTAGATTCCCAAAGGAATTCATCGTGATGATAAAATGCATACTTTTAATCCAATGTAAGACGCTTTGGATAAAAGTGTATTTCAAATGCATAAAAGTAAATTTCAAAGACATTATAAAGTGCAGATAAATTGCAGATGAAATGTACATTCTGCATTAATGTGGCAAGTTGCTATGTTGCTAGGCAACTGTAAATAGCCTAATGAATTACTGTATATCAGTGATTCCCAACAAGTAACCTGTATTATTTGGCAAAAAGTTGTCTTTTTCATATTGTTAATGAATCAAACTATTTATTGAACATTAGGGTAAATAATAATGCATAAACACAGACACTATGTTTAGACGGTTTAAGAAACTAGTCTGAGCAACTAGCAGTTAGCGAAGTCTATTTAAAAAGAAATCTGATTCAAATGATACTAATGTACCTTTTTATGTAGCTGACTTACAGGGCTTTCGCACCACATAGTTCTAGGAACTTAGTTCTAGGATCTAGCCAGCATGGATAGCCAGCAAATTTCTCAAAAGGGCCATTTTCCTGATTGCATTCGCACTGGCAGCAGGAACTCTGAAGCGGCTGACAGTAATGTCTTTATTCGCGGCATTCGTGAGTTTCATGATAACGGAATATAAATGGATGGAATATAAAAGCAAAATTTATGCGATTGAAAGAGCATGAAAATCTGACTAAATGTCCTATGACAACTTGCAGTGTTACATGTCAGCGAGGCTGAGAAAAGAACACACGCTGCAAACAACAGGTAAATGCCGTTATCACTGTTTTCCATGTTCGCGGACTAAATATATGGCTTTTTAAAAATGCCAGGTAGCCGGTGTTTCGTATGTGTTTGGCCAATCAGCGCACACTTACGTCACTGATAGTTCCTATAGAAATGTTTTAGACCCTACTCTGAAGTACGGGTGTCAAAATGGCTGAAAAACTAAATTAGAATTTTGTACTTAAATATTATCAATATTCAAATATATTCAAATTTAAATGGCATAATTTCAGTTAGGGGGAAAAAGCTTTTGGCTTCTCTCCTGAGGCCACAAGAAGGCGCATTGAGCAAAATATTACAAATGCACGTTTATTCAAAGCAATAAAATAACACGACTATCTTTGAAAAAAAGTGCATAATGTTTAAAATAATGTTTATAAACCAAATATAATTAAGTTACTTAATTAGAAACAAAACAGCATCACATATGTATGTATGTATGTATGTATAGTTTATACAAAGGACTGAAAACCAATCACAAAGAAAACATTTTTCATTTAAAAACAAAATTGCAACGTTTTTGCATTCGAATGTGGATTTTTATTTTAAATTCGACAAATATTCGAAATTCAAATTTTTATTCGACAGCCCAACTCTGAAGAAGAAGCTAATTTAGTTTCCGCAAACACAGTTCCTAGAACTAAAACTGTTCCTAGTTCCTGAGGTGCGAACATGCCAAAAGTGGGTACTTCCGCCAATAGTACTAGGACCTATGAAAAGGTTCCTCCGGTGCAAAAGCCCCTTTAGTAATGACCAGTGTTGAACAATAAATGAGATGACTAACTTGCATGCAACCATCCACAGATTGAGTCTTAATTCTGGGAGTAAACAGGGTCACTCTAAGCCTCACATAGTGGTACAATGAATATTGTACCACGGTATTATGATGGTACTGCCACAGAACATTTTTGAAAAGAAATGAAGTGCTGTCTCTTAACAAGATATTGTCACTCTTTCTCAGGTGCACAGCAAGGACAAGAAGTACGTGTGTAAAGTATGCAGTCGTGTCTTCATATCGGCTGCCAGCGTGGGCATCAAGCACGGCTCTCGGCGTCATGGTGTCTGCGCAGACTGCTCGGGTCGAGGCATGGCTGCCCTGCTGGACCAGAATGGTGAGGACGGCTCGCCAGAAGAGGAACTCTTGTATCCCGGTGACCACCGTTTCCCCGATGACACCGCCGACGGTGACGGGGAAGAGGAGATGATGGTGGAAGCGGAGCTGATGGGAGAAGGTGAAGGAGAAGAGGAGAACGGGAAATGGCAGGCTGGCTCAGGGATGTCGCAGCGAGACGACAGAGCAATAGACGATGGCAAAGAGGAAAGCGACTCGGCTCCGGAAGGAGAAGCCAGGACGGGAAGCGAGAAAGACTTCAGTTGGATCTCCTAGTCCAATGCCTGGATCCTTGTCCAAGGTTGATCACCTGTTCCTATAAGGAGATATGCTTTAGGCAGGGCAATCGGATCTCAGCATGTGGAAGGAGCCGGATACAGAGAGATCCTTGAGATGCCCACATGGCTGCCAAAGGAGAGACAGTGGAGAGTCCTCTCACCCCGACTCCATGTGCTTCTGACCCAGGCTTCTGTTTGTCTCCTTTCTTCCTTGAGGACCAAACGGGTTTCTGTGTATGTGTTTGCTATTTCTTCAGACAAAAGAAATTGTGTTGTCTTGGGAGATTGTCCAAATCAGTACCACGCTTTGATGGGTCAGACAAAGAAAGTGTACGAAAGATGTGCTCTTGCCATATGGTCAGGTGCCACCAGGGGGCGCTGGCTTATCTATTGCGCAGCAGTTCACGTCAGAAGACTTGCACCAGTTTTTTTTTGGCACATTGTTGTTTTCTGCGAAGAGAAACTGCAACAGACTTGCACTTTAAAAGTTGACTAGATTCCTATCGATTCCCTGTTTCTGTGGTTTACATTTTTACTTCAATTTACATAGATGAATATGGTGACCGCACCTACCTTTAAGGATACACAGTATGTCCTTATGACTGTTATATATGAACATTTGTGCTAGGTTTGCTAATTATAATGTATGCCTTGTAATGTTTTATTTTGTTGCAATTTTCATTCCTGAACATTTATATCAAGGGGAAAAATCATGTATATAGATACATATAAGTGAGATGTTGATTTTGTGTTCTCGACAAAGAACGGTAAAGGGGAAGATGGGTGAACACTATGCAGAAATGAATCTTTCTAGTTCTCAACAATCTTTATTCTCTCTATTATGGGAGAGAAAACTAGTCTTCAGCAATGGCAAAGCAGAGAGACTGGAGGAGAGAGAGTATACGAGTAGATTTATGGAAATATTACTTGTGTTCCACTGTAATATTTCCTCATTATTTGCATTCCATAGTGGACACAGTCAGGGATGGGTATGGTTTTATACAGAGGGTTTCCAGTGTGGTGCGTTTCTATAAAAAAAAAAAAAAAAAACTGTATGCAAATGTGTGTATTTTGTAGGTTTGGTGTGTGGGGGGGTGTTTAACTCAAGCTAACGTCATTCAGAAGCCTTTACCGAAGCAGTTTCAGACTCTCTCCTCTCATCCCTCTTTTTACGTTTGACGTATTTCACGTTTCCTCGCAGCCTTGCCATTGTACTGTACTGAGTCTGCCTCTGAAATCTTAAAGCCGTGTGATGTGACAGGGAGATATCATGCCTTCCCACTAAATATTTATTGCTCTAACTTCTGGAATATTCAGAAATATGCATCAATTTCTTAATCAGTGAACCACAGCTTTCTTTTGTTGTCAGTCCATTTAAGATGACGAAACACAAAAACACTTTGTAATGAGACCATGGGGACTGATGTGTGCTGTAAAGTGAAATTACTGTTCATTTATTGGGTTTAAATGGTTATTTATTTAGTTTGTGTGTGTTTGAGGGAGAGATTGTCTAGTCTTTTTACACATCCTTACCATTCTGTTTGACTCTGTGTGTGTGTGTGTGTGTGTGTGTGTGTGTGTGTGTGTGTGTGTGTGTGTGTGTGTGTGTGTGTGTGTGTGTGTACGAGTGTGTGAAGGACCGGGTTCATGAATGTCTTTTTACTCATTGTTTTAACAATCTGCCAGAATCTTTGACAATGGGAATAAAACGCTTTATTATGCTTTACTTATGATTAACAAATTTTAATTATTATGGTTACTGTTGATATTGTTGTAATTCTTATTGTTATTATGATTATAATTATTGTTATTGTTATTATTATTAAGTGCTGGAGGCTAAGCTTTATTATCTGTTTCATTTTTATATTTCCTTTCTTGAAAAACAGTGTAAAACTTTCCACTCTTGCCTTTCTATGGACAGCAAGCCATGTGGCTTTCAGAAGTAATTATATTGTGCCAGTTCCATGCATTTCTGAGTGATATTTGAGAACATTTTTTTCCTTATTATTCTATTTTGTTTTCGAAGGATGAACCTTCTGAGAGCTTAATTTACTAAGTGTTGACAGAAAGGTATATACAGCACACGCTTCTATATTACTAACGTACACTAAGTAATGAATATTATACCAAAAAATAATAATCTGGTATACTTTGTATACATTTAGTGCTTTTGATTTCGATTTGGTGTACAGGTGCAAAGCTTTGATCAAACAGTGAATTGCTTGGTTGATTTCATTTTTTCCCCTCTACTTTGAAAAAGCACAGATTATGGTATTATGCTATGAAGGGCCACTTGAAAGTACATTTTAAAGAAGAATCGCAGCTTTAATTCTGTTGCCCTTGGAAACGTGCTCAAGTTTTGGATGTGCTCTACTGTATGCCATCACTCTGCATCTGAATTAAGAAGGCTGGCCACTGTCATGTGGAATTATGGGAAATGTATGCTTTGCAATGAGAAATTGTACAAGCTTTAGACCTCAAATGTCATTGGCCCAAGTGCCAGGCACAATTGCTATCCAAATCCCTCCAAATGATTGGACATTTAGCTTTTTTCCTGTTTGTTTTATTTATTGTGTTCTTTACCTTTAATTGAAATAAAATCTGTTGGAATTTAAAAACAAACTGCATGACATAATTTGAATCCAATTCATTTATGCAAGTAAATAGCCCCTTTCACACAGTAATACCAGTAAACTGCCGTAAAATTACCAGAATGACTTTACCAGTAAATTCAAAAATGCACTGTTCACACAGGCAACGTCGTTCCGTCTTTTTTCTGGTAAAGCACCATTCACACATCCATTTCAAAATACAGGTCAATTCTGTGACATCATTAATCAGAAATGAATCACATCTCGGTGTTGTGTTTGTAAACATGAAGGGGTATACGTGGGCAGTGTTTTTGTTGATGTTCATCATAGTAGACGACTTCAAACCAAACTACACAGCGCAGAGTAAATGCGTCATCTACGTCAGAAAGTTATGATTGGCCCAGAGGCATTGAATTTTTCATTTCAACGGCTCTGGATTGGCCCAGAGTAGACGTCTTACGTCATTGCGTTCTGAACTTGTACATGCTCATACCGGTAATCTTGTTCTGAGTTCACACAGAGCAGAATTCTGGCAGTTTACTAATGTTACAACTTCCCTTACTGGTAAATTTCCGGAACGAATTTACCGGTATTTTTTAAAAAGGGCCTGTTCCCACATGATCGCTTTATGGTAAATTACCGGTAATTTACCAGTAAAGTCTGTATGTGTGAAAGGGGCTAAAATGGGTTAGATTTCATGATAGGTCTATTTTTAAATGCACTTGTTGATACTTCTCAGTCATTTCAATCAGGTAATTTCTACAGATAAATATTAAAACGTATGTACTTGACCTACAAGTTTACTATAAGTGACCCAGTGTGTGGTTAATTTTCAAAGTGTTTGTGAGTGCATGCACATGTAAGTTTTGCCCATGCATGCCATTTTATATTTTAAGACGTCAGAGATGTACATTCTGCCAATTTTGGTGTACAATATAGCATTTCTTGCTTTTTTATTCCAGTTTTGTTCAGTTTATCTGTTAAACCAAAACTATTTGCTGCAACCTACCAATAAGCCTCTTCTCATCACTTCTCAACACACAAATGAAACAATATGGACCAATGCAGATACTGTACTTTCATACACATAAACATCATTATAAACCAGAGAATTATTTAATTTAATAATTATGTTGCTTGTTTCTGAGGAGATTGAAAAATTATGCCATTAGATTTATTTTACATTTTTTCATGAGATTACTCCTGATTTTGTGATTGTAAAAATAACAATGAAGATATGTCAGCTTATAATGATATTTGTGGGCAGAAATAAATAATTTCAGCTAATCTGTTTCCTTTAGTATTATTACAGCTAATCAAATGTAAATATAGTTCCAGATTTGAATTCTCAAATTTGACTTAAGACAAAGTAGAAAATAACAACCTAGCGTTATGAGATTGATGGTCGCATTTTGAGAAATATATTCTTTGATGACTTAATGAATCAGTATGATATGACTTCATACGCATATAGCCATAATTGAAGCAAATCTTAAGCAAATATCTCACCAGTTAGAAAGTAAAATTAATAAATTTAATATGCAATATGGTTTGCTTGCATTAAACAAGAAAACATCCCTGAATTTTAGAAATTATTGATCTAACGTAACACATTACTGCTAGAGAGGGCTATTTTTGTAGAAACATTTTTTGTTATACTGGTTGAATGTCTCTTCACATCCTGATAGCAAACAATAATTAAAGTGGTCTTAATTTGAAAAATATATATACATATATCTTTTGTGGAAGGCTCAGGACCATAAAATGTTCATCCAATCGTTGAATTCGGTCTGAATGCAATGATAGGATGTCCCACTTGCATGTCATCCTATATGTTTGAGCGTTTGGGGCGTGGCTACTGTAGCAGGCTGAATCAGAGGAGTGTTTAGACAGTGTGGAAAAAGAAATTCAGTTTCCATTACAGAAGTTCAAGCCAAAATTCAAAGACCTGCCAAAATACACAAAGATAGACAAAAAAGATAAAGCAAAGGTAAACACTGGCAGTGTTTTTACAAGATGGACAAATTTGATGGAATGTTTGGTTTCAACTGATGAGACAAGTTTCGTCTCAACAGGCTAGCTAAACTTCAAATTAAAAGTATTCCTAATATGTTGGACCTTTTTTTTTTTGAAAGTCGACCACTTTTACCTGTTGAGACATGCTTTTCTTTTTCTAGACCGTAAGAGCTGTATTTGTGATGCTTGAGTTCAGGGAGGCGTGATGCGTATAAGGGGCATTTGCAAAGGTTGTTTAAAAACATGTTTTATTTTTGTATTTCCGCTAGACGACACAAGTAGCGCACAAACTGCAATTTAACTGATTACATTTTTGATTACTTTTCTAAATTTCTAGCAAATGTTCTCAACTGTTAATCAGTCAATTAACTCTGAGACAAGTTGTAGCCTAACGCTTTCAGCAGCGATGTGGATTGATGTAAGGTGTAGAAGTGGTGTGCTGCAAATTCAAACAAGACAACCAATCAAAAGCATCAGAATAGGCCTTTAAATGGCAGGAGGCATAGCGCACATCTATGCATCTAACAGTCAAAGCAACAAATTAATATATTTTTTAGTAACTGTAACGGTCACATTTATTTTGTAATTAAATTACGTAACACCATTACATGTAACTAGTTACTCCCCAAAAGTGTGAAGGGATCACCAAGATTATTATAATATGTAACACTATAAAGTGGTTTATTCTGCTGGTTTAATATCACAAAATTAGTGGATACTGTGATAATGCAGTTTCTATCTTGAGGTGATGGACAACTCACAGTTATTTTTATTTTTCACATTTTCTCTCTCAATATGTCAATATGAAAGACATTTTAGCCTTCCAAACATTTCAGACAAACTACACTTGCTTAAGAATTTCCCTCCAACACTAAACAGTAGGGCCCTATGAAATCCGTTTTATTTTCTTCTAAATTCATTTTTTTCCGTTTTAATTTTTCTGGACTCCTTTTTAATGGTCAAATTAAATTGCATTAATCAAAAAGCATGTCTAATTAATTAAAATCATGAAACTTATACAATTTAACATTAATTTATTAAAAGTGTAACAAAAATGACATGTTTAGGGCCGTTTGAAATGTTTTATTTTTTTCTCACCTTATGTTTTATTGTTACCAAATTCTGTGTTTTAGCATGTCTAATTATTTGAATGCATACAAACAATTTTTTATTTATTCTTACAGTAGTCTTATGAAATGTTTTTTCCCCCCTCAGAAATTCTGTGTTGTGTATTTAAATTTTACTGGTTATCAGATGAAGGCATACAACATTGATTTAATATATATTTTAATTAATGAAAATTAAACATTACAATTTTTGGCAAATAAAGGGGATTTACTATTAAAATTTAAATATTTTGTGATTATTTCTTTAAAAAATAAAGTTTTATTATTTTTCAACAGTAGTAGTAGTATTAAATACATTCTACTAAATAATAGTAATATAGACTATTTCTGGCACAATGTCTAATAAGTTAAACCGAAACTTTTATTTTGACGGGTTGCCGTGAATACATTTAAAGTTCTGTGTGTATATGATATGACGCTAGTTTTACTCAAATGAAATGGTAAAATGCTCGTGAAGTGACTCTCAGATCAGTTTTGGAGATATTGTTCATGTATTTATGTCCTCATTGAGACAGCAGACGCTGAAATCACCGCGAGCGTCACGCGTGTGTATGTAGTAAAAAAACCCGCGTATCTGCTCCATTCATACAGAGATGCAGGATTCATATTTAAACAGACTTTTGCGGCTTAATATTTACAGATACTAGCCCATATCGCGTTTTGATTTAAGTGTAATGACCTACTTTTGATTACTTTGACAAATTCCGTGACATTCCGCGTTAAACTGTAAATTCCGTTTTTATGACTGGATTCCGCGATTCCGTCTGCGTTTTCTGCATCGCGGAAATCATAGGGCCCTAAAACAGCACTAATGTTTGTGGAGTCTTTCCATCCTACATCAGCCTGCTTTTCCTGACTGCCCAGCTTCCCCGCCTGTTGTGTTGAACATCAGACAGATTTTATTTCTGTCCTCATAGAACTGTGGAGGATTAGGGGTCAGAGCGGTTTCAAATCACTATATTTCTAGCACTGACAGCACATAGCTATTAAACACGTGGAACAGGTCTGTTTTACTGGCCATGGAACCACCCAGTTGGGGTTCTCTTTTCTTGTGGTCATCTTCTAATTCCAGACAGATAAAATATTTGTAGGCGAAGTTGTTCGGGACTGAGCCACTGGGGCCACTTGACTGGCATGTCCACCTGCTGCTGTTTTTCTCCACCAAGCTCTCTCTCTCTCTCAAGTCTGTCATGTTGAAATGCAGGGGACGGACCAGCTGACTCAAGCTGCTGAAAAAAGTCTATGTCCGTATCTCCACACTTGTTCCATAAATACCACCCCCTCTGTTGAATGGAGGTTATTTTAGATCGTACATGTGGGATAAGGCCTTGAGTTCTGCTGCCCGCCCGGAGCTGAGTGACACGCACAGCACTTTGTAACCAGTGGCTGTAGTTGAGTTCTTGAAAACACAAAAGTGGACATGTCTAAGCACACTGATCAGGAGTCATACGCAGAGGAGATCGATGATGATGAGATTCTGGCAGGCCTCTCGGCGGAGGAGCTCAAACAGCTCCAGAGGGAGATGGACGACATCGCTCCTGACGAGAGAGTGCCGGTGGGAATGAGACAGAGAGACGCTTCTCAAAAGATGACAGTCCAAGGTATTGCATTATTTCGCCATGGTTGTTAATATATTAAAATGTTTGTTGCCATTAATCCTGAGAACATAGGGAATCTTTTTAAAAAGCTCTGAGGTGCTGGAAGAAAATGAGTTTAACACTCATCCTACTCCATCTCTAACTAGCTCCCAGTAGACCGTTGCTAAAACTGGTATCATACTGTAGTTTTAAGCGATGGAACTGTTAAATATATTTAAGAAGTATCACACTCACAGTCATGTTGTTGTACTGAACATATCAGCTGTCCTGACCTTCAGTACAACCTGATTTCTAACGTAATACTTATTTGTCCAGTTTGTGTATTTATTTATTCCCTTGTTTATCTAAATAATATCAGGCAGGGGGTGTTCAGGAAACCTGTTTTGGTGATACCAGTAGCACAGAAATGACTCAGCTATTTAACAGCATACATAAGAAGCTACTTGTGCCTGACATCCAACTTTCATTTGTTTAACGCAATGTAGTCACATAATGATAAATAGTTTACCTATGAAGAAAAATATGATTATATACTTTTATATTTTAACTTTTTTTTTTTTCATTTCAGATTGCAGCGAGCCCCAGTCAGAAGAAGAGATCGATGAGGATGAGATTCTGGCAGGCCTTTCAGCAGAGGAGCTCAAGCAGCTCCAGAGTGAGATGGAAGAAATCGCTCCTGACAAAAGAGTGCCAGTGGGAATGAGACAGAAAGACCAAACTGACAAACCACCCACTGGATCATTTGATCACAGATCGCTGGTGGAATATATGTACTGGGAGAAAGAGTCCAAACGTATGCTGGAGGAGGAGAGAGTTCCCACAACTCTATTACCCAGTCAGGTAACTGTAGTTATTGTCTGCATTATTTACATTCAGTGTATTACATGTCTCATAAACTGTGCTTGGAGCTACGATTATTAATCATCAATTTTGACTATTTATAACTGCTGCAACTAGGAGGCCAATAACACTACAACAACAAATGCCTTGAAACAGCAACTGCGCTGTCATGCAGCATTTAAAACGGGACATTCTATTTTTAGGCTTTGAGCAAGTTGTTGAAGATTAAATGTTTCGTAATCCGTAGTCTTTAAAAGTTGTTCAACACTTCAGACTTGACCCTTTTGTCCATTTGTCATCATCAGAAGAAAGCCCAAGAGGAGCTTGAAGAAAAAAAAGAAGATAAAGTAGAAGAGGTGGAATATGTCTATGAGGAAATCATAGAGGAGGTTGAAGGAGGAGAGGGAGATGTTGTTGTTGATGAAGTAATTGAAGAAGTGATAATGGAGGTTGAGGAAGACCAGCCTGTCAAGATAGAACCTGATGCCTCTGGCCCTGTAGTGACCTCAGAAGATGGTTTACAGCCACCTCCAGAGTTTGCAGATACAAACGTTGAAGCAAAGACTGAACAATCAGAACTTAATGAGACAGAATCTAAAGTGAATGAGGAGATGGAAGCAGATTCCACCCAGTCTGAACCTGCTCCCTCATCATATGAGAACTGGGTTCCCGAGAAAGAGGAAAGGGTCATATCCAAGCTGAAGATCCCAAAACTTGCACTAGGTGGAAGTGCTTTAGTTAAAAAGACTGCAAGACCTTCTGGGAATGAAACCAATTTGGAGACCACTTTGGTTAAGATCCGCAACAACAACCCCTCTGTCACAGATGTCAATCTCAACAACATTGAAAACATTCCCAAAGGTATGCTCCTTGATTATGTCAATGCACTCAAGAAGAACAGACACGTTAAGACCTTTAGCATCGCAAACACTGGTGCAGATGAAAATGTGGCATTCGCTCTGGCTAACATGCTCAGAGAGAACAGAAGCATCACCACACTAAATATTGAATCCAATTTCATCACAGGAAAAGGGATTGTTGCAATAATACGTTGCCTCCAGTTCAATGAGACACTCACTGAGCTCCGCTTCCACAACCAAAGGCACATGCTAGGACACCATGCAGAAATGGAAGTGTCTCGTCTCCTCAAGGCTAACAACACACTTCTGAAGATGGGCAACCACTTTCAACTCCCGGGGCCTAGGATGGTGGTCACCAATCTCCTCACCAGGAACTTGGACCGTCAGCGGCAGCAGAGAATGGAGGAGCAGAAGCTCCAGCAGATGAAAGAGCAGAGGAAGGTCATGGAGATGTACGAGGACTCCCTGAACTTGCCCCCTGGCATGTTGGAAATGCTTGGAGGATACATACCATTGTCCCTATTACAGGGTTCTCGTAATGGAGCTGAGGAGACTCCTGAAGGTTCTCCTGAATCTTCACCACAACCAAGTCCTCCTCATCAGCGCCGCAAGACTCAAAATCTTGCCCCACAACAGCATCCTCCTAGTTCAGACAAAGGAAACCTCTTAGAAGAAGTACATCTGAAAAAGACTCTGAAACGAAGGGATCCGCTTCTGGAATTATACTTAAGGGATGAAAGGAAAGAGGGAAGAGCTAATGTTCAGCTAAGGAGTGTTCCTAAACAAAGAGGCACAGCAAGAGAAGGACCTGCAGATGAGAGAGCCAACCTGAAAGATATGATAAAGACTCTAAAGCCGGTTCCTCGAAGGCGACAACCACCTAAAGTGGAGCCAACACCTCGGGATCAGCTGCTCGATGAGATTCGACAGAGCAACGTGGCCTATCTCAAAGCGGTATGTAATGTTGAAGTTTCTCGAATTAGCAATTAATTAGCTGAGTGCATAGTGTGCAAGATCTCAGCTTGAGTGTGGGCCATTGTTGGGGAGGGACAACTGGAAATGTTGTTGGGGTCATTAAAAGTCATTAAAACTCAAACAATAAAATGTACATTAAACAGGCATGTGATCAGCTAGAGACAAAAAAAGAAGGAAAATCTGACCACGCCCCAAGTCACGCCCACAAGCCACTCCCACAAGCCACACCCCCAGCACTTATTAAAAAAATTATATTTTAGCACATTCAAATATATATCTTATACTGTAAGAATACATACTATTGTCTTGTAAAAAATAAAAAGCACTAATAATCATGATAACAATATAATATATTATAATAAAGTACTATAATATATTATAGTAAAGCATATAGTATATAGAATTGTTATTATTATTAAAGTACCTGCCAAAAGTTTGGAAACATTACAATTAATGATTCTGAAATAATTATCTTCTGCTCATCAAGGCTGAATTTATTTGATTAAAATAAAAATAAAACAGCAATATTGTGAAATATAATTAAATTAAAAAAAAGTTTTCAATTTTAATACATTATAAAATGTAATGTTATTCCTGTGATGCAAAGCAGAATTTGCTTCATCGTTACTCCAGTTTTCAGTGTCGCATGATCTTTTAGAAATCATAATTTATTTGACTCTGAAGAAACATTTCTGATTATTATCAATGTTGAAAACAATTTTGCTGCTTCATATTTTGTGTGGAAATTGTGATAAACTTTATTTTTCAGTATTTTTTGATAAATATAAAGTTTAATGAACAGCATTTATTTGCATTTATCAAATATATTAATTAAATTTGTTAATGCATTTATTAAATAGAAATAATTTTAAATGTCTTCACTCACTTTTTTATCACTTTCATGCATGAATAAAATGATTAATTTCTCTCTCTTTTTTAAATCTTATACAAATGTTTGAGTGGTATCATTGTTTCCACAAAAATATTCAGCAGCAAAACCGTTTTTAACATTGATAATAATGAGAAATGTTTCTTGAGCAGCAAATCAGCATATTAGAATGATTTCTGAAGGATTATGAGACACTGAAACTTCTTTGTAAACAACAACATATTTATAAACGTTTCTAATGACGAATGCTGCGTTCCTAAATGCAAATTAAAGCTGCTCAAACCAATCGCAGCGCAGCTAGCACTAACAGTGAATCGAAACCAAAACAGTACTGTGTGCGTTCATACCGCAGGCGGCGAGAGCGTCAAAGTGGCCGGAAGTCATTCATTTTCAATGTGAGCCAGCGGCGAGCTCTGGCGAGAGCGTCGCGGTGCGTTTTGGACGGTGTATGAGAGCGTCGAGGAGAGTTGAAATCAAGTCAACTTTATGGTAATGAGCTATGACGCGGTTCGGCGGCAACCAATCGGAATGTAGAAGTCCTCCGCTTGAGAGGGTATCCAGAACTGCAGTCCTGCTTGAGAGGACCAGAGAACGCAGTTGTGGTTCCGACCACATTAGTTCCCAAGCATTTTAGCGCTAGAACGCTTTGTTTTTTTTCAGCGGGAATGCTATTAATTTCCTCAAAACAACATAGTTGACCAATTACATTAAGGCTACACTTCAACCAGGACAGTTTGGAATGTAGGCTGCGCACAAATTAACGTTAATGTTAATTAAAGACCTAGGCTAGTAAACTGCATGTTGAAATTAGCCTAGCACTTAACCAACAAAAAACACACGACACAAATGGCATTTATTGGTTTATTTCGTTAGCAAACATGTAACTATAATTGTTGTAACTATAAAGCTCTTTCCATTGATCAATTTCTTACTTTCACAATTAAAATATTTAATGAGGTTAACTTATACCCTACTTGTGATCAGTCTGC
Source organism: Schizothorax lantsangensis (assembly GCA_027422415.1). Classification (NCBI taxonomy): domain Eukaryota; kingdom Metazoa; phylum Chordata; class Actinopteri; order Cypriniformes; family Cyprinidae; genus Schizothorax; species Schizothorax lantsangensis. Next base: position 7,941,662 of record CM049862.1, read on the forward strand.
ACAAGATCAACATGCTTGTTTCCTTTTCGGCTCCTTTAAATACAAGACCAAGCGTTCGATCGTCAGAGCGTCAACGAATCTTTCTACAGCGTCCTTGGCAGGGCGGCCAGAGCGAATTTTGACGCTCTCGCCGGCGGCGGTGTGAACAGACATGTAGCGCGTCAGACTACAGCCTGTTATATAATTACAACACAACCGTTGGGAGTTTTATGATAGCACTAGCAATCTCAAATTCTCACCGCCATTCATAAAAAAATCACGGGTCGAGTAACACGTTTCAGCGCTGAATCATTTGAACGCTTTTAAATGTCCTGCAGATGGCGCCGCGAGCTCGTGCAGCGCTCTCAGGATATTTCCGTCCATGATGTTTGAGAAAACAATCTTTTCGCAGTTTATTTAGGTAATAGCTCAAGGCCATTTGCGCGATTTTGAAACCTCACTCATGCAGTCAGACCAACCAACCAACCAACCACCCCCCCCCCAATGCCATGCAAAAACAACATACAACATTAAAGATCCAGCAGTATATTTAAACATCACGAATCACATGGAAGTCCACCCGTCAGAGGTCGGAAAACATACGGAAATCCGTAAAAAAAAACCATGCACGATCACAAGATTAACACTTACCCTGATTACCATGAACTATGTAGGCCAAAGGTCTTCAGCCCTGCTAGGGAACCCACTGTTCTGCAGAGTTTAGCTACAACCCTATCAAACACACCTGAACCAGTTAATCAAGGTCTTCAGGATCACTTGAAAAAAATAACAGGTCAGGTGTGCTGAAACAGGTTAGAGATAAAATTTGCCGAACAGTGGGTCTTAAAGGGATAGTTCACCCAAAAATGAAAATTCTGTCATCATTTACTCACCCTCAAGTAGTACCAAACCTGTATGAATGTCTTTGTTCTGCTGAACACAAAGGAAGTTATTTTGAAGAAAGTTTGTAACCAGGCTGTTTTGGGGCACCATTGACTTCCATAGTAGGAAAAAAAATACTATGGAAGTCAATGGTGCCCCAGAACTGCTCTGTTTCCCACATTCTTCAGAATATCTTCCTTTGTGTTCAGCAGAACAAAGACATTCATACAGGTTTGGAACTACTTGAGGGTGAGTAAATGATGACAGAATTTTCATTTTTGGGTGAACTATCCCTTTAAGGAGTAGGGCTGAAGAACTAGGACGCAGGCCCACAATAATAATAACAAGGCATTGTCTGAATTTTTTAAAAAGGTTTCAATAAGTTGTAGGTATTTTCAAGATATTTTCTTTTAGCTTGCATAGTTTGACTAGCTTCTATTAAATGAAAGATTAACTAAGATACTGATATAAAGATACTGCTAAGATACTAGTTAGTTTTAATAGATGCACTATGACATCAACAACAAAACATGAGTATTTTCTTCTTTTTTTTAAAAATCCCTTTTGTTTTGCCATGCTAACTTTGGTAGTTTATGATAGTCTATGATGGTTTTCCCCAGCTTTCTTTGATGTTATCAGAACGTACTTGCAAAAAAATAACTTTTTGGGGTAAAAATGCACCAGTCGAGAACCGCAGCTTTATGATACTTGGCATAGATTACTTATTGTGCATGGAGTCGACCCATTAAAATTATTTCTCTGGCCCCCAAGAATTTGAGTGACAGCTCTGGTGCTAACAACTCATATAGAATACATTTTAGATTTTTATTTAATGTAATTATGTGTAAAATGTTTTCATATAAATTATATTGTTAGGCAACATTCACATTTTTACCTGGCTGACAATATATTAACAAGAATTTGCTTGTGTAATTGTATACAATGAATTTCACTGAGCTATTCTTGAATGAATAAGTTAAATGTGAAAATGTGTGAACATGCCAAAAATGTGTTGGCAAGTTCTTATTTTTGAAGATGAACATTTTTGAGTCGAACCATTTACAATGTCAAACTATTTGGTGTTTGTAATGGTAAGCATCACTACTGCTCATCTTTTGAATCGCTAATCTAAAGTATTCAACTTCAATGTGTAACTTATTCCACACATTTATGATATATAGGCTGATATTGTGCAGTTTGTTGAAAAGACGTGTCTTTTCACTTTTCTAAGTGACCGTACCTGTCATTATGTTATTGACTTGAGAAGGGTCTAACTGCAGAGCCGCAGAACCCTATGACGTCACAGCAGTGCCAGGCCAGCAGTCTGAGGCCGGAAGTGGGCGGAGCTATTTCATTGCTCAGCATGATTACAAATGATTTTTACAACAGTTCAATAAGCAATAAGTTAAATAAGAGACTTAAGTTTTAGCCAGGCTGGTTTTGCTCAATTTCGCCAACAAAAATAATTCCAAACACAGCCACAGCACTGTTTTGTGTCTTTGATCAACATGACGGCATTTCGTCCTGATTGAATCAACCGTTAAATGAATCGGTTCAACCCATAGACTGTGGTTCTACCGCAATGACTCACTTATTAATAGTGACTTGCTGCCACCAGCTGGTGGTTTTAATTTCACATTTAAAGTTTATTTTTATTTTTTTATTAATGTCAAACATCAGTTGTCCACGTTTTATGTGTAAAATATCAAAACATTATTTATGCATTTGTAACTGCAGGTTAAAGCATTACATGTCCCTCTGAGCTGCATTAAACAGAGTGTAAAAGCATCTAAATGCCACTCAGATCCAACTTCTCTGTTTCTGCAAAAACAAAAAAAAAGCCCAGTAAAGGTAAAATCAATTTAAATGAATTTAAACTTATTGGAAAAGATTAATCTGCTACATGACAATAGGCTACATCAACTGGAATACTTCAAACCAGGGGCCTCATTTATAAAATGTTGCGCAGAAACCATCCTAAATTTGATCTTACGATCATTTCTAATATATGCGTACGTGCGATTCATAGAATGAACGTACGAACAGAAATCGTGCGTACGCGTCTCTTTCAGATGTGAAATCTATGAATCGCAAATGATCTTGAACTTGCGCGCAATTGACTGGTTTCAGCTCTCTGCCTTGTAAACGACTCCTAATTAATGTCATTAACATATAAAATATCACCAATCATCATAATTTAGAACAGGGAGCTGCAAGAACAGCTTATATTTTAAAAAACCTGCAATACTCCGACAATAAAAAGTGCGTACGCCTGCTCAGACCCTGACGTGACGCTAAGCACTTTTCCACGTTAAAGACAGTCTTTATAAATATGAGCGCTGGCGTGGATTTAAGCGTACGCACACTCTGAGATCAAATCTGAGCGTACGCACGCTTTATAAATGAGGCCCCTGAGCTATTTTTGTTTTATATGCTGCCAAGAAGACACCCCAGAAGATGGGTCAAGTATAGCTCCATCATTGTTCAAAGTAAAAAAAATAGTTTTAATAAAGAATTTGTAAAAATCAAGGAAATTTCTCTGGCATTTCTTTCTTTTTGCTGTATCAAAAACATACCGAACCGTAACACCACTGTATTGTACCAAACCGAACTGTGAATTTTGTGAACCGTTACACCCCTACACACTCACACACCCCTTAAGTATTTTTAATGTCAAAAGTATATCATCTTGTTTATATGTCTTAACTTAATACTGAACACAAAGAATAAAACACAAATTAAAACAAAGCTTAAGCATTTGAACACTTTATTTGAAATAAAATGTATGTTTTTACTCAACCATTTCAGAATGAACCATTTGTTCATACACATTACACAATTATACACAGGATTGATTGAAGCAAGCAAATTCAGATCCATCAAACACAAAAATCAAAACACAAAATATATTAAATTTTTATAAAATTTACTTTTTCCATTTAAGTAGTAAAGACATAATATACAAAAAAAAAAAATACTCCTTGAGAAAAAAAGTCTATCATCCTTAATTTGGAAGCGAAAGGCTTAAGCTCTTTGGCCAGTTGTCGATCATCATCTCTTTCAGACTGTGAAAGCAGAAGAAGGTCTTTTTCCTGGTCTTCCTCTTTCAATTTTAGAAAGCACGGCTCTTCCACTAAACCTTTGAAGACTTTTGGTTGTTGCAAAGCCATCCGACTGCAGTGCAGACAGGGGCCTTCTGTTATCTCTGGCTTCTACTTGAGAGAAGTGTACAAATGTTTCCTGTGAAAAAATAAAGTTAATTTATAGTCAAATGGCCAGGAGAGAGAGAGGGATAAAGAGATACCTTTTAACTGCAACATTCTCTAACAGGATAAATCATATTTGTATGAAGGGACATGTACATGGAGGGGAAAAATACAATGTTAACAGATCATCAATTGGAACCAAGTCCATATATGCCCCCCAATAAATGAATAAATATGTACAGTGTAAACACCACTTTTAACCCCATATAAAGAAACATTTCACACTTGTAATGGGGATTAGCACCACTTTAACTTGGTGTAATGAAAGCCTACTCCAGAGAAGGGTTTCTACGGCTTTAGCATTGTTAACCCTTTATCAATAGACAGACAACCAATTGCCTGCCTTATATTCAAGTGCTTTGGACAGTCACTGCAAAAATAAGCACTGCATAAAAACAGTAAATTAAATTCAGCATTTGACAGGATGTCAATGCAGTGTCTGTCCAATCAGTGACACTGATACCGAAAATGTGCATATAAGGATGTATACCTGGGGTTTAGTAATGTACAATGTAAAACAGCAGCATATGAAAACCCAGGATTAATTGTCAACCCCAGGTAAATTATATTCTGTGTGAAACATGAAGCAAGATAAACCAGTATTCAGTTTACCTGGGCTTTACATTCACCCAGTGTTAACTATTTCATGTGTGAAAAACCCTCATGTTTTTCATTCTAATGATAAGAGAAGTTGATATATTTCAAGATTTTAACTTTTTTAACTTTCCCTTTCTTTTTCTTACCATCAACATGAAGATCCCACAATCAATAGAACCAGCCAGCTCTTGTGGACATTCTAAAACAAAAGAATATTATCAAGTTATTTCTGGAAAAGACATGACAGCTATAAAAAATCAGACTTTAAAAATCGACTTTAAAAAATCAGAAGTCTTCAACCCCTAGTGCCAAGTTAACGATCCATAACAAAGTGAGACGATCAAGTTTTAAAATATCAACAGACACTTCATCACACAGCACATTTACAAAAAATATACTAGAGACATGTTCTGTAAAAATTGCTTATCAAACAACAAACGATTAAAGGCATAAAATAAAGGAACTTGATCGATTAAATACCTTTTCACTGTGTTCTTATCCACCATTATTGTTTCGGTCGTAAACTCCGCCCACTTCCGGCCTCAGACTGCTGGCCTGGTGCTGCTGTCCTCAGACTGCTGTGATGTAATGGTTCTGCGGTTCTGCAGTTGGTTATTATTGATTGACTTGGCTTTCAGTAAAGCAAACAGAAAAGCTTTCAATGATCCAATGAGTCCAAGAAGGAAGTACCAGTTTTGATATAATTTCAAAGGAGCTTCTACTTCTGTTTCCCATCCACAGGTACCTCTTCCAAAAATCCTGGAGTCAAGGGAAACCAGTCTCTTCTGAGTCCCACACATGACTTCATAGAGAGACTGCACAGAGGGACAGGGCCAACATCAGAAAGGTCATGGAGAGAGTGCAGTTCATGTGGCCAAACAATTCCACGGTGCTCCTCAGCTAATGGAGAGAGTAGAGTGTACTCGAATCATTTGACCCAGGGGGTTGGGAATGGAGGGGAGCTGCACTCCCTTGGACAAGCAAACAGTTATATAAGAATAAACACAACACGATGGGCACTTTGATGAGGTCCTGAGCTGTAAAATTCAACATGCACATCTATTCATATAAACCACTTCAATAAATTGTGTGAATGTCTGTGAATGGCTACACATAGTGCACATGAAAATGTATTATTTTGTTTGTCTGAATTTGTGTTCATGTATTTATAGTGTCAATAAACATGATAGTGTAAATAAAAGTAGTCACTCTGGACCTTTTCTTAATTATGTTAAGAAACTGTTATTAAGATAATTACATAATTCATGCAGAAACTCTTTTTCCCAGTAATTTTAAACACAGTTGATAATTATTCTTCCTACACAGGGGTCAACCAATTAATGTTTGCTCTCAAACTAATTTGTGAAAAAAAATCATACTAAACAAAAAATAAGTATATAATTTTAACTAAAGCTACAGATAAGAAGCTAAAGTTTAGCTATATGTGTCATTGTCCATCACACATTAAAATGTACTGAGTAAAATTAAACTGTAATGAACATATTTAATTATGATTATTTAAAAGCTTTACAATTTAAACGTCATATGAACACAGTTTGGTAGGCCCACTAAACGCATGTAAGCCAGGCTTACAATTCTCAGTTTTGAACAATAAAAGACATTCAAATCTATATCCACCAAAGGGCCCTTGACAAGTGAATTGTTGAAGACGCCCAGCACTAATATGATTATGCAAAATGGTTTGCCAAAATTATAACTTTACTGCCCTCTGCCGGACCACAGTGAAATCTCGCCCTATTTAAAAGTATATTATCCAGGTAAATTCAGTAGCCCCTCACTGCAGAACAAAGCTCCAGGGGGTTGGATCCACATCTAGGGGGTGGAGATGGGTGGGTTTAGGGATCAGGGGTGGAGACGGGTAGGTTTAGGGGTGGAGATGGGTAGGTTTAGGGATCAGGGGGTGGAGACGGGTAGGTTTAGGTATATGTAAGGTGGGAGGAGTTGGATCTGGATCCAGCCTCGCCCCCTGGATTTTGTGTTCTGCAGTGAGGACCATCTAGACATGAACAAGATGTTAGTTTAACAGCAATGAGCTTGTCAGTAACATTATTTAACCACCCACAATACTCACTACATAACACATATACAGTGGGCGGCATCCCCGTTTTCGCAAGAGCTGTATTTGGTAGTCAGCAGCTTGGGCGAACCCAGTCACAGTGATAAAGATGAAGTGGGATATATATGCTATTCTTCACAAACACCAGAAGTGAGAAAAAGGAGGAACAGCGTGCCAAACCTTGTGCTGTCTCCGGCTGTTGGTAAGCCTCTCATCTGTCGCTCTGCACATCCTACTGAGGGTCCCAAAAATACGTTCATTTTTAACAAGGTCCCTGTTTATGTCAGTCTGGCTGCACATGTTTGTGCAACACATTTCGTCGAAGATTGTTTTATTAATATATCTCAAAGTAAAGTAACATGTAAAGACGCTGTTTTTGAAGAATGGAGCAGTTGAAACTATATTTAAGTTGACAGAAAAGACAAAGTTAAGTATGAGCGCGGCAAAAGTCTTAAAGGCTCCGCAATAAAATCTTAAAATATTTTTTTTGGCTTTCACTGTTTGCATTCAAGGTAATCTCTATGTTTGCATAACACTAATCAAAATGTATTTTCACAGAATCTTTTTCAGAGGAAAAGTATTGATAAGACTCATTCAACACTACACATTTTTGCCAAATCCGTTTTAACTAGCTCCTCAGATTACAGAAGTAAAATAGGTCATTCATTCTCATTAACTTTTAAAACAGAAATGTCCAAAAAAAAGGTTTAAACTAAATACCTATTCTTAGCCATACATTTGACAGAAATACTTTTTTTTTTTTTTGGCAAGATAATGACACCACCACAAAAGATGTTTAATCTTCAATTTTATTGACAAATCTCCTCACAAATAATTTCATAGTTGTGAACTGCTTATACAAGGTCAGTTACTTTTATTTTGAAAATAAAACCATCAGAGCATATAAACACTGTAAACCGATTTGAAACCTATATGATGGGTGTGAACACAGAGATGTGAGTTAAGAGTCTGACGAGGAGTCTTTGACGTCTGTGCTCTCCGTGGCCTCGCTGACCTCACTCATTTCTTTACTCTCTCCTCCGCTGTCTCCATCTCCGTCCTTCTCTCCATCCTGCACCGTCAGCTTCTCCACCAGGCCAGTAACAGATGTGTCCTGAGATGGTGGAGCCTCTGAGCCCCACAGACGAACTCCTGGTTTCTGCAACTGCACATCAGGAAAAGTTAGTATTTTGCATAGTGGTGATTTTTTATAAAAGTAAACATCTCTACCAGCGTTCGCCACTGAATAAGGAAGCAAACTGGTAAGTGCAATGTGTTAAATGTGTTTTTGAGCGAGTACACTTGCTAATTGGTAACAATGAATCTGGAGAATACAGAAAATGGATTAAAAAAAAAATCTACCAGTAGCTTTTTAATTTTTGAAGTTGAACCCAATTTAGCCCCTTCTAATTTTTTATTTAAAATCTGTGGAAGGTGCGACTCAATTTCACTGACCTAATTTAGATGTGTGAATGTGTGATTTCTGTTACTAACACTTTTCTACGTACAATAATTGGGCAGTAATTATCAAAGATAAAAATACATATTTTTGATTAGGTATTCAAAAACCACTTGGCTCACAACTCTAAGTTGGCACAAGCCTCATTCTGAGATCAACATAGATACATCATGTCTACTGTTGAGAGTCCTAATCAAACAGTTGGAAAATCCGTGAGGAGGCAAATTGAATATTTGTGGTTTGTTTCACCAAAGATTAAAAAAAGATTTTTGCCTGTGTTATTCTTCCTCATATGTTCAGTGGGTGTAGAGGCAGGTTACAATTTGGTAAATTGTTTATTCATCTTCATTTAAGGAGTTAATAATATGTATTTGCAACACCACATACCTCATCTGCCATCTGTGTGAGATTCCTCTTCATGGCAAAAGCATCTTCTCCATCGGCATAATATTTGGGCTCCACTTCACTAATCCTACAACACAGCATTAGGAAACATTTGGTATGACTGCGATGCAATGCAATATCACAACATAAAGAAAAGAACACAATGCACTTAATGTCCCTCCAATTTATCATTATACAAATTCATACACCGTTATAAATGGTGGTTACAACTGAGCTGTTTTTGAAAATAGGTTTATTCTATTGCTGTCAATTTAACACTAATTTAGTACAATTAACAGTTAATCATCCATTTAATTATACTGATGTTTTTGAAGTTGAACTACTTCTCAAGGGTCATTAACACAGAATGTCTTCATCCCTCTGCATTGTTTTAACTGTTTTCCATTTAAAAACACCTTGTGAAAGTTAAGACACCTGCAGTTATTTCATTGTGTTACACTCCATGAAATTAAATTTGTAATTCATTCATTTAGATTTAATTGACTGACAGACTCATATTCTTTCACAATACAATATAATAGAACTGGGAAAAAAAGTGATACTCACTGAAACTTAAGTGTGTTTGAGTACAAGTGAAGAGCGGCCCGGTTACTGAAATATATACAGAAACATGGTCAGAAAATCACTCCAGAAAATCTCTCAGGCCTGATATGATAGAGATTGTATATCATACCTCTTCCTGACATGTAAAGAGACATATTTGGCATTGAAGTTCTCAATCATGGCTCTGCTGGCTTGATCCATCAGTTTTTGAGCCAGTCCAAGACGCCTGTGAGAGCGTTTAACTGCCTGTATTAACACACAGCAGTGCATTTATTTATACACATGCAGACAGGATGAAAGACAACATCACAAATGAGGACAAAGAACAGCAAATGTTTTCAGATTAAAAAACTACCAGTGACGTAATGTGTCCATGAGGCACGTCGTCAGGATCCTCCTCCCTGTAAAATTTAAAATATGCAATTTACTTAAAATAATCCTTATTTTATTTAATTAAAATGTATTATTTCATTATAATTACTATGAATTTTACATAATTGATTATTACATTAATTATAATTATTTACAAAATTACCTTTCTTAAAGGGACAGTTCACCCAAAAATGAAAATTCTGTTATTATTTACCGTCATGTAAATGATAAGGTAATGATGAAGAAACTTCTGCCCTCATGTCGTTCCAAACCTGTAAGACTTTTTTTTTTTTCTGTAGAACATAAAATAATATATGTGACCCTGGACCACAAAACCAGTCTTAAGTCGCTGGGGTATATTTGTAGCAATAGCCAAAAATACATTGTATGGGTCAAAATTATAGATTTTTATTTTATGCCAAAAATCATTAGGATATTAAGTAGAGATCATGTTCCATTAAGATATGTTGTAAATTTCCTACTGTAAATATATCAAAACTTAATTTTTGATTAGTAATATGCATTGCTAAGAACTTCAATTGGACAACTTTAAAGGCGATTTTCTCAATATTTAGATTTTTTTTTTGCACCCTCAGATTCCAGATTTTCAAATAGTTGTATCTCAGCCAAATATTGTCCTATCATAAACTATACATCAAAGCTTTTTTATTCATCTTGACCCTTATGACTGGTTTTGTGGTCCAGGGTCACACATTTTGAAAAGTGTCGGTAACCAAACAGTTTGGATTTCCATTGACATCCAGTGGATTTTTTTTTGTCCATACAATGTAAGTTAATGGAAACAAAATTGTTTGGTCACCAACATACCTTCTTAAAGTTTCACAGCAGAAAGTAAGTCATACAGGTTTGGAACAACATGAGAGTAAATTATGACAGAATTAGCCTATCTATTTTGAGTGGAGTATCATTTTAACTTAACTTTTGAAACAACATTTCACACATGAAAGCAATAAATAAAAACAAAACTTACATTTTAGCCAAAACATATCCCACTATCTTCCCATTCTCATCCTCTGCTATGTATGACAGCTGGAATACAAACACAGCTGTTCAGTAAAGCAGTTCAGCACATGATAATCAGTGTTTGTATAAAGATCAGTGTCAGTCTCAGACCTGTGGCCAGGACAGGCCATGGTAGAAGTAGTACTTCATCTGATAGTTCTCTGGAAGACACAGCAGGTTGCAGTGCTGCATGTTCATCAGATCCTCTGGCTGGAAACATGTAAAAGAGAAAATAATTGAGCCAAGCTGTTCTCTACCTGCCACCTGCAGTAATACTGAATCATTCACACTAAGTACATTAGCCAAAACTAATCGTTTAATTCTAATATTCAGAGAGAAGCTGGAAAGTAGTCATGTATAACTAAACTATGACTGTTTTGGTGCTTGACTGACGTAAGTGTACCTCAGAAAAAAGACATAGTCAAACCAAAAATTATTCAGACACCAGATATAATTTTTGATTTTTTTAGTGGGTGCAGGACTCTATAGTTCATTTATGTAAGTGAGGATAACAAAATAATGTAAACTGTGACATATTATACCCAAAAATTCTTCATACAGTGAGGTTTTACCAGTAAAACTGATAATTTGTGATTTGGTATTATCTAATTGTGTAGTTAAATTTAACAGCTGACAGCTATTCAACTGAATTCATTACATACCTTTCTATAAGTTATCTGACATTATCAAGATGAATTTGTTCTGACAGTTTAACTCGAAGTTCTTTTCATATTTTATTACTATTTTCTAAACTATAGTGAATAAACTGTCATAATGTGAGAAATGTTTAAGGTGTCTGAATATATTTTGGTTAGACTGTAAAATGATACAGATGTAACGTTACAGAACACGGTCCCTTTAAAACTATTAAACTGCAGAGCGTCTATGAGTCAAGCAAAACGTAGATATAATAAAAAGACAAATAATATTTAATACATTCAGTGTCTCATCGTACAGAACGCGTCAATGATGCCCAAAATGGGTTTTGAGACACACACACAGTCTGGTGACTGCACTAATGTCTTGTCTTTAGTTTCATTTACTCACCCGTGCGTTGCGTATATTCATTTTGCCTTCTGGATTGCTTGATGAATATATTATACGATGTCAATACAGCTGTCAAACAGACACAAAGATTTTTCTATAGAATCGAATAAGCAGGCAGATGGACGCAGCTACACCACTACAACCATGTTGCCCATGACCGGAAGACGGATGCTCGGATAGTAAAGTCCTTCCGGTGATAACGATAATAAAAGTCCTTGAAAAAAGCCACGAAACCCAGGTTTAGTTTTAGACATATAAAATGTTTTATAAAAGATTTACATTCTGGGTTATTTGTTTTTAATAAATTATTTATATTGTAAATCCTATTTATGATTGAAAATCATAGATTACAACTACAAGAGTGAAATTATTAATACCTCCAGGCCTTCATTCCGTTTTTATACAATGAATGTCATTAAAGCTTGATGGATATCAAATTTCCACTACTCTTCCAGTCTTTCATGTTTACTTCATAAGTGTTTTTAAAACGTGACAGGATTTCCATGTGCATGACCGATAACATTTAAACAATTGTACAAAAGTCTCTATAAAGACCAATAAACAAACAAACTGACTGAGTGTCAGAGAGATCTACATTCACTACAGAAATCCCATGACTTTTCCAGGCCTGGACAGGACTACTCGCTCAGTCATTTTATTGTAATATTGGCTGTACTGAAACAAACCAAAGATATTAAGGGAATATGAAAGGACCAGATGAAAAAAAAGCAATGAGACACATGTGAGGCATCTTGGCTATGCTTTATTGTAAAAGCAGTTGTCTATTATAATAAAATAGAAAACACTGCGCAGAACTTTTACAGAAAAGTTAAAGAACTCACAAATGTTGAAGAAGCCAGAAAAAAAAGAAAAAATAAATTACAAATGCATTACAAAAGCCAGACAAGCAGTTATTCCCAAAATTTACTGATAAATAAATAATTTGTTTTAGACAGCCTGAAAGGATGTTGAGATTCAGTGCTGTCAAAAACTCACCCTCACAATACATAAGACTAACAAAGTTGGTAATAGACACTGGTTCTGTGTCTATATAGTGCTGAAACCAAAAGCAATAGCGAGCAGAAAGAGACCATGCCCAAATGAGGGAACAAACATTAAAGCTCATCTATTAAATTATTTACAGAGATGTGGAATATAATACATCTGCTTTAATAAGACTAAACACATTTGTGGCTCATCAAGCCAATCGGTGGGAACCTTAAGACATGGTTAAATGTCATATACATACAGGTACATGCACTGGAATCCTAATACCTGTATGTTTCTGGAATCTTTCGTTTGTGTGGTCCAATTATAGAATTTCATTTTAGATTTCTATAAGCTTGCTACAAAAAAAAAATGCAACAAAATACATGAACAACCATCACTGCAGGAGCAGATTGTACTTTTATACCACTTCTGAAATGTGAGCAGCATTTAATGTTAAGACTTTTGCTCGTTGAAAGAGGAAACCATAACAGAAGCTTTGCTTTTCTTTAAGAATAAAGAGCAAAGGGAATAACAGTGCAGTAAAAATATCATAATGATGCTTAAGTGCATAACCAAAAATTTTAAATGTTGTTCAGTCCAATGAAATCTAGAACAAAATAATGAGAAATGTCCTATAAAGCATTATATTTCATATTGAGCTGGTTATAATTAATAACATCCAAAAAAAAAGTGTTTGCTAATCTTGTTGGTCCTTCTTTAAATGCAGAGTGCATCTTCAAATACTTAAGTGCCCTTTTCTCTCTTTTATTTCCGGCACTCATCTTGGGCTGATTTTTAAAAAAGGCTTCAGCTCCTCATTTCTGTCGTCCTCTTCTTTCACAGTTTGTGTGGGTTCACCCATTTGTATGTACCCTCGTAGCGGAAGCCCACCTTCTTTACCAGCTCATCAGCCTCTGCAGGACCACGGCTATGAGAGAGCCAGAGCAAATGTGAGAGATATTACACATCACTTCATAAAAAAAAAAAAAAAAAAAAAAAAAGCATGTTTTACCTTCCATATTTGTATTTGATGGGTGGCGTCTTCTCCTTCTCTACCTGATGAAGCAGAGGAGTGAAGATTCTCCAGGCTTCCCTCAACTCATCACTTTGATGAAATAAGTCAAATTCAGAAATGGTTGTTTCAGAATTATTATAACAACATATTACATTTACATTACTGTAGAGATCACAGTAAGAAACGCACCTTCGTACAAAATGCATTTGGCTGCCACAAAAGACATCCAGAATCAGACGTTCGTAGGCATCAGGCAGCTTAACGTCCTTTGAAAAGGGAGAAAAGAGAAAAGTACATTACTTTAATAAATATTTCTGGCTGAAATAAGTCATTTCCCACATATTATTAGTCAAAGTTGCCAACTAGGACAAAAGAAACAGTATGAATGGATGAGAGGTGTGTGTTTTACCCTGTATCTGCTGTGGTAGGTCAGGTCCAGCTCTGTCTCTTCAGGGCTGAAATAGACTCCGGGTTTCTTGCTCATCATCTTGGCGTAGATGGCCTCGTTGGGCTGCACACGCACCACCAACTCGTTCCTCCTGCACTGAGTGTTAAAGATGTCTCCAGGAACGTCTGTGAACTGCAGCCTCACCTCTGCCTTCCTCTCATTCAGAGCCTTTCCACACCTGAGGATGAAGGGAACACCTGGAGAGAGACAGGAAGAGAAAGACCATATACTGGGTATATCAGGTATATACTGCTGTTCGGTTTTAAATCAGTAAAATTTTATTTTGCTGTTAATGAAAGAAATTAATACTTCTATTCAGCAAGGAAGCATTAAATTGATCAAAATAATGAATTGACAGAAAATAAAAATTAATTTCCAATAAATTAATTTCTGTTCTTTCTATACATCATATTAGAATGATTTCTGAAGGATCATGTGACACTGAAGACTGGAGTAATGATGCCTGAAATTCAGATTTACCATCACAGAAATTAATACATTTTAAAAATGGATTCAAATAGAAAACAGCTGTTTTAAATTATATTAACATTTCACAAAGTTGCTGTTTACTGTATTTTTAATCACATAAATGATGAGCATACGAGATTTCTTTTAAAAACATTTAAAAAAAAATCCAACTATAAACTTCTGAACAGTAGCGTATGTGCTAAAATTAAATTTAGCATTTTTAGCCACAAAATTTCAATTTCAAGACCAAAGGGTAGTAAAGGTCAAAACTTGGGTCCTGTGAGGCACAACATTTCGTTCCACTGTATGTCCCCACATGTAGCAGAATGACAATAAAGCTCAACTTCAACTTGATATGTTTGGCCAGACTGTAAATATTAGCTAATTAGCAATCACTTACCATCCCAACGTTCGTTCTTTACATAAAGCACTGCTGTGGCAAATGTAGCCTGAGTGGAGCCTTCAGGGACAGTTTTGTCATCTAGATAACCCAGTTTAGCCTCTCCTTCTCCATCTGGATCTCCCACATACTGACCCAAGACCACATCTGAGAGAGAGACCGGCTCAATGCACTTCAGCACCTTCACCTGTAGAGGGACACAGAGAGCAAAAAAAATACAAAATAAAAAAAGGTATTAGAAAGGAGATCTATAATACCTGTAGAGAGCTATCCAGGATAAATCCCATTTATCACAGCAAAAGCACTTCATGAGCACTCATTTCTGGATTTTAACCAATAAGCTAAGCTGTCACACACACACACACACACAAAATAAATAAATAAAATAGAAAACACAACTCTTTGCAGTAGATGGGGAAAAAACACAAGTCTACTTTGTCTGGTGAAAAATAAAAATGTACAAAATTATAATAAACAAAAAAACTAAAAAGTAAATAAACACAAACCTACTTCACATTGTTAAAAGTCTTTAAACAAAGAAGAAAAAATGAAACTATAAATGAATGAAAAAATAAACACCTTGGGTACTACACATAATCACCATAGTGTACATTTATAATCAATTATTCTATAGTACAAACAAAAAATGAACACTACCCTGGAGTGTAATCTTGGAGCCAAGACCTTAATTTATATACACTCCGCCAACCTTTTATGCTAATGGTTAACAGTAAGACAGTGGTGATGGATGAATACATTTGATAGATTTGCTCCTCAAGGCTAAATTCAAGATCATTCAGATAAGTGCCAGAAAAGAGTGCTGCAGGGGGCGGCTGTACACAGTTCATTGGCTGACCGGTTCGTTACCTTCTCATCTCTAACATCATCAGAGCTGGTGGATGCAGGCTTCTCCATGGCAACCAGACTGAGCATCTGCAGCAGGTGGTTCTGCATCACATCACTGGAGACAGAAAAGAGAAGAATACATTCATTTACAAATCATGCTTGATTAGAATATCAAAATCCTCACAGCCTTTGAAGGGAATCCGCATGCACAAAAAGTGCAATCTATTTTTACACACTTTGTTTTTTTTATTTCTCTTTGAAATTATGCATTTTTATTTGCACTTTCTTCTACTTTTATGGTGCTTCACACAATGCACTTTCATTGTATGGAACATTTTGTGCAAGCATTAAAAATGTTGTGTTCGACAGAAGAAAATCATACAGGTTGAATGAAACAAACGTTCAGTTTTTGGTAGAATATCATTTAATAACATGCAATTAAAGATCTTATTGTCACAGATGCAAAAATCATCTCAAAGCAAGAAAACTAACCGAATTATACCAAAATCGTCAAAATATCCCCCCCGGCCCTGGGTACCAAACGGCTCTTTGAAGGTCAGAACCACACACGCCACACTGTCCCGGTTCCATATGGGGCCAAATATCCGGTTTCCAAACCTGTAAAGAAAATAGGAGAGAAAACTGTGACTAATGAGGCACAGATAAAGATGAAGAGATTCCTGGTGGAGTTTAACCCTTAATTATGCATAAATGACAACTGCGTGTGACAGCCAGTGAAAAGCAGCAGGCAGAGAGAGATGAAAAGAGTGATAGAGGCAACGGGAAAGGGAAAGATCCGCACCTGAGAACCATGAGGTTCTGGACCATCTCTTTGCCTAGGTAATGGTCTATACGGTAAATCTGGTCCTCGGTGAAGAGAGAAGAGAGATGACTGGTTAACTCCTCTGAGCTCTGCAGGTCACGTCCAAAAGGCTTCTCCACGATTATCCTGTTCCAGCCTCTACCAAACATACAAACACAAAAAATATGCTGCACTTGAAAACTGCCTTTGCTAAGGCAAACTCATATACACAGACAATCAGAAAACTGAACAGAAACTGCACCTCGTATCTCGCCAGCGGTATTTTAGAATTATTAATATACTATTAGATTATTTATTGACATTTTGAATTAGCTTTTATTTTTATATTTTCAGTTTTCAAGTTTTAGCAATATTGGGACAGATTTACTAGCAGCTTGCGCCAGCGCTAACAGTCTTTTGGCGTTAAAATGGTACTGTCAGGATTTACTAAAGATGCGCAGTGAAGAATTAGTGCTGAAAAGGCGTGGAAGTTATTTTTGTGCCTGACCTTATTGAATATGCATTAGTCAAAATACTGATATTTGTGCCATTATTTTACTCCCCCCAAAAAAAGCATGTTTTAAACTATTTTGCGCATGGAATCGCTGCAATTATTGTTGCTAGGAGGAGGCACCACAGAGAACAGAGCGCTAAAAGAGAGGATTTTTTTACACACGTTTTAATTTATTTGGAATGCCAAAAGAACACATTATCCGAATCCGTACATATCCTTATGCTAATTTGCGCTGCACTTGGTAGATTATGTTGGTTATAATGGAACTGAGATGTTGCGTCGGTGCTCTTTAATTTGCGCATTGTTAGTAAATCACCCGCAGAAATGTCCACACCATCTGCACTGTTTTGGAACTGCGCACTCGCGCTAATTCGCCCTGTTCAGTAAATCTGGCCCTTAGGGTTTTTTTTTTTTTTACAAGTTTGTTTAAATATTTATATTCAGCTTTAAATTATTTTTAATTAGTTTTAGTAATTTTAGTGCTTAAAATTATTTCATTTCAGAAATTTGCCAATGAAACTTTCCTAACTTTTGTTTTAAGTTTTTCATCTAATATTTATATTTTATTTCAGCGTTTTATATACATTTATACAACAGTTCTTTCTGGTCCTCGAATCTGATTGGCTGATAAAGTGTGTCGATATTAGAGTCCAACAGAACTCCAACAGCCATTTCACCGTTTGTATCACTCCGCTTGACGAAGTTGGCGTATTTCTCACATTGAGTGTCGTAGCGGAAGCCAAAACCCACTATAATTTTAAAAATAAAATTATTTTGTGTCACGGACTATAGTTTTAAAGGTTTTTTTAGGCGAGAGTGTACTTGTTTGGACTTTAAATATGCGATTTGTTAATAAAGATGTCTATTTGAAAATTTGCTTCGACGGTTTCAGAGATGTGAGCTCCAGGGCGTCAGCAGTCCTTCAGCGCTCATGAAGCTGCCCGAGAGCGCCTCACCTCGGCCAGATCTTCTGGAATTTACCGCTGGCTGATATCTCTATAGTGGTTAAACATGAGATATAATTCGTTTTGGGTAAATCTAACGGGCAGTCTTTGGTCTCATTAATCTATTATTTGTTCCAGAGCAAATAGTTTGGGCGAAATCTCATGTTTATGTAAATTCAATGCTGTATATCAGAGCTCTGTCTTTGTACTTTTGACTAAATTGCCTAACAACTTTTATGATGGCTGTTGTTGTTGTTTATTAAATATTATTATTCAATAAATAATATTTTATATAAATAATAGTAGTATTTAGTGTTAGGAAACAGTGGGTGCATGTGTTCGAACATGTGGTGATTTTAGTTACACTGTTCTGCAATTAGATGGCAACAAGAGACTGTTTTTACCAGGAAGCAGACTTTAAGACTTTTATATCGAAAAAGACTGAAACAGAAGTTATTTTTTACTTTTAACAACAGCACTGAGCAGCGCTGTCAAAGGAAATCACCCTTAACAGGTGAAAGGATAGTACGAACAAACATATATCGCTTTCCTCAGTGGACATTCAAACTAATGTTTTATTGTGAATATGAGATGCAGGTAATCACAGTCGCTCAGTCAATCTCTCTCTCATAATACTCTACTATACATAATGCACTGCTTTTAATACAGTAATACAATAAGCTTTTAATGAAGCAACTCAACGTTCCTTTGTTACTAGTTCTAAAGTGACGTTTACAAATTAGTAACGGAGGCAAGTTTAAAAGCAACTGCATGCGTCTGCTCCTCACTTGGTGCTCATGCACTGATGCTTGATGTTCTTGGTGACGTCGTGGTAGACGCTGGGTGGCAGGGCCAGGTAGAAGAGGCGGTTGGCCTCAGCTCCTCCAGGCAGGGACAGCAGGTGAGTGTTCAGGTTAGAGAAAGAGGATTCATCCACGTACTTCCCGCTGATATAAGAGTTTCTGCTGAAGAATGCAGCGAGGCGATCTGCCTCAGAATCTGCCACCTAAATGGAGGGGGGAAAAAAAAGAGAAGACATTTTAACACAGTAAATAGGCAGTAAACAGACAAATGCACATGGAGAAACTCTCTGAGCTGTGACCTTCATGTAGGGCATGCAGGCCGTGCGTATGGCATCCACGGTCAGATCAGAACGTGCAAATCCCACAAAATATGTCCGTTCAGGGAGAAGACCGTCTCTGAACAACCACCTACAAGAGACAGACAGAAATACTTCATACCGATCAAAGGTTTAGGTGTCAATAATATTTTCTGAAAGATATTGATACTGTTAACCAACAGAAACACACTAAATTGATCAAATTGACAGTAAAACTTTTATTTTTACAAAAGATTTTGATTTCAAATGAAATGTTTATTTTGAACTTTCTATTCAAAGTACCCTGAAAAAATGCAAAAATATATTCAAATAAAAAAAAAGCTAAATAAACAGTAATAATTGTAATTCAATATTAACAAATATTAAATTGTTTTTTTTTATTCTCACTAGATCCAGTTGTTAAACGGTACTGTACTAGTAAATAGTAGTATGTGTAAAAGCATGTCAGAGTACTCACCACAAAGTTGGGTAGATTTTCTTTTTCGCCAGATCTCCCTACAAAAAGAACACATTTGTTACATCATGGTACAATTTATTAATATAGGCTGAATTACACAAAAGCTGTTCACTGTGTTTCATACTGGTGCAAAATTTTCAAAACAATTTAAATCACAAAAAAGATTTTCACAGAGAAAAGCTGTTCGGTGATCAGAGTTAGCACAGTGGGAATTTATCCCACTTTACATTTCCAAACCAATTACATAAAAAAAAAAAAAAAAAAAAAAAAAAAAGATACATTTAGGGAGCCTCTTCTCACCAAATATTTTCTGTAAAGCTGCTGTGGAACAATATTTAGTACAATGACAAAGACAAATATTTTATTTTGGAAACAACATTTTCAAATAATATCATCATTCATGCATAAATGTTTTTTATATTGAGCATAAATGGATCTGTAGACATGTATAGTTGCCTTAATATTTTAATGAAAGGAGTCCCTCACAAAGAGATCATCTGTGCTTGCTGTACTCCTGAAAACTGAGCAGGAGTATGATAAATTATTTATTGCTTGGAGCTGTGAAGCACCAACTTTTGTCTTTGGTAACATTTCTATTTTTGGTCGATGACACTTTGTTTCTCTCTTTTTTTTTTTTTTTTTTTTTTAAATGTGTGCTTCTATTTTTACCCATAGTTGACAAAATAAAACAGCAAATGTGCTTTTAAAAGTCACAATACAAATACTGATGATTCATACTGTTTACTTTGCACTGATATACACAAATTATGTCCAAATGCTCTCTGGGATAATAATGCCCCTCTAATATCACCTGCCACAAACTAGCAATAGCAAGTTACACCATCACTTGGTTGAGAATGAAGTTACTGACATTAGTCTCACGTAGCCAGACCTCAGACTGACGGCCTGGAATAGATGTCCGCTTTCATTGGCCAAGGCCCACCCATGAGGCCGTGTGACCGACATGTCAAACAACCAATCATAGTTTGTTTCGTTCAGCGTCACGTTTCGGTGCGTGGAAATGTCGCCACAATAGCAAACCGGTGTGTGAAACTCTATGCCGCGAACTTTAAATATTTCACATACTTTTGAAAATCCAGCGTTTAGTTGACCCTGATAAGCGTTTGTCGTCACATTTGTAAACACGACAGCTTTCTTCTTTTGTGAGGGGGTTTGGCACCACGGCATCTTTGTTTCCCGGTGTACCGAAAATAAAATCGACACTCGCGTCTCCCGGAAATCCGGTTTAATTCAACCAGTTAGATGACGACTTCGACATTCCTGAAGTGTTTCCAGAAAAGTGTGCCATATGCATCAGACGTTTAGCCAACGTTCCGTGGGCGTGACGTCTGAGGCTGAGACTACTGACATATAGGCCCGGTTTCATAGACAGGGCTTAAACTAAACCAGGATTAGGCCATAGTTCAATTAGGACATTTAAGTCATTTTTATAAACATACTTAGAAAAAAACATTACTGGTGTGCATCTTGAGGCAAAACAAAGGCACTGATATATTTTAAGATCAGTCAGAGCAAGTTTCTTTCAGTTGAAACAGCTCCGACTTAGATTTTAGTCTAGGACTAGTCTGTGAAACCGGGGGATAGTATATTTATTTTGAAAGTGACTTCATTGCTTTTGTTGTGTAGTTTTTCAAGATTGAAATTTAAAAGCTACCGACTACCTAAAAAATTCTGCAAATAGTAAATACATTTACAAAGGAAAGCAATCTGCATTTGTTAAACTATTTAATGGTGCCTATAAGTAAAGCCTAGGGCTGTCGCGGTGAAGGAATTTCCCTTGCGGTAATTCTGAGTGGCTCAATAGCGCGGTATGCGGTATTACCGCACATATATATATATATATATATACACATATACTGTATATATATACATATATACATATGTGTATGTATACATAAGCATATATACCGCATATACACATATGATATAATCTGTGATTAGATTATATATATAATCTGTGTGTACGTGTTACGAAGTAACGAGGTCATATTCAGAAACCAATGGAACGAAACTAAATCACGTTGAAACAGGAAGTGAAGTAAACGGAAGAGAATGACAAAATAATGGTCCACATAACAAAACATAAACCTGACAATAAGATCGTTAGTCTATTGTTAGCATATATACAGGTGCTGGTCATATAATTAGAATATCATCAAAAAGTTGATTTATTTCACTAATTCCATTCAAAAAGTGAAACTTGTATATTATATTCATTCATTACACACAGACTGATATATTTCAAATGTTTATTTCTTTTCATTTTGATGATTATAACTGACAACTAAGGAAAATCCCAAATTCAGTATCTCAGAAAATTAGAATATTGTGAAAAGGTTCAATGTTGAAGACACCTGGTGCCACACTGTAATCAGCTAATTAACTCAAAACACCTGCAAAGGACTTTAAATGGTCTCTCAGTCTAGTTCTGTAGGCTACACAATCATGGGGAAGACTGCTGACTTGACAGTTGTCCAAAAGACGAAAATTGACACGTTGCACAAGGAGGGCAAGACACAAAAGGTCATTGCAAAAGAGGCTGGCTGTTCACAGAGCTCTGTGTCCAAGCACATTAATAGAGAGGCGAAGGGAAGGAAAAGATGTGGTAGAAAAAAGTGTACAAGCAATAGGGATAACCGCACCCTGGAGAGGATTGTGAAACAAAACCCATTCAAAAATGTGGGGGAGATTCACAAAGAGTGGACTGCAGCTGGAGTCAGTGCTTCAAGAACCACTACGCACAGACGTATGCAAGACATGGGTTTCAGCTGTCGCATTCCTTGTGTCAAGCCACTCTTGAACAACAGACAGCGTCAGAAGCGTCTCGCCTGGACTGCTGCTGAGTGGTCCAAAGTTATGTTCTCTGATGAAAGTAAATTTTGCATTTCCTTTGGAAATCAGGGTCCCAGAGTCTGGAGGAAGAGAGGAGAGGCACAGAATCCACGTTGCTTGAGGTCCAGTGTAAAGTTTCCACAGTCAGTGATGGTTTGGGGTGCCATGTCATCTGCTGGTGTTGGTCCACTGTGTTTTCTGAGGTCCAAGGTCAACGCAGCCGTATACCAGGAAGTTTTAGAGCACTTCATGCTTCCTGCTGCTGACCAACTTTATGGAGATGCAGATTTCATTTTCCAACAGGACTTGGCACCTGCACACAGTGCCAAAGCAACCAGTATCTGGTTTAAGGACCATGGTATCCCTGTTCTTAATTGGCCAGCAAACTCGCCTGACCTTAACCCCATAGAAAATCTATGGGGTATTGTGAAGAGGAAGATGCGATATGCCAGACCCAACAATGCAGAAGAGCTGAAGGCCACTATCAGAGCAACCTGGGCTCTCATAACACCTGAGCAGTGCCACAGACTGATCGACTCCATGCCACGCCGCATTGCTGCAGTAATTCAGGCAAAAGGAGCCACAACTAAGTATTGAGTGCTGTACATGCTCATACTTTTCATGTTCATACTTTTCAGTTGGCCAAGATTTCTAAAAATCCTTTCTTTGTATTGGTCTTAAGTAATATTCTAATTTTCTGAGATACTGAATTTGGGGTTTTCCTTAGTTGTCAGTTATAATCATTAAAATTAAAAGAAATAAACATTTGAAATATATCAGTCTGTGTGGAATGAATTAATATAATATACAAGTTTCACTTTTTGAATGGAATTAGTGAAATAAATCAACTTTTTGATGATATTCTAATTATATGACCAGCACCTGTATATATATATATATATATATATATATATAACAGTTAGTTCTGATCGTCGAATCTGACTGACAAGATACTTTTTCTGTTGATATTTAACCTCCGTGTTCTAGACGGGTCTCAGTCAGTGCAGTTTCATTGTTGCGCCACACGGTGGAGGTAAGAGACTGTCTTTGTGTGGGTCTTAAACCATTCATTCAACTACAAGTTCAAAAACGCTGATTCATTCGAGATATGTAATGTTATAATGATATGTAAAGCTGCTGAAATCATTTTAACTTTGAGCGCCACATTTAAAGGCTCAGCTGACCAGCAGAGCGTCGATGTTAAGACAGATTTCGCTTTCCTTGGACATGACAACCTGTTTTCACAAATATACATGACTCCGCCTGAAGGACAGACTCAGGTAATCGCACGCGCTCAGTCGATCTCTCTCATTCACTGTCTGTTTAGGATTGTTAAGTGCAAATTTACTGAGCCTCTGTACAAATCAGCATGGTACACATTGTTATCATTACTAATATTCAGTACATATGCACTAAGTATAAAACGAGAAGGGCGTAACCTTACGAAAAAAAAAAAGGAAATATCGCAGTTGCTGCGGTTGTTGCATTCCTCTGCGGTTATGCTCGTCAATAGCGCGGTATTGCGGTTATCGCGACAGCCCTAGTAAAGCCAAGTAGTAATTTTTTTAAAAGAGTATAGTCTTTAGTCTATACAATAGTCTTTAGATTATAGTCAACTATCACTGTGATTGAAGATGAATCAAACCCTAGGGAACTGCCATCATTTCTGTGGAACACTGACAAATTTTACAAAAAACATCTTATAAAGATGACTAAATAATAAATGCAAAATACACAAGAACAAGATACAATGTAGCTTAAAATAACAGTCGACCCATCCCTGCTCCATGCGATTCAATCTTCTCAATGCAAAGGTCATTGATCTCAGCAGATCTGCTCCACACCCATTCAGACACACGAGAAACGCTCTGTGCACGGTGAGACAGCACTATTCTGTTTGTCTTGGCTGATTTATGGCATTGTGGGAGAGTCCCATTTCTCCAGATATACATTATTGGGTGATATTAGTAAATATATCATATATTTATATTACATATAAAAATATAAGTAAAAGTTCACCATTTAATCTATTAGTCACTCATGCTGCTTTGCTATGGTGAAAAGCACTCAGTAATGGTGACTTGACAAAAATTCATCCATGACCTTTTAGCATCGCATTATTAAACTAAAACAAACACACAAAACTAAGCAGCCAGAGAAACTGTATGTATTTATTCTGATGTGACAGAACAGTCCAAAAGAAAAGTGACCTGTTTTTTTGTTCATAACTGAGGAATGTGTAAACAGTGTAAACAGTAGAGCATGATGCTTAAGGCCATGGGACTGATTTCCAGGAAAGTGCATGAAATGATAGAAAGGTACATGTTGAATACAATTCAAGTCACTTTTGGGAAAACAAACAAAAAAAAACAAAAGTACATGTACAGTAATGCATTTGACACCTGTAGTTTCCGTTTCAACCACTTAAGCAGCCTATTTTCTAACAATAGCAAACAGATAAGTCACACATGACAGAGTCAGACATCCCCATCCTAAAACATATTAAACAATTGTTGGTGGAAGCAGATAATAAACAGCTTTTTTTACAATTAAACCCAATGTACTAGCATATTTTTTGGTGCCAGATTTTTATTTATTTATATAGTTATTTTTTATTTCTGTGGTATTCTGACAACAAATTCTGTCAATTGAGCATATACGGTTACAAAAAACATTACGGAAAAATATATACACAATAATATGAAGCAGCACAACAGTTTTCAACATTGATAATAATAGGAAATGTTTCCTGAGCAGCAAATCATCATTTCAGAATAATTTCTGAAGACTGGAGTAATGATGCTGAAAATTCAGATATCATAGGAATAGGAATTTCATCATAGGAATAAATTATATTTTAACATATATTCAAATAGAAAACAGTTATTTCAAATTGTAATAATATTTTCACAATATTACTGTTTTATATTTAGTGTATTTTGATCAAATAAATGAAGCCTTTGCGAGCATAAGAGACTTTTAAATGGTAGTCTATATAATTCACAAATGTGAAATTCAATTCACATTCACAAAATAACATATATATTTTCGTACAAGTCAAGACAATATTTTGAGATATTCCTGTCCATTCCATTTATAAACATTTTTATTTTTAAGCACATCTGCTTTATCTCCATATTTTAATAAAGCAAATCATTAAAGGCCTAGCTTTATTCTGGTACTTAGTCTGATTTGTTCAAAAGGTATTTTTATTATTATTATTATTATTATTATTATAAGAGGATGTTTTGTTTTTGTCATTGTATAATGGCACCTGATGTGCAGACTCCACATGCAAGTGAAGCAGAATTTCTATAGCATAGAGTTTTTTTTTTTTTTTTTGTCAGAAATTACCCTTATGTGTTTTTAATTATAACGAAGAGTGTAATTTGCAAAGCTACATAGCTAATGACAACTACTCACACCTGAATACTCACAAACGTTCTTTAAAATGAAGTTAGGTACAAATTTGGTAATGTGACAGGCTGACTGGGGGTCGATGCACTGAATCCAAGTGCTCAAGGTTAGACAAATGAGGTGATGTTGCATCTGCATTTTGACATGGTTTCTGAATGGACTTAATATTATGCCATAAACCTGTGGAAACCATGCCAACTAACAATTCAGACCTGACCATGCATATCTCTTTCTCCACCACCTTTCTGACTGCACCCTCATCTCAAACACAAGCCAGCTCTTTCACCTCTCTCTGACTTCACACCAACTGAAAGAAAAGTGCTGACAGAGAGTGATATTGCATAATCAAGCTCACTAGCACCTATTTAAAAAGCCAAACAATAAGAACAGGAAAAGCCAACAGTAACAAAGACTGTTTCACAAAGCAGTTGCGTAAAAACAGACTAGCTGAACAAAATGAGGAGGAACAAGGAAAATCTAACCAAAAAAAAAAAAAAAAAGAGGAAGAGGGTTTAAATTTCACAACTAAAAGTTAAGATAAACAGTCTATTGAGAAGTGTAAAAGCCTGAACTACTATAATGCAAACTTCACTTTCAATTCATTCTTAATATTTTGTATGTTTTGTTTCATACATTGGTTCTGTCAGAATTCATCACATTTTAAGTTTTCAAGCCGAACCTAATCAAGGCTTTCTAGATACAATAAGTCTTTCATTATGTCTAGCCAATCACAGATCTTCTGTCACCACACTTGACCAATCACCTTTCAAGGCCTTAAGCGTTCATGAGCTGTGAACTGAACCGCTGAATTACTCAACCACCCTGTTCTGGTAATGTCCCTTCATGGTTGCATAATTTCTGCTGTACTTCCTTGTACAAAACATCAAGGCCGTTTTATTAATTCAGAGTAATCTGAGATTTGCTTCCTTTATTGGATCAGCAGTTAAAAGGCTGTGCTGTAAAACTATAAGGTGTATAACCAAAGGAACTACCATGTACAAGAAATAATATGAAATAGGATCTAAATCAATACATTAGTATGATTTTGGACAAATTGGACTAATTTTTGACAGTCACTTCAATGACGACCATTAAAAATAAAGGTTCCTAAAGAGGGTTTTTTGCAACAATGCCATAGAAGAACCATTATTGGTTCCCCAAAGAACCTTTAGGTGAATAGTTCCTAAAATAATTTTTTTTCTTAGTGTGAAGAACATTTTAACAATCTAAAGAACCATTTTCCACTATAAAGAACCTTTTATACAATGAAAATGGATGTTACAGGTTCTTCATAGAGTGTACATCTACAGTACACGCACTGTTAAGATCTATATTCTGGATGCTGTCATATTCTGGTATTTGATGCTTATATGCGTACAGGCATCAGATTATTCCTGAACAAATTTTTTATTATTATTATTTTTTTTTTTTTTAAGTATGCCAGTCCACGTGTGTGTTTTCTTTTCTCAAAGAGTCAAGATGCTGCCATTGGTTAGTTTTTTTTTTTGTATTTTCTCACTAGGGATGTAATGATGTAACGACTGATTCAAGTCGGCTGAGATAATCAAATAGTGATACAACTGGGGGTATGAGTTTATATGAATGCATCTCTGAGGGGAACTTTCATCTCACCTCTGTATAATGCATAATAAAGTATTTATAAGCACAGTACTGCTTTGTTACACAGCAGTAACCAACGAAAACACAATATTGCCCGTTCCATAAGCGCCACCTGCTGTCAGAGAGTGAATGTGCATTCTCATTCAGTCTGTCTGCTGTTTTTGTTTTGTTCAGATGTTTTATGTGGTATAGTTTCACAAAGCTAAAGCCATTGTTTTTGCTTCAAATTTAAAAATTATACAATCTAACTTGAATCAAAAACTGCTCATGCTGCATGTATGCATCATCTTTGTTTGAATTGTGATTAAAATGAAGTGGTTGCCTCTAATTTGTAATGAAAAGAGAACAGGCAAAGCCTTAGTTTGTTTATATGAAAATATTTATTTTATTTGTATTATTTATTTATTTGGGATTTGTTTTAACATTTAAATTTAGTTTTGTTATTAGAGATTTTAAATTTCAAAAGAAATGTGCAGCATTTTGTCTGAGAAATAATAAAAGCACACTTTTCATTTATAATTTCTCTTAAATCTCATTTTGTTAAAAAAAAAACTGTGGCAAAATTGTATCATCAAATAGGTATTGTGAAACATATCGCATTGTGAGTTGTGTGAATTGTTATAGTTTTCACAATATTTTAATTAACACTTATTACCTCCAACAATCCCAACAACACCACCACCATGAAATGGAAAGCATGGCACAATCATTAATAAACACATGCAGTAATATGTAACTAGAGCAACAGAAGAAAAGTGAGGGGATGAAAGTTTGCAGCAAGGACTGGTGGGAGAGAGCCGTCATGGTAGAGTTTACAGAATGGCGACAGAATTCTAGAATGTGGAAATGCTCATTCCGCAAACTATATGCAATCATGTAAAGTGTGATGAAATCCGGTGATGAAACTGTATGCGCACCTGTGCCAGTTGTAATGCGCTTTACAAACTGGGAAGTTGTGGGGAGTGTGCACATAAATCTGTTTTCGGTAAATTTTCTGGGTAACACTTCAGATTAGAGAACACATATTCACTATTAACTAAGAGTTTTCCCTAATGTGCTGCTTATTGATAGTAAGTAAGGTAGCTGTAGTAGTTAAGTTTAGGTATAGGGTAGGGTTTAGGGATCTAGAATATGGTCATGCAGAATAAGGCATTAATATGTGCTTTATAAGTACTAATAAGCAGCCAATATGCTAGTAACATGCATGCTAATAAGCATCTAGTTAATAGTGAATAGTGTTCCCTAATCTAAAGTGTTACCGTTTTCTGAATAAGGTGTTTACATGCAACAAGTTTATGATATTCCAGGAGTGGGAATCGGAATTTGGGAAATCAGAATATTGTCTTAAACTGAATCAGGCAATTGGATTGAGGTGTTCACATGATTCAGTACTTAACAGAACACTGCCAATTTCAGATTAATATCATAATATTGATGTGCATGTAAATGTAAATGTAGTCACAGTAAAGAAAAAGTAGCGAAAATACATGAATTCACACAAATTTTGGTATGTCAATAGATGTAAAGTGTACAAAATGAGAGACAATTCAAGGCTGCAGATGAGACTGTATCAACTCCTCATTAGAAGAGACAGAGAGATTTAAATATACCACACACACACACAACTGAGACTCACCGAAGCACCCATGATGATAAAGATATGAACGTCAGACTGGTGAAATTCCACATCATCATATAGCTCTTTCCTCAGCTGCCCAAACACTTCAGAGCGTGAGAAGGGGGAACTCATCTTGTCTGTCAAGAGGTCAGAAAAAGATTAAACCGCAGATCTCGAGTGGTCCTCATGTTCATACATTCATTTCAAAAGTTTTTTTATGATTTTTTTTAGCTATCGGGAGTTATATTACAGCAGTATAATTTCTATTAAAAATAACTTCATTTTAAGAAAAGTTAAACAAACTTTTAAAATGAAAAATATTTTTATATGTGCCAAAAATATTTCTAAAATAAAAGTTAAAATATTATATATTTAAAAAAAAAAATAGGTCAGTGAAAATTTTGGCAGGGCAGTTAATATATAAATATATTAAATATATTGTTTTGGACCTTAGCAGACATCAGGATGGACGATAATGCTGATATATACATAATGCTTATGACAACAAACACAGCAACTTAATGACAACAAAAACAGCAAAATAACACTTGTGTATGTTAATTACCCATCACCAACCTCAAAACGGCTAAATAACTAAAGAAATGGGTCTATCACTACTGAAAAATGATGCATGTAGATTCACATTCAAAAGGTGTTTTCCAAAGAGCTTTTACTAAAGCTGCCAACATACACACAGTACAATGTCAAAGGCATTAGTATGAATATTAAACAAGTAACACAATATCAACAAATAACAACCACAGAGCAAGTTTGTTAACTAAATTTCCTGATTCTAAAGACATACATGCCACTTGGAAAGAAAGTAGTCTAGAAAAATGATATGCATTTGTTAAAGTTCTTTCACATGCAATAACTCCTTGCCAATGCAGAGTCACTCGCACTCTTTAGGGAACAGACACATAACACCAACTATAGTGTTGACTAGTCTAGTAATTTGACAAATCACATCACAATTGGGATGACAAACATAAAGTCCTACCACTGTGTTTAGGGACTGTAGTGTGTGCTCTCTCTGTGGCATACAGAAAAGATACACAGAAACCTCGTGTGACACAAAAACACAAGCTCCCACAGACACACACTCTGAACTTACCATAATGTTATTAGCACAATCCCTTATTTAACAGGGCTCAGACTGGCTTGCTAATTATTTTACGCAGTGCATCACATTCCAAACTAATGCCTTAGATATCTGGAATAAATTGAACATCCAATTCTACAAGATAAAGCTGGTAACTTCAGGGAAAAGCTGAAGTTAGTAAGTAGACAGCAGAATATACACTGCAGAATCAAACGCACTCACTGCATGACAACATGCTACTTACTTTTAGTGCTCTTTACTTAACCAAACAGAAATAGCAGGATTTAAAGGCTAAAGAGCTGTAACAGACTTGTAACAATACCGACTACAGTGTCATTCTTTAAGACAGTTTCCTCCTTCCCTGTTGAAATGACACGGCGGGCTTCTGTGATTTTATTGGTGTAGAGAGGAACTCACCAGCGCTCGCTCGACTGCCCATCATTGCTGGAGCATATGACGTCACCGCGCAACTGCGCTGAGGATCAAGGATGTGGGCGGGGACAAACTGCAGGAGGGAGGGGCTTGTGGATAACAGCCCACGCACGGCGGTGATTGACAGCTAAACGCTCCAATGGCGTACACGCTGAACGCTCTTCAGTCCAATGGAGAGCGCACATGCGGAATATCTAATGAGTATTAAGTTCTGCTGATAAGAGCTAGAAAAAAGTCGAATGTGTAGAGCTCTGAAAAAATGTCAGCATGACACTGCAGATAAAAAACACCAAAATAAACTATAACATACTTATTTAATAATTGGAACAATTAAGCATATTCGCATTTATATTTAGTTTAGCTACCTCAATGATTTAGACATTTAGCATTACGTTAACAACTGCAGAACTAACAACATAAAAATACTCAATTCTATTCTATTGCATTAGCGCCACCTTGCGTTAATGGACATACTTGATTGTATTTTTAAGTAGCCTGACTCAGAGATAACCGTTAAATATACTGCAAAAGTACATCCAGTCATTGCACACGTTGCTTACAAAAACACATTTTAATTAATCATCAGCTGTCATTTAATAAATACATAGGTCAAATGCTACAACTAATCAGCGTTCAAAACGAGAAACACAATCGTTACTTAAAAGTGTGCATTATTTGACAAACAATGATTTTAGTACATTTAATCAAGTTTAATTTAATCAGTTCAGTTTCATTTGACTGAGATTTATATATCAAATAAGTAATAACTCCTGATACATTGCACAAACTTACATTAGAGCAAAACAGTGAGGCAACATTTGTTTAACTATTCCTTGGGCTTCTGTTTTGTACAATATATATATATAAAAAAAGAATGATAATCTGATGGAGGACGAGCCCCTTTTGACTTCATATCAGATGAAAGACCAGTGCTGATAATTGTTGGCAGGGTCACAGTTTTTCATGATGATGTTGCCATACTCCACCATTAAACACTTACTAAACAGAGCATTGTGGACAAGATATATCTGCAAATAATTACAAATATATATATATATATATAGGTAAGATAACAAATCTCTATAAGATAACACCCACAAAAGTTTGGGATTAAAAGATAATTTTGTGCCATAATAGTACATTGATTATTTGTGACATAACACAGCCAGAGGCAAAGGGATGTTAGGATATGTACCACACCTGTTGGGAAACAAGAATGAAACTCCACGTCTGCTGTGGAGCTGGGACGGTTCCTTCACCCTGAAGGTTGCACAGCTCCACTCGCACGGGTTCAGGCTCGATCGTCGCATGCAGACACAGCTGCTTATCAATATTATGCCTCAGCTCCTGATGTGACGTGTACTCAAAATACTACAAAGCAAAACAAAAGTTTGAAAAAGTATAGAAAAATGGCAAATAAAATATTTAATACTAAAATTATTTTACATACTATTATAGTATTTATTATTTATTTATATTATTTTATTTATTGCCGTGTGCTTTTGTTTATTTTGGCCAAACAAGCTAAACAAATGTTTGGAAAAGTATTAATAATGGCCAATAAAAAATAATGTGAGGATGACAGCAGTTATCATAAAGTACCTGATTTATTCCCATGTTGTGGCAAATGAATAAAATCACTGACTTCCCTCCAGGATTCTTCTCACCAATATCAAGACAAGTGTTTGTGGCAATGTTGTTCAACTACAGACACAAAATGCACAAAATAAATATATTGCTGGTAATAGCTATTGCAATAAATCCGAAATTATAACACTTCATTACCGATCCAAACAGCACAGGGTTCAAATCTGGCACAAAGGCCTCAGTGTAAATGTTTTCTAGGTACCAGGAGAAATTTTTGCAATGTAGCCTTTCTTTGAGCTGCAGCCGCTCCCTGATGTCCCCATATGATTTCTGTGCTCCTCAGAGGTAGAAGAGAAATATGTGAGCTGTACAATTAAGAGTTTGTAATCTAAAATATTGTAATTTAAATATTTCTCTTACCTCCGCTGCAATGGCAGCAGCCTTTTTATTTCTGTTGTAGAAAATCTTCTTGTAATCATCCATCCAGACCTCTGCGAGGCGAACCTGGTTGCGTGCAATCACATCTAAGCCTTTTGGGAAGGAATGTGGACTTTTGGTGCGAAAGATGTGGCCGACCACAGAACAGGGAATGATCTCTAGACTACCTCCACACAACCATACCTGCAAGAGCCAATATAATGCATAATTAATCAATATAATTCATAATACATATTGTATGACACCAGAACAGTGTGAACAATTGTTTTTTGTATTATTTATATAACATTAAAGTATTCTGTAATATTTTGAATTATCTTTTATTTATATATTTTCAGTTTATACTTTAATTTTAGTTTGGATTTTAGTCATTTTTGTACTGTGCTTTTGTCATTTTTGTATATATTTTTTTTCTCTTTAATTTTTTATTTCAGTTTTAGCTTCAGTAATTTTGGTACTTCAACTTTTTTATTTCAGTTGTCATTTTTACCATATATTGTATCATATATACATACTGACATTTGACATCTCGGTTTATTCTAATTCTAATTAAAAATTAATTAAATTTAATTCAAATTTGATATATATATATATATATATATATATATATATATATATATATATCAAATTTGAATTAAATTTAATAAATTTTTAATTAGAATTAGAATAAACCGAGTTGTCAAATGTCAAATTCTTCTATTTCTTTTACAAAAAGTTCACTCAATTGATGCAGAAGATAGAAACTTGTGAGAGGGTCTTACTCTAAATGACATTTCTATGTTCTCTGCTCCCCAAAACTCCATCTTGTCATCATAAGTTCCAACGTGTTCAAAGAACTGCTTGTAAATGGCAAAAAGCCCACCGGCAATAGTGGGTGTCCTGAATGAAAAAATGAAACCACACAAAAACCAGTGTCTCATATGCAACAGCAATATAAATGCAATTTAAATTAAAATGTGTTATGAGAAAGGTGTCTCTGTTTGTGTAAATATGTAGATCATTTGCCTGACAGGATAGGTTTCATCTTTGCGTTTCACTCTCTCTTCTTCAGGTATAGTCTCCCAGCCAAAGCTCAGGATCCAGTCAAAGTTCCCACGAGTATGTGTGCGGGCTGACATCACTGGCTTAATGAACTGTAGATTGTTCTTGTTGATGACAGCAATGCTTGGGCTCACAACTGTGGTAGGTTCCTGAACTAACCGGGCCAACAGGGGCTCCAACCAACCATAGAAACACTCGCCTGAGAAAACACACACAAATGAATTGATTGGGCTAGAAAGTCGACTAATATGCCTACTTGATAACTTCAAATCTGATTAGACTAATGTTTACCATTCTCTCGCTTATGTTTCCACATTTTACGGTTTAATAAAACACTCAATCCTCACAGCTGTATGAATATAACATATTAACCTTTTAGAGGACTGAGATTTGAGAAGGTTAGGCTCATCTGTATGGACAGGTGGAGTAAGGCCACACCAAAATATTCATCCACTTCAAAACATAGACCTCTATTTATAAACTGAATCAATCAGAAATTGTTAACTTGTAAATATGTTCAGCATTATTCAACAATATTTTTCAGAGTTTCTAGACTATTTTAAGACCCAGACCCTGCCCCACCTAAACTTACAGTCAGCAGCCACTACTGGATTTGAGACCTCCATCCAATTCAGTTTTTATGTGAAAGCCATAAGTTGGGCTGCACTATATAAAGACGCCAACAGTATGTACTCACAGTGGGAGTCCAGGAAGGCGAGCACCTCTCCTCCAGCCTCTCGTGCACCCATCAGTCTGGCAGCGATTAGACCTTTCCTCTCACGCTGCCTCAGGACACGCACAATCTCAAGAGACTGGACATACTGCTCTAATGGGGCTTTGAGATGATCTGAAATGAAAACAAATAATCAATACACTAAAACTAAGACCTAAACTAGAAGATTTCAAATCAAAGATAGAATGTCTTAACTATATGTCAATATTTTAATAAAGTAAGTGGTTTTCTAATGTGTTTTGAGCATATTAACACATATTATGCTGAGTGGTTGCCAGGGCATTGCTGGATGTTCTGGATTGTTGCTAACACCTTGTATACACCGGATGCGAGTGACACGACAAATCCCGACAGTAAAATGCTGCCTCGTTCTATTTATGACGTACTGACACAAAGTTTAAATGATTTTTAACGGTCACTTTTTTGCGTCCAGCGTAGACAGACTTTAGCTGCTGCGGCGCGGCACGACAATTGTTGCATCCCGTGTAGACACGGTGTGAGGCATTGCTATTGTGTTCTGGGTGGTTTCTAAGGCATTACTAGGGTGTTCGCATTGCTATTGTGTTCTGGGTAATGCCTTAGCAACCACTCAGAACACTCTGGTAATGCCTTAGCAACCACCCAGAACACAAATGCGTTGCTATCACTTTCTGGGTTGTTTCTAAGGTGTTGCTATAGTGTTCTGGGTTGTTGCTAAGGCATTGCTATTGTGCTCTGGTGGTTTTTAAGGCGTTACTAGGGTGTTCTTGGTGATTGCTGAGGCACTACTAGTGTGTCCTAGTTGGTTGCTAATGTTTTACTAGGGTGTCCTGGCTGGTTGCTAAAGCATTGCTAGGCTGTCCTAGGTGGTTGCTACAGTGTTACTAGGGTGTTGGTTGCCAAGACATTGCTAGAATGTTCTAAGTGGTTGCTAAGCTGTTGCTAGAGTGTTCTGGGTGGTTGCTAAGGTATTGCCACAATGCTCTGGGTGGTAACTAAGGTATTTTAGGGTGCTCTGGGTGGTAACTAAGGCATTTTAGGTGCTCTGAGTGGTTGCTAAGCTATTGCTAGTGTGTCGTGGGGGACGATGAGGCACTGACATGTTCTGGGTGGTTGCTAAGTCTTTGCTAAGATGTTTTGGGTGCTGGCTAAGGTGTTGATAGTGTGTCCTGAGGATTGCTAAGGCATTGCTAGGGTGTTCTGAGTGGTTTCTAAGCCATTTCTTCTGGGTGGCTGCTTACTGGCTCAAGTCAAAAGATCCCATCGCCAGGTCTTTATGATATTCTGGTCTCTAGATATTGTTTGCTCTTTTTAATTGTCTACCTTATTCAAAGAAGGTACCTAAAAATGCAATGCATATATGCCTTTACTTACCCTGAGTACTTGCATCATCCACCAGAATGATTTCTTTAAGTAAAACAGCCGGTGAAGTGTGTAAGACACTGCAGATGGTGCGGAGAAGAGTGGACCATGCCTCATTGTGGAACACAATGATCACACTGGTAGTGGGTAACTGTGGACATCTGCTGAACTTCTGCTCAACACATCTTGGAAGAGTAACAGTGAACTAGTGTTACATGATCAAAAGGTAAAATATGAAAAATTTTGCTCAGTCTGCCTCCTGTGGTACTCACTCAGGGGGCCGCGTGTCGACACCAAGACTGCGGTGGAAGGAGATACGGTCACTGGCAAACTGGTTGAAGCCATTTCTAGAAAGGCCCTCCTGCTTCTCCCTCAGCTCTGCAGGTGTCAAAATGCCAGTGACGAAGGGCTTTCCATCAGCTCCAGGTCCTTCTGGATCCTCCTGAGGTCTCTCTATGTGAGGCCTGAGCTCCTCCATGCTGTAGAACCCAGAGGGACATCTGGCATCTCCAGATAACGCTAAAGCCCTTTCAACGTGTGGTATAGAGGTATACATCTGAAAATGCCAGATGCTACTGTAATTCCTACCCACACTGCCTCTATATCTTGGCTTTAAGGAAAGATCTTGATACCAGTAGCTGGCAGACCTCCACCCTCCTAGATCCAGCAGTAATACCCATAGAATGGTGATTAAAAGGGTCAGTCCCAAGATGCTCAGTTTTATGGGTAGTGTACATTGAGGACTTCGTAAGCTCATCCTAGAAGAAAATAAATTAAACAGGAGATTTTTTCTAACTTCAGCCATTTGTAGCATCGGAAAATGTCTGCAGTAAATCAGTAAATTAGTTTGTGCTGTTTTCAATTAGAGTAGGTGACACAAGCTCATATTGATTGAGGGAATAATGAGTGAAACATGGATTATTGTGATTAATTTGTCACACAGCAGAACTGTAGGGGAGAGCGAGGTGATTTGAGTCAGTGGAAGTTGAGCCACCCCTTGTTTCTAGACAACCATAAACAAAATAGGTGATATGACCACACATATTTGAAGAGTTAACCATTTTACTAACCCTGTGATGGAGAGAGGCCCATTGAGTAATTGGTGACTTTTAAGTAAAAAAACAACAACAAGAAAAAAACACTTTTTTTGCAGTTCAGAGTGATTTTTGTATGTTTAACGACTCATGCTTCTTGTGTCTGAACAATTACAGACAAATCTGAAAAAATATCATAAATGTTTGTGCTCTAGGAAGTTATAAAATGAGGCTATAGTGTTAGAATGATGTTAGCTCTAAACTGCTGGATGATACAAGTTTGTTAAAATGTAGGAGTGGGGTAATTTGAGCCAAAAGTATTATTTTACTGTAATTTTACAATAATATTTAATTAATTTTAGACCAAACTTTTTTGATTTTGTTCTTTGTTCTGGACTTGATTTTGTTCTGAAAATTTTAAACAGGCCTTGTTTATGAAAATTGGCCATTGAAGTTTTTATGAAGTTGTATTTCCCTGCAACATTTATAAGTAGGATGTTGAGTAATTAGCCCAGTTCTGTAAGGTCAGTTCCAGTCTTTTTTTTATTTTTTAATTCTTCAACTTGAACTCTATTTTGTTCAGACATATTTAAATAATGTTAAAAATTCCTGCAAAGTCAACCCAGTGTCATGAGCCACAGGCAGGAATTGTAGGTGGGGGGAGTGAATGTACAGCACTCTCTCCACCCTCAATACCACAACTGAGGTGCCCTTAAGCAAGGCACCGAACCCCCAACTGCTCCCCGGGTGCCGCAGCATAAATGGCTGCCTACTGCTCCGGGTGTGTGTTCACGGTGTGTGTGTGTTCACTGCTGTGTGTGCACTTTGGATGGGATAAATGCAGAGCACAAATTCCGAGTATGGGTCGCCATACTTGGTCGTATGTCACTTCACTAACCTTTGGCCCTGGAGCCAGTGTTGCCAATTGCGGAATTGGGCTACTTTAACACTCTTTCCGTGGGATGTTTTTCATGAATGTGGTTCAAAGCACCGGTGTACACAAGGATACAGAACATCTTATCAGACATAAAGAGAAATGTTGAGTAATAAAGAAATCAAACTACTACTCTTTATTAACTATTTTAATCTCTAAAATAACCACATAGCCAAACCTGAAAGACTATAGCAAAATACCTACCTAAATATGAGAAAGTATCAGTAATTGTAAAAATAAATAAATAAAACACGTAGACACCAATGAACTGATGCGAATTCTGTAATTTGAATGATAAATCTGTCTTATAAAAAGGACTGAGGTGGCTCAAAGAGTGGTGCTTCAACTTAAGTATGTACTTACCTGCACTAAAGCGAAGCGTTGTAACCACTTTTCAGTTGCAAACATACACGCCAGAGAAAATATTTAGAAAACGGTTCGTATTAAATTATCTTAAAGCAGTATGCCGTCATGCCAGGTGCATCTCATTAGATAATTTAACCCTCGGTTTATTTCCTGCACAAACAAATCGTGTGCTAAGGAACGGCGAATTAGTAAGTGGACTGAGGGGATATTTAGGAAGCAAGCAATATATTAATGACTTCGAATCGCTTTAGGGTTTAGGTTATAAAAGTGCTGATAAATAAACGGGAGATGGGGGCAGTGCAAGTATCCATGGCAACACATTAAACAGCGTTTGAAGACAGCGCGTGAATCTCGTGTTCGACTCTTTTCGGTGTTCATTCTTTCTGCTATTGTTTTGCTAGTTCTCATAATACAGTTTTGATTATGGCTTTCTTCGGACTGACATATTTGGGCTATCAGAACCCTTTTGGGGACAGGATGGCAACATCTACCCAAAGCAAACGTACACGAGGTATGGCTGCTTCAACGTTAATACAGGCGCTTTCGACGAGTCTTTAGCACATCTGTTTACCTACAGTAGTGGGGTCCAATATGTTTGGTTTTTCCTTTCAGACTCATCAGACCTGCATCTCGGCAGCCAGAGCAGATATCAGGACTTCAGCAGACGCGTTCAGAGGTGTAAGTTCATATTAAATACAGCAAACACCCACATACTGAATGTTACATACTAAAGAGAGGTTGTGTGTGTGTGTGTGTCTGTTTATGTATAGTTCATGTAATTATGCTTACTCAAAATGGAGAAAGTGATATGTTCAGATTAATTCATGACCAGTGTGGATTTTTTAAATGAATGAGTCTTAATCATTTATCTTAAATCTAAATTAATTGGATGCTTTTTTGGTGGTCAGTGTGACATTGATGAGATCTTGTTTCTATGTTTAGCTCCTAAAGAACTGTACCGTGTACCTGTGACAGACAACCAGCAGTATGGTTGGTGGGTTTCCACCGATGGCCTGAAGAACCAGGAGCCTTGGACTCAAACCCGTCGCTTCCCACGAAAAAACAGCGAAATGACAAAGTATGAAGAATCTTAAGCTTTGTAGGCCAATGAGTGTCAACAGACAATTAATGGATAATGCTTTAATAATGCATATTTCACTTATTTTCTCAGGTTTGTGAATGAGATGTCAATGACCTGCCCAGACTTCAGCTTGTTTTGATTCCTGATCCATGAAACTGTAAGACAGTATGTTCACATGGTGATCACAGTCCCATAATACTGCAACACTGCAGTGTCACTTCGCTTTGCAGAACAGGAGGTGCAGAGGACACACAACTCACATTAATGCAAGTGTAACGTAATCCACTGCACATCTATGACTGTGCCATGTGGTTTTTAGAATTTGGTGCAATAAATTTAGTCCCAATCTGTATGTGCTAAATGTTGTTCTTTGCATTTACCTGCATTATGGTGGCTAAGTCCAGTAATAATAAAACAATGAACCATTTGTGAATAAACTTGACCTGAAGCAGTTTTCATTCTGAAACTTCTTCCTGAGTTTTAGTAGACCACTTAATGTTCTGATTCTTCTTTCATTAGTATCAAAAACTGACTACAACAGGATGAGATGATGATCTAGGATCATGTTAAGTTTCCTTGACAATAGTATTTGAATTACAGCTCACCAAATGCATAAAATATTTACTGAGCAAGGCATCTTGATTTACACGCAACTCTCATGTTGAGTTTTGAAAGGCAGAAATTAATCAGTTCACATTGTTAAAATGTAAAAAAGTGATACTAGTTTGACTATAGAAGTGATAATCAGTCATTGTAAATAAATAAAAATCTGGTGATAAACAAAATGGTGATAAAACAGGTGAAATCTACAATGTACCTATCAATATTCTGAAGCAAAAAAAACTTTAAATGACGCAAACACAATGCCTAATATACACCAAAATATTTTTTTTAAAGCAATTTGTGACCCTGGACCACAAAACCAGTCATAAGGGTAAATTTTTTGAAATTGAGATTTATTCATCATCTGAAAGCTGAATAAATAAGCTTTCCATTGATGTATGGATTGGACAATATTTGGCTGAGATACAACTATTTGAAAATCTGGAATCTGAGGGTGCAAAAAATCGAAATATTGAGAAAATCGCCTTTAAAGTTGTCCAAATGAAATTCTTAGCAATGTATATTACTAATCAAAAATTAAGTTTTGATATATTTACAGTAGGAAATTTACAAAATATCTTCATGGAACATGATCTTTACTTAATGTCCTATTGATTTCTGGCATTAAAGAAAAATCAATAATTTTGACCCATACAATGTATTTTTAGCTATTGCTACAAATATACCCCAGCGACTTAAGACTGGTTTTGCGGTCCAGGGTCACATTTAAACAAAACCACAATAAAAAGCAATCACAAAAACCAAATAAAACAGACATTTTTTTTATTATTATTTTAGAGGGGAAAAGTTTGTCTATATTCATCAAGAGTCTTTTCTCAACTTTCCTTTGCAAAGTTGAAAAGCTCGTCCCTTTTCTAATCCTTCGGCTAAAGTAAAAACAAGAATGAAACAAACGAACGAAAAGGTAAACGAAAATAAAGTTACGATCAGGAGGCGTTCAGCCCTGATCTAGACAGAGGCCGCAGTGTGAGAGTCAGTGAGCTTGTCTGCAGTACATCGGGTACTGTGTTTGCTTCCATCACGCTCAATCTCCATTCTTGTACGCTTTTATTGCACGTACTGGACGGAACAGGGCGCCCTGCCTTTGGTACGAACATGATCAACTGACATGCAATGACTAAACTACGATCAAAGCAAATTTTTAATAAGTGAAGAACACATAGCAGGAAAAGACAGTGCTTTGGCTGTCATGCAAGTTGCTGAAAGAGGTGAGCGAGTTAACGAATGTTAATGGCATCCACCGGATGAATCGCATTGTACACCGTGTGATACAAAGAGGCACTGTTATCATATGCTGAATTTGTTCAATTAAGGCAAATGCACTGCAATTCGCACTGCATGCATGCAGTGTACGGGAAGTCTTCTATGTTGTTAAATAGCTGGCTAGCAACTGTTTACCTAATGCATTTGAAGTTTACGGTTTAGATATGTATTTTCCCAAGTGGCTTTTTCCTTAAAGAGATGTTCACTACAATGAAGCAGAACAAGCGGTGGAGGGAATATTGTTGATCTGATCATATGTCAATGACTGCAGTTGATCAGTTAGTACCAAATGTCTCAATTCAGGTCTTTGTTCCCTCTCCTCAGCTGGAATGGAATCATAATCGAATAGATATAAGAACAACCAGAATAGGAATAAAAAAAAAAAATGGATACAGAGGTGATACAAAATACCCAAACAACTTCAGGGAATCAAACAAACAAACAAAAATCATAGAGAAGATACCACAATCAGACATGCTTTTGAGCTGTTTAGTTTGGCAAGAAAGCAGCTAGTTGTATCATAGAAACCTCACAGTGAAAAGAGTTATGCCCCTTCGAGATTACAAAGCACAGTATTCAGTCATAATTTATAGATATATTTCTTTCGTTTTTAAAAAAGTCCTTCTAGAATGAATTGGATCTCGATAAACTGTCTTGTACCGTGGTATCCAATGCTGTGGCTTTTCCCCAGATGCCTCCGAAAAACTCTTTTTTTTCCTTTTGTTTCATTTTGTACCAAAAATACTTCTTTGAAAAAAGAAGAAATGGTTGACTGAACACATGAAACAAAACCGAAGTCTTCCTTGAGAACGCGTTGAAGGCCCAGACCTGGTCGTACTTCCAAAAAAAAGAAAAAAAAACTACTGTTCCACAGCTTTTCCAAACACTCTTCCATCTGGAATTCGTCGTTCTGAAGGAAAAACATGACTTTAAATAAATCATTCAGTCCTTCATATGATCCGTGAACAACGCTCTGCCAGTCACCCGCATCGCTGGTCAATCAATCTGTGTAATTTACTTTAAATGATAAAACGTCATAAAAAACAGGAATAAAATCGAGGGGTGAGCATTACATAATACTCAAAACTTCCGCAAATGTTTTGACAACTTCTTTTCTATTAAATACTTTGGTCTTTGGTCAATAGTTCTCTTCTTAATTTATACAGATACTGTATTCGTACACACAGATATACGAGCGTACGTGTTTATGTACGGTATAAATGTGTGTGTTTTTCACACTTGTTCCATAAAGGACTTTTTGCACAAA
The DNA here is from genome assembly GCA_027422415.1 of Schizothorax lantsangensis. Classification (NCBI taxonomy): domain Eukaryota; kingdom Metazoa; phylum Chordata; class Actinopteri; order Cypriniformes; family Cyprinidae; genus Schizothorax; species Schizothorax lantsangensis. The sequence goes on from CM049862.1 coordinate 7,984,067, forward strand.
ACAGCAAGATTAAAATAAATAAGGAATTCCAAACAAAACATGAGTACCTGTATTTATATTCTCCTAAAATAAAAAATAACAGAGGAAAAAAAAATGTCACAAAAATAAAACTGGAGAAAATGCCTTATGTACAGCGTTTTTCTTCGGCAAATAAAGGCCTTTATTAAATAAACAGACTTTGCATCTTTCAAGCAGCCTGAGGGAGAGGCTTAAAAACAATCGTCCTTCAAGGTGCACAGCCATATCCATGAGTGCCACGACTCTCCAGTCTGGAGTCTGCTTTGTTTTTTTCAATAATCTTCCTTTTTTCTTTGTTTTTTCTTCAAGTGATGGCCATGCCTACTTGTTTGTCTTCTGCTTGCCTCGAGAAATCCTCCTCTCTGGGGAATTGTGGGAATCCACACTGCTAACTGTTGGGAGGTCCTTCGTTCAGGAAGTAAGTGGTCATCTCACCCTTGCCTTTCACCTTTACGACCCCTCGACACTCCAGCTGGTAACCTTTACTGGCCAACAACTGGTGCAGGTCTGTGGTCACCTGCAAGGCATCCAGTAAAACATCAGAAAATCACTTCTAAATGACTTGCTCATTATGACTAAGGCATCTAAAGACTTGAAAGTTTACCTGAATGTGGTCTGGGACCCCTGTACTGTCCATCCGACTGGCCACGTTTACTGTGTTTCCCCAGATATCATACTGCGGCTTCCTGGCGCCAATAACTCCTGCGACCACTGGCCCAATGTTCAGTCCTGCACACACACATGCATATGCCAATTTAGAAATGTACCCTTAATATTCATGTTTCAAAAAGTAAAAAAAAGGTTATTTAACATCATGTGACACCATGTAATGTGACCAGTATATTTTAGTATTATTTATATGCTCTTATAGTATTTATTAATATTGTGAATTTGCTTTTATTTTTATTTATTTTATTAAATTTTTTATTCTATTTAGCTGTAATTAATTTTATTATTTTATTTCAGTTAGTTGCCAAGGCATCATTTCTTATTATGTATTTATTATATTAAATATACAATCGTGTACAATAATATTTCATATAATATTATTAGGGCTGGGCAAGTTAATGCATTATTATCGCGTTAACGCATTAATTAATTAACGCTGACAATTACTTTATCACGCATTAACTTTTTTAAATTATTATTATTATTATTTTGAAAGCCCGTTGCTCACTGGCTCTGAATACACATACAGACAAACCATGGGTCACAGGAGGGGTGGGATGTTGATCAGGGCTGCGTTCAGCCCCGACAAAACGGTGCAAAACGTTTATTAAACAGAAACGGCGGTGCGTTGAACACCCTGTTCTGATGACGCAAGTGTTGCAACTATGGCAGCTGAGAAGGCCATTCTTTGTGTTCTTTTTGAAGAATTTTCGGAGCCTGATGAAATCGGTATAAATACGTGTTTAATAGTGCTGTGTATCACCAGCAAAGTCACGATACGATACGTATCATGATACAGAGGTCACGATACGATACATATCATGATACGGGACTGCACTGAATTTCACCTCAGTAACACTGCATACTATAGGGCCATTGCTAACTATAGGCAGAGCAGGCAGTTGGCCTCTGCATTCTGAAGGGCCTCCATAACTGTACCACAATACAATATAGGTAATGGCATATGTTTCATGTTTACATTGGGCACTCCCTACCAGGTAAAATATTATTTTGTTATCAACATTTTTTTATTTTTTTCACACACAACATCACAACATAACATCCACTCAAAACAAACAAAACTAAACAACAGACACATACTCCATATTTTAAAGGTCCAATCAAAGGGGAGAGAGAGAGGGAGGGAAAAAGTAACAACAAAATAGGTCCTTCCTTTATATAATCACATATGTTAGAAAAAAAAAAAATATGCCTCTATAATATGCAATCCAATATGCCTCTCCACACACGTGCGGCGCACACCAGTTCTGCATCATTGTCCTCCTCGCAGCCGCAAAACCAGCAAACAGCCTTCTCCTTTGTATTAAGCTTATAGAGAGACCAGAATCAACATCAAGAAGACACACACTTGTATTAGCAAAGCAATCAGTCCGTAGTGAGGAGGATAAAACCAGGTTTACATGCGTCCATAGATCCATGACAACAGGACACTCCCAAAACACATGGAGAAAAATACCCGATGACGCAGTGTTACATATCAGGGCACCAGAAGTAGATTTACGGTGTAAATATTCTAACACACAGGTTCGTTTAACAGCAGAATTTAAGCCAGTCACATTCAGTAATAAAATATTTAAAGAATACATTAAATATTCATAATCCCAAAATTGTATTCAATAAATGAAGAGAAGCAAAAGCACTCCCATTCTGTAAATGACATGTAAACGTTAGTGTGCGTTCTAGATATCAAACCACCTAAATTAAAAATCCCCTTAAAAACAAGGTAAAGTAAATAAAAGCATGAATATCTGTTGTAAAAAATAAAAGCAACACAGACAAAGATGACCAACAACTATAGACAAAAAACAACTCAGGCCGCACGTTACCGAGAACATAGGTCTGATTGAGCAACAAAAACTTGTGATGATCCGTGACCGATCCACTTCAGCGCAAAACGAGCCTCCCAAAAGGCTCACATAACCAAAACATTATTGTAATGAAACCTACTCTCCATTAGTCCCCTCCAGAAAAAAAAGAAAGAAAAAAGGGGGGTTAGTCTTACCAGCAAAGGGACAATTGTATCGAATAAATATGAACACTATCCCAGGAGGAGAGAGGAAAGAAGAAGAAAAAAAAAAAAGAGATCTAGCAAGCATCCAGCAGCCGCCGCCCTCCTGCTGCCCTGTGGATCTGCAGCAAACGTCCCACTCTGTGACAGGGAGCTGACAAAATCCTCCGCTTTCCGAAGAGAATCGAAGCTTCTCTGTTCACCCCCGTGCCGTAGCTTAATTACCGCCGGATAAGCGAGGAAGGGCTGGAGACCAAGCGCCATCATCGACCTCAAAACCGGAACCAAGCTTTTTCTCTTGGCGGCTGTAACTGGACTAAAGTCAGGAAAAAATAGTAGCGTGACATTGTCCTGCGTGCATTTCACCGGATAAGCCTGCCGAGCACCTTTTAGAATCTCCGATCTGTCATGCCATCTTAGCACACGGAAGATGAGAGTATGCGGCCGATCTGAGTTTTTCCTTCCATCATACACGTGATGTGCCCGGTCAATCTCGATGTTACGACCTTTCAGGGAAGGAATCCACTTGGAGAGATTAACTCTGAGGAAACCAGCCACATCGGAGCCCTCCACCCCCTCTGGTAACCCCACCAGTCGTACGTTATTTCTTCTGCTTTTATCCTCCATATCCGTCATCTTCTTGGTGAGTCGCTCTAGCTGATTTCTTAAGTCTGTGACTGCACTCCTGCTATGATATTATAATATTTACCATTATATAATCAGAGGAGCATAGGAAAGTTTATGAAAGTGTCACTCCACAATAAAATAGCAAAATATATAGGCTAAATATGTATAGTATTTTTATGTTACATTAATCAGTGTCTAGCACACCTTCCTAAGGAAAGGATATGAACCAGAAGACATTGCAATTACTACATGATATTTAGACGGAATTAAAGAAGTTTTAGATCTATACTTGTTCTCTTATTATTTCAGTTATTTTGCCTTTAATGTAAATAAACATGTGCAAACAATATTCTTGCTCTTGTGAATTTATTTTTATGTTAATTACATTTACTTACAAATTCATCATCATCATGTTGATATGATATGTTACTATAAAACTCTTACAACAAACATGTCTTCTAATATCTTCAATTGTTGTGTATACCGAGCTGCAGCGGACACATTTGTAAACGACTTCACTTGGACCCATTGTGCGAGCTGTCTCTTTAATACCGCGTGGTTTATATGTTTACATGTTGCTGCTGATGAGAAAACGTATCTCAAACCCCGTTGCACGCTGTTTCCAGGAAACATGTCGTTCAACCCAGAAACCGTAGCAAAACGTTGGGCACCGGTCTGAACTTGAACGTGCCCCAGAACTGGCTTGGGATGAGCGTCATCACGCATCTCAACCAATGAGAGCATTTGGGGTGTGTCTAAGACTGCTGCAGCGCTCACATGAATGCTCCTGATAAAATTATTTATTTTAGGCTAAGCAAGCATCAACATTCACAAACCACTGTTCACTGTTATTTTTAACAGAAAAGCAAGCATGGGCTGCTGCGTGCTTGGTTTGGCATGGCAGAATGCGAGCAGCGCTCCCATATTATCACTAAAAAGCTGACATCTCAGTTCATCGCGATCTCATGAAGCCCTGTAATAACACAATGAATATATACACAATGAATCTTCCATAATGTCTACACTTAGTGTGTTATAATGAGAGGATTCATGAGCACGCAATTTTCAGCACTGCGCAAGAACTTTTGAGTGGTGAGTGGATTCTAACTTAAACACTTTTGATTGGCCATTGCGTTCCTGAAATCAACAGATATGTCTGTGATTGGCTACATTGCTCAACACGGCAAACATGTGTTATAAATAGAAACTGCCTATGCTTGCACGTTAATCATTTTTATGTTATATTAGCTGTTCTTGTTGGTTTTGTGCAATAGATGAATAACAATTTATATGTTTTTAGATATTTTATGTTTAGATATTTCTATTTTGCGGGAGTCCCGCAAATAATTTTATTCTCCCGCATCCCGTACCCACACTCCCGTGATCGTGCAGGTCTCTACTCGGAAGATGCCTGTTATAATGTTATGATCGTGGACTCTGAGCATAACTTGTTTTTTTGCAGTGGCAAATAGCTTTGGTTTTATATTTAATTTGATTACATTAATGTTTAAGTTGAGATTTACAATAAATCTTTTAAGTGCTACTATGTAAATGGAATACTGCTGTTAAAAAAAACACCTTATTTGTTTAAAGTGTTTGCAAACTTTTGTTCATATAGCAGTACTTTTAAAATAAAAGTGCACAATACACTACTCATTTCATTATTGAATTTTGCACATAACAATGCGATTAATCTCGATTAATGCAGAAAAATCATGCGATTAAACAATTTAATCGTTGCCCAGCACTAATTAATATAATTTTTTTTTATTGTTTTAATTAACAATAATAACACTGACTGAGTGTAACTATCAAGTCGAGTTAAGATGCATACACATCTTAATATTTTCAGAACGTTTTTTTATAAACTTTCAAGGTACTTTTTTTTTTCATAAATAATTAATTTTGTTTTAATAGATTTGTGGGGAGATGTACCTGTACCACATGAGATTTTACAACTTAAACTAATCTTGCCTTGTGATTCATAACTGAGTTTTCAGGTTTATCATGGCGAAAAAAAAAAAAAAATTACCAGATTTTCAGTTGGTCTGTTTAAATGTGGTAATTGTCGTCAATCTGAATGAATCCATTCAGATTTTAGATTCTGAAAGTTCTGTTTATATGAATCCTGAACTACCTCGCATTGTCATAAAAAGAGACTTACTGACCTTGACACACAATCATGCACCATACGAGTTTAATTTGGTGGACAAAACTTTTTCAAACGTTTAGAAAAAAAAATCGGCAAACAATGGACACCTATGTGACCTTGCAGGTTTTGAAACTCACCGATCTTCATCTGGAAGTTGTTGAAGGAATGCTCATTGATGTATTTCATCTGTTCGCGGAGGTGCATGGCGTAGTCAGCCAGGGCGGTTATATGCGAGCGGCCTTCCTTGTCATAGGTGGAGTCGTTAAGGCCAGATGCAGCCATGTAGGTGCTGCCAATGGTTTTTATTTTCTCCAGCTGCCTGTATTTATCCTCACTGATGATCTGCAAGAGAGGAGAGATATAGAGGGGAGGTTTTCATAAATATACACAACCGTTCAAAAGACGCTTTCATGTTGGTCATACTGAACGATTCCCTTATTCTTTTCACAAACCTCATCAAAATCAGCGATGATTTCATTGAGGAGCCTCAGACACTCCACTCCCTCGTTGTTGGCCTCCAGCTCCACGTAGAACTCGGAAAAGTTGCTGATGGAGGCGAACATGACAGCCACACACTCACACGACTGGTAGTACAGCTCGTCATTCCTCCTCTCTCTGGCTAGAAAGTGGGCGGCCACATCTTTTGGCAGGATGTTGTGGAGAAGCCGGCGGTTGTAGGCTTGAAGTTCCTCCATCTCCTCCTTTTCTTCTGTGGCCTGTAGAAGAACAGACAAATTACATATTTTAAATTCTGAAAGGATGAATTTCTCTATGTGTTTTTTAAACAAATTGTTTATTGACATTATTGACATATTATTTTATATCTTAGTGTGCCAAGCTAACAACAACAAAGATCTGTAGCAGTAGTTCAGTGGTTAAAATTTTGGTGTTGGACAAAATATTGTAGGCTCAAACCCTGACCTGAAGTTTCCAAAGGAAGTCTAGACGAGACGTTGACTCCACTTGCTGGGCATGTAGGTACAGTGCTAGTACAAAAATAGTGAGGATCACTGGGGTCATGACCTTTAGGGACACTTTAGTCACCCTGAAAGTACTGAAACGAGAGAGATCAGGTCAGCACAGGATAAATTATTTACATCACAGCATGGATGTAACAGAATACAGCACACAGCCACTACAAAGAGTTAGTGTCTTTAAGTAAACAATAAAAATCATTCAAAAACGATGAATGCATGGGGGGGGGGGAATTATTGTATTAATTGAACATACCACTGCTCAGTAGTTGTATTGAGATTGGACCTGTGGGAAAACCAAGAACATTAAAAAAAATTGCATTTATAAAAACAATAAATTTGAAATTAGTAATAATGGGAAGCATAAGAGATGAATTTAGGTCTCACCATTGAAGAGTTTCATTGAAAACACTAAAAAAGAGAACAGCAAAAACACTTGTTTTAACACAACATAAATATGCAGTGTAAAGGTTAACATCACAAGAAGCATTTATTTATATCAAAAATAAACAAACTATGTTCAAATTAGTATTCAAATCAGAGATAATTTAATATTTTTTTTTATTTTTATATTATTTTTATTGCATATTATTTTATTTATTTTATATCATTTCATATATATTATAATTAATATTGCAAACCAGTTTTAACAAACTATTAAAAATGATTAAAAATAATTCTCGGTAATTGAAATAAATCTGATAGATAGATAGATAGATAGATAGAATAAGTTAAAGATACTACTACTAAAATTACTAAAAGTACTAAAATTGCTGAAGCTTAAAGTAAAGTACACACAAAAATAGATTATAAAAAAATAACTAATAAAATAGACAAAAGCACATAAAAACTACTAAAACTTGCTCAAAATTTAAAGGAAAACTGAAAATATAAAAATAAAACCTAATTTAAAATATCAAATAATGGCCCGGTTTCACAGACAGGGTTTAGACTAAGCCAGGATTAGATCATAGTTCAATTAGGACATTTAAGTAATTTTTATAAACATGCTTAGAAAAAAACATTACTGGTGTGCATCTTGAGACAAAACAAAGGCACTGATATATTTTAAGATCAGTCAGTGCAAGTTTATTTCAGCTGAAACAGCTCAGACTTACATTTTAGTCTAGGACTAGGCTTAAACCTTGTCTGTGAAACCGGGGGAATAAATAATAATATAATGATATTTAAATAATGCTTAACATTGTTGCAAACCACAGACCACAGTATTTAATACTTTAATACTAAATTAATGTAATAAAATGTCATTATATTATTGAATATAAACACAAACAACAGGCCACAGATCAGCTGGTATTATGGCTGATATAGCCACTTCTCTCTGTGTGGTGAGCTGAGCTGACGCCCTCTAGTGGCTGGCAGCGGTACTCACAGAGCATTAGCAGTAACGAAGAGGTCTGCGTTGTCAAACAGCGCCACCTCTGGCCACTCAACAAGCAGCAGGAAAGTGAGCTGGATGAGCAGCATTAAAGCCAGCTTCCCTATACTACTGATCTGCAGGAACACTGAGCAGGCCAACAGGGTCAGCAGCACACTGTAGCTGAAATACTGAAAGAGACATAAGGGATAAAACCTGAATCCGGTTTCATTTGCAACATTGTTTTAATCTTAGTGTGACTATACACACGTTTTACCTCAGGAAAGGGACAGGAGGGAGTGTTGCTGGGACAAATATTCAGGCCGTCGGCTGCAGAACGAGACAAGTTGTGAATCACACAGGGAGTCACCATCTCTGACGACCAGTTAAACTGCTCTGCTACACAGTCCACAAGCTTCTGTGTATCACAGGAAAACTGCAGGAAACACAAAACATACACTCAGGCTCCAAAATACATAATCAGATTTTCTTCTACATATCAGAACAGATTTGGAGAAATTTATCATTACATCACTTGCTCATCAATGGATCCTTTGCAGTGAATGGGTGCCGTCAGAATGAGAGTCCAAACAACTGATAAAAACATCACAATAATCCACAAGCAATCCACACCACTCCAATCCAGCAATGAACATCTTGTGAAGCTTAAAAAAACGCGTTTGTAAGAAACAATCATTATCATTAATGCATTTTAACTATAACCGTTGTTTTCGGCTAAATACAAGTCCGTTAAGATTATTATTGCTTTCTTCAGTGAAAAAGTCATCTCGGCTGAAACAGGAGAGAAATATGCACAGATCAAGCACCATTTACAAGTGAAAACAGTCTAAATCAGTTCTATGCAAATACATTGGTGGGTTTCGATGTTTTGATATTATGAAATATGGACTTGTATTTTGCATAGAAGTGATGGTTTAAAGTCAAAACATTTTAATGGTGGATTTGTTTCTTACAAACACAGCTTTTCGCTTCACATTGTGTTAATTGCCAGACTGAAGTGGTTTGGATTACTTGTGGATTATTGTGATGTTTTTATCAGCTGTTTGGACTCTCATTCTGACGGCACCCATTCACTGCAGAGCATCCATTGGTGAGCAAGTGATGCAATGCTAAATTCCACCAAACATGTTCTAATGAAGAAACAAACTCATCTACATCTTAAAGTGTGAGTACATTTTCTGCAAATTGTCATTTTTGGTTGAACTATTCCTTTAAATGGATAGTTCACCTCAAAATAAACACTCTACACTTTTCTAATGCTTTTCTGACATTTTTGGAGTTTGACAACCCTGGTCGTCATTTATTTTTATTGTACAGATTACAATATTCTGGACAATTTGGCAAATTATGTGTTCTGTAGACGAAAGAAAGTCATACGTGTTTGGATCGACATACGGGTGAGTAAATGATGACAGAATTGGTATTTTAAGTAACATTTGTGACCATACAGTCTCTTTGGAAGAAATAAGATTGTTAGCTAAAGTGTTAGACACACTATTGTTGTGTGTGAAGTGATTTGGCAGCTCTGCATACCATATTGACAAAGGCAGAGATGAAGACGAGGATGATGGTGAAAACTCCCACCAGTGTGCTGTTGGTGCGAGACTGAACAATCTTCTTGGACACAGTCTGCATAGCAGCAGGGAAGAGCTGCAAGACAGAGCGAAAGAAAGGCCAATTGTACACATTTGTGCAAAAGAATGAAAAACAGCATAATTAGACATAGCTTACCTTCACACATGAGTAAATGGCACAGATGAAGAGGACGTTGGCAAGAATGATGAAGATACTGATGTATATTCCCAGCATGACCAGAGTACTGCAAAACACACGGGAGGTTTCAGATTCATGTTAAGTGTGTGAGTGTGTGTGTCTGTGTGCGTACTTATATATTAGGAACAAATTTGTACAGAAGTGAGCTATAAACCTGACAAAACCTTCTTTTGGGGATGCCCTCATTTAAAAAAAAAAAAAACAATATAAAAAAAAAAAAAAATCCCAATTGTAATAATGCAGAAAGTATTCTGTTAGGATTAAGGTGCAGTCACATTAGCAATTAGCATTAGCATGGTACAAACAGGTCTAGTGTCCATTGTCAATAGCATATGCATGAAGCAATGCTCACAGTAAAGTCACTTCATAACCAAGCAGCTTTCTGTTGGTCAGCAAGGGAAATATGTGAATCTAGAACAAACGAAATCTGCAAGGGGAACTTTTTTGCCATCACACAAAACTATTGGAACAATATCTATTGGAATGACTGGATTTCACTCACAAAATTTCGCAGAGCAACAGTAAACATGACCGCCATCTTTAGAGTGTGGGTTAGGGTTAGGGTATAGTATTTATAACTAGCTGTAAACAAAAACAAAACAAGGCTAAGGAATGTCCCCATTTAAAGGGACAGTTCACCCAAAAATGAAAATTCTGTCACCATTTACTCACACTCAAGTTATTCCAAACATGTATGAGTTTCTTTCTTCTGTTGAACACAAAAGACAATATTTTGAAGAATTTAGGTCACCAAACAGTTGATAGCCATTGACTTCAATAGTATGGAAAAATATACACAATGGAAATCAATGGCTTCTGTCAACTCAGAACAGATTTGGCACAACTTGAGGGCGAGTAAATGATGACAGAATTTTCATTTTGGAGTGAACTATCCCTTTAAGTATGAGTGTGTGTGTGTCTAAGTGTGTGTGTGTGTTTATCACTCACTGAGGGAATACGATGATCTGGATAAAACAGATGAAACAGAAGACCAGCAGTGTACAGGCCACATAACCGCCGAAACGATCATCTACTTTCTTATCGTACTAGAAACAAGACCAAAATATAAAATGTAATTAGAATATGTTGATTTACCAATCTGTGCCAAATATGAATGCTGCGTGAGTTATTGTTGATTGCTAATGACCAACAACCACCCAGAAGATCCTGTTAACCTAATGACATGTTAAAAATTGCTCTGAACAACTCTAATCTACTTCTCTTCTTCTTAAATACCAAACAGGAAATTGGATGACATTTGATCTCTCATGATCTCATCCATCCTGTTAGTCTGCTAGACGATCGGCACTACTAAATTAAACTGGAGAGGGTGGGGACATCTGGACGGGAAGCTGTAACTCAGCCAGTGTCTTCGAGTCTGACCTTCTTCTCCAGGCTGGAGGTTTGGAAGGTGAGGAGGAACTTCTTCACGTGGTCTTTGCGGAGCTGGTCGATACTGCGAGCGTCAATGGCACGGCCCAAAAACTCGTCCACCTCGTCCTCGGGGTTCAGCGCCTCCTGAGCACCACGGCTGCATTTGTGAGAAGAACAGTTAGAATAGCACATTTCTATTTGTACCTTTTGCATTCCTTTTTCCCCCACTGCATTAATTCTCTAAAAGCTAAGAAAAAACACTCACTTGTCTTTGCTGGATGTTTCATCAATGCCCTGAGTGAAGAGAAGAAACAACTGTGAGCCAAAGAAGATTAGAGAGATCTGAGAGTAATGTAGCAGGACTGAAAGAACAATGTAAAGGCAGACATCGGCTGAAGGAACAGGAGAGAGAGGTCAGGCGAGAGTCATAGGGACTGGGTGACAGATTGACCGACAGGTCATGTGGGGTCTCACCATCTGTCTGAAGACTTTGGAGTCTTTAGTCCTGGAGAAGGATCTGTCAGGTACCCATCGCGGTACCAGACCCTCGTTAGAGTTCGTCTGCGTGCGCTGCATCTTAGCCATCATGGCCTTCTCCTCTTTCTGAAACAGTCAAGGGCAAAGGAAAAGTTTTGTGCTCAAGAATCTTGAATAAAAGAGATGCACTGATATGATTTTCATGTTATGTTATGCCATATAACTGATAAATGGCAGATAACCAATAAACAGCCAATATTAAAATTCTATTTTCAGTCTAAAAACATAAGAAAAAAAATCAAGAATAAAGACTAAAAAAGGCTAAAGAGTAAATAACAGTAAAATGATTTTCATATTATGCTAGAATAGATAACCGATAAATGACATCTAACAAATAACAGCCAATATTAAAATTAGATTTTTAGTCTAAATAGATTTTCTTTTTAAAAAAAAAGACTAAAGGCTAAATACTAGATAAAATGGTTTTCATGTGCCAGATAATTATTAAATGTCTAAATTGATTTTTAAAAAAGTTATTTAAAAAACAATAAAGACTAAAATCCATTGTTTTAAATGTTACAAATGAATTTATGCATCACAAATCATTATAATGTACAGTACTGTATAAAAATCTATAAATTTAATTTGAGATTTTGTGATAAATTACATTTTTTTTTAGAGCAGCACAGTAATTTTGACTTGGCATAATCTCATTATATTTACTGAAATTTTCTACACAGTCTTGTTTTCTTGACCAGTCTTGTTTTAAATATGACACATAAAAAAAAAATATATATATATATATATATATATAGAGAGAGAGAGAGAGCACAGTTATAGTTATAAAATTGTTGTAGCATGAACTCAAAATGCACAAAATGATGCATCTAACCCGCTTTTGACTGCAGCCTAAGACTAGGAAGGTCTCAATGCTGTTCTCTTTCAGGTAGGCGTTTCTCTCCCCTCCAAAACCTGGTTCCACCTCATAGTCTCCATTCAGGTACTGCAGAGTAGCTTTAGTGATATGGATCCTCCTGAGGAAAAAAATTAGTTTCAGTAATGATGTTACATGAATTTTATGGTTACTAAACAGTCTCTCCAGTGTTATGTGTAGCTATGTGTACATGTCTGCCTCTCACCCGGCTTTGCCTCCAGCCTCCATGTGGTTGGCCAGCGTGACGTCGTTGGACCACACGTCGAATTGCCACTTTCTCAATCCAAGAACTCCACAGTGCACACGACCACTGTGGATCCCGACCCGCATGTTTACATTGACCCCTGTGACCTCTCGCACCAATCTGTGACACAAACATGTTATTAATAAATCACATGCTGCAGTCAGTGTTATTTTTACATATTAGTAAAATTATTTTTAGTATTGTTTTTTACATATTAATAGTCTGCATTAGCTTTTATTAGCAGATTTATTTTATTTTATATTTAGTTTGTTTTAGCAATTTTGTGAGCTTTTGTCATTTTTGTTTTATTTTAAATTACATTTTATTTTATTTCAGTTTTAGAAACTTATTTCTGATTTTTAGTTATTTTAGTTTTTACATTATTCCAATTAGTTGCTAAAGCAGAATTTCCCTTTTTTTATTTAAGTTTTTCATTCAATATTAATATTTTATTTTTGCTTTATTTCAATGAACAAAAACTGAAAAAAATAACAATAACAACACTGACTGCAATATATAAGTCTATGAATTTACAGCTAATTCATGGAATGATTAAATAATTATAAATAGTTATTATTAAACAATAACTGTAATACAATAATATGAATAATTAATGGATTAAAGCAAATAAAAATCTTCTGACTGAAAACTTTTCCTCGGCCAAACCTCATTCCACAGCCACACCTGTCACACACCCAGTTTAAGAGCCGTGTTTTTCTTGTAATTAGGAGCGCTTGTCCTTCTAATTTAAGAAATTTAGGACCACCTTCTAATCAATAATAAAATCTTAATACAAGGTGACATTTGACAAAGTGATTTACAGGGGCATTTTCTTTCTACCTTTGTAAATGCATTTTTCTAATTTGATTAAATGTATGCAGTGTTTAGGATATTTTCCAGCTGTGGTGGCAGGACTATTTCCCCTGGACCACACCCCCTCCCCACCTTACAATTTAATTTTTTTAACTAAAAAAGACAAGTAAATAGTAAATAATAAAATAAGAACAAATAAATGAATTACAATCAATAGCACAAACAATAACAAGATACAAATTTAATTATTAGTACTTACATTTTTTCAGTTAGGTCTAACTATAATCTATTCAACTGTAAAATAACAGTGGATAGTCTTCACTGTATAATGAAAGACAGCAGCAGGTTTATTTAGGCTGCTGTCTCTTTAAGACCTCATGCACGGATCTAATATGTTACACATGGCTCTATGCTTACTCTTCTTTTTAGGAGCGCTTGTCCGCCTAATTTAAAAAAATTATGAGCACCTTCTGATCAATAATCAAAAATTCTGATCAAAACTAAGCCTTCCTAATACGAGGTGACATTTGACTCCTTAAAGTGATTTACCGGGGTATTTTCCTTTTACCTTTGCAATGGCATCATTTTCATCTTTGTCAAATTCAAAAAAATTATGGTTATAAGCTTTTTAAAAATTCTATTTAAAACAATATAATAAGAAGTAGAATAAGACAAATAAGTTACCAATCATATGAAATTAGTATTAATAAAAACTTAATTTGTACTACAGAGGTGGCACAGAAGAACACAAAAGTGGCTTGTAGTTGTAGGTACATTTTCAGACGTTTAATGAGGCTCAGAGGTGGCATAAGTGCAATTAAATTCACAGATTCATGTGGAGATTAATGTTTTAAATATAAAATTTTGAATACAGAAATATTAAATGAATTAAATAACTGAAATGAATACCTAAAAATGAAACTGAAACCACCAGTAGGTGGCGGTAAGTCATTGATTTTTTTCACTGAATCATTTATTCAATTGATTCGTTCGAACGGCTGATTAATTCTGGAATGAAGCAAGTGACTCCCTGCGTCCCAATGTGCATACTATCCACCCTATCTGCCCTAAATAGTATTGAAAATTACTAATATCACATAGAATTTAGGATGGATAGTATGCACATTGGGACGTAGGCACTGTCTTTATGAATGGGGAATCATGAATCACTGACTCACTAGATTCATTCAAAAACGCAGTTCATTCATGAATGAAACACCGCTGTGTTTGCTTTTAGAGATGAGCAGCGCTCAGCTGTTACTTTATTTGGAACTATTTTTGTTGATGATATAGAGTAAAATCATGCAGTACTTGTTTATTGATCTGTTGTATTAAACCAATATCACATTTGCAAACTCCCTTAATAATTATTAAAAGCTGTCACTCTCCTTATCGCGATCTGTGGGCGCACAGAAAATGAGAGCTCGCGAGTGAGTTATCAAGACTCAAAAGCACGTGCAAATGTGATACATTCCATCGGAACCTGCAGGAATGAGTAGAATTATTATTAATATCTGCAATCCCGCGCTAAAATTCAAGTTCTGCTCTGTGTTCTCTGCTAATAACCCGACTGTGAATGATGCGAGCGGCGTTACTATGTTGTCAGTGAGAAGCTGCAGCCGTGGCGGGGATGGTTTTTGGTGTGCCGGCAGAACAACAACAGAGCGCTACATGTTTCTTTTCCCCTCATTTTTTCCAATTGATGGAAATCCGTCGTAGCGACAGCAAATTTTAATCCCTGATAACTTTTCAAATGGAGTGAACACGGAGCAGTTTTTCGGTGAGTGGATCCAGAGCGGAATGATTACAGAACACTTAGAGCGGAGAGAGGAACGAGCTTTCACTCCACTCCAGGCTCTGATCACATCCCCCTCAGCAGGCCGAATACACCTCGTCTTTCCTTAATTTAAGACCTATTCAAACTAAAATTAAGACATTTATTACACTATTTGAGAAATGTAAGCATATTTACGGCCTTAAAATTATGAAAAGTGAATTTAAGACATTAAGGACAGGCAGAACCCTGCAATTGACGGAAATCCATCGTAGCGACGGAGAACTTTAATCCATGTAATTACATTAAATAATAAAAAAAACACTGGCCATTTGCCCCAACTGTCGGGGTCTCACTTTAACTTTAAACTTTAATATAAAAATAATATTTATTACCATACAAATATTGTAGTCTATACATGTTTTCTTCACAAATCCCTCATAAACAAATAGACATAAAACATTTAATATCCAACATTAAATTCACAGATCACTATCAAAAATGAGATAATTTAACCTCACAACTGTTCATATGAAATAAATCTCACAAAGGTTGATGTTCAGATGAACTGACGCACGCCTAAGTGAGACTTACGAAATGGCTTCAATCATGTCCACCCCCATCTCCACGCAGCAGTGAGCGTGGTCCGCTCTGGGCTCAGGTAACCCTGACACGCAGTAGTAACAATCCCCCAGGATCTTGATCCGTAAGCAGTGGTTCTCCTGCACACACACACAAAAGGGAACAGAAGTTAATTAGAAAGTTCAAGCTGAGAAGATGGCAGCTTCACGCTGAGGTGTAAAAAGAGGGTAGTCATTCTGCTTAGAGTGTGATACAGACAGAGTGTGTGATTTTTGTGTGTGCATCTGACACCATGTGTAAACGAGTGTCAATACTGATAAAAATTCATCAGACTGAAATATGTGACAATGGATCTGACAAAGGACGTACATTACAGCGAGTAACAGGTCTTACAAGAAGTCAAAGCAGAGCAATATGAAGTAGTGGTGTTTCGTTCCTGAATGAATAAGTGTTTTTAAACCACCAGCGAATGATTCAATGGTTGGAGGAATGCTACATTAGAAATGCTGCTGTCATTCAACATTTCATCCAGCACCCTTCAGTGCTCCCATCAGATCTTCTAGAGGACACAGGACCGTTTTTATCCTCTGCTGCACCACGGTGGGCTATCAAAAAACAGCTTCTGCGCTGTGGTGGAGCTCATGCTGAGGATGCCCTCTGAGAAGCCTCATTCCCACAGCCTGGAGCTGAGACTCCCGACCCTCAGGGATTATGAGAACCCCACTGGTGAACCCCAAACAAAAAGCCCACCACTGACTGCAACAGCACCATGTATATATTGCATTGCTATTTTAATAAATGTTGATAGTTTGCAATGCATTGCCATGGATTTGCTAGCTTTTAAATGAAACTTTACATTTTTACGAATAATGCTTGTAGGGGTCATATCCAGGGGTGCACATAAGTGGTGCACAGGTGAATATGCGCAACCAAAATAAAAAATGCGCTGTGTGAAGAAGTTCAGACCACTCATTTGCATACCGACATGGCTGACAGCTGTTAATGCACAATCACCGTTTTAGATTCACTAACTGTTTCTCGGTGCTAGCATTCATAATTGTATTTGGTGTTTGACTCAGAGAGTAAGGACGTTTTTGACTAATTTATTTTCGACCTCTGTTAACAGATTGAAACTATTATATTGGCTTTTCTTGATTTGTATCTCTCTGATTGAATAGCATCAATAAAAAGAGTTAAACTAGATTCACTAACTGTAATACTGTATAAGATTTCCATTCAAGCTGAAAGCATAAATTTAGGCTATGTGCAGCCAGTTTCAGAGCAAAATTCAAAACTGACATTTGGTTCACTGACACGCTTCACTCAGCAGTGCTAACCCCGGCAGCAAGTCTATTAGACTTACTTGCCGGCAACCAACCAAAAAATTTTTTTTTCATTATAGGTTTGAAAATTATGAAAATTCATATAAAACAAAGTTTTAAAAAAAAAGAAAAAAAGGAAAGAAAATCTTAATATTACCATTGTATTTTTAAATGTATATATAATAGAATTATAAAATATAATAGTATTATCACACTTTATTTTATTTAAAAAAACTAAATAAATTGCAATAAAAATATTATTACTATTATTAATTTATTTTTATAGTTATATTTAAAGGGGTCATGAACAGAGAAACTAAATTCCCTTGATCTTTTGACATGCAAGAGGTCATTGTACTATAAAAACATCCTGTAAGTTTCATAACTCAAAATTCTCGTTAGGTCTAAAAACAGCTTTTATTGAAGGCAGTCTGCCAAAACCACAGGATGTGGAATGTACAACTCTATGATGTAATAGTGTGGATAAGCACCGCCTCTACAGATGATCATCAACGCCTGCTTCTACATCACTGCTTGTGTAGCCCCTCCCACCGATTCGCGCATGTAGTGTTTACAAGAGAGACGAGCGCCCAGGTCTACGCAGAAACCAAACTATAAAAATGGCTCTGAAGACAAGAAGATGCTGTGCAGTGCCAAGTTGTGGAAAAACAGTCTTTGCATTTCCTTCCTTCTGATCCCAACGTTAGGAAAGAGTGAATCAACTTTATTTTTAATGAAGATCCAGAAGTCAGTAAGAACTCTGTCCTTTGTTCACTTCATTTTACTGCGGATTCATTTACAAAACAAGGCACAACGATTTTCAGAAAGATTGAAACTAAAAGACGATGCTGTGCAGACTATATTGGATCCAACAGTAATGTCGCAACACAAGTGTGAGTAACTGTTTTTATTACGTGATCACTATTGCTTTGTCACTTCTTACAGATAATTTTATATGTACTGATAATTTATGCGTTTTTAACCTAAATCACAGCAGCGTCCATCTATGAGGAATGTATGCTGTCAAACATACACAACTATTAGCCAATCATAGCAGTGGGCGTTTACTTCTGAGTCTACAATCCACCACACCTATTCAAACAGAGCGTTCTGATGAGCGGTGTTAAAAATAGGACAGAAAATAGCCTATTGCTTATAAATTGTTTTTTTGTAAAAATCTTGATAATATTATAAGGGGACATTAAAAAAACAGTACAAAATAATAAAAAGGCAGTTCATGACCCCTTTAAGGGGTCACATTATGTGCAATGTGAGCACCAAACCAAATCTCGAGGTGCTCTCAATGTTTTGTATTATTCATATTCATTCTAGTCAATTTTACTCTGACTGTCATATAAAGCCGCTTTTCCACTGAAATTACCTGGAACAATTTGTCCCAGGAACTTTTTTCCCCAGAAACGTTTTTTTTTTTTACCCCAGACCTGTTGATGTCTGCGTTTCCATCGCGGTCTAAAGTACCGAGAAGAATAGGCAAATAGTCTGGTGACGTTAGGTCTGCGCGTGTTTCTCAATACCAAGTACGCAAATTTCAGACTTGCGTCCTCGGTAGTTCTGACTTCACGAGTTAGACTCGAGAGTGTGAGCTCCCGCGGACGGAAGTCCGGTAATTCTGCAAAGAGCAGCGTACTTGATAACGTCAGTCAGCTCTCCTCGGCTACTGTAATTTTCCTCACTGTATTTACAATTAGATGAAATATGATATCAAACACCACTGCCTCTTTTCGGTTTCATTTAAACATTAATAGCCGTGGAAATGTAGTTCAGGGAATGTACATTACAATGAAATGAAATATTATATCAAACAGCATTGCCTCTTTTCATTTTCATTTTAACATATTAATAGAACAATAGAATAAAGACCAAAGATTACCTGTTAGATTTACCCAAAGCGAATTATATCTCATGTTTAACCACAACAGAGACATCAGAGCCAGCGGCAAATGTCAGAAGGACTAGCCGAGGTTATACTCCTCTCGTCGGGATACATGAGCACTGAGCGCCCGGTGATCACGTGGAGCTCACGTCTCCGAAATGGGCGAAGCACATTTTCAAATAGGCGCTGTCTTTATAAATAAAATGCAGATTTGAGTTTTAAACAACTATATTCTCACCAGAAATACTTTTAAAACTACATTTCATGACACAATAACAGTAATATTTAAAAAAATTATGCGAATATGGTGGTTGAAATACAGTGCTGCGTGAACTCAACCAATCAGCATGCTCAGCGCCCAAGTCCCGCCCCCGAAAGTTCTGGACCTTTGAAAAAGTACTACCTCGCGAGCAGGGACTTTCTGAGGGGCAAATTTGTAACCGGAACGTTATTTAGATCCTGGTTCCTGCGGTGGAAACACACCGAGTACCGGCCCAAAGTCCCTAGTTCCTGGGGAAAGTTCCTGCGGTGGAAACAGGGCTAAAGATTACTTAATTATGATGACATTTTAGTTGAAAAGGAAAGTACAAAATCAAACCAATTATTATTTAAGTATTTTTATATATTTACACTACTGTTAAAAAGTTTGAGGTCAGTAAAAAAATATTTTAATGTTTTTGAAAGAAATTCTAAATAAAGTTGCATTTACTTAATTAAAATACAGTAATAATGTGAATTATTATTACAAAATCTTAATATATTTTATGTACTTTATTCCTGTGATTTACAGTAAATCAGAATTTTCAGCATCATTACTCCAGTCTTCAGTGTCACATGATCCTTCAGAAATCATTCTTATATGCTGATTTGCTGCTAAAAAAAAACATTTCTCATTATTATCAACGATGAAAACAGTTGTGCTGCCTAATATTTTTGAGGAAACCATAATACTTTTTTTAGGATTCTCTGATGAATAGAAATAATCCTGATGTATTTACTAAAGTCATGTTCACAAAACAGTACAGTATTTCATGTTTTATATATATTTAATCATGTTGTATTTGAATGAAAACGTAAAAACTGCATTCGTAATGTTGAACTAATATCTTGCAATCTCAACAATTTATTTAACATAGACTTCATGTTGTCACCATAGTTAACAGACAACGCTGCAACAATAATCCAGCATCTTTTAGGCATGTGTTGATAGATGTGCTCACCGAAGCCAGCTTGTCAAAGCGGGCAAACAGCTCGTTTAGAGTCATGACCAGCTCCTGAGCAGTGCACTGCGACGCCAGACTAGTGAAACCCTCGATGTCTGCAAACAAAATACTGACAAAGACACACAGAGAGAGAAAAGAGATTTAAACTGTATGAATTGTTGCTTTGTCTTTTACAATATTCATCAGTCTGTTGTAAACTAAAATGTCATGCCAATAAAACAAAATGAATTGAAGACAGATTAAAAAAGCTTTAATTTCAATGTTTGGAATCACAGAGGTCAATACCATAACAACCAGGTAGAAAAGTATACAGTATGAATGTGTGAATCCCTTGAGCTGAGGGGGAATTCACTCTGAGGCTGTGTCAGGGCAGGCGCTGTGGAGCGCTTTAATTGAATCGTGGCTTCATTTCAGTATCTTCTGGGGTTAGCGCTAGTCTAGTGACTGATAATTAACTATTCCCTCTCTCGCCATAATTAGCTGACCACATTTCAAAAGAAAAGCCCCACTGCTCCTATTACGAGCTCCCAGAGCTAAAGCAAAGAAGAAAAGAGTGAAAGAGGCAGGAGAGATCAATGTAAAGAGTGACAAATAAACAAAGAAAGGGCCACATGGCCAAAGGAGATGATAAAAAGCAGGTGAACAACTTTAGCTAAAAGCTAACGCTAATAGTCAAAGGGTCAGCAGGTTGTAAATGTGCTTCAAAAGAAAAAAAGAGACAAATTGAGACAAATTATTATTCCATATGAAGTTTACAGATGTCAAAACTGACTATTTACTTTCTAAATAAAATAATGGTCAGTCAATTAAGAATAATTCATAATCTCACATGAAAATATACTGAAACTTGTCTTTTGTGCTTATGCAATTAAGGCCGTGAGGGTGGGAAAAAATCTAATATTCTTAGATCACTCGATTAGATTGCTTTTCATGATTTAATCCAGTGATAGTTAATGTGGCAGAGTTTGACGCATAACAGCAATGCTCACCTGACATTGTCGTGCTTCTGGATGTAGATCTTGTGAAACATCATGTCCTCTTTTTTAGCGTTGATGTCAGCCTTCATTTCCATGGCGACATGTCTTGGCAAAACAGACAGCAACAGGCGTTCCTGAAAATTGTAGAGAGGACAGAAGAGAGGGAATGTGTGTGAGAGAAAGAAAGAAAGATTCCCATGCAATTCTTCTCGCTGAAGATCAAACATCCTATCTTTATGTAGGTGTTCTTTGTTAAACATCAGCATCCCAGTGCTTATATTTTGTTGGCTTGTCCACTGACAACAGTGTTTATTTTATTACATCTCTATAGATTTATATACGTAGAATAGAATGGCATTTAACAAAATGAACCGAACCTTCATTAGATTCAGAGCAGATGCCATATTTTGTGAAAGAACCATCTGTTTGGTGTACACCTTGGTGTCAATCATTCAGCTGACAAAGTGTTGAAAATATGCACAGTAGCCATTTAATTTTCATTTTTATAGAATTTCAGTTAATCTCATGAGACAAGATTTTATAAAATTTAACAGAGTTCTCTGAGTGTCAAAGGTGGAATTTTATGGAATTTTGTTGATTGGGAATCACAAAACTTTTATGATATTTAATTTAGTCACAATATCAGATGTTAACTACATGTTTATCATGGCCAAAATAATTAATGATAACAACATAATTGCAATATCTATAGAAATAAAAATGTTAGTAAATAAAATAAACTAACAATGAGCAATAAATGTGTTACAGTATATATTAATCTTTATTAAAGTTAGTTAAAATAAAAACTGTCCATTGTTAGTTCATGCTACCTCAGGTTCATTAAATAATATTAGCAGATACAACTTCTGATTTTAATGTATTAGTAACTGATAAAAGTAACATTAACAAAGATTAATAAATCCTTTAGATGTATTTTCCATTGTTAGTTTGTTAACTGATGTTAATAAATAGCACCTTATTGTAAAGTGTTACCAATTCATCTTTAACATTGTTTATTTTGTGTGTTTTTTTGGCCAAAGAGAGTTTGTAAGTGTAACACTGAGTCCACTGAAGGAGAGTAGAGTTGAACCCAAGAGCAGTTTATTTCAAAAAGCGTCTAACAAACAGAACCAAATGATGACTTGAAGTTCACTTCAACAAACTTGACCAGAAACCATAACAGAGCTCACAAACACTGATCAAAGCTCAACAAGAGAAACATGAGGGCTATAAATACACACGGGCTAATGAGTTAACAAGTCTAACAAGAACACCTGAAAACAATTAAGACAGGAAACAGGAACATGAGGGACAGGAAACAGAAAGAACAAGACAATGAATAAGACTAACCTTCAAAATAAAAGACATGACATCATAAAAGACATGAACTCAAAACATGAAAACAAAGTATAGGCACAGACGAGACTGTAAGCGTAAAGGACTGTTCACACGAATAACAATAACTATAACCATAACTATACTGGCGTCCACAATAACACAAAATATTGTTAATTTTATTATAAGTAAAGCTGGAAAAAGGGATATAATTCCTCCAAATATATTAAATTTAATTAAAAAATTAGCTCACTAACGCAGGCGATTAATTTTTTCCAGTTTAATGATGTTAAAAATATTTAATGCCGTTAACGCAGGGGCGGATCTAGGGTTACACTGTGCTCGTCAATTGCACGCACAAATACAGCAGCGCGCGCTGTAGCCTGTATCATTTCATATTAAAACTCAAATGAAACTACAAGCATGCGTGTCAGATCCGCAGCACGTTCAGCAGCGGCAGCTCTTAAAGTAATAACAGCCAAATAACCTAATAACCCAGCTGCTGTGATGTCTGTTCATCAAAGAACAAAAGAGAGAAAAGCAATACATTTTGTAGCTTTAAAGATTCATCTATACTTAATTTAGAATTTAGTGTTTGATAACTTTATTCAATTTCTGTATATTTCCTTGTTGCTGAAGGGCACAGGTAAATATGACATTTATTATAATGGTTTATGTGAAGATTGTTATAAGCTATTTTTTAAAGTCTAATAAATGTTAAACTTGATAGCTCTTAATTATGGTTGAGATGTTGAATGGCTATAGTTAAATATTAGGAAAAAATAAAAAATTTCTAGAGACATCAGTAGTATTGGTATCAGTCATAAAAAATATACCATTAAACAAATATTAAAAATATACTGTCTTTATGTTGTTTCTACATCAATTTGAAGATTGAATGTGAAATTATTGCAATATAAAAGTATATTTAAAAACTTTAATGTTAGGTGGGATTAATCGCAATTAATTTCTGAAAAAATGTGCGATTCATTATTTATTTTTAATCGATTGACAGCACTAATATATACTTTATACTTTTTTTTTACTTTTTAAAAATATTTAAAAAGTAAAAAAAAAAAAAATATATATATATATATATATATATATATATATATATTTTTTTTTTTATATATATATTCTTGGGTACTTTTTACATCTATGCAGCATTAGTAGCTACATACTGCGTTGTTTTTTCTGTTCTGTTATTTTCAGCAATACTGTCACCTACTTTGGTTGAGTGTCAACCAGAAGGATTATTTACAGTATTATCATGATATGTGCAGTATTAACATGATTTCCATATAAAATGTTTAAAGAATTCACAATGATCATCAACACAGTATATTGTGAGACCCCTACAATGAATGAATATACACTGAACAAAAATATAAACGCAACACTTTTGTTTTTGCCCCCATTATTCATGAGCTGAACTCAAAGATCTAAGACTTTTTCTATGTACACAAAAGGCCTATTTCTCTCAAATATTGTTCACAAATCTGTCTAAATCTGTGTTAGTGAGCACTTCTCCTTTGCCGAGATCCATCCACCTCACAGGTGTGGCATATCAAGATGCTGATTAGACAGCATGATTATTGCACAGGTGTGCCTTAGGCTGGCCACAATAAAAGGCCACTCTAAAATGTGCAGTTTTACTGTATTGGGGGGTCCGGGAGGGTCCGAAAACAAGTCAGTATCTGGTGTGACCACCATTTGCCATCTCCTTCGCATAGAGTTGATCAGGTTGTTGATTGTGGCATGTGGAATGTTGGTTCACTCCTCTTCAATGGCTGTGCGAAGTTGCTGGATATTGGCAGGAACTGGAACACGCTGTCGTATACGCCGATCCAGAGCATCCCAAACATGCTCAATGGGTGACATGTCCGGTGAGTATGCTGGCCATGCAAGAACTGGGATGTTTTCAGCTTCCAGGAATTGTGTACAGATCCTTGCAACATGGGGCCGTGCATTATCATGCTGCAACATGAGGTGATGGTCGTGGATGAATGGCACAACAATGGGCCTCAGGATCTTGTCACGGTATCTCTGTGCATTCAAAATCCCATCAATAAAATGCACCTGTGTTCGTTGTCCATAACATACGCCTGCCCATACCATAACCCCAACGCCACCATGGGCCACTCGATCCACAACGCTGACATCAGCAAACCGCTCACCCACACGATGCCGTACACGCTGTCTGCCATCTGCCCTGTACAGTGAAAACCGGGATTCATCCGTGAAGAGAACACCTCTCCAAAGTGCCAGACGCCATCGAATGTGAGCACTTGCCCACTCAAGTCGGTTACGATGACGAACTGCAGTCAGGTCGAGACCCCGATGAGGACTACGAGCATGCAGATGAGCTTCCCTGAGACGGTTTCTGACAGTTTGTGCAGAAATTCTTTGTTTATGCAAACCGATTGTTGCAGCAGCTGTCCGGGTGGCTGGTCTCAGACGATCTTGGAGGTGAAGATGCTGGATGTGGAGGTCCTGGGCTGGTGTGGTTACACGTGGTCTGCGGTTGTGAGGCCGGTTGGATATACTGACAAATTCTCTGAAACGCCTTTGGAGACGGCTTATGGTAGAGAAATGAACATTCAATTCACGGGCAACAGCTATGGTGGACATTCCTGCAGTCAACATGCCAATTGCACGCTCCCTCAAAACTTGCGACATCTGTGGCATTGTGCTGTGTGATAAAACTGCACATTTTAGAGTGGCCTTTTATTGTGGCCAGCCAAAGGCACACCTGTGCAATAATCATGCTGTCTAATCAGCATCTTGATATGCCACACCTGAAGTGCTCACTAACACAGATTTAGACAGATTTGTGAACAATATTTGAGAGAAATAGACCTTTTGTGTACATAGAAAAAGTCTTAGATCTTTGAGTTCAGCTCATGAATAATGGGGGCAAAAACAAAAGTGTTGCGTTTATATTTTTGTTCAGTGTACATTCAGAATTTGTTGGAATTTTTGGAAAACTTTTTTTTTTGTTCAAAACATAGAAATCTTTTGTAATATTATAAATGTCTTAAACAAAAACAACAAAAAAAAAACAATTTTGAACAGTAGTGTAGCTAGTAAACTGTGCCAGTGAAGGTCATGGCCTCAAAGCTGAACTGACCTGCTGCTGGTTTTCTCTTTGCAGGTGCAGTCGGGCCTGGATGTAGCCTCGCGTCTCCTGAAAGGCTTGTCTCTGAGAGACCTCTGCTGGGTAGTGGGTGCAGATCCCAATGATGTTGGTGCACAGGAAGATCAGCACGTTTGCACTCAGCTGAGAGGAACAGAAAAAAGAAAAGCAGACTCATTCAATGTCTCTCTAGTGATCAGTTGAACCTTTCAACAAAAACGGCTTTAGCTCAGCTCTCTGGAATCCTGGGACATCTGTCGTACTCTAGGGCTTTACTCGACTGCTGTATGGGAAAAAAAGCCAACCTCTGACCTGGAGAGGCTACTTCCTGTAGAGAAGTTTACAATAGGGGAGCCAGAACGGAGCTAAAAATGGAGCCTGAAGCAGAGCCAACACTGTAACTTCCTTTGGGTGAATGAGACGAGAGGAGTGAGAGTGATGGGGGTTACTCCAGGTCACACGGTTCACACCATTACACTCGGCTGAACGCTGCACAATCACTATGAAACACTTGTTGGCCTATTTCCAACTTGTTGGCCTATAATATATGCTAAATAATTACCAGAGTAGACATTATGTGGCTGTTGAGAAGCCATTCGTGGCTATGCGAAGCTCATTACAATATTTGATTGAGAAAATATAACCAAAATAGTAGATAAAAAGGTCAAATTAAGATTGCTAAAGCAGTTTCCATACAGTTCAGATATTTTATTGCATGAAGGGCTGGGCAATATGTTTAAAAAATTATACCTTATTATTTTTTTCAGCCATGTAACAATATTTTATTTGAAAAATGTCTTAATGTATACTGAAATGTATACTGTTTTTTTTTTGTTTGGTTGACTTAACCACCAAAACTTTAAATGTATAACACAAGAAGTTAAATAAAAAAATCTATAAATAGAGTAAAATATAAAATATATGTAAAATGCAGCAAAATCTACTTAAGATAAGATCTACTTTAGATTAAGATAATAATCAAGGCTAATAATGAAGGCATGTTCAGAAATATTCAGGTCTGTGCATTTCTTGAAAGAAGTCTCTTATATTTACCAAGGCTGCATTTATTTGATTAAGAATACAGTAAGAACAGTAATAACGTGAAATATTATTACAAATTAAAATAATTGTTTTCTATTTGAATATATTGTAAAATGTAATTTATTCCTGTGATGTAAAGCTGAATTTACAGCATCATTACTCCAGTCTTCAGTGTCACATGATCCTTCAGAAATTATTTTAATAATTGTGATTTGGTTTCTTATTATCTATAAGGAATAGAAAGATCAAAAGACAAGCATTTACTTGAAATTTAAAACTTATGTAACATTATAAATGTTTTTTACTGTCAATTTTGATCAATTATTTTATTTAATCCCCAAACTTGAACGTTAGTTCAGTGTAATAAAATAATAAAATAAAAAATAATCATGATAATCATTTGAAACAGGAGCAAACCTAAAACATAATAAAATAAATAATATATAAAAAATAAAAGAAAATTAAATGTTTTCATGATCAAACATTAAATGCATTGTAAATATTCAATATATCACCTAGTCTTACACCAAAATAATAACAAACACGCCCGTCAGCTGACATGAAACAATAACAGATGCGATGTAATGTAACTACAGAGGGACTCAGTTTGGAGTCGTTCAGACCATAACTCTGTATTTTAGGAGCGTGAGCACAGTCTGAGGTCAATCACTGCTAAATTAAGAGCTAATAATGGTGGAAAAGTAATCAGTCAATAAGCCTTCTTCCACTCTCATCGACCAATCAATGCCCAGATCAACCATGACCATTTGATATTAAGAGTAAGCTATGAACTCTAAAATAATTTCTCACTGCCACTTTACAAACAGGCAGTTTTATTAGCAGCCATATTAATCTAATAGCCTCTCATAGCTGACTGGATAGTTTATGTCTGTGCTGTTCTGAAAACTACAGAGGATTTATCTGAAGTGATAGCAGAGACAATGTTGTACTGTGTGCTGCTCTACATGACATAAAACAATAGATTTGACAAACAATGGTTTTGCTCCTGCACACAGAATACGAAATGAGAAAGCAAAGGGACAGGCAAGAGGCAATGCTTTAGAGCAGTGTGTGTGTGTGTGTGTGTGTGTGTGTGTGTGTGTGTGAGGCCGAGCCTGCTGGCCACACTGACATTAGGCAGATGGCTGTGAGCTCTGTTTACATTAGAGTTTCTGTTCAAGAAAACCAGGCCTGGTTTGTGTGTGTGTGTGCATGTGTGAGTCAGTGTGCACGTGCAAATGGACGCTTTTAGTGTTTTGACTGTTGACATCAACAATAGTGTTACAGCTATAGAGCAGTCAGTTTAACATGTTTAAACAAATAGGGTAAAACAGAGCAAAACATAGTAAATCAAAAGGTAAAACAGGGGATTGAGAAACTTTTTAAAGCATTTTAACAACTTTTAATTTGATACGGGATGATGGATGGATGGATGGATGGATGGATGATACAATCCTTATATATACATACGTATACACACACACATATAAATTAAAATAATTAAAACTGAAAATACATAAAAAAGCTACTTCAAAATATTAATAAATACTATTAATAAATAATATTCTAATATATTACTAAAATAACACTGGTCAATATTGGATATTTCATTGTTTTGCTCATTTTTAGTTATAATAATTTATAAAAATTAATAATTTAATAACACAGTATTGTAATCTTTAGCAAATCTCAAATGAATATCCATTTTTCATACTGTACATTATAATGCTGTTATACTTAAATTCACTTGTAGCATTTAAAATGATTGAGTTTTTAGTGTTTTATTTTGATTTATTTAGACATTAGAACAGAATGTTTATTTATTATGTACAATAGTACAGAATTTTAACATTGGCTATTTATGTATTTATCAGCCATAACATGTAAATAATCTGTTTAATAAATTATTATTAAAGAATTCATCCCTAATATAATGATTTGTAAAGCCACTGTAATAAAAATGCATTACCTATCTTAGACAATAATTATTATCTGAATAATAATAATTAATAATAATAAAAATATCTTCACAATCAGCAAGCCATAATAGATTCAAGAACACTTTAAAATCAAACAAAATATAATTGTTTGACATAAAAAAATGTGCTGATTCTTTTGACTGACTATAGGTTATGATCGGTGTGTTATCAGCTGTGTGTTCATATCACAGGCAGGTCCTAATTGCTCGCTCTTCACCAGAGGGTGAGGTCAGTGGGTTTACACACACACACACACACACACACACTTGGCCGTTCTGTTTGCGCAACTTGACACCTCTTTCCTTCACGCTCAAGATTTATTAGCAATAACCATCACAAGCGCTGGGACACACAGAGAGAGAGACACCGTTCTCTCCTTTACTCTCTGTCAATCTTCTCCTCCGTCTCTTTTTCTTTGTCTTTTACTCACAAATCATCAAATAAATATATTTTCCTGACTCCGTCGCAGCGTTCTCACACACCGGCTTCAAAACTGACATATTCGCTGACACTGAGAACATCTCTTCCCTTAAAAGCCAATGTTCAGAGATCCCTTTGTGTCTGCCAATTTTTTTCCAGTAAAAGTCAACAAGCGACGTGTAGAAACTGTCATAAAAATTATATTATGATTACAGCTCACTCTGAATGTCCATGGCAGTGTTTATTGCTCAGAGTGGTGAGACAGAGAGCATCTAAGGAATGTTCCGGGTGTAAAATGACTTAAGCTCTATGAACAGCATCTGTGGCATAATGTCCATTACCAAAGAATCTAATATAAGAGCTAATAAAATCCAACAAAAAAAATAATCTTCTTACACTGGAAGTCTATGGGCCGACACAATGTAATTATGAAAATGTGCAGCTTCTGTTGTTCAGTGAAAGGTTTGTTATTTGAGCTGTAATGTTGTCAAAATGGTCTTTTCAGATGATTTGGAATAACTTTTATAGGTGGATGAACTCATTATGTTTTACTAAGGTCATTCCTGTGAGCATGCAAACCATGAGAAAACTAGGTTTAAACATTCAAGGCATGAGTCATTTGGACTACATTTATGAAGGTGCATTTTTGGATTTTGACAGCCCCATCCCAAATCAATTCCCAGGGTTTCTGGAGGTTTTATGAAACTTGACTTTTTAAAGACCTTTTAAGACCAAGTAAAGAATATGGAAATATATGTCTTGTTTTCTAGTGAAAATGTCTAAAAATTAATAAGTTAAACAAATACCTGCCAAATGGGTCAGAAAAATAAACTTACTTCAATGGGATACATATACTGTATATATATATATATATATATATATATATAGGTAGATATTTGTTTTTATTTTAATTATAAACTCACTTACTTTTGTTCAATTTCTGTAAATGTATCTTGATTTAAGGATGTTAATATATTTGTAATGGAAAACAAAGATAAAAATACTGCATATAACATTCATTTTTTTGAAGTGCATGCAATATTATTGCCATAACTTCATGAAGTTAAGTTACAAACTCACTTAATTTTGTTCAATTTCTCAGAAAACAATGTCATATGTTATTTTTTTATCAAATACAAGTATCTTGATTTCAGGATGTTTATATATTTGTAATGGGGGAAAAAATAAAAAAATACTGAGGATAGCATTCATTTTTTTGCAGTGCATGCAACATTAATGCCATAACTTTATGAATTTAAGACTTTCAGCTCTGATTTAACACCGTCTGAGGCTGTAGTTTGTGAAAGGGTGAAGTAAGACTATTTTAAGACCTGCAGAAACCCTGATTTCAGAGATGAACTGTAGAATAATTGCTTTAAATTGTTTTATCCCAGAATGTTCTTTGTATTTTTTCAGTGTTAGACAATATGAAGACACAAACCAGACAGATCCCAGACAAATCTGATGTATAAAAGTATGATTTTGCTTTGTGTTTGTCTGATTTTACTTTCACTGTTCATTCATTAATTCACCACTTCCGGGTATTTGTGAGTTTTTTCATTTTTTGATCATTTGTGTTTGCAGACCCACTCGTCCTCTTTTCTCGGCCCTGGTCTGTGTTTATGTACCTGTGGCTGCTCCAGATATTATATAAAGCTATTATGATCATTGCAGATTATGTCCAGCGTTTGCGTCCTCTGTGATGCCACTAAAGGGGGTGGGGTGGGACAATACGCCTCGCTTCGGAAATGAAACCTGTGGAAACATGAAACTACTGGGCTTTGACAAAGAGTATGTTCCCACGTGCAGAAAACTGAAGCCTTGAATATCTGGATAGGACTTACAGTACGAGTATGAAGTGAGAGGGACAGAAATAGATTACGAGAGAACGGTGGGACAGTGACGGAAACATGATGACAACCTTAAAAAGACAGATGGCATCTGAAAAGGTACATACTGTACCGTTCTTAAATGATATATGACTTTGAACAAGAGCTTAATGTGGCATTAGATCAATTTACATAGTATAAACTATCATCAAAAATGATAAACTGGTCAACATCCTGCTATTATTCCTTGCTATACACTGTAAAAAAGCAAGTACTTACTTTCCAGTTTACAGGACATTTTCAGTCACAAATACTAAGAATTGTGAATTACTTGAAGTTTTAAAATAAATACATAAATAAATACATAAATAACATCAATAAATCCCCTAAATGTTGTCCCAACTAGTCAAGACATTTTTTTATCACAAAAAAAACTGTTGTTTTGTCATTATTCTTAGTTATTTGTTGATGTCTCATGTTTTTACATTTGTTGACTGTCACCATTCTTGAAGTTTGTGTCAAGTGTTGAGGTCTGCGTACAGGTTTCTATAACTATTTCCCAGATAGCTTTGCTTTGTAAGGTGATTGCACCTACAGAAACAAAGATAGCATATTAAGTGTCCAATAAAACTAAATATATAAGGCTACCAAAATGTTAGTCTCGCGTAGCCAGACCTTCAGACTGACGGCTGAAGGTCTGGGAACTTTGGCCGCTTTGAATGGCTAAAGCCCGCCCAAGAGGCCATATGACTGGCAGGTAAAGCAACCAATCACGTTTCGTTTTGTTCCGCGTCATGTTTAGGGGCGTGGAAATGTCGCCACAATAACAGACCGGTGTGTAAAACTCTCGGACATATTTTAAAAATTCTATGCCTGACATATGTATAGCCTGAATGCACTGTAAGTCGCTTTGGATAAAACTGTCTGCTAAATGCATAAATGTAAATGTAAATGCCGCAAACTTTAAAATTTTCACATACTTTTGAAAATTCAGCGTTTAGTTGATCCTGACAAGCGCTCGTCATCAGTTGGAAACATGACGGCTTTCTTCTTTCGTGAGGGGGTTTGGCGTCACGGCATCTTTGTTTCCAGGCAGAACATTAAAGAATGCGACACACGCGTCTCCCAGAAATCCTGTATAATTCAACCAATCCGATGACGACGTCGAAACTCCTGAAGTGTTTCCAGATAAGTGTGCCATATGCATCAGACGTTTAGCCAACGTTCCGTGGGCATGACGTCTGAGGCTGAGACTACCAAAATGTTAGATCAATTTATTATGTTACTACAATGAAAAAAAAATAATGTAGAATTTACTTTCAAACATTTTTTGAACAAGAAATCTGTAGTTGCAATGAGGCATTTTACATTCAGTGAACAAACAAATTCAAACTAATCAAACAAAGGACATTACTTAGGACATTTTTACATTTACATTTATGCATTTAGCAGACGCTTTTATCCAAAGCGACTTACATTGCATTCAAGCTACAGTTTTACATTTTATCAGCTCTTGCTTTCCCTGGGAATCGAACCCATGATCTTGGCGTTGCTAGCGCCATGCTCTACCATTTGAGCTACAGGAAACCTTTTTAAGATAATAGTCTGAATGCAGTATCTCAGATTGTGTTGAATTTTTAAGGTTTCCTCAAGAATTGCTTCTTTACTGTGTACCGATATAAGGCGATAGACCTGTTTGGTAACTGAGGTATTGTCCACCTAAACTGTGATCTTCTACTCATGTGAGGTTAGTGGCTATGTGCTACCTCTGCAGTCGAGCGGCGAGAATATTTAACACTGAGCTAATGCCTTCGAGACCTTCTGCTGCAGTAATTCATCCATCAAAGCTGGCCGAGGGTTACTGAGAAACCCAAATTTCCCAAAGCCCAAAAAAAGCTAATTGAACTGCTAAACTGATCCTTAAATCAGGGGAATGGTGTCATGACGCATCTGTAATGGGGGCGTGAGGTTGGCACGCTGTCTATGCTCTGTCACGACTGTGAATTTTCTTTCAGCGACTCCAGCCCAAATTCCACAACGTCCTTCCAAAGACTCACATGACCTGAGAGCCCATCGTCAGGATGAATATGAACTACTCTTAGCCCACAGTCCGTTCAATGACTGCAACACTTGCCAAAGTCTCAAGCCCTGATCTGATTGGCAGGTTTGTATCTGCACTTTTAATGGGATATTATTATTGTGGATTCATCCATTTTAGATTTAGATTTATAAAAGCAAAATGAATTGTGTTTGGTCACTTTACAGGCTGGTCAGATGGTCTCTTTCTGTTTAAGTGGGCGGTTCTTGGCCAGAAAAAGCTGTAAAACGAAGCACATGTGCATTGCTGAGAATAATTTTATGAAATCAGCACTGAGCTGAAATGCAGTTTGCTAGCAGGCAATATCTCACTGTTTTCATCAGAGTATCAGTGTCACAAATAACAAGATAATAAGTTCCTCTCATTCGACAAACGTGTTCAAACCAAGAGTCTTTACCAAGCAGTTACAGTTCATTGCTATTCTGTCAAGAAATGCTTTATACTGTACATTCATCTGAAATTTTATATGCTGGAGTGCACAAGGCCACGATAAGCATCACATAAGAGTTAACGACATCCGATTTTTCTCTGGATCTATTGATTTATTCAAAAATACATCAAAATGCAATTTGTACATTCAGTACAATGACTAGAATACACCTCTACATTAAGCACATTTTTTCTGAATTAAAATGTAACATTTTTTGTTTGACAAATCTAAGTCATGTTATGAAAGGAGAAAGAAAACACATGAAACAGTTACATTTATTATAGAGTGAACCATTGCAGACCCCCATGACTGTGTCAAGCAGTCTAAAATTTCAGGTAATTTGACCCTTTTATGACAAGGAAAGGTTAGTTCACATGTCGTGTGGTGTGACTCTCCAAAAACTTAAAAATTATAAAAAGATATTCAGCAATGAATGATTCATGATATTGTAACATAAAATGACCGTGAAAAATATTTTGAAAAAAGTTTTTACAAATGGTTTGGATGATTGATTTTACTTTAGAAAAAAAAATACTTTTATTAAGCACGGAAATCAAAAGTGACAGTAGTGAACTCTTCGACATTGTAATAAAAATCTGTTTCAAATAAATGCTGTTCTTTTACTTTTTCACTAAAAAGTTTTCACACAGAATGATTTCTGAAGGATCATGTGACACTGAAGACTGGAGTAATAATTAGGGATGCACCGATACCGATACTGGTATCGGGCCCGATACTGAGCTCATGTACTCGTACTCGTACTCGTTAAAAATGCCCGATACCAAACGCCAATACCACACAGCATGTGATAAGTGCCATATTCAGACAAAGAAACACACAACAGAATAACAGGCAGCAGAATTGAGTTATTAGAGATTAAGGATGTCTACGAAGCAGATGTATGCAATGAATGATGTTAAACATTCAGTATTAATGCCTTTATAGCTGATGTGCGCGAGCTGAAAAGCAAAGCGCTGTGTGAAATAAAAAAAACTATGAAAGATGGGAAAGTTGCAAGTAAACGTGCAAGTCATTTCCTCTCAGGGCAATGACTGATAGGACACTGTTTCTGAAACAGGTCTGAGCTGCTTCCTGTTTCGGGCGATGACTCTGTAGAGCATCTGGAGGTTTAATGTCTGAATTCATGCGTGTCTATTGAAAATACACATACTCTCCCCTTCATGCACTGGGACGAGCAAGGCATCTCCTTATATTTCTTTTTTTTTTTATTTATCTTATCTCTCAGTGTCAAACAGAACTAAGTGATGAGACTCCACCACAACTAGTCTCTTATCATCTAAATGTTCAGCAAGATTACAGAAATAACTGACACGCACATCCATGTGATCAAACACAGACACCCAGGACTCACGCAGACATGTACACTAAAACAGACTGTATGATAGCCTTTAGCTAACCAGCTTAACTAGCCTAACAGGCCTTTCTGGTTCTAACTTAAACACACTCACTATATGAGGTGAACAGGATGAAATATTTACTTTACTTAAATATTTACTTTAATAATATTCATAATTTGGATATTTGAACTGTTCCAGTGCTTTTTCAGTTTGTTGTGACCAGGCACAATAGTGTAATGAGACAAGAAACATTTAAGAAATAGTTTTTAAAGTATTATTCACCATCTAATGCAAGTGGTTCAACGTAGACCATTTTGACGGTCCAAAATGCATATTTAGGCAGCTTCAAAGTAATCTACACAACCCCAGTCGACAAATAAGGGTCTTCTTTAGTGAAAGAATCAGTCATTTTTAGAAAAAGAAAAAAAAAGAAACTTTTTAATTACAAATGCTCACATTGTATGGAAAAGAGCAGCATGAACATTCTGCTAAACATCTCTTTTAGTGTTTTACATAAGAAAGGATTGCATGCAGGTTTGAATGAACTGAGAGTCAGTAAATCATTCATTTTTGGGTGAACTATCTCTTTAACTCGTTTTGAACATACAGGGGATCGACAAACGAACAGCAACGCTGCAGGAAAAAGAGCTTATTCCTGAAGTAATTAAATCTCAATTACCAATGCAGCTGCAAAGGTGAGTCACATTAGGTTGATTAATGCTGACAGCTATAAAAGAGGTCTGACAATTAACATTTTGTTGTGCGACTTTCCAAAACAACAACCAACGGTTTGAAAGAGACCAAATAGTCGATGTCCACATTGCAGAAGGATCACTCACAGAAAATGCTAAATTATTTAGTAAAGGGGAACAAACACGTGCAAAACATGGCTTAACGTGGCAACCAGCATCAGGGATTGACAGACTTTCAATAGGATGATTGCTGAATGCCCAGCCTCAGAAATCAGCAGAGAATTGAATCAGCACCTCTGTGACCCAGCATCAACCAAACCTGCATGTCAAAGCTGGAATTTATGACAGGACTGCTATTCAGAAACAATGTGTATCCAGTGACAATGCATAGAGATGCATAACCCAGTACAAGGGCCGCAAGACCTTGACACTTGAGCATTGGAAAAGAGCAATATGGGCTGATGAGTCATCTTTTCCCTTTTGCTAAATTTAGGATTTCAGATACAATTAGAAAAAGACAAAGGATTCATCATTGTGCATAATGGTACACTGAAAAGCATTTAGTATAATGGCAATTATCTGTCAGAATCTACAAGTAAATTTCACAATTAATAACAAAGAAATGGCAAGTAAAAGGTACTTCAATAATCTTACAACTTGTTTTATTTACAAAGTCTACAAATGGTCTTAAAATGGTCTTCGTCACCTCACTTATAGTGTAAGTTGGTCATAATTAAATTGTCATTGTGAATGTGTACTGTTGATGAGAAACAGTCATTAAGCACTCCACAAGAAGTACAATATAATATAAAACTAGGCCTATAACCTATGATGCAAACACTATTCACTTCATGTTCCCACATTTCAGCATGAAGTTAAATGCCTTCCAGACCTCAACAATTGAACAATCTACAAAAACAATCAATCGCTGAATATATTTGAGAAGTCCTGGAGAACAGAAAGATGATGAAGATGTAGACCTAGTTCCTCCAGGTTTTCCTCCTACATGTATTTCAAAAAGAGTTTTAGGTATTTGAGTGATCGTTCACTTTATTACAGAGTTCCCACATTTTTGAACAATGAATTCCTCTGTAGCTGCGCTCACAAAAAGCAATTGACATTGTTTTCTATACGAGTTGACATTATTTTCTGTGGTATTTAACTTATAAATCAAAACCAGAACTTTAATATCTGCTCAATTGTTCTGTTATTTTGTCCACCTTTGGTATCTGCCGTTTCTTTGCGATCGTCTTCTGAGACTAACACACAAAATGATGGTCATTCAGGATGCCATCTTTAATTCCTCATGGATAATGTGCTTTCAGTGAACCACATGCTTTGTCTTCATTCAAAAAAAGTCCCACCTCACCCCCGTGCCCTCAACCGCCACCCCCTCACAAACATGAGCAACAGCAACAATGTGCACCATTCATATTCTTTATTCTTCTGCCAGAGCGCGTGAGACAACAACATTCCCACTGTCCCACCCTCATATTCCATATATTTCAGCCTAACGAGCTCGGCCACCACGATTAAACCTTTCTTTAATCAGATACAACGAAACAGACACTAAAACCAGCATTATTATTTCACAAGGGATAAAACAAAGCATAGTTTACATTTAAGGATCATGAAGATTTAGCTATAGATGTATCACAAATGGGCACAAAGTTTCTTACATGCTACTACATTTCTAGGGTTGCACAAATATGTACAAACTTTTAATTACTTTCATTTTATGATGCTAAAGAATAGTTATTAAACAACATAATCTTCTATCCTGTGGTGCAAACACTATTTTCACATAGCCTACAAGTTTCCATATTTCCGCATGAAGTCAAATGCCTTCTAGGTTTCAAAAATCAAACAAGCTACACAGTTACAACTTACACAATACTACATTTTAGGGTTGCATTAATATGTACAAGCTGTTAATTATTTAGGTTATATATACTATTAAAATAATTAAACACATTTTTTATGTAACAGCCAACACCCGATCAATGGCTGACAAATACAATTCTATATCATTTTGTAAAAATAAGTATATACAGTAAATGAAAAATTAATTTGCGTAGTATCAGCTAATAAATATTCAGTAAGCTGCTATTTTTTTCATGTTATGGCCAATAACTGCCCATTAACTGGTGAAAACAAACAATCTGTACTATTAAAGAAATTCAACAAATTTTCATAACTGCCAAATAACAATCTATATAATTTTGTAATAAATAAATAAATAAATAAAGGCAAATTAATGTCCAGTATCAGCTAAAATATTAAATATTCAACAAGCTGATAATTATTTTCATGTTATAGCCAATAACAGATATGGCAGATAATAGAAATCTAAAACATTAACTATAACTAAAAATAATTATATATACATATGTATATATTAGGGGTGACCCGAATAGTCGACGATTCGATGCTTCGATAGGAGGAGCCTGTTATGGTCGTGCCATTTTGGCTATATGAGGGTGCTCAATGTCTGATTTCACATAGAACTACTGGTTTTCTCCCAATAAGTTAATACAGCCTATTAAGATAATGCTGTAAACAAGAATCTGAAAAGAAAGAAGCTTTAGATAAATATTTTAAGGTGCGTGAATAAATCCAACCACCTCTATAGATTTAAGATTCACTTTTCATGACCGACAGAGGAGCATGGCGGCAGGGATTTAAATCTTTAACAAGACTCAAACTGACACAGGCAGAGTTAAAGACTGGATTCTTTCGATCAGGTAGGGTACAAGTAATTTCAAAACATTTCAGCCGGTTTATATATATTGTGTATGTATTATTTATCTTGTATAAGATGCATTCGTTTGAGTTGGGCTACAGTAAAGCGCTTTATTGTAGTACTAAGGTGATATCTCGTCAGCACGCAGCGCAAGCAGCACAAACAATGCAGAATATTATAAATAACTATTACTGGGATTATTCATAACATTATAATGATAACACTATTATAATAAAACGCTGTGAATTTTTAAAGTTTAGTTGCCGTGCTTCTGCACGTTGTTGCGTGAAGAACACGTCCACAAAAGGACTTCATTCAGAGCCGCGCAGACATGTTCATGCATTCGGGGCATTTTGTGCAGATAGCCTGTAAGTCGTAATATTAACGTTATGTTGTATAAATAACGAAGCGTATTCTATGAGATAAATGATAAGTTAAATCCCATTGAATAAAAACCTGCTATGATATGCTTCATTCTAGCCTACTGGTCATCTTCAGCATGCACAGCTCAAAACAGAAATGCAGAACATTAATATTACTGTCATATACATAACGTTATAATGAGAGTGCTATTGTAAAAAAGTATTGTGAATTCTTAGGGTTTCGCTGACGTCTAATGTTAACTATCTTTTATTCAAAACATAAAACATTATTTTTGTATCTGCGAGGCATCCGTTACACATTTTCCCTGTGTGTTAACATCAGTAATTATGACTGTCAAATGTCTGACTACTTGACTCTTGGTAATGTATTTACCCCCCGCCCCCAAACATATGATTCGACTATCAGTCGACTATCGGCAAGATTCGAAAATTCCGATTCGACTATGAAAATCCTTAGCCGGGGACACCCCTAGTATATATACATATATATATATATATATATATACAAAAGACAAAACAGGCCTTGATAAGTCAATAATTATTTTCACATTTTGGCCAATATCCAAAAATCTATGCTACTTTGTCCACAATAATGAAATTAAAACACAACAAATTATCAAATATTTTAATATCATAAGTAAACATCAATTCAATTATAGAGAGGTTTCAACCAAGGACAAATAGTGCAACTAAATTAAGTATTGAGTTTTAAACTAACTTGTAGCTTTACTTGAATGTTTCTCCACACAAGACTGTATGAACGGCTGGAGCCTCTCTGCAATCTCTTATCCTGCATATGGCACAAAATAAAACAACTTCCATGATAGCAAAGTGCAGAGTCAGAGAAACCCCGGCCTGCTGGTCACTAGATAAGCCTGTGTGGTGAAAATGTTGACCAAAACTACTGAAAGAGGCCAGAGCGGGATTTAGGAGGAAGAGCGAGGGTTTCACCTTGACACCATCACGGTATATTTATTCAGAAGTTGAGTTTATTTCCTCATGTTCTGCTAGGCACATTAAATGAGACCAGA
The DNA here is from genome assembly GCA_027422415.1 of Schizothorax lantsangensis. Classification (NCBI taxonomy): domain Eukaryota; kingdom Metazoa; phylum Chordata; class Actinopteri; order Cypriniformes; family Cyprinidae; genus Schizothorax; species Schizothorax lantsangensis. The sequence goes on from CM049862.1 coordinate 8,023,797, forward strand.
AAAAATTAGAATTACATGAAGATTACATTAACTTTTTTTTTTAATACGTTTGAAAACACTTTATGAACAATTCATTAGTCATATTTGATCATTTACATTTGTGCATTCAGTATCTGAAGTATTTCCTTACGGTCTCAAAGTTAGGCGTTTCTAAATGTGTACAGTTGCCATAGCACCACACCCATCCCATAATCCCCCTCCAACTGCAGCAGAGCTCAGGTTCACATTAGCTTTCCCCACTGACTCTATCTATATAAACTGAGAGGGTCCAACAACTTTTGGATGAAATGATCCAACACTGAGCCGTGAACAAAACGTAAATCATCTAGTATCAGCAGCTGAAACATTCCTCATATCCACAGTGGATTCTGGACGGACGTATCATTGGCCTTGTTAGCATGCGGTCGATGTCGTGCTGGAGACAGTAATTATTCATTACAGAAGCTCAGAAGAGAGTATCACATTCACCTCAGACTGAAAGCACACTGCAGACTACACCTCCCAGCATCCTCTGCTCTGGAAAACACTAGTACTGCATAGATGCATACTGCAATACTACTATTTTTGCGCTATACAGAGCAGACACTGTGCAAAGTATGCAAATACGAATTCTGATACCCAGATGACCAACTGCTACAGTAGGTCACATGACCAGATGTTGCATACTTCTGTTTGAAATGGTTATCTATTTTGTCATTTTTGACTGAAAAAATGTATGTTTTGTTTTTTAGATTTTGTAATTTTTACTTTATCGGAATGGTACAAAACATTGTAAAGGTTTGTTAAATGGTCCTGCAAAAATAGTCACACTTGTTCTGCTTACAGTCAAAAATGGCTCGACTGGAAATTAATGGAAGCAAATTTCATCTGGTGGAAACGTTTGGTGCGCTCAAACAAAATCTTACTGAAAGCTCATTTTTTTGAGATATCAACCTCAAATTTGGAACACAACTTGTTTAGAATTATGGCTTTGCATTTCACATAGAACAACATGTTTTAGAAAATATATATTTCATAAAAAAAATTAAAACAGTATTTTTGTGTATTTTTCATAATAATAAACTTAAACTTCTATAATAATACAAAAAAAAACTTTATAAACAGGTAATAAATAGATAAATAAATAAATAAATATTCCATAATATAAATATATAAATTTAATTTAGTATAATTTTTCCCCTTAAAAATACAAAATATAAAATAAAGAACATAATCAAATTAAAATATAGTACATTTATTTCACGGGAAATTGAAACTGAAAAAATGTTCATCATTTTTGACTGCCACGCGAGCAGCACCAGAGGGTTAATTATTTCCCAGTAATATATGCTGTGGAGTACTTAGCAATATGTACTTATTAACTATATACTATGTCATAAACAAATCAAATCAAATTCTATAGACTGTCAAAACAATAAATCAGGTGACTAATGCAAGCCAAAAATAGCCTAAACCTGGACATTTTAGAAATATATGTGTTATTTTAGTTTTTATTACTTATATGCATTTACATAATATAAATAAATAATATAAATATTATTATTTGTATACTATTGTAGTATTTAATGTGTTCAATTTGCTTTTAATTTTCAGTTCTCAATTTAAGTTTAAGTTTTAGTAATTTTGTTATGTGCTATTGTAATTATTTTAATGTAATTATTAGTTGTTGTTTTTTTAGATATTTTTATTTAGCTTTAGTTATAGTTAATTCAACATAAACTTATTTTAGTTATTTTCCAAGGAAATTGTTTCCATCTAATATTTATATTTTATTTTATTTCAGCTTTATCTCAATCAATAAAAAAATGATTTTAATAGTTTTAGTTAACAATAACAACACTGGTATTTTGACTTATTATATAATCCACGACCAACCAAACATGACACCATCTGGTAAATATGAACTCAAAGGCAGCAAATTGCAAACAGAAAGACTGAGAAAAGGCAAGAAACTAGCAATTCTTCCCCAGAGAATACAAGCAGGCATTTTTGAGCGCTGTGGTCAGTGCATTGTGGAAAACATTCCCACATAATTCATTTAAGCTGCTAACATGATTTGTAATTAATAAAAGGTCTGAACTGAGAAATGTAATTCAGTTTTTCTGTCACACAGCAGCTGAGGAGAAAGATTTCGAAGAGGAGAGTCCTGAGGGAGGGTGTTGGCTGGAGGAAACAGGAGATTCTATTGTGTATGTGTGAGCGTGTTTGTTTGGGCCTCGTGGATTTTGTGTGCTAATTGGTTTCAGAGAGAGGACACCAACTCAAAGGTTCAGAAGATAGATGCAAAGAGCAGAGAGATTGAAAGACAATGAAAGTGAGAGAAAGAAAGAGAAGTATGACTTTATTCCCTCAGGAAGTAAAAAAGCGACAGGTGATATAACATGAGCTTTCTCACGCTTTACTTTTGTCTTCTTTTGCTTTTATTTCCTGCATTATATTATCTCTGTTTCCTTGCTCTAATTCATCTTCCCAAAAACAAAGACATTTTAAGAATAAATTTGTATTTTGCAGTGTTATTTTAGTTTTTATTACTTAAATACTAGGGATGTACCAAATATTCGGCAACGGAAATTATTCGGCTGAAAATAGCTAAACAAATCTCTTTCGGTGCTCGGCCGAACAAGCGAAAAGACCGAATAAATTGTCATTCTAACATGCTGATTTGCTGCTAAAAGTGCTCAGTTTTTGTTTATTTTTTCTTTGAAAAGCAAGACAAAAAAGCACATTTTGGCTATTTAATTTATGCAATGGTAAAAAAAATGTCAAAATACATGGGGGGGGGGAAACCATGTTCAGAATTCAGCCTTCGGCCCAGTGTTTCATTTTGTTTGGCTTCGGCTTCGGCCAAGAATTTTCATTTCAGTGCATCCTATTAAATACATCTAAATACTAATATAAATAAACAATAAATTATATAAATGCTATTATTATTTATATACTATTATAGAATCAAGATTTTGAATTTGCTTTTATTTTTATATTTTAAGTTTTCATTTTAATTTTACTTTGAAATTTTAGTCTTTTTGTTTTGTGCTTTTGTAATTTTTCATTAGTTAAGAAAATGCAGCTTTTTATTTCTATTTAGCTTTAGTTATAGTTTTTTCAACAAATTTATTTCAGTTATTTGTCATATTTTTATATTTAAGTTTTTCCATATAATATTTATATTATATATTTATTTTTCATTTTATTTCACCTTTATTTCAGCCAACTTTAATTGTTTAATAGTTTGTTAACAGTAACAACACTGGTATTTTAAAATATAAATGAAAAATAAACAAATAAAAAATCTCTGAATTAAAATAAATTAAAATATATAAATAAAATTAAATCTAACTGGTTCATGACAATGTTTTCAGACCACATCTTCAACTAATATGAAAAAAGTCAGCCACTCCAAATAGATTTTTTTAACATGTTTTAAAGAAAATGAGAGTGGTGCTTGCCTGTGCACAAATCTCTATGATACTGGGGTGTCTATATATGGCTTGCAATGTAAAACCCGGTGCACACTGTATGGTTTTGGCCACAATTTTACACATTTCTGGGATCCTAAAGGATTTCTGCTGTCTAGGACATTTGATCGCCTAGTGGGTCATGTTCACAGATGGCAAATTAATGGTCTTTGCGATGAGTCTCAGCCTCTGACAAAGTTCCTGCAGTGTCAGAAAATTTGGGTCGCAGTCCTACAGTGTGACAGCTCCTACTGCTCACGAGAAAGGGCTCTCGTACTGGACAAGAAGTGTCACGTCACTCATTGAGTGCCAATCACATGGTTTTTCATTAAATTACATAATATTTGTCCCAAATTGTTTTTAATAAACATAATGACCCAGGCATTTTTTCAGCAGTATGTTTGACTTTCTGCACTGCCTTGAACTTGAGAAATGCAGAATACAGAATGAAGTGTCCAGTGTGACCAGCTGTCAATGCTGAATCTGAGCTTAAGTATGGGAAATTTTCTCACATTTTATTGTTACAAAAATGTGTCCAATAGATGATAATGTGAAACTGATCAGATTTAGATTTAAGATCATCTCACTAGTCTCCAGCCAAAGTGTATTCATGACCTATTCCTATGGCCACATGTCACAATGAAATACTAGACAGGAGAAAGGAAGTTCCCCAAAGTATATCAACACAAAACAGATGGTTTTGACAGTCTTCTGGCTGGAGGGGATCGGAACTAGGACAAATGGTAGAATTTTTTTTAGTATTATTTTAAACATGAAATTGGACTCAACGGACTCTAAATCTGTGCTTCTCAACCTTTTTGACTCAAAAGCCCCCCACTGTCCGATACAATATTCAAAGCCCAACAGACATGTGTTGATGCTGGTGCTTCTCTAACATCATTATCTCAGAATAAAACAGGCTAAGAATAAAACCTGTACTGGACAACCAATATTTAGACACCCATGACTCACACGCCAGAGTCTGACCTACTCGCTCACCAGTTTCCTGGTGAATACGCACATATGTACAGACAAACCAAAGCAGCAAACAAGGCGTGAAGCGATCGTGGGAAACATACACGCTAACATAAGACTTGAAACGACATTTCTGAGTCATCAGCCCCGAATCCAAACACCCCTTCTGCATCAATGTACTACAATTAATCTGTACGAGAGCGAGTGCGTGTGTGCACGTGCACATCTTAAAAATAGATTTACGACTGTATGAATTGCTCTATAAATAGGACCTATCTATGGCGTGGTATTAATGACACCCGGTTGTAATTCGTGTGGTCAGTTTTAACTCCTCTCGGACCGCCGGGACGGCTGCAAACCATCGGTAAGTCTCAGATCACAGGCATACTCAGACGCACACCAGCAGAACCAGCAGGGATGGTGCGCTGGTTTAATGAGTCACAGAGGAAAGGGGAAATGCCAGGATGCAGTGTCCACACTGCAGGATAAATTGGCCTGTATAACACTGCAGCTTTCTGAGAAATCTACACACAGATCCGCTTCAGCCTATTAGAGATAAGAGCACGTGTCATCAGCGCTCGCTCTTCCTAAAAAAAAAATGACTGACAACAAAGGTCACGTTGAAAGGATTTATGAAGGAACAAAGTGGTAGTTTCAAATGTACGTGACACATTTTATTTGAATTTAGAGCACGTGTCCAGTATATTTTAACACTTCCTTGTAGCCATTTTGGGAAAACAAATTGTTAAACAATATACAGGTTTTTAAATAAACTATTTTGTGGGTCATTTTCTTTCTAGCATCAGGATTTATCATACACAAGTTGTTTTGATCGTTTTTTTTTTTACTGTATTTTCACATTTAGTGTGTAAGATTGTTGTATTGTCCACAAAGAATATTATTTTACAAATACAAATTTTAAGTAAAAAAACTGAAAAACAAAAAACAAACATTTTAGATTAAGAACCTCTTGATTCTGAATATATTTTTTAAATATATTATAAATATAATTCCACTAAACAGCCATACATGTATTGGAACTGTATAGGAAGGAAATGCATGATTTGTAAAAAAAAAAAACTAAGCATGAACCTGCAGCCCTAAACATCACCATCAGTGGGGCATGAGTAGGTCATATGAATATGAATAAAATAGATCATAAGAATTCTTATGAATACATAACATAAAATTTATATGAACTGTAAAGGGACTGTAAACCTGGATTTTTTAAATACAAGTCTCCTATTCTCATCTGAATCAGGAGAGAAATATGCACACATTAAGCACCGTTTACCAACAAAAACAGTCTAAAACATTTCTCTAAACAAATACATTGGTGGGTTTTGATGTGAGAAGACAACAGGGATGGACTTATTCACTGGAGGAAGCATTAGTATATATTACGGACTCATATTTTGGCTAGAACGGTTTAAAGTCAAAACATTGTAATGATGGATTTGTTTATTACAAGCATGCCGATTTTCACTTCACAAGTCGTTAATTTATGGACTGGAGTGGTGTGGATTACTTGTGGATTATTGTGATGTTTTTATCAGCTGTTTGGACTCTCTTTCTGATGGCACCCATTCACTGCAGAGGATCCACTGGTGAGCAAGTGATGTAATGCTACATTTTCCAAATCTGTTCCAATGAAGAAACAAACTCATCTACATCTTGGATGGCCTGGGGGTGAGTACATTTTCAGCAAATTTTGAGGTAGGCCTAAACTATTTATTTAAATGGAAAAGAGCAGCATGGACATTCAATAAAATATCTTCTTTTGTGTTCCACAGAAGGTCATACAGGTTTGAAACAACATGAAGGTGGATAAATGATGACAAAATTTTCATTGGGTGAACCATGTTCTTAAAAATGAAAGACTGCTCATCTAATCTACTAGCGAAGCTCATCTTGTATTTTCTCATGTTTGTCCTCCATGAAAATGAATAAAAAATAAGAAAAAGTGTTTTGGTACTCATGGAGTCTAAACATTACATGGTCTAGTCAGAATCTTGATGGCTTAAAAAATGACAACCAACAGCGCCTTTGACAAGGCCAAAGCATATCAAAACCTTGAAGGAATACAGCGAATAAAATACAAGTTAAACTGTAGCGATTAGCACAGAAAATAATTTGGACTCTTTACCTCAGAAAAACAAACAAAAGAGCTTGTTAACAGAAATGACTCACTCCATTATTATTGCCCCATAGACTATTGTACGTTCATGGCTGTCAACACATATTTTGTTTGTTTTTATAAACATAGGATTAAGTGTGAACCAAAACTACTCTTTTTACATTCCATGATCCTCTCTATTAACATCCGCAATTTATTAATATCCATACTAATATCCAAGACCAACTTGCCCAGAAATACCTAGTTTATAATCTAAAAGAAAGGAGAGTCGTTTTTAATATGTGTTGACTTAATCAAATGTTAAGGCTTGTGATAATAAATGGCAAAGACGTACTGCAAACATTAAAGACTAATGCAAATAATCCAGCTATACTACAAAGTGTTCCACTATGGCAAGGATTCCTCACAGAGATCTGCTAAATGTTAATTAAAAGATGGAAATGTGTTGTAAGCAAGCATTCCTTCCTGCGTTAATGTGGCCAAACGTTCTGCTTTGTCTTCCTGATTGTTTATAATGAAATGACCTCCTGTTTACTACTTTGTACAGTAGAAGTAAATAGTTTCTCAACGTGCTATGGTCATACAGTGACCCTCCCTTCATACACACTGACCTCCTCCTGTCCCCAAAAACTCCTCTCACACACACACACACACACACACACACACACACACACACACACAGACACACACACTGGAGAAAAGTACGATACACACACACCCTGGAGAAAAGTACAAAGCGTCCCTTGTGTATGAGCACAGAGGCCTGGTGACAGCTCTTAACATGATGCTGATATTTTCATGGGAGTAGTGCAAGGAGAGAAAAGGATCTCCTCTGCCGGGGCGGCTCATACAACCACGCTGCCTGACCTTCATCCTACCCCCGAGGTCCTTGGCTTGACTCACAACAACACACTGCGGCCACAGATAGCACAGCCAAAGCCTGGCACAGCGCTTTCAAACATGCTCGCGTTACACAGGCCGTACAGATGATACATGCTAATATTAACAAATACATCACACAAGAGCACCAAAGGCCTGTTTGTACCAAGTTTATTGAATTTTTTGCTGTAAGCTAGTTTGCTAATTTCCACCATTTTCCTTATTCAAACAACAAGCCCTCCATCTAATATTCTGCTCTCCAAAGACATCTCAGCCAAACAGATGTCAGCAATTGAATAAGTGCAAAATGATTCACAAGCAAAACACATTTTTGACTAAGCGTAGGTTATTTTGGGAGTGGTAAAATGCTAAACTTTTCAGTATTGATGCACTGAAATTTTGGCAACCGGAAATTTTCGGTTTTACATTTTTTTATTTTTTTTTTAGGCAAAATGGTTTTGGTCCTCCTAAAATTGACGTTTAAATATGCAGACAACATGGACAAAGTACAAAAAGTAACGTGTCAGCTGCTAAATATTTTAGTCTATGCTGTTTTCAGTTGATATGTGAACAAAACTTAAATAAACACTCTGTTGCACTTGCCATCCAATAATTGCAATATGCTTTGTGCTTTTTCACTTTTGATATACATTAAGTCTCAGCTTTCAAATTTCAAAATTCAAACTGGCATTAATAAATGGCATTTTAATGATCTTAAAGGGATAGTTCACCCAAAAATTAAAATTACTCAATGATTTACTCACCCTGAAGCCATCCTAGGAGTATATGACTTTCTTCTTTCAGACGAATACAATCAGAGTTATATTAAAAAATGTCCTGGCTCTTCCAAACTTTATAATGACAGTGAATGGGTGTTAAGATTTTGAAGTCCAATAAAGTGCATCTTTCATCATAAAAATACTCCACATGGCTTCGGGGGATTAATAAAGGCCTCCTAAATGTGTTTTTGTAAGAAAAATAACCATAATTAAAACTTTATAAACCGTAATCTCTAGCTTGCGCTACCTGTCGTACTCGCGTTTATGAGAGAGTGGCATCCAGCGGATGACGTAGGACATAGGTGTAGCATAAGAATGTGTGTGAGAATATGCTGGACAATCTCAACACACATTCATTGCCATTATAAAGCTTGGAAGAGACAGGCCATTTTTTAATATAACTCCGATTGTATTTGTCTGAAAGAAGAAAGTCATATACACATAGGGTGGCTTGAGGGTGAGTAAATCATGTGGTAATTTAAATTTTTGGGTGAACTATCCCTTTAAATGTGGTGAGACAGATCACTGTAGTTAACTACTAGTTACATGTTGTTGACCGATATATCGCCAAGGCTGATATATCAGCCGGTATTTGGCGAATTTTTAAAGATCGGCATTGGCTGATAAGTTTTTCTGTTTGGCCGATGTGTTTGAGGCGGGACTTTTATTTTGACAGTATTATGTCTTGTAAACATAATATTATGTTTGTCAATATTATTTAATACTCAATTAGGGTTTCAAATGTGAAAAGATATCAAAAAAATGCTTGAAAAAAATGTGTCACGTAATGTTACAATTACCTCAGGAGAACCGTCAAATATCCACAGCTGTTAGCTAGTCAATAAGAAAATAAAACTGTAGAGATTTTGATAAATATATGGGATATATTTGTCAATTCTGAGATCTGCATCAGTCAATAAGCACTTATTTTTGCCAATTTCAAAAAATCGGTCCATTCCAAAATCTACTGACAGCCTTGTCAATTGTCAATGTTCAAATATTTTAGTGAATTTGAGTACATATTGTGGAAAATCAGTGTTTAATTTCAGCTATTTTATATACATCTCATCTGCTATCATCCACATTATATCAGTCATCAGCCATCCTTTGCTGCATTTCCCAAAATTCAAATAGATTTTGGAAACCATTGGCACCAATACAATCTCCTTAAACTTTCAATGCTTTAGGAAACACATTCCTGGTCTGTATATATTGAAAAAAAAACATATTTGTTAATTCTACATTCTTCTAAAATGACTTTTACAGCCATTGATCATCCACAGACTGTTAACCAACTTGAGTCAATACCGTGAAAGCAGAACCATTTGCTGGGCAAGTGTGTTCACATGATGTTGACCGGTCACACTGACTGCTGCCATGCCCTATCTTAACTTTGACACAATCCATTCACTAAATGAATGGCTACCTCAGAAACAGGTTACCAATTAACAGATAAAATAACACACCGCACTGACAAGAAATCATTATTAGTAGACAAAAACAAAAGGGTATTCAAAATGGCATCGCAACTTTTATTTATGTTGTTATGTCGCATTTAATACGTGTTTAAATATGCAAAACCAAATGGCAGCTATGACTAATAGACACTTGGATACAGTGCCACCGACTCCAAAGGAAGAGAAATGTCCATGCTAGACGTGCCTCTCAATCGTGCTAATGCAGCAAAGACACTAACAGTAACTCAAACAAACTCACGAATGTCAGCGCTGTGGGTGGAAGTGTACATACGATCAGGTGACTGATTACCATGGTGGAATTCAATTCTGAGCGTTTGCATAATTGACGCTCTAAAGTGTCTTTACACTTCCAGGACAAGGGCAGTAAATACAGATATGAGAAGAAAAACATAATTATAGACAGGTGGAAGCAGTCAAAACTCATTAAACAAAAATAAAACCCTAAATAACTAATACAGTTATCTTTGTTGAAATTATGAAAGTGCTGTGTGACATTATTACATACATTTGCTTCTGTTAAGTTAACAACACACAACTATTTTTCTCTGGGGATAAGTACAGTCATCATTAAGGATGGCAATTATCCATACATATTTCATGTTTAGATACTTTCAAAAGCAACTAGTGAACTAAAAGTCAACTAATCAGTCTTGGGGTCAATGACAAGTATGACTGTCCATGATAAAGAAAAGGAAAAACTAGTTAAGTCTAGTTTGAACACACATGTGCAAAGTAGGGATGGGTGATATCTTATCATTTGCGATATAACGGTAGAAATTCTCCCCAAGATAAGAATTAGTCTTCCCGTGATAATAACGATAAAGTCTAGTTGTTGACATATTTCTGTGTGCGACCGTGCGGAGCGACATTGTGGAAGGCGGACGTGAAATTGAGGAGGAATATATCGCTAAACGAGGAGCTCCTTCTACAATCTGGAACTGGCTAGGGATGCATCGATCCGATACTCAGGATCGGTATCGGCTCCGATCCGGTCATTTTCTGCGGATCGGGTATCGGAGAGACGAGACCGATCCAAATCCGATATTCTGCGTATACTATTCTGTGTTATTGTTAAGCCCCACGAAAGCACAAAAGCATTATAAAGCACCATAGAGTCAAAGTCCAAGTGTTCTGAAGCCGTTCCATAGTTTAATGTGAGGTACAGATGAATATTTAAGTCGTTAAATTCAAGTTCACGTAAACTCTTCTCTCTGCTGTCTGTCATCCTCCGTTCAGCGTTCAAACTGTGTGTTGCGTTCAGCGTTCAAACTGCGTGTTGCGTTCAGCGTTCAAACTGTGTGTTGTGTTCGGTTACTACAGTCAAAACAATGAAACTCTCTTCAAGAGTGCTCAATAACTGAGATTTAAAACCGTTAAAAGAAAAGGCTCAATAAACTATCGCGCAGATTTAATAAGCTACGCATCAATCTCTCTTTCCTCTGTGCTTTGAACTTCGGAGCTGCGCGCTGTGACTCCGTGCTGCTTCAAGCGCATCATTCTGCGCACGGGAAGCGCATAAGCGCTTTGTGCCGCTCTCTATTGGAGCTTTTCGTATTATAATACTTTTGCGCAATGAAATATTATTTATAGCGTTTCTTATACTGTCCTATCAAGGCTATTAATAATCGAATGTATAGCACAGTAATATCATAGAAAGGACTCCTCTATCATATGTTGCTGCCTTCATTACTGTGCTATATATTTAAAAGAAATGTCTTTTAATTTTGTAGTTTATATTTATAAATAAATACATTTACTTGTTTTCATTAATGTATTTTACAACAATGCAAAGAGCAATGTGTAACATTTTACCAGATTTAGTCCTTCACATATTCACTTTTATTTGTTCCCCACTAAATGATGATTGTGTGTTGAGCGTCTGCGTCTTACTTTCAGTCTCATTCACGGCAGTTAGCGCGTCTGCTTGCTGAAGAGATGCTCAGCTACTCGTCCGCGGTGACGCTTGTTGCATTAGCGCTGTCATATCTGACTAAAATGTCATATAGCCTATAACACGGTCTCACACGTTTATTATTTTTACATTTTGGGAGGAGTAAAATTCACATATGTGGTTTCAACAACCAGATGCATTTACACATGTCCAGTTTTGTCTGGAATGCGCCCCAGACCACCTCCTGAAGTGTTTTGAGCGATCGGATTTATATTACAACACGCATGAAGTGACCAGGTGTAAACAGCCCCTATATATATTTTCATGTTATTTTTCATTAAAATGAAGTTGTCTAGTAGATTGTGTTTAACACACAAAAGAGTGACACAGAAGTATAGAAACTAGAGGTCGACCGATATTGGATTTTACCGATACCGATAGCTAGGTTGGACCACACTGGCCGATACCGATTAATCAACCGATAGTTTTTAAAATAGATACTGAACGAAAACTAAAATAGAGCTTTGCTATTTTTAAAAAAGCAGTAACAGTACTGAACCATACTTTGTAAATTAATACAAACTAATACTAGTATTAGTATTAATTATTATATTGATCATTAAAGTTATTTCATAGTTTACTAATGTTAAAAGAAGAAACTTTAAAATTGAAAAATGAAGCCTATTAGTAATAGTAAATGTTGAAATGAAATGAACACTCTAACAAGGAACATCTTGTTAGATGCTCTTATTGTTAAGTATTACCATTTCATTTCAACAGTCATGCTTAAAGATGGCCATCTTGAAATACCTACACAAGGACATATTAAAATTACATGCACAGGTTATTGATATTGTATGTGTACTCTCACATTTTATTTGCTGCTATTTTAGAACACTGCATTATTATCTAATCAAAATATAAAATAAATGCAAGTGACACACTGTGCAAAAGCGAAGCGCTGCGTCTTGGAGAAGTCACAGGTATCACACACACACACACACACACACACCGGACGCGTCACGTTCAATTCAAGCAACGGTCCAAAACGGTTTATTTAATCACCAAACGGACATAAGTTTGCTTCAAGAATGAACTATGTGGCATAAATGAGTTTGAAGTTCGGTGTTTAAAAAAAACAGAGCAAACGGAAAGAGAAAGCGCGATCTGTATTACAGCTATATGAAGCATATTAGAGTCACAGAAAGACAAACGTTTTGCTGAAAAATGCACAATACATAATTTATCGCCTAGGGTGAAGTCATTATATTTGTCCCAAATCATTGTTAATGTACATAATGTAATTTAATAGAAAACTATGTGAATGGCGCTCTGTTCCGCGGCAGGATTTTCTGTCAGCTGTATTTAAATGTGAGTCTGGAGTTTCCCGCTCTGTGCAGCGCGCAGTGTCACATGCCAAAACAAACAACACGTGCTATCAGTGATTTCCGCCTCCAGAGGCTGCTCTCGTACTGTATAATGACAGCAGACCATTCTCAACCACTCCAGCAACAGATGCAACACGGAAAACTATCGGCATGGATTTTTGCCGATAACCGATGGTTCCGCAAATCAACATTCGGGGCCGATTAATCGGCAAAACCGATTAATCGGTCTACCTCTAATAGAAACTCTACATTGATTTAAAAAAAAACTAAAAAAAAACTGCACTACGATCAGATCGGATCGGAATTGGCCGATACTCAGAATTTTCTGGATCGGATCGGATCTGAAAAAAATGTATCGTTGCATCCCTAGTTAGGGCTGTACAGTGCACAAAAAATCGGTCTGAATGAATGTACTACAGTAGCACGTATGCTATACAATATGTATTGTATAGCATACTTCAAGTTTCTTCAGTTAAAATTTCCCTATCTTCGTTGTGCGTTTTATGCAGTGATAACTGGATACCTTTGTCCATATTAGGGATTTCCTGGAGCGTCCTCAGTTGTATTACTTCTGTCTTACACCACATTTCAAAACCTGAGCCTTTTCATGGATAAAAAAAATCTAATTATCTAATAGTTTAAGGACTTACTGACCTTGATGCACAGTCTTGAGTGTCTGCAAGTGTTCTTTTTTATATAATTTCCTGTTTTGTTTTTTGATTGTAAAATTCAGAATGTTGCCTGCATCAAGTGACTTTGATTTGAATAGAAATAATAATAAAAGAAGATGCTAAACTACTTAAGATTTTATTTTCACGTTTTCTTTTATTTTAATAAGGCTTCATTATGATATCAGGATATGTTTCATTTCAATTGAGAAACTTCAGAAAGTCATTGTGCAGCATTTTAAAGCATTTTTAAATAAACGACTAAAAGATGACGTCATTGACCCCTTAACTAGACCCCTAAACAATTTACATTTCTTGGCTTTTACATAAAATGTGTTCTTGAGAGCAAAAGAATGGAACAGAAATCAGCAGATCTCGCTTCTTTCAAAATTGGACTATTTTTAACTTGAAAAGGCACATTTTGTGATTTTGTAACGCTCAAAAAACAGTGCAAGACATGACGCAACAGCCCAACTCATGCATCTGCATTTTTATGACTCTAGCAGTGATGATTTAAATGGGATGAAACTAAAACGGCCTACCTGTTTCCAGAGGAACTCATCGTCCTGATTGATCCTCCATGTGGTGAGGAGGTGTATGGAGGACAGCACTCCTCCGCTGACCACTGCCGCCCTCATCCGCACGGGCAGCAGCGTGTAGATGATGTAAATGAAGAAGACGGACCACCAGATTCCCTCGGAGGCGCTGCGAGGGGCCACCATCAGCACCCCGAACACCTGCACCACGATTAGCACTCCAATCACAAGGTAGCTGACCATCCACATGTAGTCCTGGTGGAACCCGTTTCGGTTGCACACCACCATTAGCGCCAAGAACAGGGCCATGGCCACGGAGAGCACAGAGGCATAGACCACGTCGGGCGGTCCGTGGATGCAGTGGAAGGTGAGCATGACCCCACAAACGATCACCAAGACGCCCATCAGCATCGTGAGCGAGCTCTGGTTGAGCCTAAAGAAGTAGCGCTGGTAGAGACGCTCCAGTTTGCGCGACTGGAACTTCTTGGATTGGAACACACGAATCACCCGCTGCCAGCAGTCCGCTGCCGTCACCGACCCAGCGCCGCTGGCCGTGTCATTGCTGGAGCCGTCGCAACCCGAGCCGTCCCCTTTCCTCCCCTTCACCTCGCCGTCCTCGAAACCCAGGTCCACAGATTTAAGCCCCAACCCCTCCCCCCCACCCCCCACTTTCCCGTAGTGGTCTTCCTGCCATACGCAGCGCACACCGAAGTTGCCCCCGCCCGTACCTCCTCCTCCGGACCGGGTGGCCTGAGCGTGGGGCGGCTGGGGAGGAGGCTCCATGGCTTCCACGTCCCGCAGGCAGCTCATGTAGCGTGGGTTGCAAAGAGAGGAGCCAACCTTGCGCTTGGACTTCTTGCCATTGCGCTCGCCCCACGCGGTCTTACGGTCATCCACTCTGGCCACTAGGAAGCCGTTGATCCAGGACATTCTATAGGAAAACCAAAGTCAGAGACGTGCATGTTTATGCGGGTGAATGGCAGACAAAAAAATTAGTTCAAAAGGCTTTAGAAATGTACTGTTGGTTCAAGATTGTTTTGAAAAAATTACATTTGATGACTCAACATTGTCAGGTGGTGTGACCATTAAGTAAAAAGTAATAACATACTTTCCGTAAGCCTTAAGGTATGCTCACATTTATCTTTACTCTGCAAAATGTTGAGGGTGAAATCCTGTCATTCCAATAGGAATCTGGAATTCACATGAGGGAGAAAAAGTTCCCCACGCAGATTTAACTTGCCGCACTGACCGAAAGCTGCTTAGTTTGCAATGGCCTTCTGTGATTCATGCATCTATGCTATTGATAATGGACCTGATTTTGTACTCAAAATTTCACTGTGGCCACACCTTTAATTTTTTTTTTTTAAGTTCTTAAATATACTGTATAAAAAGAAGTTTGGGTTTTTACAAGCATCAACAATTATCCATTCATAAATATCTCTTGGAGAGTCCACATGACAGCAAACGCATTTTTTAAGCAGTGAAGCAGTTTTGTTTGCTTCAACTGTTTTTTTCTTATAAATAATAATAAAACATTATGCTAAACTACCTAACAAGGTTTTCTTTACATGAAGTTCAATATTGTGATGTTTTTTATTCTTTATTGATTTTAGGATATTTTTACTTTATGCCCCCCAAAGATATTAAAATTAATTTGAACTGAGATATTAAAAACATGTTCATCAGGGAAGAGGTATTTCAAGCCTACCATTCAGTAAGATCCTTTTTTTTTTAAAGAAATTAATTGTTTTATTTAGCAAGGATGCGATAAAGGGACAATAAAGACTTAAACTGTTACAAAAAATAATATTATAAAATAAATAATACAATTTTTATTCATCAAAAAATCCTGACAAAATATTAATCAGCACAACTGTGAGCTGCAAATCAGCATATAAGAATGATTTCTGAAGAATCATGTGGCACTGAAGAATGGAGTAATGATGCTGAAAATTCAGCATCACAAGAATAAATTACATTTTAAAATATATTCAAATAGAAAACACTTGTTTTAGATTGTAAAATATTTCGCTATAGTACTGTTTTTACTGCATTTTTGATCAAATACATGCAGCCTTGATAAGCATAAGAGACTTACAAAAATATTTCAAAAATCTTACCCCAGCATATAAACTGTATTTTTAATGTATGTTTTAATAAATGAACAGATGACGTCATTGACTCATGCACCTGGCAGAATGTATGGATGAAATAATGCATATTTTTTGGATCTCTTTACCTGTGTGGGTTCTGGTATGCACCCCAGCCCTGATCTTGCTGTCCGAGACACTCATTTAGAGCGGTGGATGAGCGAAAGCAAAAATGTAGAGTTGTGATAAGTGATTGAAGGCTATCAGGGAGTCCAGTTTCATTTAGTTACTGAAGACTGGCCTGATGGATCTGAAGATCTGATACTTTGTTCAACTGTATCTTCATAACGTCTGGATCTGTTGATGATAAACCATCAATAGAAACAAAGTAAGACAAATAAAGTTTCACAAAGACAATTTCACTGTTGAATGATTTAAAACTAGAGTTATTGCACTACATGCTTTCACATCGTCTAAAATTCCCTTCCTCTGACAGGTACACTATTTAACAGGCTGAAATTACACGGCACATGAACTAAGCAATAAAAACATCTACAACAAATATGGAAAGCACCAGGTTAATTTCCCTAAACTGTCACTGCATTTCTGATCAACTAGAGGCAGCTCTTAAATCAATATACACATTACTTCCTTACCAGTAATGATTTAATAACAATATAAACAAGTTAAGAAGCTTCAGAAACAGTAACATTAGATGTTAGTTTTACATTTATCCCTCGCCATTTTAAGATATTCTGAGCTCTCTATGTTATTCTAGCATGGCAGTGGGTCACAAAGCTGGAAGGACGAGAGATTCTGCTAAAGATTCGAAAGGAGATGGATGAGAAAGAGAGTCAAGACATCAGCAAGATCAAATATCATTTCAAGTTCAGGAAGTTTGCAGGAATGAGAATACTCTTTTCAAATTTCATGTCTCTATTTCACCATTATCATTTTTAATACTTCTAAATCACCATATGCATTACATTTTCATAGCACAGGTTCATTTAAATCTAGAGTCCCTTTCGTTTAATCCCCTTTATTATTTAACCATATTGATAGTTTTGTGTATTTTATGCACTCTAAGTACTTTATATGCTCTCTCAATATTGTACATCTTAAGAATCATGCAAATAAAGCTTTATTGACTGCAATGCTGAATATGAAAACTAAGTAGCACTGCATAAGCAGATATTATTACACTGCTCTCTGGAACACTTGATTTGCATTGGACAAATATTTCCAAGTAATGACAGTTGTCCAGGGCAACGCTGTATAACTGACTGCTTAACATTAATTTATGACTTTGCATTAATCCACGCTGACTAATTGTTCAAAGACTTTGGACTCACATTTTTTAGTACTGCATATTAAATTTAGAGGTCAAAAGACATATTGCAGCACATGCCACTTTCTATCAATGATAACTGTTTGTTTAATCCAAAAGCAACAGTCTCGATATATCCTGCCTAATCAGACAATGACAGATTACTAGAGTTAAGAAGTGATCATCTTAACTGGATCCAATTACTCAGTCCTAGCAGGCCTAAACCAGCAGAACGAACATATGAATGAACAATATTCATATAAAAATTAGCAAATAGAGCATACAATCTTAATTACGGTTTTTTATTTTACATTTTATTAAAGGGGTGGTTGATTGCGATTTCACTTTTTTAAGGTTAGTTAGTGTGTAATGTTGCTGTTTAAGCATAAACAATATCTGCAAAGTTGCAGCGCTGAAAGTTCAATGCAAACGGAGATATCGTCTTTTAAAATTCTGGCAGTTTAATGCCTACAAAAACGACTGGTAAGGGACTACAACGAGTTACTTCCCGGGTCCGTTATGTCACGAACCCAGATAAACCCCGCCCCCGGGAACATGCAACGAATGAGGCGAGGCCATGCTGCGCTGCTTCAGAGAAAACTAGGGGTGCACGTACAAATCTATTCATATATGAATCGCCATTCTGTCTTCTAACGAATCTAATGGATTCACAAGTTTCAAAATCAAAGCTACAACTGTTCCAATTATACACTTATTTTCACATAGCTATGAGAAGCCTTATACATGGACGCGCGTGCGGTTGCTGTGCTGTATTAAAGCTTTAATCAGGATAAAACCGTATATTAAAAGCTAACAGAAGCAGTAGCATTTACAAATAACAGAGTATCTAAAAGTATGAGACAACAAACAAACATACCATTAAGAGTCGTACTAGCACAGGTTCTGCACGATCCTCTTCACTAATATCCTCAGTGTCTCAATCAGGCTCAAACTGATAAATATAGACAACACCACTGTTTACAATTCAACCGGAGCACATGCTGCTGAGGCGAGGGGCGGGACGTTTAGACGCACACTAGAGGCGGTTTAGCCAATCACAACACACTGAGCCAGCTAACCAATCTGAGCCCATCGAGGGAGGGGCTTCATAAAAACAGGAAATAAATCAAGGCGTTTGTCCGAGAAGGGACAGAGTGGTGTGGAATAAAGGTAAATAATGCGTTTTTTAAAAAACGAAGCATGAACACATGTTAGACTGCACCCCATAAACACAATCAAGCCTAGAAAAAAAACAGTCAACCACCCCTTTAATATGTGTGTTTATTATAATGTCATGTATCCTAGTTCAGTTTGTTGCAGCTATGATTCAGCTTATAAAAAACTTGGAAGCTAAATTAAATTTTCAATGGTAAAATGTATGTACATCTCTCATTATTGCACTTTTTTAACAATAATAATAACTCTCAATAAAATTGGCTATTTTCATATGTTTGTTGATAAAACTTTCAACCAAGTCATAAACTTATTTCCAGTAGCATTTATGCCTATTAAAGTATCTCTTTCCAATGCGTTTCCACAGTTAATAACATTATAAATCTATCATTTTCTAAATTTTTATGTACATTTACAAAACAGGTTTCTAACAGCTGAGGGAATGACGGCAAAGTTGACATCTTTCTCTCTTCTGATCAGTACGAACAATCTGTTAATATTTTTTCCTCTTTTGTAAGTCATAGACATTTTCTGTTGATACTGGAGCAAATGGGAGCACTTTTTTTGCCTATTTTGTCTGTGTTGTAGTTTTTGTTTATTACTAGCCTAAATTAACTCAGTTACGACTTCCACTTCTGAGAAAACCAGACATGTCAAATGCATCCATTAAACTAACTTAAATTTTACCACAATGGTTCTAGACACAATAGAAATACGATATAGTGTGATAGAAACAGTAAGAGTTTAGTGCTAGTATGCAATTTCTAATTCAGCAAGTTCAGTCGAGAACCGTTTTGGAACGATTCAGTCCGATTTATGAACAAATCACTCGGTTCTGAGAACCGATTCACCAATAAGCTCCAACTCAAACCAATGATTCATTCACGAACCGAGCATCGCTAATGTTGACGACACAACGCTCTAATGACACATTACAATACATATAAGCTCATAACCAATCTACACTCTGAGTCATAATCAGAATCTGAGGCCATAAAGATGACAACGGCACATATAGCCTATGTGGATGTATCTGTATCGTGCATCCTCGCTGGCGCTCGTATCGCGCTGTATTCCCTCCGGGACATTTGCACGACATTTCAGCAGCCGTGCGCTGATGTTACATAATGCAAATATAGAGATCGCAGTGTCGCATCAGCCTCAACACTATTTATTATTAATCTAAATCCCCGTTTCCTCCTATGCATCAGTCAAATTGTGCTTCCATTTAAAAAGAAAACATGAAAACGCCTATTTACGCTAGAAAGCATCGACGCGTGCACATATAAACATCGCCATAACATATGCATGCTGCATAATTTCAGCGCTTCATCGATGGCTAATGCTGCCAGAAGAACTATGCAGCATTTCTCCCATAGGCCGTTTGGAGATGTTTCGTTCGTTACATAACACTGAGTGTGTGTTCAGCGTTCAGTGTGTGTGTGTGTGTGTGTGTGTGTGTGTGTGTGTGTGTGCCATATTCGCAGCAGTGACCGTGTCGAGGCTGTTACAGTAACAGTGTGCGGATACTTGTGCAACACAGCATGTCACACCCGACCGCCAAGTGTGGGCTACACAGCCCCGTCCTTCACCCCCCAAAAAGTCCAATTCTAGCGCGCTACGGGCCGTGCACACATCCACTCGGTCCATATCTGCAGTGGACATGTTATAGGGATCATAACGCGCGAAACATTCCAACGCATCAGTCATCATCGCCCTCAACCATCAGATTAACATCAAGCCTTATGCCTCAAGCCTCACGCATGACATCTATTTAGACACCGGCAGCTGCCGTTTTGCACGTTATTTCACGTATTTTGCGGGAGCGCTCGACCTTTAGGGCAACATCAGCAGTGCGAGCTAAGACAGGCATTGCATTTAATCTTGAATATATACCGCTGGTGTGAATGGAGAGAGGGGTGTTGCATTTGGCCGTTGCTTATTCGCCATGTCAAAACTCAGGGCTGATGCTGCATTAAAGCCGTCTACACTAGAATGTCCTCTATACAAGGCAAACGCTTGTATAACGTTTGTCCATCAGAAATCATACTAGAAAGCAGCCCTACATAAAACATGACTGATCACCCTAGAAAAAGATCTGACTCACCGTGGACATCTCTCCGGTTCTGGCGCTACAGCGGTGGCGTCTATCCCTCGATCGCTCCGCGTCCTTGTTATCGGCAGGGCGATGTGTTTTTTGCAGGCATCGAGGACGAGGGGACAGAGGGCCACAGACGGTGAAGCTCTGCCTCGCTTGTGCTCCCGTCGTTTCCCAGCCTCTCCCCCTTCACACAGACGCGGTGCCAGTCTCTCTCCACGCGTCTCAACACTCCCCCTAAAGGCCTGCGAACAAGCAGCTCCTCACAGCCAGCTGCTTTCACCTGTCCTCCTCCTCCTCTGCTCTCATATGAAGACAGACCCACAGACACTCAAACAGGTGACATCTATCTATCTATCTATAGTGGCAGCCAAAATATTTGGACACTTAACCCACCATTAGGCTATAATGCATAGCAAAATGTCAAAACCAATGGCATTTATTTGAAAGCCACATACCATAAGCAGACTCTTCGAGCAAAATGTTTAAAACATAGTTTTACATTATTAAATTATAGATATAGTGATCAAAACGAGGCAGATGAAACAAGCTTTGTTATTGTGATGCATTTGGGATTTTATCCCACATACTGTATTACATTATCACTCACTAACCCTTAATGGATAGTTCACCATACTGTCTGTTTACTCATCTCATTCTAAACCTGTGTGACTTGTTTGCTTCAAGATATTTTGAAGTGTTACATGAGAAGTGTTTTTTTCTGTCCACACAATGGGAGTCAGTGGTTACAATGTTATTTGGTTTCCCACCATGCAAAATATCACCAAGTGAAAGAAAGTCATACAGGTTTGGAATGACATGAAGGTGAAAAAAAAGAGAGAAAATAATGAAAACTTCATTTTTGGGTGAACTATTCAAACCATAACTTAAGTTTTACACAATATTTAATACAGATACCAATATACAGATACAAATATCAAAGTTAAGATAAATAGAAATATATATAATATAAAATAAACATTCCTGACAGAAGGATGTTAATAAATAAATAATAGAATTTATTTAAAAAAGTTTATATATTTATAAATAAATTATATATATATAGATAGATAGATAAATATATATATAGAATTTTTTTTCTCAAACATAGTCTGTGGGGTAAAACACACTTGGTACAAATTTTATTTTTGTTAAAAATCTAATCACATGAAAACTATGGACATTTTTCATACTTGGTTCATAATTTATGTCATTGTCACTAAAACTATGATAACTTTTCTGAACACATTTAACTTTTTTTTCACAGAAAAAAAATGACACAGTCCTTACTGGGGGGGGGGGGGGGGGGTATGGAAGTCCCTATTGTCCGCTGCACCCATACTGATGGTGCTTTCCATTAAGTGTACAATATACTGCTGGATAGAAATGCGAGAGGAAACTGTGGCAGTATGGGTATGTCGTGGGTTATCAGATATCAGTGATTCACATGATCACTTGCAAATCTGTGGCTAGTGTTTACCGCAGTTGAGTTTATGCATTCCTGTGTGCTATAATAAGAGGTTTTGGTGGCACTCCACACAGACACCCAACCCAAACTCCAGACCCATACTGCATGCCCTGCCATGTGATCAAGACCATTATAAGCAGGAAGAACCAGTTTCTAAAAACCAAATAAACTCTAAGGCTGATGATACACGGGGCAACTTTTTGAGCAATTATGCAGAGCAACGTTTTATGAGCAATGTTGCTTGGGCACTTTTCCATTGAGAATGGGTAACAAATTTCTATCTGGATATTTTAGATCAGTCTTGGGCCCTGTGTCTCACCTGGTGGCCCATTGACAGCAACATCGCTCAAAAAGTTGCCCCATGTATCATCAGCCTAAAAGATTAAGAAAACACAATATAATGCTTTTAAATACTTCACTTCATGTTTTGTGTCTTTCGTTTTATCTAAACCACTGAATCTTTTGCCACATATTACATTGATTTTTTTAATTATTTAGACATTTCTTATCAATGTAACTTATGGTACAAATTTACAGTACATACTGTTCAAAAGTTTGGTGTCAGTAATTGAAAAAAAAAAAAATTATTAAAAAAAAAAGTTTTATTTTTTAATTTGGCAAGGTTGCATTAAATTGATCAATCAGCATATTAGAATGATGAGGATCATGTGACACTGAAGACTGGAGTAATGATGCTGTAAATTCAGCTTTATATCACAGGAATAAATTACATTTCAAAATATATTCAAACAGAAAGATTATTTTAAATTGTAATATTATTTCACAATTTTACTGTTTTTACTGTATTTTTTATCAAATAAATGCAACCTTGGTGAGCAAATGATTAAACGGTAGTGTAAATGATTTCTCTGAATTATGACTTGCTCTTATCATTCTAAGAATGTGATGTCATATCATTGTGTTTTCGACAACAATAACTGCAATCCAAACTGCTGCAGTGACTCAAACTCAAATGCACCATACTGACTTATGCAACTATAAGACGGTCTCATAAAAACACATTTAAGGTAAACCATTTGCAGTTTACTCGTTCAACAAGTGCCCTATATGACTATCAAAATGAACTGTTTTTATGATGAATGAATTCTAGTGAACATATTAGACAAATTTCCATCTGTACTGAGCTGTGTAGTTATGCAAACTGCTAGAGAGCCAAATATAACACTATGAATGGCTATTGTGTAAATGTTTGGTATACATAGGGAACAAGCCAAGACAAATGCAGCTAGTAAGTATCCTAAAGACTACCTAAGACAAACCTGTTTCATTTTAACACAGCACACCCACCACTTATGAAGCACAGAAGGATATGTGTCTTGCAAGCATTAAATGATGTTGATTAAAACATCTAAACACACACACTAGGACACAAACACGAGCGGCCTGCTTTTCATTTACACAAAAGCTTGGAATGATTTCCGTCTGCTGTGTTTACACAATTGTAATTCAGTGCCGCTGTACACTGCTGGTTGCTTTGCTGTTCTGTGGTGACGGCAGACATGAAAAGGGTAAAGTAAATACAGTACTATTTGTCTAATGCTCAGCTGACAAATAGGTCTGGATAGACTTCCAGATCTTTGCCCTTCATAGGTTCCTCATTGCCTTAAGGTAGGGCTGTGCTCTCTGAGGAAGCAGTGCTAACCAGCGCTGCCGTTTGTTTGATTCAGCTGCAGTATAGTGAAACTTTAAGATAATATACCGTTAACAGCTCTTTTGCTACCAGAAGGCCATGCTTGTGAGAATAGAAGTGTACTAATTAACCCTATTAAGCCTACTTTATCATATTTGATCAAATGCAAATTTCTAAGGCCTCTAAACTATTAGCATGATTAAAAAAACTAGTATGCTTTCTGTCTTCTTATTGATAGTTTATACTTATTTAGCAAGTAAAAAGCCTTTCAGTATCATTCTTCAGGTCCTGGTTCATGTATAGTTTTGCTGTGAAATCTTTAAATTAAAACATAAATTGTTAATAATTCAAGATAAACACTTACTGGTCTGAAGCTACTTAGGTTTGATTATCCATAAATAACTTTTTTTAGACAAATTGTGTTAAAATATTAGTATCGAACATGATATCATTGTACTGTATTGCATTAATTGTTTTGCCCCTACAATAAAAACTATACTACTATTTAAATATATCTAATTGTGAGATATAGAGTGACACTGATATTTATAGGCATTTTTATATATTTTATATTTTATTTATATGAAAGTAGTCTGTTATATTGTTATAAAGATCTCATTACATACAAATTTACAAACAAATTGGCAGAATTTCAACTTAATCATTGGCCATTTAAATAAAAATATCTGCATCAAGTTGCATAATTTTGCTCAGTTTGGGCCTCTGAATAAAACTGAGGTGGTTTTTCATACACTGAAAAAAAAATTAAGATCTAAATTAACTGCTTTTATTCAAATTAAAAACAATATTTAATAAAATAATAAATAATAATAATAATAAAATAAAATAGCAGAACTAAATCAACCTAAATACTTTAATTTATACTCATTTTATTTTTATTTATTTATTTATTTTCATGGGTTAAATCAGGTAAAGATTGCTCTTTATGGTAACAATTACAGGTTACTGATTTTTACAGCCTACTACATTAGCCATAAAAGCCTGATGTAAAATAATACTCAACAAAAACACATATTTATTTTTTCCTTTTAGATTTTATTAATATTTTATCTAAAGTTTTAACTTTTTTCCATTTCAGTAAAATCAGATTTCTTTAACTATTCGCTTATATGTCAGGGCCCAGGCTTGGCAGGGTTAAGCACACAGCTAGCTGTTAAAATACATCAGCACTTGTATTATGTGACATAAGATGCATACTGTTATAAACAACGTATTACATAATAGTTTTGCCAGTTAGAGGGGCGATTATGTTTACATCGTGGCAATAGAAACCATATGCACGACAATCATTGCAATTAAAACAAACAAACAGCACAAATAAAACTCGTTATCACCTGTAATTACACAGAGACAGCGCCATGCTGTTTCATAGTCAAATCAGGGTCCAGCTGTCAGCGGTGCATCACTTGTCACATCGACTCCCAACACTGGCCGCATGATTTTTGTGTCTGACGATTAGTGGCTGCCAGAGGAGTTTACATTCACGTGATTGACAGCCTGATTGCTTCAGCGTGATGGCGTAAACAGGAAGGGCCCTTGGACATGTACAAATCACAAGACACTTTGGATTACAACTCCAGTTACACCAATCACCGGTGGAATATCAGCCTATAGTCTTACTGTTTTAACCATATCATTATATTTTTAACAACAGTTTTATATGTGGAAATGAGGTTGCAAATTGAAATACCTGTTGTTTGAAGGAGGAAGTGTTGTTGTTCCTAATATTCAGAATAACATCATGTGACTCACAGGTAAACTATACTTTATACAACAGTTTAATAAACAAGTAGTTAATCTGGTGTGTAACTTTTTTTTTTTTGGAACCAATATCGCCAGTCCATTTCTGCTCGAAACCAAGCTGAGCAACATAAAGTGCTTCCTTCCTGAATGAATCTGTTTTTGAACGAATCGATTGAACGAATGATTCAGTGACAATGACATGTCGCCACCTACTGGCCTATCGATATACCACGCAGAAAGAGTCACTGAATAATCTCCACCACTAATGACCAGAGTCTGTCTGGAACGAGCAAACACAGACAAAGCATGGAAAAGTCCCAGAATATCACTCAGCCAATCGAGTTTGAAGACTGAACTAACTGTTCTTTTGAACACATTTATAAAAATTATATTTTTCTATAGCAATAAAAGCTATTCGGTTAAGATTTATTTTGGTCACATTTTTTTTGTTGGACAAATTGTCACAATTAACTAACTTTTAACTACAACTTTTGCCTCAGTAAACTCCTAATTTTATGCTTCTTACTAGTTAGTGAGGTAGTTGTTAACTTAGGTATGGGTTTGGATAAAGGGATCTAAAAGGTCATGTAAAATAAGCCATTAATATGTGCTTTATATGTACTAATAAACAACCAATTTGCTAGTAGATAATAGGCTATGCATGCTAATAATAAGCAATAGTTAATAGTTAGAATTGGTCTTGAAACTAAAGTTTTTTAGTAGGACTAATGTTAGTTTTTCTTACAAGTTTTTGATAGTTTTTTTTTTTTTGTATTGTTATTAAGTTTTTATTTGTATTATTATTATTTCATATTAAGGATATAGGTTTGAAGGTTAATAAGGTAAATGTTTGAGTTTTGTGTTGTTTTGAGATCAGTTTTCCTGTCTATGGTGGGCTATACTTTTAGGAGTATAAAGTTGCTCTTGGATCAGTGCTTCAGATCTGTTGTCATAAATGAGACAGCAGGTTTTAACACTTAAGAGGGTGTGAGTGTATGTGTGTTCATGATGAAACCCACACCTAAGAGTTTCGAAGTAGTTTCTTATAGATCACTCTCCTTCCATTGAGCCACAATCATGTTCTCTTCCAAGCTGTAATTCTAAATTTCCTTTTAAATTTTTGAAAGTACTTCTATGGTGACATTACTCATAAATCTAGTTTGGCCACATAAAGCTAAAGATGACAAATAAAATCAAAGCACGTGTGCTAAATGTACAATTTTACAGTTATAGGAGATTGTAATATTAATAGGCTAGATATACTTATAAATATAGTAAATGCACAATAAAATTAACTATTACAATTAATAATAATAATAATAATAATGTATTACATTTACATTTAGTCATTTTGCAGTTTTGCGACTTACAATTGGGGAATACATAAAGCGATTCTTCTTAAAGAGGCAAACAGACACAGGAAGTGCTCGTAATACCAAGCTATAAAGGGAAGGAATAAATAAAGAAAAAGACAAAGTTTATTTTATTTATTTATTAAGATTAACTCAAATAGTGTTGAAAGAGATGAGTTTTCAGCTGTCGTTTGAAGATTGTCAGGGAATCATTTTTATTACAAGGGAAACACATTTGCCATTATAAGCTATAAGGCATATATGCTCCAAAGTGCCAGAAGAGGGCATTGTAGTTTACTTCTTCATAAAGATAAATAGTGTCAACTATAACTGGCAATTTTTAATAAATACATAAATAAATAAATAAATAAAAAAGGTGAAGGAAATTGTAGTTTAGGTTCTATTCTAGTTGGGAAGTAATCATTTTCCGTTATTAACAAATATTTAAAACATGCACACATTCACTTTTATTTGTATGCCTAATATGTTGAAAAGCAAAACGTTTCTTGTTGGGTCACATTCTAGCATGAATTACATTAATCATGTAAATTATACAATATTTTCCATTCAAAATGGTGAAATTTGACAGTGGAAAAAGTTGAAAAGTTTGCATCACTGGATAAATTTGTCCATTTATAATAATTGTTTTCACACAGGTTTCCGTCTGCCATTAGGCCATTCAAACTGACTCGCGCCATCGGCTGAGACTGAAGCGTTAAAGAACCACATTACTTGAGTTGGTGTGATGTAAACCACTGCAATGGTTCTTATTTGAGAAATCTCAGATATGCACAAAGTTTAGATTATAGAAATCAGCTGTATTCCAGTGTAGCGGTTAAGATCTTGCTATTCTTTGACTCGTTTATGTTACGACTTTTGGATAGAAAATTTTTATGTAGCCTACTGTACAGAGAGAGAGAGAGAGAGAGAGAGAGAGAGAGCAGCACACGGTAGCGCGAGAATCATCACAAAAGGCGCATGCACAAGGAACAGACCCGTTGCATTTGTACACCTGTGTTACTATCTCGATTTATAATAACCCGCGCGAGGGAATATAGGATCTGTGCGTATGCAAACAGAAGCTTGACTGTTCAATCGTGATACCCTCTTCTTCCTCGGGAGGCATATGTATTTGGTATCGCCGTTTCTTCCAGTAAGCATCAATGCATGCATGCACCCGCCTCCCTGCGCTCTCAAATAGATGGTGCAAGTAAAGATGTCCAAATCTGCCGCAGACCCTCTGTCTGGTGTAGAAAGCGCTTCTCAGTCGCACTATTTTCAGGTAAGACTTTTGGGGGATTTGAATATGATCTCATAAATGGTTAATTTCTTGCTACTTGTTGTTGAGCAGTCGTGCATTGAAGCGCTTCATATATCCGCAGAGCGCTACAGCTACACAATCTGCCCGTGTAATATCGCCTTTATCGCGCTTTTAATCAGTCACGCGCTGTTGTTTTTAATGAGCGGAGGCGAGATGTTGATAAGATGTTTTGATGCTCCTCCTGCATCCGCGAAACTCCCAATTCCTGTTTTTCCTCCGCCCTGAGATTTCCCACAGCAACCAAGGCCTCGTCCTTCAGGCCAGGCATCTGTAGACACAGTGTTCATTTATGAGTTCAAACACTTGCTTTCTGTCAGTTTCTACTGATTACAGATAAACGGATTTAAAATCTCTCAGAATTCCCTCATGGTGAACCCTCAGTGTCATGAGTCTCACCTGTAGCTAACTTAAGTCCCATGGTCACCTGCCTTGCTTGAAATACCATATTAAACTGCTAGCTGTGTTTTTGACAATGGTAACTGGTTTCTAGCAGGTCTAAGTTGGCTATTATTAGTTGCTCCAAGCTGGTCACTAGCTAAACCATCAGGGATCAGCAACAAATCAGATATTAGCTGGTCATACCAGTTAAAATTGGTGAAATCTGGTGGCTAATTTGTATGAATTCGTATAATCTCATTCATATGTTTTTGTATGATATATGCTACTGGCGGTTTTGTTTGGGGTGGACTTTAATGCTTACTAAAAATGATGTTTTCATACATTCACACAAAATCGCTACATCTTAAAAAAAAGAAAAAAAGATAGATTTTCCTGTGAGATCGGGTTGAATTAATTGTCTATTGGATTAATTTTTGTTTAATACCAAAAATAAAAAAACATTTGCTTTTGAACAAGAAAGGTAATGTAGCCTACCTAAAAAGTAGACTAAAGTTAGTTGCATAAATACAGCCATTATGTTAAAACTGTGTCTTAAAAACTAGTCTGATCAACTAGCAGTTAGTCAATCTTACTTTGCAGATTGAAAGATTTCAGATTCACCACTTGTAAGAACTTGAACTTGTAAGAAAACAAACTTGTAAGACTGAGTAGTTGATGCGACCAACACTATTTTTAATACAAAAAAATAAGGTTCCCTTGTAGATACAAGGTATTTAAGCACTGCTGACTAGAACAGTTACAAACTGTATATCTGTCATATTTTAAGAGTTTACTTTAAACTATTTAAAGAGCTTACAGTTACTCCAGACCCATTTCCTATAATGTGAACATTAATCTAACTGCTGCTGGAGCTCCAGAAACACATCTGGTGTCCTAGCCCAGTTTACCAACTTACAGTTTTTTTCAACTGCGTACACACAAAATCTTTACTTCTCACACACTTTCTGAAACCTGACACTGAAACACCAGAAGCACACACCAAATCTGCAAAACCATACACTAATTCTCAGCCTTTGACTTTGATTTCATAAAACTCTTTTTGCAAAACACAACACACAATTCTCTATGTAACACAAAAATCTAACAGGAATTAATAGTATGACAAAGGTGATTGCAAATGTTTGCTTTTGAGATGTGTTTGTGATATTTTGAACGCAGTGCTTCATTTTGCAAGAGATGTGAGGAATTTAGCATTTTGTGTGTGCAATTCTTGGATTTGTGTGTAAAGTTTTGAAAAAAGGAGGCAAAGTTTTGAAAATGTGTGTAAGCAATTGAAAAAAACCTAAGACAACAGCACCTGTTTTTCAACAAAGTGCATCTTAATTATAAGGCATCTTGTGTCTGATGTTACTGTTTGTTTTGATGTGGTTGTCTCCATATAGCTACCACGAAAGTTGCCGAAGCGCAAGGGTCGTTTTAAACGCTCAGATGGCAGCACCTCGTCTGACACCACCTCCAGCTTCATCAAACGACAGGTAAGACTCCGCTTAACCAGTCAGCGCTTCCATGCTATATATTGTTCCTGTCATTATGTTTTCACGTGGGGTTGTTTGAGTGGTTACTCTGTGTTCATCACTTCTTTAGTAGTTACAGAGGTTGTGTAGACTGACTAGGAGAAGTGACTCTGGAGGCTGGAATCAGCAGGTGTCTTATGAACCCTTTTCACATTTCTGGGTTTCTCAGAAGCGGAAGTTGTCATAGTTGGGTAAATGTCTAGTGGTGAATGGAAACTACTACATATATATTTTATGTGTGTGTGTGTGTGTGTGTGGAAATGCGTCATCACAGTCTTTGAAAAGGGGTCATTTTTACAACATCTTTTGTACATCGAATTGTCATATATATATATATATATATATATATATATAAACCATATCACATTTATATTGTATAATATATTACATAATTTAAAATATTTCATAATATATTGTCATATTATAATATACAGTGATGCTTATAATACTTTTAATATACCTTTGAAAATATAAATTATTCTTATATATATAATATTATTCTTATTATTCTATATAATAAGAATATATTATTCTTTATGTAATGCTACATTATGTAATATGTAATGTATATGTGTGTGGGTGTTTATATGTATGTGTGTGTGTGTAAATATATATCTAGGCTATATTATATATACACACACATGAAATTAATCATATATATATTAGACTCACGCTCTAACGTCGTCTCCGCGCCAGGCGCGAGTCAAGCGAGCGCGGAAAAGATACAGTGCTCGTAGCGCGCTCTCTTCAAATACACGCACAAAGGTGCCGGCGCGCGCTGTAGCCTGTATCATTTCATATCAAACAACAAAAGAAACTAAGTGCATGCAATGTCCTAGTTATACCGTCAGTTAAGGCATGAAGTTACCAAAAAGGTGATTAAAGCTGCCTTAAAACTGTGTGCACGCATGCAATATGTTATATATGCGTCATATTTAAGAACATGTCTCTGAAATGGTTTTCAAAACTTTCCTGAGGCACCCCAGCACTGTCTCCCTCATCTAACACACCTGATTCAACTCGTCCGCTCATTAGAAGAGACTAAGACCTGAAGTGAGTCAGAAAGCAGCAGCAGCTTTTAAAGCAATAGCAGGCAAATAATAATAACCAGCTGCTGTGATGTCTATTAATCCAAGAACAAAAGAAAAAAAAGAGGAAATCAATAACTTTTATAGCTTTAAGGGGTTCATCTATATTTAATTTAGAATTTAGTGTTTGGTAACTATTCATTTTCTGTATATTTCTGCTGAAGGGCACAGGTAGCTAAATATGTCATTTATTATAATGGGTTCTAACTTAAATTAGAAGGTAAGTCTAATAAATGTTAAAATTGATCGCTCTCAATTATACTGTAATGCTGAATGGATACAGTCAATGGTTAAATATTAAGGGGAAAAACAATTTTATAGAGACATCAGTAGTATTGATATCAGTGATGCTGGTCTTCAATCATAAAAAAGATGCCATTAAAGAAATATTAAAAATATACTGTCTTTATGTTGTTTGTACATTGTACATTTGAAGATTGAATGTGAAATTATTGCAATATAAATGTATATTTAAAAACTTTGTTAGGTGGGATTAATCGCGATTAATTTTAGAAAAATGTGCAATTAATTAGTTTTTTTTTAATCGATTTACAGCACTAATATATATATACAGTATATATATATATCAAATGAAATAAACTTTACAAGATTTTTGTCTTTCTCCTAATAAATTAGCATTAAATAGGATAATAAAACAGGAGAAAGGTTGATAAGCATTGATACTTGTTCATTTTTTCCCCTACATTTTTTATATTCATGACCATGGATTTTGACTTTAGCATTTTCTGAAGCATTCAGTTGGTATTTGAGTATGGTGTATTTGTGGTGTATTTCACCAAAACCAAAATTCGTTGTTTGGATGTTATGAAAGGTTGTTTTCAGGTTGTTACAAAATTTGAAAACTTCTAAATTTCCCCACTCTTAAAAACTATTACTAATTAACTGCTGGCTTCTGCAATTATTAGTTTCACTTGACATTTAGAAAAAGAGTCTTAGTAAAAGTCTCTTGTATCTGGGTGACATTATGTCATTTTTTTTTTTTATTCAGTTTTTAAATTTCTTCAGTGTCTAAAAATCTTGTCTAATGTGTAGGAGCTCATTATATCTTTAAGGATACAGCCTACACTATATGTCACCGTCTCACTTGTGCTGTAATTCAACACCTGGCCGCTAGATGGAGGCAGCTCCATTACTCTCCTGCAGCATCTTCATGTGTTATTTAAGAGAAGCTTTTGAAAACACCAACAGGAAAAAAATAGGTTATGACAAGCACACTGAATTTCTCCATGGCACACTTCAACATCTATGTCAGCCTCGTTACATCAATTAATTTCCTCTGTAATGAGTGACCCAAATTCTTTGGTTTGTTCTGCGCACACCATATAAGCTCGTTCATCTTTATATTCAGCCTGTAAAATGAGACACCCTTAGATACAGCGGAAGCAAAGGCAAGTTTACAGACAAGGTTTAAAGGGTATTAACAGGGACATTGACTGTCTGGGCGTCCATCTGCCATGCAGCATTTAATGTGTTAATAGAGAGTTTGTATGTGTGTGTGTGTGTGTGTGTGTGTGTGTGTGTGTGTGTGGAAAGAAGAGATGGCATATTGAGCAGGATGTTAATTTTCATGACCACGAGGTCGTGGCAGTTTCAATTTTCTCCCAAAATATCACAGTTCCTAAAATATTAAAATATTAAAATATTAATGGAGCTCATTTGGAGTGGAGCCTGCTGGTGAATGTTAAATCCTCACGCTCTCTCTGTGTTCATAAAACTGTGCTGTGATAGCGTACCTGAAAATAAGCATCTGTGACGTACATCATGGATTCCTTACATGCATGAAGACAGCTGTGAATGTGCTGTATTTCAGGGATGGTTTACAGGAGGCAGCGCATTACTGTGAATATTGACATTGTTAAGTGTGAAAGAATGGATTATAGAAGTAAAATAGGGTTGCATCTGCTAGTTTACATTTACACTGCCGTTTGAGTTTGAGGTTGGTACACTCTCAGAAATAAAGGTACAAAAGCTGTCACTGGGGCGGTACCTTTTCAAAAGGTACATGTTTGTACCTAAAGGGTCCGTTTTGGTACCTTAAAGCTACATATTAGTACTTAAAGTGTACATATTTGAACCTAATAGGTACAAAAGTGTACCTTTTGAAAAGGTACCGCCACAGTGACAGCTTTTGTACCTTTATTTCTGAGAGTGTAAGAATATTTGATGTATTTGAAAGAAGTCTCTTATGCTCACCAAGGCTGCATTTATTTGATTCAAAATCTAGTATATACAGTAATATTGTGAAATAATATTACAATTTAAATATATTTTAAAAAGTAATTTATTCCTGTGAAGCAAATCTGAATTTTCAATTTTCAGCATCATTACTTCAGTCTTCAGTGTCACATGATCTTTCAGAAATCATTCTAATATGCTGATTTGCTGTTAGAAATCTTTTGTATAGATTTAATTTTATAATATCAATCAATTAAATGTGTCCCTGCTGAATAAAAAATATGAATTTCTAGAAAACGAAAAACTGACCTAACTTTTGAATGGTAGTATACTTTACAGTTTTTTTCAATTGCTAACAAGCATTTACCAATACTTAAAGTACTTTTTCTAAACTCTTAACACAGCAACACATCACACAGTTAGCCAAATAGTTAATTTTCTGGCCAAAATCACATTTTGTTAAATAAATACAAACACTACATTTCAAAATGCTGAATACCTTTTTCTTCATATACTAACTCTATCAAAACACAGCAAACACGATTCAAAATCGAGTCATTCGGTCAAAACATCAGCACTGGTTTTCTATCCAACAGGAACATGTAGTCAATTATAGTGCATAGACTGTCAAAATGATAACAATTAATGGCATTACAAAAACTGCATTACTTATCATGTCTCAGTTCGACCTGTATAGAACATACAGTATAAGATCCATTAAAAATATAACAACAACGACAACAATAATAATAATAATTCATCCAGCTAGTTCATTTGTGTGTGTGTGTGAGTGGATTCATGTGTACAGCATAGTGAAGGATCATCAGTACTTTATGGAATGTAAAAGAAAAGTGACAGAATTGCAGCAGTAAAGGCTTTACTGGCAAAATTAAATTGCTGTCAGGGATTTAAAAAAAATAAACGTTACTGTAAATGAATGTACAGATATGTTATTTACAAGTGTGCAGTTCACAAATGAACAATTTTCGGTTTTCTCTGTATAAATGTGTCAGTTATGATGGACAATGTATTGTTATGAATGTTTTACAATTGTTCAGGCTGAATATAGCCTGCGTTAAGAAACTGTTCTTGTGCCTGGCTGTTCTGGTGGTTGGTATCGCTGACCAGAAGCCAACAGTTCAAAGAGAGATTGGGCAGGGTGCACTGTGAAAAAAAAAAAGAAAAGTTGAGCCAACTTAAAAGTTTAAGGCAACCAGCTTCAGCAGATTTTTGAGTTTTCTCAACTTATTTTTTTAGGACATTTCTGAGATGGTCCTCACTGCAGAACACAAGATCCAGGGGGCGGAGTTGGATCTAGATCCAACTCCTCCCACCTTACATAGACCTAAACCTACCCGTCTCCACCCCCTGATCCCTAAACCTACCCATCCCCACCCCTAAACCTACCATTCTCCACCCCCTGGATGTGGATCCAACCCCGCCCCCTGGAGCTTTGTTCTGCAGTGAGGGGCTACTGAAATTTCTCAACTTTTTGTTGTATAAACCTAAACCAAGAAGTTGAGAAAACACAAAAATCTGCTGAAGCTGGTTGCCTTAAACTTTTAAGTTTGCCCAACTTTTTTTTTTTTACAGTGTGTGTGGTGTCCAAAGTGATTTTCTTAGCCCTTTTCCTCACTCTGGAGATGTAAAAATCTTGGAGGTTGGGCAGGGGGGCACAAATATTCCTCTCAGCAGTCCTGACAGTCTGCTGTAGTCTCTTGATGTCTGATTTGGTAGCTGAACCAAACCAGACAGTCCTGGTCCAACTATTCCTCTCCCTAGTCCAACCAGTCCTCTCCCTGGTCCAACCAGTCCTTTTCCTCGTCCCAACTATTCCTCTCCCTCGTCCAACTCTCCCTCCTCCAAACATTTTCTTTATTTGTATGCTTCTCTGTGTTGTTCTGTATTGTTTTGAACAAAACCAATCCAGAGAGTGTATTTTTATTGTGCATGGCCATGTATGGAAAGACTGCGAATTATTCATTAAGATTGGAATCAGCTATTTCTCAATTATTAGTAATTAAAATCATTCATAGCAGCTCTTTTAAGCTGCTGTTGTTGCAGAAGTAGAGGCTTTACACTGTATTTAAAGTTTGGAACATTAGGTCTTCATTTCTGTCATGCTGTGTTTAAGCATTAGTAAAAAAGATAAGAAAGATCCATGATTTTGGTATGGGGTAAGCTTGTGTGAAAAGAACATATAAGCATTTTGGAAACGTGTAAATTGACTGAATATTGTGTGAAAACAACATGCATTATGTTAATGGTATGGTCACAACAGACGGATGTTGTGTTAATTGTGTTTAGAGTTTTGAAAATGTGACTACAGATTGGACAAAGGGATGTTAACAATTTAAATAAAACTGTAAATGTCTGGGCTGTCAGACACGGGTAAAATGTACTATTATATAATGTAATATATATTAACATTATAACTATAATTATATCTATATTATATTACTATTATAAAACTGAAATATTTAACAGTTTTAGTTTTGCGATTCTGTTGCAGAAATGGCACACTGCATTTTAATGATAAGCATAAAATATTTTAAGCATAATAAACACTTTTTTCTAGACTGTTTGAGCAATCTCTATTTTTAGGATCTTAAAATACAATGGTTCGCTTCTCTCTTATTTTTTATTTTTTTTAACTAGAGCCGTTTGTGGAGCTGTAGCTGTCTCTTTGTTTTTGTTTCCTCGTGCTGACTTACAGAACTCTTTGCTCTGACTCGGGTGAGGTTGTCTTGCTGGATTGTGACTCATCTCTGCAGGAGAAACAGTGGCATTTACCTGCTGCTGTTGAGTGGATCTATTTCAAGACTCTATCCGATCCCATCTGCTTTCTTATTGCATGAAAACGCACCCCACGTGAACCCTCTCTCATATGTGGACTCCGGGCAGCTTCTTGGGGCTTTTCATTTTGGCATAGAAATTAATATTGATTAAAAGCGTATACAGAACTGAGAGTATAAGCCTCTCTCTCTCTGATTTCCTTGCAGTTTATCATTTCTGTGCATCATCCTTTGCTCTCTTCATCCACTCGAATATACAGTATATATATAGTCTTAATGCAGCAAACCAAAATATGAGGAATATTTGCATGGTTCTAGCTGTATCTCACTTCCAGCATGAACAAAAACAATAGTCAAAACATTTTTTGGACATATACCATGACAGTAAAATCATATTTTTTGTAAAAATTATGGTACATTAATGTGGTAATCATTCGACGCACCATAGTATTACAGGATTATTGTAGCATGGTAGCACCAGGGTGTTTTTGTGTGAAGGAGGACTCTTGATGTGAAGGCTTACATAACATGCACGTCCATACGTCCTCCAGCCCCTCCCACTCCAGAGCACTTCAGGACACTCTGGGACGAGGAGGCATTGAGTGCGCTGCTGTGCTACTCATTATCTTTCTGACACCTTGCTAAACAAACATTGCATAACAAACTCTCTCAAGTACACTCAGGTGTCCCAGTTTGGGCACACAGAGTGGAAATCAGTTTTTTTTGTCGAACGGTTAAATACAGATACGTGCTGCTATATTTCTGCTGTCCCACTTTAATATGTGAATTCAAAATGCTTCTGCTCACTTAGAAAAGTAATAGCACACCTATCCAAAACTACCTGCATTCATGTAGCACAATTGTAATAATTATTAAAGGTGCCATAGAATGGAAAACTGTATTTACCTTGGCATAGTTGGATAATAAGAGTTCGGTACATGGAAATGAAATACAGTGAGCCTCAAAAGCGATCGTGCATTCGAAAGCAGTTTCAATGCCCAGCATATTAATAGCGGCTCCCCGATGCCCACATTTTATTTACAGTATAATTACCCAGTGATATAACTGCACGAGAAAGTATTGAAATATATATTTTCCCTGTGTTTCCTTCCTGCTGTGTGAGCTACTGAAATGAACCGCACTGTGAAACAGCCAATCAGAGCAGAGCTCAACATTGAGCCGCACTGTGAAACAGCCAATCAGAGCAGAGCTCAACATTATTATTCATGACCCTTCCAAATAAGGTAATAACAGACCATTTCATTCTAGGGACAAATCCTAGGGTTTTAAATGCACATGTAAAACCGTTTCTGGCGACTTTTTGCCCTTACCTAAGCCACATACCTTCTATGTAGATAGAAGGTATTTAAAACAATTTAAATATTGTATCAATGCATTCTATGGCACCTTTAATGAATAATATAATGATGACCACACCTTGTGAGAATGAAGTTTAATTTATCATACTTTTAAAAAGAGTAGTTATTACATAAATGGTAACACTTTAAGTAGCAATTTTATTATTAGCATTCATGTTACTAGCATATTGGCCGTTTATTAGTACTTATAAAGCACATATTAATACCTTATTCTGCGTGACCATATTGTAGATCCCTTAATCTGACTTAAAAATTACCTTACTAACTATTAATAAGCAGCAAATTAGGTTTGTTAAACTGCGTTGGGGACGAAGGAGCGAGGAGTTCTTCAGGATACAATATATTTTAATAACACTATCAACAAGGAATCCAACAAAGGAACACGGGAAGACATATAACACCAGACAAAGAACCAGGGGAGAACACAGGACTTATAAACAGGGAACGTAATCAGGAAGAACAGAAACAGGTGGAGTAATTAATCAAAAACCATGGAAACTAATAACTAGAACAGGAACTAAACCAAATAAGGAAAAACAGGAACTAAATGGGAACATACATGTGACAGATCGCCCCCCTCCCGGAGGTAACAGTACCACCGGGGAGGAGGGGTGGGTGCCCTGGAGGCTGGTGCAGGACGGGGACACAGAGGAGGCCTCCAGGGCGGATCAGGGGACTCAGGAGGCCATGGCAGATCCTCCGTGGTCTTAGCCGGCTCCGCCATGGGCATATGGCCCCCCCAAAAAAAAAATATTGGGGAGAATAAGGAGTTCTGGGGGGCGCTCTGGAGGAGCGAGCACTTGAGGGCGCTCTGGAGGAGCAAGCACTGGAGAACGCTCTGGAGGGCGATTTCGAGGAACGGGCTCTGGAGGGCGATTTCGAGGAACGGGCTCTGGAGGGCGCTTTCGAGGAGCGGAGCTGGCTGGGACCAGCGGAGTTGGAGGAGACTCGGGAGACGATGGAGAGCTGGACGGGACCAGCGGAGGCGAAGGAGAGCATCCTGAAGCGAGCTCTGGGGCTGGAGCCGACACTGGAGTGAGCTCTGGGGCTCGGCGGGCTTGAAGGAGCCGCGGACTGCGGCGGGCATGACTTCCGCGCAAAAGGCGGCGGGCTTGACTTTGGAGCCGCGGACGGCAGCGACATTGACTTCACCACGGATAGCGGCGGCATTGACTTCGCTGCGAACGGCGGGCTTGAGTGAGCCGCGGACGGCGGCGGGCTTGAGGTAGCGGCGGCTGACAGGCTTGACTGGGGAACAGCGGACGGACTGGATGACGGGCTGGTTTTGGATCGGGGCTGGACACTCTCCAGACACCGGAGGATCCCTTCCCTCCAGCTCAGTCCAGTGGTGTCTGGGAGGTCCACGGGTCGATGATAATTAGCCCCGATCCAGAACAGAGAGATTAGGGTGTCATTATCCAGCGCCGCCCACACAGCGAGCCCGCAGAACTCATGCGCATACTCCATGCACCAGCGGGAGATCTCGGCGGGCCAGGGCTGAGAACTGCACGGCGATCTCCATACTCCGTGGGGAGAAACAGGGAAAAACAAAAGACTTTTCAAAAAACGGGAAAATAAAACAGGAAATAAAAGGCACCACTTACTTTCTAAGGTCTGCTGTTCTTTCACGTTGCGTTGGGGACGAAGGAGCGAGGAGACGAGGAGTTCTTCAGGATACAATATCTTTTAATAACACTATCAACAAGGAATCCAACAAAAGAACACGGGAAGACATATAACAGCAGACAAAGAACCAGGGGAGAACACAGGACTTATAAACAGGGAACATAATCAAGAAGAACAGAAACAGGTGGAGTAATTAATCAAAAACCATGGAAACTAATAACTAGAACAGGAACTAAACCAAATAAGGAAAAACAGGAACTAAACGGGAGCATACATGTGACAAAAGTGTTACTGCATAAATAATATACTGTACTTTAAAAGCATATACTGAATTGCATGTTAATGTACTGACAAGAATTAATGGTAAACTAAAATATACTGTAATGTAATTTCTATTTAAAATTGTATGTCATGTATTTAAATATACTGGTAATTGCTATGATGAATGAAGTTGTAATATAGTACAAAATATATTTAAAACATATGATAAAAATATATAAAAATATATTAACTAAATATAATATGGTAAAACACAACAGTTAAAATTATAATCAAGTACATGTGCTTTAGTATGTTAGTCAACACATCAAAAGTGTACTTTAAAACAAAACAAAAGATAATTAAAACAAAGATTGTGTACTTTAAATTTAAACTTTTATTTTGACATTATTACAAAGCACACTTCTTAAATGTCTACTTAGACACAGTCATGAAAGTGAACTCTCAAGTACACTTAAGTGGCCATTTATTACATTAACATTAAGTAAAAAAAAAATATATATACTTTATTTGAAGTACACTACAAGCACACAGCCAATACAATTAAGCACATTTCTTTTTCACAAGAGGAACACCTGTGGAAAAAGAAAAGGGGTCATAATTTGATGGGAAAAAAGTTACAATCTGCAATATTGTAGTATTTTTTTACTTATAGTTGCAGCATGATCATTGGCTTGATCCAGAATAGGCAGCTTTGTCTAGACACACACAAACACACATGAGAGAGCAGGTTGCTGTTGTGTTGTCATTAGCATGAATAAGAGGGCGGGCTCTGTGATGTGATGTGATGTGATGAAGGTCAGAGGAACAGATTTTTAGAGTGAGTCTGAGCAGCACACATGTGAGAGCTGCTGATGGAAAAACATCCATTTATAGACAACACCTACAACATACATCAGTCATTTCTCACGCACTGTTTTGCTCCAGTTGAATCATCAAATCTGTTGATTTTCTATTTGATGTCTGAAGTACATGATTACTGTTCAATCTGGCTAGTAACTGTTCATTTAATAATGCAAAAGGTGTTTTGTGATGGATATTGTCTTGAATATTATTGATCGGTGTTCTTTTTAAAATGTATTTGTTTTAATTTATGTGTGCTTATATCAAAGGAACATGCAAAATAGTTGCCATATTAAAGGCTTTATGTTTTTTGAATAGGATATTACTAGTTGTTTCCAGTTTGAATTGAACAAAGTATATATTCATATTTCTTAGGTTGAGCAAATGTTTTTCTCTTTTATCCAGGGCATAAGAACGTCCAAAAGTAACTTTATGGCACACCTGCCCGCTGTGACTGAATTGAGAAAATTCTCTTGCCATAAATATTCCTGATCAGCCATGAAAGTGTATTTTTGTATTAATTTTTTTTTTTTTTTTATCTGACAGTTATATTATTTGACTATTTGTTTTTGTCTTCTCTTGGTGAAACAACACAGAGTACCTGTTTGTTATTTTTTTTAATTATATTTTATATCTTCTGCTTTCATGTAAAGTTTAGTCATTTGTTATTTTTTTGACATTTTATTAGTTTTTGTTGTTTTTAAATATGTCTGTATGTAGTTTTTTTTATTATTTTTTATTTCAGTTTTAGTTATTTTGATACATTAAGTTAAATGAAAATGAGAAATGTTGCCTTGTTAATTAGCTGAAATAGGTTTACCTTTTTTAGACTATATTTTATTTCAGTTAACATTTAAATAACAAACATTTTTTAAGGTTTTTAGTTTAGTTAACTATAATAACCCTGGTTTGAAAGTAAAACAATATCATTTGAATGTCTTTGATTGTGTAAAAATGTATTTAAAAATGAATCTGCCAACTAAGCCAGCTAGTTTTATTTTCTCTCCAAAGCCAAAGCCTGGTTAGTGTGAAGTTTAGACTAAGCCTGTATCTGAGTTCTGCTGTATCTGACTAATAATCAGACGGGAATAGGCTAAATTTAGGCTGAAGAACCATCTTTATATCTGACAGACACAAAGAGGTACAGCCTCTCCTGAACACAAACTCCTCCTTCTGCTCACTATTGTTTTTTCAGTCTTTTCCACATGGAATCAGAGTGAAATGTGAAGGAAGGCTGAGATATCGGTGCAGGGTGTGTAGCACCGAGAGCGGTGTTGAAATCCAGCGCATTAATAATGGATGGGAAATGGCCACTCGGACAGTCCACAAACGGCCGTAACATCATTATGGATCACTTAGCAGGAGCACTTTTCCTGCTTGTGCCACGCACAGGACATAAACACAGGGAGGGGTAATGTGTAGATATATGAGTGCTTCATTCCTGTGTCTGCCTGTTTTTCTCCTCAGTAAACCGAGAGTTTGTCCCATGTATTTCTGTTTCTGTGTACTGGCAGTGTAAGCGGTCCCAAACAACTCAATAGCCCTTTGGCACCTCATGATTTTTTTTTTTTTTTTTTGTGGCATACTCCACAAATACTGTATACTTTGGTGTGTTATTACTGTTTTAAAACTTTAGAGGCATAAAATCTGTGTTGTTTTGTTGTGAGAATTATTATCCAACAGTTGCTAGTTTAAACACATCAATTGTCTGTATACCGCCAATAAAATGGTGATTTTTTCATATATCCCACATCAAACTTCTTAACTCCATCCAAAATTTAGGTTGGAAATCAAATTGATGTTCAATTAATTGTAGTATACCATAA
This sequence comes from Schizothorax lantsangensis, assembly GCA_027422415.1. NCBI lineage: Eukaryota > Metazoa > Chordata > Actinopteri > Cypriniformes > Cyprinidae > Schizothorax > Schizothorax lantsangensis. The sequence goes on from CM049862.1 coordinate 8,066,172, forward strand.
TTATAATATTTAGAGTTATTATTTTTAATAAGTAAAACCATAATATTTATACTATATTTGTTACCCTTTTACCGCATAATTTCCCTCCATTACAAAGATGTAACATTCCAAACATTTTCAAATTTCAAATTCAATTTTTTATTTCATGGGGTCTTTAAAAACCCAACTAGTAAAATATAATTTACTTATATATTTATTTATTTATGATTATTTAAACATTTAAATATATTGCTCAAACAAATCAACAAAACGATTTGTTGTGTCATATCCATGATGGTGATGGACAGGTTGAGTCCCAAAAATATAATACTCCAGGTCAGGGTCCGTGTGTGTGTTCACTGCTGTGTGTGTGTGTGTGTGTGTGCACTTAGGATGGGATAAATGCAGAGCACAAATTCCGAGTATGGGTCACCATGTCGTATGTCACGTCACTTTCACTTTCAGGTGTTTTGTAATTGGATGTAAAAGTGAACATAAGCAGGCCTGTAGTCAGCTATGAGGTCACCGAGGTCCGGACCACGGAACGCTTTTCATGTTCAAAAATAAAATTTGTTCTCTGAATGACTAATTTGCTGTTTAAAACTCCTCATATGAATGTCTGCATGCATAATTCAGGTTAGACAGTTTGCAAGAATGTTTAGCGTCCGTGAAATATAAATGATCGCAGCCAGACGCTGGCGTAGTGAACGAGTCTTGAGTGGGGTGCAGGTGCAGGTGCAGCCTCCGTGTTGCCAGATCCAGCTATTATAAGCGTTTTTGGACTTGTCTTTTCCACTTAATTTAACACTTTAGAAAGTTAATAAAGTGTGAAATTGCAGTTTAGGGTCAGTGATATCTTTATCTTATTTTATTTGCAAAATATTTTACATTTTCGGTTAATTTTTAATTTATTTTTCGTTTTTTATTTGTTTTATTTTTCTGTCAGAAACGTTATCAACGCTGCCAAAAACAGTAGCATTTAACACTAGCACACAGATCTGTAGAACAAGTAGGTTACAGAATGAAATGAAATATGCAAACACTAGCCATGAAGAAGTCTATGTTATTTCATTCAGTGTATAGTAGTTACATTTTCACAAATCATGCTAAAAACATTCATAAGAGCACTAGACAAAGTTATCATCTATATAGCAATGATTATTAATTAAAACTATAACAGTAATATGTATCAATAAACAATGATGAAATTATCCACCCCCTATTGTAAAATATAAAAAAAAATTTGATGCAATAAATATTGTATAATTTAACATTGTTCATCCCTCCAAAACAGAGAAAACATCTTTCACAAACATCTACATCGTCTCTTTAAAAATGTTAGTGTATATAATGAGTTGTGTTTATGAGGGGTTATTATAACACAATTCTTGAACATAAGAGTCCTCATTATCTTCTGACAGTGGATTAGTTATTGTTTTTGATTTTAACACGCCACAAAATACACAAAATGAAAATTTTAAAAAAAAAAAACAGAAGAGAGGGGTGGGGTGAGCAGTAGCTCAATATCATTTAAAGAGACATGCACAGAAACGGGTCGCTGTGAACAGAGACAAAGTAAAAGGGTCTTGTTTTACATGACCATTGAGGAATTTTAACAAAATTATGTTGCAGACATTTCATGAAGGCCCTAAAGAATCATACCAACTTGTGGAAAATGGGCATCTGATGTCCCCTTTAAAGCGACAGACAACAAAACTGCAGAGTGTGCTAATATTGTCCGTTAGTGTGGACAATAATATACTTATCTTTATAGTTATCGCTCTTGTTATGAATCTTGAACATATCTTGAAAGTTTTTTTTTTTTTTAGGCATAAATCTAACAACATGCAATGAAGTGTGTTGTTCAAACCCATTTTAACATATGAACCAAGTGAGACATTTAGATGGAAAATGTTACTCAGCTTAATTTGTATTTAAGATACAGATGTTGTTTGGGTTGTATGTGAGCATCTCAAGAGACTTGTCCTTTTTTCATGGGACTTTTGTTCACGTTGTTTTGTCTCTCTTTCCATACCTGTCTCTCTCTCTCTTTTTCCCTGTGTCTTCCTCTCCTCCCTCCCATGTGTATCGCTCGCTTTGTTTGAGGCTGTTATTTGGAGCTGACAGAATCAGGGCTGAGTTTCAAATATAGGAAGCATCGCCATGGCCTCACCAACCAGAAGAACGTCTCCCACCAGCCCAGAACTTCCATTCATTTCCTCCTCTATTTTTTCTACAGCTACATTGATTTAAGTGACCACTTTCATCCTTCCACCCACGGCAATGTGGTTTTGCGCACTGAGGCATTTGCTTATCTTTACACTATTATGCCTTGTCTATGTCTTATTATTTCCGCCTGCCTCACAACGAGGTGGTGTTGTTTGATAACCTTGGGCGTATCTTGATGTTAAAATATGAAGGTGTCTGATGGATAAATGATAACCATGATGCAGTGAATGAAGATTACGCACAGAGAGGGAGATGATCTATGTGCTGTAAGGGGAAAGGAGAAGCCGCGGGGTGGGGGTGGGGGGGGATTGTGTGCTATATTTGGTGTTGCAGTGAAAGCGGGAGTGGGTGTGAACCAACTTCATCTGCCATCAGAGACTCGCTAAGAAAGGGGTGAGAGGTAAACATCTGCACACAGCTGAGTTGGGCTTTGGACATGGGAAGAAAAAGAGGGTGTGGATGTGGGCTTTTGTTAGGCAGCAAATCAAGTTCCTTTCTTTTCCAAAACAATGGTGATATCATAATGGCAGCAGACAAGTATGACGATGACTCGGTAATGAGAAGTTATAGACCTTATGCTCCAGAGAAACAAGCGTGTTGCCATCTTTAGAATTTAACAAATTTTGAACTTCCATTTTTGCGGTAGCTCTGTATATATCTATGGCATCACTGTTGAAGAGTAATTAGCCAGTGAAGTGGATTTACTTATTGTTAGGTATGTAATGATTCACTCAACTCCGTTGCGATACGATTCACAATACTGATTTCACAATACAATTTTCTTGCAATAAAAAAAAAAAAAAAAAAAAAGATTTAAAGTGCCCCTATTATGGGTTATGAAAGGTTAATATTTTGGTTTTGGGAGTCCCCAAAAACAGGTTGACATGCATGCAAGGTCAAAAAACACTTATATACACTTATTCTTATAATATGCATTTATTTTTACCTTATTTGCTCAATGACTCCCAAATGATTCGCTCAAGGATTCATTTTTCCAAACCCCTCCTTTGCGTGACGCTAATCTGCAGTGATTGGTCCAATTTCATTTAAAGCAGTGTTTGTGAGCTTTTAACACTCCAAAAGCGGCACCTAGTGGCAAAGAATGAGTTTGCAGTTTCATTCAGACCAACGCTAAAATCAAGTTTTCCCAGGTCTGCGCGTAAATGGGGGTCGAGATTTTGAAGCAAAATAAAGTGCATCCATCCATCAAAGAAAGTGCTCCACACAGCTCCGGAGGCTTAATAAAGGCCTTCTGAAGTAAATCGATGTGTTTGTGTAAGAAAAATATCAATATTTACAACTTTATAAACCTTAATCTCTAGCTTCCACGTAATCTCTAGCTTCCCCCATACAAATAGAGGTACACTTAAATAGTCCTTCAACATAAGGCTTCGTCTGTTTAGGTCCAACAGTAAGTCATATCAAGAGAGTTAGCCCAGTAATCAACCACCTAGCAACAACCTAAAACAACCTAGCAACCACATAAATCACACTTAACACCCTGGCAACACTTAGCAATGTGCTAAACACTCAGAACACTTAGCAACAGTGTGCTAAAAAACATGTATGCTGGGTCCCGATTAGCTAACTATCCATCCTAAATAGTATTCAGAAATTAGAATTAGTGTGTCCCAATCATAGTATGTTGAACTAAATATCACAAAGGTACCCAGAACACTGTAACAAACACATAGCAATGTGTTAAAATAATCACTCAGAACACCCTAGCAACCACATGGCAGTGTGCTAAAAATTGATTGAAATGTGCAAACACGACGTATTTTCTTTGTGTTGTTGTTCTGTGAGCTAGCCAATATATCTCAATCAAATCAATATCCTTCACCAAAAAGAGAGCAACACAGTGGTTCTCAAAATGCTCAATTGTGTTTTTGTTATGAGGAAGATTAATTGCTAATGTTGGATGAATGCTACACAGAGACAGTGGCGATGACACGCTGCTCACAATGAAAGAGCTGAATCTGCAAAAACAAGCCTTCTGTTCAGAGCCGGAGAGAGTTAAATATGCTAATGTCTGCACTTTCTCAACTTTTTTCTTCTTTCGTTGGCTGACGTGAATACAGTCGATAAGGGTGTGAGTGTGTGTGTGCTTTACCTCATACCTCGTCAATATGGTATTGTTCAAACAAAATGTTTGAATATTGTGTAGATGGCACTGATTTTCACTGCCATGCTTTATGGAGCAGTGCATTTTTGGAGATTTCCACTCATAGTTAAATATTACTAATTAGTAATAGATACATAAATAAGTGTGTGTGTGCTGCACTGCGTGTGCGTGTATGTATGTATGTATTGTAATCAGCATTAACTAAGAACTCTATTAGACTGGCTGATTTAACAAAGTGACCAAATAGGTCACTAGAAATAGAAATGCAATACATTTTGACAACTGTGAAACATCAAATATGATTGTTTCAAATGTTGATGGAATCGTGGTGGAGTATAGTTGTGAACACAGCTGAAAAAGTTGTTAGTTGTGATGATGCTAGTACAATGTTTTCTTAAGCTTCCTTATTTCCGTCCACAGTGAGATTCAGTCATTTTTCCCCCAAAGCATTCTGCTTGCTGCAGCTTGGCTAGTCCTGAGGTGCTCATTTTCATCCCTCCCTCTATTTTTCCTTCTTCTAACAGCTTGTACCACCCGCTTGCATTTTCATTTGTCTTCTGAGTTCCACACTCTCACTCTCTCTCTCTCTCTCTCTCTCTCTCTGTTTCTCGTCTTCTCCCTCCCCGCTGTGAGGTTCTGAGGGCAGTCATGACTGCTCTGTTTTTGGTGCTGGATCTCGGTGTTGTTTTTGACTGTCATTGAGCACCAGTTGATCGTTCTTGGACCAAGAACAATCTTCAGAGTGGACCAGGAAAGGGTCACTAACCAAAGGATGCTTTGAGGGTACTGGGGTCTCTCTTGAGCTCAGAGAGAATGAGATAGTGTTACAAACAAACCACTAACCATACTCCTGAAGAAGGTAGGTGGAATTTAACTGGTTATGAATTTGTGGACAGTGAATTTGAATTTCAGAGAGAGGTTGTTTTTATTGTTTTGTATGAATAATAGGTATTAAGGTCTGTGAAGGTGTTGGTCTGGATGCACAAATTTTAGAACCAGATTTCACTTCATTATCATCATGGTTATAGAAGATGTTGGCATCGCTTTGAAATGCAAATTATGCTGTTATTGCTATATTTGGGTGGGTTTTGTTTCATTATTTACAGTCGAATCATTGTTCTGAGCGTTACATGACTGCCTCGGGCTCACCGCTCTAGTGCTGTAGTAATCTGTCACCTTAGAGGCCATACAGATGAAATCTGAATGTTACGATCACTATGCCACAGATCACAGTTGTATTTAATGAATTACCAACATTTGTAGTGTACAGTCTCTGTTTTTAGCCCTGTGGAATCTGTTAGTTATACGTTTCTTGGTTTGTTTGAAGCTGGCTGTGCCTATTAGGACTGTACAGACCATTGGAAAAGCATTTGATGACTCACTGACCATAAGCATTTTAGCTCTAGTGTTGCTCCAGCGGTTGTACAGGAAAAAGAACAGTGTTTTACACTTTTTACGCATCTCTAAATAAAGAGCATATACTGCAACAAGAGTTTTATTAACATTTAACAACAAAAAAAAAATCACATTGTGCACTAAAATACAAATAGTTACGCAATATAATGCTGTAAATCACACAGTGTTTAAATATAGTAAATATACATTTACCAGCCACTTAATTAGGTATACCTTGCTTGTACAGGGTTGGTCTTTCTTTTGTCGTTAAATATGCCTTAATTCTTCGTGGCATATATTCAGCAAGGTGCTGGAAACATTCCTCAGAGATTTTGGTCCATATTGACATGATAGCATTACAATGCAAATATCCCGTTCCACCACATCCCAAAGGTGCTCTATTGGATTGAGATCTACTGACTGTGGAGCTTTGTTATATGGCCCATTATCCTGCTTGAAGTAGCCATCACGAGATGGGTACACTGTGTTCATAAACGGATGGAAATGGTCAGTAACAGTACTCGGGTAGTGGCGTTTAAATGATGCTCAGTTGGTACTAAGAGGCCCAAAATGTGTCAAGGAAATATCTCCAACACCATTACACCAGCAGCAGCAACCTGAGCTGTTGATCTAAGGCAGGATGGATCCATGCTTTCATGTTGTTTGTGCCAAATTCTGACCCAGACGTCCAAATGTCGCAGCAGAAATCGAGGCTCATCAGACCAGGCAACCTTTTTCCAGTCTTCTATTGTCCAATTTTGGTGAGCTTGTGTGAACTGTAGCTTTAATTTCCTGTTGTTAGCTGACAGGAGCGGCACCCATTGTCTTCTGCTGCTGTAGCCCATCTGCTTCAAGGTTTGAAGTGTTGTACATTTAGAGATGCTCTTCTGCATAACTCGGTTATAACTTATTACTGTTACTGTTGCCTTTCTATCAACTCAAACTAGTCTGGCCATTCACCGCTGACCTCTGGCATCAACAAATCATTTTCACACACAGAACTGCTGCTCACTGGATATTTTTTTTGACCATCCTCTGCAAACCCTAGAGACGGTTGTACGTGCAGTTTTTGAAATACTTAGACCAGCCTGTCTACCACAAACAACCATGTCACATTCAAAGTCATTTAAATCACCTTTCTTCCCCATTCTGATGCTCGGTTTGAACTTCAGCTTATCGTCTTGAACAAATCTACATGCCTAAAGGCTAAAGTATACAGTTTTAATGTGTATGGGAGGGTTCGCGTACAGTGCGCCTGACGCAAATTTCGTCACCAGAATAGTATGCGCATAGTTGCACCAATACGAAAGCCGATAGCTACAGCTACAGCTTCTTAGCCGATACCGATTATTCAAAATTATATCTGCCGATACCGATACTGATACCGGTAGTTTAGTTTTCGTAAGGAAAAAATCTCTCCCAACTAATTCTGTAAATATCAGCAACTTAGTTTAAAAGTGTACAAAGACATTTTTATCGGTCATAACTTCTGAAGAAAAATAGAGCAGATGCTGGACAAAGACAAAGCTTTCTAGAGCGCATTTGTTGACTGCCTGCGTTCACGTGCACCTCAAATGGACTATACTTCGAAAGGCTACGCATATGATTGTGTGTGTACGCTATAGCGTACACATACAAAAAAATGAAGTATATTTGGGCCTTAAGTGCATTGAGTCGCTGCCATCAGATTGGATGATTAGATATTTAACAAGCAGTTGAACATGTACTGTATACCTAATAAAGTGGCCGGTGAGTGAACATTTCAATATAGTATCTACTGTACATTCATTCATTTAGCAGACACTTTTTAGTAGTATGTAGTATAAATCTATAATGTAGTTGTAACGGAGTAATCAGAGCATGAAACGTATGGATCCATATGCCAAGCTTTATTCTCAAACATGGTCAAAACAGGCAAGGGTCGGACAATGGCATACAGGTATTCAGAGAGCAAGACAAAAGAGTACTCCGATAAACAGGCGTAGGTCGATCGACGGCGAACATAATCCAAAGGATGAGGCAAGCGAATAATCCATAGACAGATAATAATCCAGGCGAGGTACAAACGGAGTCCAAGACGAGAGAGAAATCCAAGATAGGCAGGTGATCAGGAAACAGACAATCAGGCAAAACTAGACATTACTAAACTGGACTAGAACTAGGAACTAGACAAAACTCAGACATGAAACTGGCTCCGTAAAGTGCTATCACTAGGAGAGTGATAAACGCAGACAATACTGTGCGTTGAATGGTTGTTTGAGACTGATTTTTATAGTGTGTGTAATTGGCTGCAGGTGTAAACGTAATCAGTGAAATGAAACATGGGAAATGTAGTCCGGAGTGACATGTAACAGTCTGTGTAATGTGAGAGTCGATATAATGGGAGGGCGACCTCTGGTGGCAAGCGAACGGAAGTCCACGGTTTATTTTAAAGGATTATTTGTATGTTGTTGTGCACATAGATGGTTTTATTATGTGTGGACTGAGCTCTTAGGTTCTCATTAATTTACAAGTACTTATAAGTACCACATAAATAAGAGCACTTGTGCCAAAAATGTGCTTTACATATAAAATAGAACATGTCATACATACTATTTACCTTCATGTTTAGTTGTGTAGCCTAAATGATATTGTAAAGTCTGTTTGAGTCACTTCTTCATTGTAATAAACTTCTGGCCATTTTCTAGAATCCAAAAGAGTTTTAAATGGTTCATTACTTTATTTTTCATGTATTCTGTCTTCCTGTAGCTATGTTTTGTTGTGATTGTTGAGTGTTATGACTAGCTAAGCTATGTTTACACTGCAAGTCATGGGCTATTTCCTGTGGTTTTCATTTCTCCATTATGGCAAATGTTCTTGGCTTTCCTTGTTCCTGCAGGGTTCAGCCGATTCGTACACGAGCAGACCTTCGGATTCCGACCTGTCAGCGGAGGAGGACCGCGAGGCGTATCGGCGTGAAGCCGAACGCCAGGCCCAGCTGCAGCTCGAGAGAGCCAAGGTTCCTCATGCTCTTCTTTAATGGGCTTTTTCTATTTTTTTTTATTTATTTTTTTTCACAGCGAGCAGCAACAAAGTGCCATTCTGCATGTAGCTTTAGAAATGTGTCGGGACAGGGGATCATGCATACAAATGCAGTTCAAGCAACAACATTTTCTCAACATTTTAGTTTTAAACCATAAGAGGATTATTTCATTGGTTCTTGATGATTGCTTATGTTGAAAAAAATGGCATTATTAACATTGGTTTCCCTGGCAGTCCAAACCTGTAGCGTTCGCAGTGAAGACGAATGTGAATTATTGCGGGGCTCTAGATGAGGACTGTCCTGTTCAGGGTGCTGCCATAAACTTTGAAGCCAAAGACTTTCTGCACATTAAAGAGGTGAGACGTGTGAAAGGTTTTGCAGGTCAGTCCTGTTTGCTAACAGTGCCCATAATACCATAATAGCTCATCATAATAGTGCTGAGCATGTTTTCCTTCGTGTTTGTGTTGCAGAAGTACAATAATGACTGGTGGATTGGAAGGCTGGTGAAAGAGGGGGCAGACATCAGCTTCATTCCCAGCCCCCTCCGACTGGAGGCCATGAGACTCAAACAGGAGCAAAAACAACAGAGGTCTCTCTTTCCCAAGCTGTGCACAACTGTATCTATTTCAGACACTTTTGCAACTGTTCATTGTTAGCTCAGGTCTAATAAATAATATTAACAAATACAACTTTTGATTTTAGTGGTGTATTATTAAATATTGCACTTTACATTAACTAAGATTAATACATTTTTTGTGGTATTTGTCATTGTTAATTCATGTTGACTAATTTTGTTAACTACTGCTAAAGAAATAGTTTACCCAAAAATGAAAATTTGCTGAAAATGTATCATTACATCACTTGCTCACCAATGGATCCTCTGTAGTGAATGGGTGCTGTCAGAATGAGAGTCCAAACAGCTGATAAAAACATCACAGTAATGCACAAGTAATCCACACCACTCCAAAATACGGGTCCATAATCCATAATAATGCTTCTTTCACTAAAAAAGTAAATCCCCTATTGTCCTCTCACATCAAAACCCACAGGCATATTTGTTTAAAACTGTTTTGGACTGTTTTTGCTTGTAACTAGTGCTTGATCTGTGCATATTTCTCTCCTGATTCAGACGAGATGATTTTTTTCACTGCAGAAAGCATTATATGGATAGAGGGCAAATATTTTAGCCAGAAGCAATGGTTTGAAGTTAAAAAACATCTTAATGATGGATTTGTTTCTTACAAACATGCAGTTTTTTTTTGCTTCAGAAGACATGAATTGATGGACTGGAGTGTGGATTACTTGTTGATAATTGTCATGTTTTTATCAGCTGTTTGGACTCTCATTCTGACGGCACCCATTGGTGAGCAAGAGGATCCATTGGTGAGCAAGTGATGTAATGATACATTTCTTCTCATATATATTTTGGATGGCCTGAGGGTGAATACATTTTCAGTGAATTTTCATTTTTGAGTAAACTATTCCTCAAATTGAACCTTGTTGTAAGGTGTTACCGAATTTCTTTAATGTTTTTCTTAATACTTTTATAAATTTGAATAAGCTACATCTTTTGATACACACGTATCAAGTTAAAAAATAAACACCCACTAAATCTGATGACTGAGTCCCCGTATTGTTATGGGAAAGCAAAGTGTCCAATGGTTGCACACATCAAAATTATACACATGCAGTGGGTCATGTATTGTTCCAATACTATAAAACTGGGAATGCAAATTGAGATTGTCCAAATACAGATTCCAAAATATGTCTAAATGATAAAATTTTAATGAAGCTTACAATTCTAGTAATGTCCAGATAGCTTACCAGCTCTGTGAAGGCATTTGCTGTTGCTCTGTGATGGTGATAACATTTTTTCTTTCTCCGCAGGAAAAGTGGTAACTCCTCCTCAAGCCTGGGCGACATGGTATCAGGAGGTTGGAGATCCACGCCGCCATCTGCAGGTGAGAGTGAGTATGACAGGGCTTGGGCACCATGCTGCTTTGCAGGGGATGTGTGTGGCTGGGAATGCTGCCCCAAATGAGCAAAATATCAGTAGGGCTGAAGATCAGTGAGTTTATTCTTCCCTTGCTTTTGTTCTTATTCTTTGCTCCTCTTCTTAATATAATGCATGTTCTGTCACAGGTTAAGCTTCCACAGTCAAATACAGTAGGATAACACCTGTAAAAGTTCAGAATAGAGTAAAAATATGAGCCGTTTTGCTTCTAAAATCTTCTAAATGCTGATTCTGATGTGTTCTCTTATTTTCAAAAGCCAAACAGAAGCTAAAGCAGGTAGGTGTTGATATGGATTTGTGTTAGATATCTTATGATAATCTCTCTTTATGGTTGGTCAGACTGATCATATTTGATTTATTGCTATATTGTACTTATAGCTTGTAGCATTTGGCAACTCTGCCCAAAATACACACAAAATGGCCAAAAATACTACTGAGTTTGTGTTTGTTTGTTTTTAATTGTTGTTTTATGTTATTCTTTTTATAAAAAAATAGTTAACAGTAATATTGTGAAGTATTACTACAATTCAAAGCTGTTTTCTATTTGAATGTTTTTTAAAATGTAATTTATTCCTGTGATCAAAGCTGAATTTTCAGCATCATTACTCCAGTCTTCAGTGCCACATGATCCTTCAGAAATCATTCTAATATACTGATTCTCTGCTCAAGAAACATTTCTTTGGAAATTATTGCGCTGCTTACATTTTTGTGCAGACTGTCAATTTGTTTTTATTTTATTTTTTTACTTTTGATCAATTTAATGCGTCCTTGCTGAATAAAAGATCTTACTGGCCCCAAACCTTTGAGCAGCAGTACTCATTTTTGGAGTACCATACATACAATTCTGATATCAGTAGAAAAAAAGCATCTTTTTGAAATTGCACTTGTCTCTGTGACAGGTCTAGATGCTTTAAATAGTAAGACAATATCTGATGTCTCATGCATCTCAGGAAGTATCGCAGTTTGTACCAAGATTGTTGCCAGTCTGTGCTGATACATTACAGAAACTGTTTCTAATCTAGTATTTTGTAGTTGTAGTTGATGCTGTAGTTCTGTGTGACAGTGCCACTCTTGTCTTTTTTAGACTGAACACATTCCTCCATACGATGTGGTGCCGTCCATGAGGCCTTTGATTCTGGTTGGGCCTTCACTGAAGGGCTATGAGGTGAGCAGTAAACATTAAACAGCCCTCTGAATTTGTCTTTAAAATTTGTTGTCTAATGTGTCGTGTCTGTCAACAGGTGACAGATATGATGCAGAAAGCCCTGTTTGACTTTCTCAAACATCGCTTTGATGGACGGTGAGTTTTAAAAGAGTAATGAGTAATGATGAGTAAATGTTGACAGAATATTATTCTATGTATACAGACAAGAAAGGTGTTCTTGTCTATATACATAGAAGAATATTCTGTCAACATTTACTCATTCCTATGTCTTTACAATGAAAAGTAATGGTTATAGGGTCTGGCAAGCTCCAGAAAACTCATAAAAATAGTCTATACAACTCGTGTGATTATGTTCCATGTTTTAGAAAGCATACGATAACTTTGGGTGAGGAATCTTTCTTTCACATCATTAAGTGTACTAATGTATTGTTATGCTGACAGGATTTCTATAACCCGGGTGACCGCTGACCTTTCTTTGGCCAAGAGATCGGTTCTCAACAAGAGACCCATCATGGAGAGGTCTAACACACGAACCAGTTTGGGTGAGAACATCACACGCACCCTTCAGAGCTCAACAATAAAGATGATCCAAGGCTGTAACATCACCTGGAACGTCAACTGCCTGTTTGTTGACCTTGCATACTTAAACAATTGGTTTTATGTGATGTACTGAACACTGTTGTTGCAAATTCTGCTGATTTTGTTAAAACTTTGAGAACGAGCAAGGCTTCTGCTAGAATAGGTAAAAAAATGTTTTATTGCTGAGCTCTGTCAATACATTTGAGCTTTTCGCCCTACTTTTTCTTGGGATTCATGTTTTGTGGATGCTATTTGTCTGTTTGCCCACTCAGCGGAGGTACAAAGTGAGATCGAGAGAATATTTGAGCTGGCCAAAACTCTTCAGTTGGTGGTTCTAGATGCGGACACCATTAACCATCCAGCGCAACTAGCTAAAACCTCGTTAGCTCCTATTATTGTGTACGTCAAGGTCACCTCTCCAAAGGTGAGTCTGATGAGTGTGTGTGCACTATTTTAAGGAATATGCTGAAAAAATACATTTTAAAATAAAATAAAAAAAATATCTTCAGCTCTGTAAGCAGCAACTAACCCAGTTTCTTTGATTCTCATTCGTCTTTGTTTTTTGGCAGGTCCTACAGCGATTGATAAAGTCGAGGGGTAAATCACAGAGCAAACACCTCAATGTTCAGATGATGGCAGCAGATAAACTGACTCAATGTCCTCCTGTAAGTTCTTCAAGTTTAAACACACACACACACACACACACACACACTTCCCTTTGAGAGGTGTTCAGAACACTGTAGATCCAACATTAGTGTTAGTATGGTAATGTTGTCAGGATCCATTTCTTATAGATAATTGAATAGTTTTGGCATTTTACAATATTTCCTACCCTTACAAAAGGAGGAGATAGGCTGAAGTTTTATATTATTATATACCAAAAAAGGTACTTTTCCAAACAAATTATTTACTCCCCCTCATTTTGTTCCAAATTCTCATTTTGTTCTCTGGAACACAGAAGATATTTTGAGAAACTGTAATGATTGCTCTTTTTCATGCAGTTACAAGGAATAGGGACTGGAGCTTTCAGTTTTAAGTACACAAAAGCACCATAAAAGTATAATCTTTTTCAGGGATGTTTGTAATAAATTGGTTGATTTGGTTTACAAGACCAGTTCTGAATATTCTTTCATGAAGCCTCACCAATAAGAGCAAGAGTGGATGTCACTATTTTCATAACAACCTTTGTTGTCTGTTTCTCATGCACAGCTACTGTATTAGAAGACTTTAAAAAAATACACAGGATGACTTTTATGGTGCTTTTGCTTCCTTTTTGAAGCCTGAAAGTACACATTCATTGCAATCTCATGGAAAAGAGTAACTAGTACTTATTCTTTTAAATTTCTCCCATTTTGGAACTACTCAAGGGTTCGTAAATGACAACAGAATGTACATTTTTTGATGACCTATTCAAAATCTTTAACATAAATTAGCTGTTTGTCCTCTTTATAAATAGACCTGATTAATTAAGGATTGGCAGTATGAGAACTGAAGGGCATTCAATTTAGGGCACATCTGTTTGACTACATTGTCTTTTTTATTGTGTGTTATTTGGAAATTAAGGTAAATTTGAGTCTCACATTGTTAGCGAACTGGTGTAATTTTAAATGTTCTTCATTCTCACTTGATTGACTGGCCTTGCTACAGTTCTGGTGATGTAGACGCTTGCTATTCCAAACCACATTCTGACAAAAGTCATGTTGCATGTTGTTCCATAGAGCCATTATCCTACCTGTCGCTCAACATCATCTCCCATCACCTGACCACATCACAAGATATTTTATATAATATCTTCTAATTCCATCCCCCGCATGTCATCTTCTCCTCCACCCTGTCTCCCCATCAGGAGATGTTTGATGTCATTTTGGATGAGAACCAGTTGGAGGACGCCTGTGAGCACCTCGCTGAATATCTGGAGGTCTACTGGCGTGCCACTCATCTGCCTGGCACCACCCCTCTCAACCCTCTATTGGAGCAAAATCTGATGACCCCACCCTCAGCAATCTCCAGTCTACAGGTAAGGTGGCTTTGTGTGGATGGGCGGAAACATTTAAAAAGTTTTAATATAAAGAGATGAAAGAGAGCAATATGTTAGTTTGCATGCACCTTTGGCTCTCAGGATAATCAAAGTAAGTTTACTCAAAGGGATTGTGAAACTTGTGTAATAGCATGTCTTTAAGGAAGCTTAATAGCATATTAAATCACGATATTCACAATAGTCAGCAAAATCATCAGGAATATATCATAAATATTCCATATTGTCCTTTTTATTTAAAAATGCAGACAACTACATTATTAAAAAAGAAACAAGTTTGAGGTTTGCAGTCACATATGCACTGACCTAGTTAGACCAGAGGCCACCAGACTTAGTATGTGTCCTCATCGATCAGCCATGGAAAGTAGTCCAGAGACTGTGCTAAACATAATCACCCAGAATATAGATGGTATTTGTATCAGCTTTGAGAAATATATCTTATATTTGTAATGTGTAGATCCATGTCTGCATCCACCTTATCTAAGATCCCATCAAATTCATTTAATTTATACAGTTGACCTCAAAAATCAGAAAGTTGCAGTTTCACAGAAAAATATCAGGTCATAACTGATTTTTATTAGAATATGGGACACAGTTTGTAAAGTAGACAGGCACTGTGGAACTAAAAAACGCAAAATAAAGGTATTTGCTCTACAGTTCTCAGCGTTTTGGAGCCCCCTGTATATTCAAAACATCTCACTCCATTATACTGTTCTGCTTTAAGCAATAATTGGTCAATTCTATATTGTGTTTAACAAATCAGTTGTGTAATTTGAAAACTGATTTTTGTTCTTTTTGACAACAGGAAAGTGGTCATTAAACATTTGTCTGTTCTGTCCTTTCCTCTACTCCATATTTTCACTCTGTCTTTAAGTTGTCTTGGGTCCAGAGATGCTTGTAATACTGATATGTTGTAAGTCTCAATCTGTCTGTTCTGTGTCTCATTCATGCCTGACATCTTTGCAGTTCTCTGAAACACAGGAATTAATTGAATGAACACTTACAAACCTGCGGTGAGTAGGTGGGATGGTCAGACTGCCTTTCCCACTCAGACTGTTAAACAAAACCCCACCCTGATACTTCTTTACATCCTCTAATTCCTTCAATCCCTCCAAATGGAAATGGCCATCTGGTATTCCCATTGGAAAAGCACTTAAAATAAAAAAAATCATATATGCAAATATATGATTCTGTTATGCTGTTGTTGGTGAAACATGTAGCCCATTCATAGTTTTTATGTGGCAATGCCATTTGCCCAGTGGGGAAAAGGGAGTAATAAAAAAAGCTTTATGTTTCAAATGATGCAGGCCTTAAAATGACTTTTAATGTTAAGAAAACTCTTCCAAAAGTACATTCAAATGTTCTCAATATGTAGTCAGTGTGGCAATGTTTCTAAAGCCTCGTTTCCACCAAGCGGTATGGTACAGTACAGTACAGTATGATTCAGGACGGTACACCCTGATCTGGCTTTCGTTTCCACCGCCAACAGTACCCTTAATGGATAGGCGTGGTGTATGCCAGAAAGTAGTGATCGTCATCATTCTTGTTCAAAGAAGCGCGACACTGTATGTGTGTAAAAATATAAAATTCTAAAATACACTGTTATATTTTTGTGCTTGCGCATTCTGATGTAAATAAGCCCAACACGCATGAGCAACATGGCAGAGTTAAGAAGGCGCTTCATTCCCCTTGTTGTTGTCATTCCCCTTGTAGCACATGCAAGTGATGATTCTCTGTCAACCAATCAACGTTCTGCAGTAAATCTAGCTCCACCCTTTAGGTAATGGACTACTGTTCTATGTGCCCCAACGGAATTGTCCATTCACAACTTCTGACAATGAAAATGGAAATAATTGCAATATTGTACTGTACTGAACAGTACCACTTGGTGGAAATGAGCCATAAATGTGTAGGCAGCATTTCAAGTGGTGTAGGTATTACATCTTTAAGATGTAGGTAGCGTTTGTAAAGATGTAGGCAGCATGTCTTTAAAGTGTAGGCAGCTTTCCTAAAGGTGTAGGCAGCATTTGCAAAGCTTCAGGCAGTGCATCTTAAAGTGTAGACAGTGGGTCTAAGGTGTAGGCAGCATTTGTAAAGATGTAGGCAGCTTTTTTTTAAAGGTGTAGACCAGGGATTCTCAACTCTGGCCCTTGAGGTCCATGTTTAGCTCCAACCTTGTTTAAACTCATCTGCCTGTAACTTTATAGTGATCCTGAACACCTTGATTAGCTTGTTCAGGTGTTTGATTAGGGTTGTAGCTAAACCCTGCAGGAAAGTGGACCTCGAGAACCAGAGTTGAGAAACCCTGGTGTAGACATTTTGCATTTCCAAATATGTTGGCCAGAGGTCTCCAACCCTGCTCCTGGAGAGCTACCTTTCTGCAGACTTCAGTTCCAACCCCAATCAAACACACCTGCCTGTAGTTTTCAAGTTACCCTGAACACCTTTAATAGTTGGTTCAGAACTTCAGATGTGTTTGAATAAGGTTGCAGGACAGTAGCTTTCCAGGAGCAGGGTTGGAGATCCCTGGTGTAGGCAGTGTTTCTAAAGATGTATGCCAGGGGTATCAAATTAAGTTCCTGGAGGGCCACTGTCCTGCAGATTTTAGATCCAACCCAAATTGAACACACGTGAACCAGCTAATCAAGGTTCTCAGGATTTCTAGGAACTTCCAGGCAGGTGTTTTGGAGCTACACTCCACAGGACAGTGGCCCACCAGGACCAGAGTTTGATGCATAGTGTAGGCCAGGGGTAGGCAAGTTTGGTCCTAGAGAGCCGCAGTCCTGCAGAGTTCAGCTCCAACCCTGAAAAAAATCTCACCCGTCTGTAGCCTTAGTAATCCTGAAGAAATTAATTAACTTGTTCAGGTGTGTTTGATTAGGGTTGGAGCTAAACTCTGCAGAACTGCGGCTCTCTAGGACCAAACTTGTCTACCCCTGGTGTAGGCAATGTGTCTTAAAGGCCTTTCCACACTGAGCGCGATGCGAAAAAGCAAGGCGAATCGCCCGCGAATGTTGCTTTCACACCGAGCGCGAAACGAATGTTCGCCTTCTGCTAATTCACGCCTGCATGCTAGGGGGCGCGGACCAACAATGCATTTTTTCTTCATGTAGCGTATGTATCTTGTGTGGTTTACATCGTCTGCTGCTCAATATACAGCATTAAATTAAGATAAATAACTTGTGTTTCTTCATCAGAAACACAAAATATCCATAATGCTTACAAGAATACATCTGAAATAATTAGACGTACAATTAGCATCAAGCTACATTGAAAATGTATGTAATTATTAACGTTTTTGCTCAAAACCCACTTTAAATCATCATCGATCGCTTGTAATAACTTCCGATTGTGATCTTAAATGGATTTTGATTCTATAATAGGCAGACATGCACTCTTTGTATGTTTTATAATGGACTGATCGATACCTGCTTGTCATGTGTCATAAACATCCTTTATTGTTAAAAAAAATACCATGAGCTGCATAAAAACATACACAGAAAACCTATCTTCATAATTATAGGTCTATTTGCTTTCACATTTCATGCGTAGAAAAATGTTTCTCTTTTTTTATATACGGAAGGGCAAGAGATATGATTACATGATTGACAGGTCTAGAGTGAACGAGCTCTGATTCATAAACACTCGCACTCGTGGAAGATAATGGACGGTGCTCTTCAGATCACATAATTCAGTGGAGAATTAATAAAAATGTTATTCTGTATAAAGAACATGTGAGAATAGTCTGTTCTTAAATACCAACAATAACAAGAACTCAGCATTCACTCTCTTCTCTCTTGCGGAAAAAGTCCTCTACTTCGGTGTTTTTACGCTCGTGCTCAAAACAGTCTTCTGAGCTTTTAGCACCACCGCATCGACCTTTTGGGTAACAGCAGTTGCTCTGGCCATGTGATGTAATGCTCAAATCTTATTGGACGGCCCGTGTTTTCGCTTTGCGAAACTATAAAAGATTCGTCGGACTGGACAAAAAAAAAACATTTGCATTTTCGGTGCGCGAATGTTCGCGTTCTATGTGGAAGCATCGATAGGAAGCTGTTGTTTTATTCCAGCACGTCATCGCGTCCGAAATTCATTTAGCTTTTTCACGCTCGGTGTGGAAAGGTCTTAAGGCCATGGTTAGACTGTTCCTAGTCTCAGCCTCAGATGTCACGGCCACGGACCGTTGGCTAAACGTCTGATGCATATGGCACACTTATCTGGAAACACTTCAGGAGTGTTGAAGTCGTCGTCGGATTGGTTGAATTATACAGGATTTCCAGGAGACATGTGTGTCGTGTTCTTTAACGTTCCGCCTGGAAACAAAGATGCCCTAACGCCAAACCCCCTCACGAAAGAAGAAAGCCGTCGTGTTTACAAATGTGACGACGAGCGCTTATCAGGATCAACTAAACGCTAGGTATGTGAAATATTTAAAGTTTGCGGCATAGAATCATTAAAAGACGTCCGAGAGTTTCATCTGTTATTGTGTGACATTTCCACGCACCGAAATGTGACGCTGAACGAAATTAACTGTGATTGGTTGTTTGACATGTCGGTCAAACGGCCTCATGTTGGCCAATAAATGCTGTCTATTCCAGACCTTCAGCCGTCAGTCTGAAGGTCTGGCTACGCGAGACTAGACTGTTCCTAACTGGAGTGTTGGCTTATGGTTGTATCTTAAGGTGTAGACAATGTTTCTAAAAAGTTTATAAAGGTGTAGACAGCATTTGTAAAGATGTAGGCAGCATTTGAAAGGGTGTATGGAGGAGATAGGCAGCTTTTCTAAAGCTGTAAACAGTGTTTGTAATGGTTTAGGCAGCATTTCTAAAGGTGTGGGCAGCTTGTCTTAAGCCCTAAACACACTGCACGATTTTCGGCTGTCCCAGATGAAAGATTGGCATCGTAAAACAATCGTGGCAATTTCTGTGATCGTGGCTCCTAATTGGTGGTCCTGTGTCGTACAGTGAGAGAGGTTCAAAGACGGCCGTTGTCTTGGTCTTGCAACCAAAGATAGCCTACAATACAGCATGATCATCGCACCGTGTGTTTGCTGGTATGATCCACGTTTACTGACCAACCAATAAAAATGCGACATGAAATCAATGCGACATGGCGCTAAAACATAAAACTGCTTACCTCAAGCTCTTATCCCTTCCTCTTTCGCTGCTTCCACTTTTTTTCAGCAAACATAAATACAACTGCTAAAAAATACAACTGCTTAAGTGTGATTTATCATGCTCTTTTTGTTTACCACTAGCACATGCTGATGAAGCTTTATTCTTTTATAGTAACGTGTGTCGTAGCGTACGAGTCATACTACAGTCTACACACACGTTGTAGCCAAGTTTATTAGATCCATGTCGCACAGTGTGACATGCAGTTCATCTTATAGGATTGCTAAAATTGTGCAGTGTGTTTTGGGCTTTAAGGTGTTGACAATATTTCTAATGGTGCAGGCAGCATTGGCAAGGTAAGGGTGTAGGTGGCACATTTCAAGGTGTAGGTGACACATCTAAAGGTCTAGACAAGGGATAGGCAACGTCGGTCCTGGAGTGCTGCTGTCCTGCAGAGTTTAGCTCTAACCCTAATCAAGCACACCTGAACAAGCTAATCAAGGTCTTCAGGATCACAGGCTAGGCTACAGGCAGGTGAGCTTTTTTTTTAGGGTTGGAGCTAAACTCTGCAGGACATCGGCACTCCAGACCGATGTTGCCTATTCCTGGTCTAGGCAGAATTTCTAAAGGTGGAGGCAGAGTTTGTAAAGTTGTAGGCAGCATTTCTATGGGTTGGAGGTCAGAAATGAACTGGATTAAATTCAGGGCAATAGTCACATGCTTTCTGGCACTTCCTAGCCATCCATTTCACTCCTTATTGAAACTTTTTCTGTCAAATGATGCAAACTTCCATATGGCAGTGCAAACTTTCCATTTGACAAGGCCTACTTTTTCTATGATTTCTGTCGTGTTATGCACTTACCCCTCTACACTTTTCACTTAATTTGCTAGGATTAGAGCGAGCTGCACACACAGTCATCTCTGACTGCTCTGTTTATGCACCTTGCTGATTGATATTAACACCATAGAACCTCCATAAGATAAGTTCACAAAGCAGATACAGCTGCCTGTTTTCCTGTGTTATAAAGAAACTTGATTTTATGACTTTGGAAAAGAGTCTGTATCTGACTACACAGACCGATGCTTTGTGAATGTAACAACCCTTCTAACTTCCCTTTGAATGCAACCTCCTTGTTTCTGAAACTAACCTGAATCTTTTTGCTCCAGAGGAAAATGCATAGCAATCTGTAATGCACAGCAGTTTGATCTTAGACCTAGAACCTAAAGGCTTTGTTCAGACAGGCAGCAAAAATGAGATTCTTGCCACATGTGACTCCAATCCATTTAGTCTGAACAGCTTATGCACTTCTGACAAACCCAATCCAAACCACATTCAAAGATTATGACAGTTTGGACAGTCAGTCCTTAAGATCGAATTAAAAAACAAGTCCGATTTGTGTGCAGTATGAACAAAGCCATAGCACCCAGTCACTTTAAATTTCCTCATTGGTAAGACTTGTCTCCTAAAACTTCTTTTCACCTCTGTGCACATTACTTGTTTTATATTTGTGTTTTTTGCCTTTACGGGATCTCATAAATGAGTCATTTTTCTTTGGAGTGAAACAGAAAGAGGAAACATGTGACCTCAATATGGTTCAGAGTTGTCATCTTTCTCTTTCTGTCTCAGAACCAGCAGCTGTCGCCTGCCGGGGGTGGAGGGGGAGTGGAGGAGGAGGAGCAAGGGGAGCAGGACAGCCTCATGCCCTCCGAAGAGGCCAGTGACTCTCGCTCCCTCCGTCGAGGCGGCTCTAGCTCCCTGCACCCCCCGGAGGACGAGGAAGAAGAGGAAGGAGGAGGAGGAAGAGGAGGAAGATGATTATGAACCCCACCCTCACCCGTACCGTGATGTGTATCCGCCCAACCGTAACCACCCTGGTGGAATCCACTGCGCTAACGGACAAGAGTCACAGGACCGACTCCTCCAGCAGCGAGACTCGCAGGACGGACACAACCAACGAAACAACCGCCAGCGCACGAGAGCCTGGCCAAGAGACAACTACTGACCGCCTGTCTGCAGGAGTCTGGAGGGGAGAGTTGGGTTGTAAATTGGGGTGAGGGGTGATGGGAATTGGTGAGGAACAGGAAACGCACAGTGTGTGTGTGTGTGTGTGTGTATGCGTGTTTGTGGATGAAGCTGCCCATGGTTGATGAAAAGATCCTGTTGTTTTCTAAGCTTATGTGGTTGTTATTGTTTGAGGCATTGCACTACATTTGCTTTTAAAAGACGGGGCAGCTTTTCTCCTTTAAGATCACATGCATGTTCATATCGAAACAACATTTGAGCTTCCTCTGAAACTCCACCCAAGTAAAAAAAAAAAAGATAAACTTTATTATTTTGCGTATTATACGCTCTCCCTTATCCTAATGAGCACAGAAGGCATTATGGGAAAAGGAAAAGCACTTTTATAGCATGGGATGTGAGTCACAATGAAAGATATTGTAGCATTTTGTTGCATCTTACTTTAATAGCTTCTTTTTTGCTAGCACTCTTGTAAATGTGAGTATTACTCACGATTTTTTGGTTCAAGCCCTCAGTCATGGTGTTGCCTGATTGGAGCCCATATGCACTTGTCTTATTATGAGTTGTTTATTGGTCCTCCTCTGGACATCATTCAGGCAACTGACATGAATAGTCATTTTCACAGTCACGTTCACAGATGTAGCAAACATTGCCATTTGCAAAGCACCATGTAAATACGGTGTATGTAGGAAAGGAATTCAGGGTTATGCTCTGCTGTCGTAGAGTGAAATATTATTTGGACTATAGTCTTGGTTTGTACATGAGGTGAATTTCAACTCCAGAATGAAGAGAAGCAGTCGATCTTCCTACATTTCCGTACTGCTGCATAAAGAAAGAACCTAATTAGGTCAGTGTCACTGGTTTCTTTTTCTGGAAAATGTGAAGGACTGAAAACTGAAGTTATTTTATCATCCAACATCATTATGGATCATGGATGGTTATTTTACCATCCAATTAGTACCCATATATTGGATTTTTATAGAAGTAGATGAAGCTCAGATTTGACGTCTGTTTTGGGATAGTCATGTTGTTCCTCTGTGACTTGATTGAGTTGAAAGTTGGTCTAGGTTTATATATTATACATTTGCAAGTAATTTATTTGTTGACCTTATCAGAGATAACAGCCAATCACCTTAAGGCATCTTGGTCTGTTTTTAACTTGCATGCACATTAGCTAGACTAACCTGATATATAAAGCTAAAGAAGCTAAATTTAGATTTTTTTGTATCATTGTTTCTGGGTGATTTGAAAATTTTTTTGAATGGTTGGCAGTTTTGGCAACTTGAACAGTTTTGGCAATCTCCCTATTAAAGTAGATAGGAATTGTACTTGCATGACTGGAAACTAGCATTACCAAAATGGCCACTGAATAAACTGCCTCAGAAGGAATTTGTCTTTACCAAGAAGAATGTGTCTCTAACAAGTGAGCGATCTTCCTCTGTCCTCCATTTCTCGCCACTCTTTCCTCTCCAAGGCTCTGGGCGTCTAAGGGGGCGGTTACCGTGGCCTACTTAAAAACATAGCGTCACATCTTGCTTTGGCGATACGTTGACTGCTAGCTAGTTTAATTACCTTATTGGTGGTTACATTAGCATATATCAACCAGGTTGTGTTATGACCAAATCCAGGAAAGTTTGTCCCTTTTCTCATTACCATGACTCAAGACTCGGATGTTACCTGTAGCTGCTTGGGCTAAGGTTTATCCAGTGTAGGACCATTTAAACTGGCCTTAATACTTATATCTTTACCACTGCATGTCTCAAATACAATTATTTAGGACTATTTGCACATTAGGATTGGAACAGGACCTTTAGAACATTTTAAGTATATTAGAGTAGAAAAAAAATTCTACTCCGTTTTTTTGTTTTAAATTTAAAATCTACAACAGAATATTAGTAACGTATCTAAGAATAGCTAGTGTATATATATATATTGAATGAAATTTCACCAGATCCTGAATATAATTCTTTAAAAATGTTACTTTACTTTGTATTTATGGATCTGTATCATTTTTAAGAAATGTTGCGATGTTTACAAAGTCAGGATTGCTCTCACTCAGAGATCGTTGACGTGAGACACATTAAAATATATGTAACGTCAGTTGTTGTACGGTTATGTAAAGTCACATAAAGTTGCAGTACACTCTCATGTAGCACTGTAGGTGTCAGTTTGGTTCTTTTGGAAGAAAACTTACAACATCTAAGTATTATTAATTGTTGTGATGGCCTCTAGATTTCAGTGCATATCCAAAAATCACCATCCAGAAAGAGAAATCCTTATTTTTTTCAGAATTACTCTTTCCAATTTAAGGCCATGTTTATACATAGGACGTGTATTTAAGTATGATTTCACGTCGACTACACAGGTCCTTCCAAACATGCACAGAGACTTGAGTGAATGTATAGTTGCATGCCTTAACACCTCTAGTCCTAAGCACTAATGTATTGTCCTCAGAGGGACAGTGCTAAACTGACTGTCCCTCAGTCGATTGTGTTGCATTGATTGTACTGGATCCGTACACTCCCAGAATGCACTTTCAGAAACATCCACCCTCATTTTAGATTGTAAAGACTTGTCTTATTGACCAAAATTGATGCCTGATATGAAGATTGAGCCATCAGTGTGTCCAGCGTAGTATTAGGACAACATCACTACCATAGTATGTTAGCATCTTAGCTTAATGCTGGAGGGTTTTTATGTATATACCGGAAATACACTGAAATCCAAACAGGGAAAACAACACTTGGTAATGGCTACTACATTATACTGACGTAGTGAATGCTGAAGCCTGAAACATACTCTACGCAAGTACGTGAATGCAAGTTTCATTGCTTCAAAATGTGTCAGATCGCAGTTCTCTTTAAACTGTTGCTCTGCCATGACAGTCATTGATGTGATAGAGAAACTTACCATAGAAGAAGATGCAGTGTATGCTATAGTGCCCCTTGTGGCAATACTGAGAATGTAATACCAATTACATAGTTATAAGCATTTGTGTTTGCATACAATAATGTATGTGGACTATGTTTCAGAACTAAAAGAGCCTTTCCATGTCAGATTGAAGAAATCACCCAATTACCTGTTAACAACCCACATTGTGCGTTGATCTCAGGTCATTAGACAAGTCACTGTATCTTCCCAGCTCTTGCCTTTCTAACATTAGTTCAAATTGATGTAGATTGTGTCACGGCTCTGGACACTGTGTTTACAGCACCGATCTTGAAGTAAAACTTTGCATCGGCCATTTAGAGGGTCATTTGGAAATGTACATGTTCTAGGGTGAGTAAGTCAGGGTAAATGTCCACTAACAAATGCCTTGACCAATCCTCTCTTTTAGTGTACTGCATCTTTATTTGCTATCAACATGTCTCACTTTCATCTATTGTTCTATATTTAAAAAAAAGAAAAAAAAAAGAAAAAGAAAATCAGAGCATGACCGAAAAAAAAAAATTCTATGCAAGTGTTGCATGTGATCTGATTGTTTCTTTTGATTGTTTCTGATCTACTTTAGTACTGCATTGATTCTTGTTGTAAGTATTATTCTATTTAGTAAGACAATTCACCCTCTTTTATACTGAGCACAGACAAGGGGCTTCTGCCACAAAGTTCATTTTCTTTGAATTGCTCTCATGGGCTTCAATACCTCCACTGTTATTTATTTATTTATTTATTTGAACACTTAACCATAGCACATATTTGGATTGATGTAATAAAGAAATGTTCCAGGTTCAAGTTAAGCTGTAATGACAGAATCTGATCACAAGAAAGCCACATAACTTAAACATTACATATAATAATTAGACTGATTAGATAAAATTGCTTTCTAACCTTGTCCATATGAAATTATTGCTAATCTTTCAACTCCATGACCATGAAAAGCCGGAAAAAGCATCATCAGACATTCATTCGTATAAAGTTTTTGTAATTGATATAAGCACTTTAACAAAAATTCAAGCTGCACATTAGAGCTTTTAAACTCTCTAAATTGTTTTGCCCCATAGACTTCCATTGTAAGTCCATGTACTACTGTACATGTGATTTTTGAGAGACAAGTCCAAATTGTGTGTCAACAGAATTCAGCTTGTTTTTAACTTGGAACATTCCTTTTAATAGCATTGATCAGATACTTTTATGTAAGTCAAGAACTTGCATTGTTGTAGTTGATATGAAGACAGAGAAAAGAGATGATTTATATGATCCACAATGCACAGTGTAAAAGAGCATGTGTACTGTGTGATAAACTGTACGAGGTTCTGTCACAGTATAATCTAAAAACAAGATTTGCATGTCTTAATACATGTAAATATACATGATACAACATTTCCCCCCTATATCTGTTATGGCATAACATTGTTTTCTAGTGGACCAATACAGAATCCATAACAAACACTGATTATCATTTTTCTTTCTGAGGTATTATGAAGCACAATTTTTACAATGGGTATTATTTGAGTCTTTTGTGTTTGATTCTGTATGCAATACAAACATGGAAAGAAAACGCCTTAGAACATTAACACTTCCTCTCCTGTGTAAGTAGAGAAAAATATATTGCACTATTTTTTTTCTTTTTTGATGTCTGCTTTGTAATGCAATAAATGCACTATAGGTAAAACAATAATTGCGATGGACACTTAATTGGTCCTCAGGCGTGATGTAGGTACACACTTTCTCTCTCTCGCCCCTTCATCTTTCTGACAACACAAAAAATCAAATCCTGCCTGATGCTGTATATGCTTTCTATTTAAAGAAAATGCCACTAATTATAATAAAAAACAAAACATTTTATGTACTTTTAACAGTCCAGTTGTGTCTCAATTGTTTAATCATTGCTCACATTGATTACAAAGGTTTTTTTTATTCTGTTTTGCTTTCTTTTTCTTTTAAAAATTTGTCAAAGTATTTTGCATCACTGCTGTTTTATCTTACAAAAGCTATCAACAATATTCTTATTCAGTGTCTTAATCAGTGTTGAGCGGTTACAGTAATAATATTACTTTTTGCAGTAACTAGTAGTGTAACTAATTACTAATAAGATTTCAGTAATAATTTTACAGTTACCATCCATAAAACAGCTAGTTATTTAACTACTTTTGATGCCTCAACCCCTACTGATTTGAAATCCAACAATCCAATAATTCCTATATTTATTTTCATAATTTTCACAACTCACACAGGCACATGAAGTCACCAGTGCATAAGGCAAGTTTGAGTATGGAAAAGCTTACATTCAGTGGCTGGAAATATTGCCATTACATTGATATTGTGAGGAGAAAAGATGATCTGAAGGTTGTGGCATTACTTTACTCTGGCATTACATGGCTTGCCCACCCACATCCCTCTGATCCCGATAAATTATATTACTATAATTAAAAATCTTTTTAGAAAACAAAACATTTTCTTACAAACTTGTGTGATTTCTTTTGATAAAATACATCATGAAATATAATGGGTAACAGAAATTATAGCTTCAAGCTACATGACAATAAGATTAATAAAACACTTTTTCTTAAAAGTTAATATCAGTTACCATTGAAAGTGCTTATACCATTCATAACATTGAAATCAATTAGGTTCAACTCTCCCTCACTGATCGGCTTCACTACATCTGAGTTTCTTATATAATGGTGCTTGTTTTATCCACCCATCAGATATAGGCTACTCAAAGAAAATGCTGGGTAAATCAGCCTGGAAAGTGCTTCTGATTTCTGTATGAGAATTCTGCCAAATATAGAGATAACCCCTTTTTTTCACCCCATATATTTCAAATATTTTGGCTTTTTTTTCATATAATCAAATTAATTTTGTCTCTAACTTTAGGGTCTTTAGTAATAACAATTCCTAAATATTTTACCTCATTTTTTAAAGGAATACTGAACAATTGAGATTCTGTATGATCATGAAGTGCCATCAGCTCACACTTTTTTAAATTCAATTGCAGACCAGAAGCTTTTGAGGAATGAGAGACCAGATTAATGGCAACTAGAATCTTGGAAGAAGCAAACTAACAAATAATAAATTACATTTTTTTGAGTAAAAATGTAGGGGCTCGAGCCCCTGCCCCTTTGAGGTCCGACGCTAAAGTGCCCTTGCGGTCCGGTCTGTGCGATATGAACGATATCGTGGATGTCTCCACGATCTGCTTTTGAAGAAATATCGTAGTATCGTGTTACAGCACATATTCTATCAGCTGCAGTTCTGGTGCCTCCGTCTCAATATACTGTACAGCGCCACATACATTCACATCAGTAAGAAGATATTTTGAAGAATGTCCACATTGACTTTGACAGTAGGGAAAAAAAATACTATGGAAGTCACTGTGAACCAGCAACTGTTTGGTTTTCTACCTTCTTCAAAATAGCGTTTATGTTTAGCAGAAGAAGGAAACTCAGGTTTAAAACAACTTTTGAGTGAGTAAATGAAGGTATAAAAATAAAACACTAGCCTATTTTAATTATTGGGCGAATTTAATGTTAATAAAAGACCAAAACACAAAGAGAAAAATCACTCGCTACTCTTGACTGAAAAACTTTAATACAGTTCCTTTAATAGGAATCAATCTATATAGTGTTTTATTTTTATATTTGTTCATTCAGTTTCTTGAATGCTCCTGCTAAATACACCTACTGTAGCTACCTGAAAATAAAACACGGTTTATTTTATTTGTATATTATGGTGTATTTGTAATGTATATCTTTGTTCTCATTTTTTAATAACAAAGATAAAATGACAAAGATTTTTATCTTCACCCACTTTGGCCTAAATATCTGTCATACTTTTTAATATTTTGTTATCTTGAAAGGCTTTGTCTTTATAATAGGGAAATTAGTTTGGCTCTAATGCTAAAACAGCTTGTAAAATAGAAGAACCAACACAAAGAATCGTGATAAAATCGTGATTCCCGCCCCCGCCCGTTCCGCGATTGTGCCCTCGTAACGCCATTACGCCCCTGCCCCTCCGGAGGCCTGTGCACGCCACTGACCACCAAAGTACCGAATGCACCTTTAAGTCGACTTTTCACAATCCTGCTAGTTCCCAATGGATAAAATCAATACTAGGGATGTGCGGGTCTAGTCGACTAAACGGTACAGCTCCTACTAGTCGACACTGAAAACAATAGTCGATTACACGAGAGAAAAAAAAAAAACATGATTTTATCCAAATTACCATAATTTTAACGTTACATTTCGAAACTGTCTGCTTGCTTGTAGTTATCTCTCCGCGTGCCTGTGACTTTAGTTCCTGCCGAGCGCATTTATTTTTTTCAAGCGCAGAATCGCCTCTAGTCCCGTCTTTCGCCAGACCACGGTAACATGTTAAATTCACTGAACAAAAGCGCACGGTCTGAGTAAGTAAAACGAGCTTTGTTTTGTTTTTAGACAATATAGCCAACATGAAGTACATTTTTAAAGGCCGTTTTAATGCCATTCCTTGATAAACTTTCCTATTGTTTTTTACTTTTGTTTTAATATGTTGGCTAACATTATATGAAAATGAAGAATTCTGTCAGTCTATTGGTTGATTTTCCATTTCTGCATTGCTCCAGACTGATCTGAATAAATAAGCTACGCACTGGTTTATGAAGAGTGTATGCTCTTCCTTTTTTTCTGTTTAACGACCACCTAAAATTAATTGATGATAACGCGAGGCAAGCAAATAGTCATTTTTTTTAGCGACCTATTTTTAGCTGAATTCATTGAGGGATTTGACAGTGTGATTCAAAGATTAAGTATTTCAACTGTATGCGGTTATATAGACAAGCACAGTTTTTTTTTCTTTTGCCATTTTTGGGGGGTTTCTAGCTTTTAGACTAGTCGACTAGTCGGATACAAAACTTCCGTTTAAACGACAGTCAAATTAGTCGTAGCGCACATCCCTAATCAATACCCTCAATTTTATTTTCAGTAAAATACACAAAAGAGACAGAATTTACTCTAGTTTCATGTTGGCTTGTGAAATCCATTTAAAATGTCTGTTATATTTTGGCAGTGTAATTTACGTAACTGCAGAACAGATTATCGTTAAAGATTTTACACATCAATCTATCAAGCACTCATAAATATAAATGAATTTCAAACGATAAATTACTCCGTCTAAAGGACTTTAT
The DNA here is from genome assembly GCA_027422415.1 of Schizothorax lantsangensis. Taxonomy (NCBI): domain Eukaryota; kingdom Metazoa; phylum Chordata; class Actinopteri; order Cypriniformes; family Cyprinidae; genus Schizothorax; species Schizothorax lantsangensis. Next base: position 8,095,953 of record CM049862.1, read on the forward strand.
TATTTATCTGCAGAGTGAACAGTTTTACTCATCCATTGACTGAAATGGAGTATCTACAGATGCATTAATGAATTGGTATTTTTACACAATTTAAAAATCAAACAATTACATGTAATGTGTAAAAAAGGAAAGATGTGTGCCGGTCTACAATGTAATGTTTGACTAACTGTCCATCTTAGGATGTCAAGGGATGCCTTCTCTCTGCTACAGCTTTCTTACAGATTTCTACACTTGTCATTGATTTATCTGCCAGAAAACTGATCCCCTGGTTTACTGGTGGTCTCTTATAAACTTGGTTGCAAATAATCTGGTGATAAGACACAGCACACTCACAAGATGTACAACAGAAAACAAACAACGTGTAAATGGTTTGGCTCAAGCAAAGATGGTCTCCTCTCTCCTCTTCTTGGTAAGGATGGTGCCGGGCTTGTGCTGGGCGTCTGGGTGATTGGACAGCTCGGGCGGGCAGGTGGACACGGGACTTTCTAAGAAGGCCTGTTTAAGGTCGTAGAAAACAGAAGAGTCTTCTTTGGTCAGGAAAGTCAAAGCCATACCACTCTTTCCAGCACGACCCGTTCGGCCAATACGATGGATATAGTCTGAGAAAAGAAAGAGTTAAATATTAATCCTCCAAATAGGAACGTGAAACAGGAAGTCTCCTGATAAAACCATTTGACATTTCTAAAGGGCAAAGGATAAAAAGTGACAAAGATGATGTTGGACTCACCCTCAATGTTCTTGGCCATGTCATAGTTGAGGACCATGGAGACGTCATGGATGTCGATACCTCTGCCTGCCACGTCTGTGGCCACCAGGATGTCCTTAGCTCCCGCCTTTAGGTTGGACAGAGCAAACTCTCTCTGTTCCTGACCTTTACCGCCATGGAGTGTACAAGCATTGTACTGCAGGACAGAAGAAAAGAAAGATTGAGAGTTTCTGACATTATAGAGTTTCTGAGTTATTTCTAGAAAGCATCACAGACATAAACACTGTGTACTCACTCCAAGCTTCTCCAAAGACTTAGCCAGCACGTCACAACCCTTCTTCTGGTTAACAAAGATGATGATGGGCGGCTCGAAGCCACTTGCCAAAACATTCATCAACTTCTTCCTGTTTACCACACAAGAACATTTGTGAGAAAAGGCAAGGACATTTCTGACAACAACTTCCGCTTGAATATGACTGTTACAGTTAATGTGCACTCTGACCTCTTTTCACCCTCGGACATGAGGATGACCTTCTGCTCCACCCTCTCATGAGGTTTGCCTGCAGAGCCGATGTACACCACCGCAGGCCGACGGAGGTAACTTCTGGCCAAACGCTCCACTGCAGGAGGCATGGTGGCAGTAAACATGACCGTCTGAAAAAACATGAGAGGACGTGCAATTAAAGGTAATGGTAGGAGGAAAAAAGAAACAAAAGAAACTTCATAATTCATTGTTCACAGTCAGTTATTTCCTATTAAACCATGGTAAATCATGATATCTGTTACCTGTCTGTATTTGTGTTTGCCTGACTCAAAGTTCTGCATCATTTTTTCGGGGTCCTCTGCCTCATCGGTGTCTGGCTTCTGATTGGTTACAGGAATATACTCCAGAATCTTCTGGACGTCGGGTTCAAAGCCCATGTCAATCATTCTGTCGGCTTCATCCAGTACCACATATGTGCATCTGCTCAGGACGAGGTATCGGTTTTCCAACACGTCGATCAAACGACCAGGTGTGGCTATGACAATCTGAGAATGAGGAGCAAAACACATCAGATCTACAACTATAATGAGGTCATCCATTATGATTTTATATATGTATGAAGAGTTCATTTGCAAAAACATAACTACATTTTTTTAATGTTCAAAAATCATGTTTATTGTTCTGCATTCCAATTAATATCAATCAAACTGCAGTGGGGTTGTTTTGATTAAATATTAACAAAAAAAAAAATACAGCTAACTAAACAATAAAAACATGATAACAAAAAAAACATCAAACTCTTCATTCATATATATATATATATATATATATATATATATATGTATATATATATTAGTTTTTTAATACTTTCCATTTTATGTTGAGTTAGTTTTAGTATTTCTGTTTTTTTGTCATTTTTATTAGTTTTTTTATGTCTATTTTATGTATTAATTTTTATACTTTTTTATATTACTTTTTATAATTAATTGCAGTTTTAGTTATTTTAGTACATCAAGTTAAATTAAATGAAAATGACAAATGTTGCATTGGCAACTAGCTGAAATATATTTTGTTTTATTCCAAGTAAAAACTTTTCTTTGTGGTTTTCCTTTTAGTTAACTATAATAAACCTGCCACCAACATCAAAAAATTATCATTATGAATAATCAATAACAAATTTAGAAATAATATGGAAGGGATTACGCTCTCACCTCACAACCCATCCTGAGTTTGAACCCTTGATCCTCTCTGGATATTCCACCGATCACAGCCACTGTCCGGATCCCCAGCGGTTTGCCGAATTTAATCGTCTCCTCCTCTATCTGCTGTGCCAGCTCACGAGTGGGGGCCAGAATGACGGCATACGGTCCCTGATCTGAGTCCTCGATCCTACAGTCACAAACACAAACAGAGTTTCCCACATTTGATCTGATTCCACACAACAGGTGTTGGCATATAAAGGTGACAGAGAAAAGTGAGCTCTCACCTGTCAATCTTAGGTAGAGTGGTGATCCAGACCAATAAAGGAATGAGGAAGGCGGCGGTTTTACCACTACCAGTCTCGGCCACACCAATGATGTCACGGTTCTGTAAACCAATAGGAATGGCCTGCCTCTGGATAGGTGTGGGATCCTGACAAAGAATAAAGAATAAAAAATGTATAGAATAAACATTTTTAATATATTCAAAACATTTACATGGATGCCATAACACAACAAGCCGTTTCAAACACTTGCAGAACAATCTAAACCTGTCTAATCAAGTCAATTGAGAAACACACCAAACAAATACAAACTGACCTTATAGCCACACTTTTCGATGACCTCCAGAATGTGTGGCGGCAGTGAATACTCCTTCCAGTTGCGGATGGGGTTGGGGATCTTTCCTCCTTTGGTCGTGATGCTGTAGTCCTCTCTGAAGATTCTCCAGTCTCTGTCGGTCATCTCATCCATCTTCTTCTGAGACCAGTGCCGGTCGTCCCAGCGCTGCTTGGCCTCCTTCTTTCGGACCTTCTTCAGCCTCAGTCTGTGAAATACAGAAAAATTAATAGCATATCCATTAAAACACAATTAATAATACACAATAAGTTTTTTATTTTAGGGAATTTTTAGTAAATACTGAAAAAAAAAAAAATAATAATCACCAACTTTCCTTTCCGATACCCACAATTTTTATTTTTATTTTTTTTTAATTGGTCGTACATACAAAAAAATTGTAGTCTAATTTTTCTCCTTTTGTCTTTTTTTTTTTTAAAGAAGTCTCTTATGCTCACCAAGCCTTCAGTAAAAACAGTAAGAGTGAGAAATATTACAATCTTACCATTTAAAAAGTTTTCTATTGGGATATATTTTAAAATGCAATTTATTTCTGCAATGAAAATCTGAATTTTCAGCATCATTACTCCAGTCTTTTGTGTCACATGATCCATCAGAAATCATTTTAATATACTGACTTGGTGCACAAGAAACATTGCTTATTATCATCAATGTTGAAATCAGTTGCTTTAAAAATCTGATAATGATGTCTGCAGCACAATATTTGATCGGAAGGATAAAAATAATGACGTTATTTTCATCAGCGCTAGCATTCTGCCAGCTTCAAATCAGACACAGATGAAATAGTGCAGTAAGATCACATTTATTTGAATGAATTATAGCATTTATTTAAATTAATTATCGATCGAAGGAGAGAGAGAGAGAGAAAGATGACAGTTGTGTGTGCGTTACCTGTGTCTGTGCATCTCTCTACAAACTAGTGTTGGGCGATATGGTCATTTTTCATATCGTCATATCGCCAGCCTGTGAGATCGTCGATACACGATATTATCGTGCGTGGGTGGGTGTGGGCAAGAGAGAGACTCTCTGTACTTGTCATAAGCTATTTCATAACTATTTGGTGATTTTAAACCGCGCGTGCGTGAGAGAGAGAGAGCCTGGAAGTACCAATAACCAAAATAATATACTTTCAAACATACTGAAAAACTAACATGTTAAATATAAAAATATTTAAAACAGCTAGTTCATATTCGGATACAGCAGTCATACATCGCTATTAGGACCGCGCGTCCTACTGTGACAAGTTTGCCACGGAAGTTATCAGTCTAAAAATCAGTCAAGGTGAAAATCAAAAGTAGATTTATTTTAAAGACCAACAGTTTAACACTAAATGTTGGACATAAACGAACACGTTAAATATAAAAGTATTTTCAGGTAAGTTTTTGGAGTAAAGTTAAATGAAACGGATAAGCTACATCAGTCATACAGCGCTCCGGACCGCGCGCCCCATGACGAGCCCAGTTTTAGACTGATAACTTATTAACTGCATATTTTTATAATAACAATGATGAAGAATAAGCATCCATGTGTTTTGATAATGTGCTGTAAAGAAAACTAAATGCTGCCGGTGCAGTTTCGTCATGTTCATTCATAGCTCGAAGCTGTTCAAGAAGATGTCTAAAAGATGTCTCTTTTTGCACTCTTGACATAGCCTAATTTGTAAATAAAGATTATCACGCTGCAGTTCAATTTTGATGTAGGGCTTAGTTTTAGAGTCCGTTTTTAAAACATTTCCAATGTGGAGGAGAAGCCTAAAGGCCCGGGCATACTTCACTTTCCGCGTTCCGTTCCGTCTCGCGCACAGCCGCGTCCGCGCAGCATTCAAAGTATACTCAGCCGCAGAAGAGTGCGGACGGACGAGCTCAACACATGCACAGTACCACCAACTTGACTTGCGCGGTCTCAAAAAATTGCCTGCACTCGGACGGGGTGCGCGACTGTCCGCAAGCCCTCTTGATGATGAGAATGGCGTAATAAGGACGGTGCGCGGACGGCCGAAGTATACTTTATTCCTCATTTGCGCGTGTGTGTGAAGTGCAGCGCTGAGGTGAAATAGCGGGGCAATTTGATAGCCCAATAATAATAGGCCGCCTAACAATAATAATAATAATAGTTTTATACATTAATAGGAGATTGAGCCTAACATCGTCTTGACTATCGACAAAGACATTTGCTATCGTCGATATCTCTGACTATCGTCGATACACTATACTATCGTCTATCGGCACAACCCTACTACAAACAATGAAGCTTCAAACTCCTCGATGCAGAAGAATATAATGTAGTGATCTAGTATCTAGGCTTTTTTATTAAAAGTCATGGGGCAGTGCTAACAACAAGTTTCTGTGTCTGCGCAGCACAATCTGCGATCTCCGACCTCTCTCTCTGTGTGTGTGTGTGTGTGTGTGTGTTTCTGTGCATAAGAACAGCATTTATTTGAAATAGAAAACCTTGGTAACATTATAAATGTTTTTACTCTCATTTTTGACCAAATTAATGCATCCTTGCTAAACAGAATTTTTCAATAGAAAAGAAAAAAACTTACTGACCCCAAACTTTTGAATGGTAGTGTACATACAATCCATCAATAATAAATGTAACGTGTGGGACTTACTCCTCTTGCTCCTTCTCTTCAAGGGTCCGTCTCTTCTCCATCAGGTCTCCGTAGAATCGTGACTGATCTCTCTTCTGCTGCTTGAGATCGATGCCGGCGATGAAGCCTCGGCCATACAGCTGAACCTGATGCTTTTCTTTATATCTAAACACATAAACAGAGTCAAACCTGTGTTCTTCTACTGTGAAGTAACGCTTTAGCTCCTGTATCATATATACTATACAAGTATGTACAATCCAACTGGCTAAGCATTTGCAGACCTAAAAAGAGTGACCTAAGGCAGTCAAGATCAAATGCAATGCAGTAAAATACACAAAATTATCTGGACTTTTATGTGCAAATAGCAAAGCAGTGCAGTTATTTCTGGCATCTCATGAGATGCTCACATTGGATTATAGTCGGTTGATGTGTCTTCAGACGCATCCCACTCAAAGACAAACTTCCTGTCATTCAGATGGCGTGTGCGCCGCCGTTTCTTCATACCACCAAGATAACGCTCCTGAAGAGAAAATAAACAAGTATTGGTTCACCATTCTTCAAAAAGGCACAACCCCCCCAGTGCACTTCAATTCACAACAGGAAAAAATAAATGGAAAGATGATTATTCTGATGGCAGACACTACCTTTACAAATTTATTTAATCCATATTTCTGGAGCCACAATTTGCTGTGCTTATTCCCAAAGGGATATTTAGTAACAGTTTACTTAAACTTCTTCAGATCTGAATGCTTTTTATACCTGACACATTCTGCTTATTGCCTATTGACAGCTTAGTGCCGTCAAATGATTAATCGCATCCAAAATATTTTTTTTTGTTTACATAATGTATGTGTACTGTGTATATTTATTATGCATATATAAATACACACACATGCATGTATATATTTTGAAAATATTTACATGCATATATGTATATTCATATAATTTATATTATTTATAAATATATTTAATATATGAACACATACTTGTATACTTAAATATGTACATGCATGTGTGTATTTATATATACATAATAAATATACACCGTACACACATTATGTAAACAAAAACATTTATTTTGAATGCGATTAATCGCGATTAATCATTTGACAGCCATTTTTGAGCTTCGAAGCTTCGGTATAAATCAACATCGAATATTCGAAGCTTCAGAGGGAGGGGCTGAACATTTTTCTCTCTAATAAAGGCAGGAATCTCTGTGCGTCTGTTCGCATTTTTATTATGTCGAGAACCGTTCATCCAATCGACTTCACGCGTGGCGGGTGTGTTGCTGCGACGCAGTGTCGCATTTTGGTGCAATATGGACACGTGACACGTTCAGAATTAATAAACCTTTAATAAACTACAGAACAGCGCGAGCCGGAAGCTGTGCGCTTCACGCGGGCAGGGCTTATATGCTCCGAGAACGGACACTGCACTAGTGATACAAAACATACAGGTCTGTTAAGAGCAATACTTTTAATAAGATAGCCCAGTGCTTAATTTGTAAATTGAGAGGTCCCGGAATAAAGCGGTGTAACGGATCATGTGATTAGAGGAGGGAGAGGACTAATCTTTAGTGATTGAAAGCGTGCATCAGTTGCTTTTATAGGGGTTCGTATACGGTCATGAAAAACCTGGAAAAGCTATGAAAATTTAAAACAGCAATTTCCAGGCATGGAAAAGTTTTTTAAAGTCATGGAATTTTATTTCACAAATTTATGTATAATAGAGTTATATTTATTTCTGTATAATAGTTATATTTAATCAGGTCCTGAAATAGTTTTACTCATTCCCGCAGCTTTCGAGTTTATAATGAGGGAAATTCCTGCAAACATTTATTGAATATAGCATGTAGGTTAGATGAGTAAATAAATCCACACAAACTATCAGATTAAATCAGTCATTTGAAAATAGCGTGAGTGATTCAGCTGTACCGCGTCTTCTCTCTTTCACTCTCTCAAAGCGGCTTCACATCAGCGCATCTCGTCTGCACTACAAGAGCTACTGCACGCTGATCCAAGACTTTCACTCGCATCTCGGGACAGTTGACAGAAAGAAAATGCATGCATCACATTCGGTTTTGTGATAGCAGAGGGTCCGTTCACATGTCGCGTCTTTTGCACGCTTAAGTTCATTATTTCAAATGTAGATGTGTGGCAAGCGTGCTTATAATAGAAGATTTTTCATGAAATATATGCATGCTATAGGTCAGCACGAACGTCTTTCATTGGCGAACGGTCTGTTGCTGGTGCAGATGTTCAGCCAGGCCAGGCGGACAAGTTGAGAACCGTTTCGCGGGGGATGCCAGATGTTAAAAAAAAAAAAAAAAAAAGGATATATCTCAAAATTGAAAATCGAATGCCAACCCACCAAAAGAATATTCTGGTCCAGCCCTAATATATATATATCACATATGGATCACTGGTGCTCCACTGTATGTTAACAGGTTAACTTTTCTGTTTGACACATTCTGCTAACTGCTAATCAATGTGATTCTGTATCCGTTCATGAAATTGTGACTTAAAATTCTGTGTAATCTAGTATTCATGTTTTTCCCTATACCACAGGTGTGTTTGGCAATGAATGAAATGTTTAATACTAATTTATTTTTTTTAACGATTTTTCTCAGCCAAGACGATGATCTAAAGTGGTTAGTCTAGTCATTCATAGAGCATACATAACTCCTTACAAAAGATTTAAAATGAAACTAGAGTCAAATTTGAACTGCCATATATGTAACACTACATCATCAGGCACTTTTCTGCATATGTTTTGGGAATGTCCTGTCATCAGTCTATGGACACATGTAAACCTGGTTTTGTCAGCATTACTGCGAATTGATTGGTCTGTTAACTAGGGATGCACCGAAATTAAAATTCTTGGCCGAAGCCGAACAAAATTAAACACTGGGCCGAAGGCCGAATACCGAACACGGTTTTTCGCATTTTTTCCCCATGTAGGCCTATTTTGCCATTTTTTTCGCCATTGCATAAATTAAAGAGCCAAAATGTGCTTTTTACTGTTTTGTCCTGCTTTTCAAATAAAATCAATTACAAAACAACAATTAAAAATATTTACATAACACTGAACATTTTTTAAAATTCTATCAGACATTATACCAGCAAAGCACAATTTAACTTAAAATTAATAAGTAATAAGTTACTAAAATAATATTTTTTGGCCATTTTTGAGACCCCCTTCTTGAATCAGGCATGTATTTTTTTCTGTACAAATAAATGCAGCCTTTCTGAGCAGAAGAGACTTCATTTAAAACATTAGAATATATTACAGATCCCAATTTGAACACTGTGTGAATGTTATAATAAATGTAGAGCTGTTGTAGGGTAATTAATATTATCATTATTATTGTCTTATTTTTTCTTTTATTTTACAGAACAACAGTACAATTTAAATACTAACATTTATGAATGTTGATGGAGTTGTTGCTTTTTCTTAGATTTTATTTTGGCAGAAACCCACAGGACGATCTTAGTGCTTCTTTTTGTTGACAACAGCATGCAGATATTTAAATGATTCTCATTACGAATTTGGGAAGATGTTTGTCGCACGTATCACATTGTCACATGTCTTTAAAAAAACGAATAAAAATGTTACTGAGCAAATGACGAGTAACAATGTTTTAGCGCAGATTTTTCTCACGCTTTGGACTTTGAACCCTGGCGCCACGAGCTCGTGCAGCGCTGTTTGAATACATGCAGTCCGTGCGTGTATTAGAAAACATAACATTCTGCAGTTTATTTATTAATCGTTTGAGGCCATTTCACGATTTCAATCATCACAGTAACCATGCATCAACCACCTCTTTCTCTTCTCATCGGAGACATGAGATGCAGCGCTAAGCAGTCTCTCGCTGTCGGTGCTTGTAATGATTTTTGCGTCTTTCTCTACAGTTTTAAATACTTTCACACTGCAGACGTTTGCTGCATTAGTGCACGCCTCTATTTGATCGAGTCACGTCATTGTTCGGTACAATTTATTCGGTCTTTTCGCTTATTCGGCCGAACACCGAAAGAGGTTTTTTTGCCATTTTCGGCCGAACAATTTCGGTTGCCGAACATTCGGTGCATCCCTACTGTTAACCCAAGTTTGTGTCTTCTTAATGATGATTTTGGTCTCTGTATTAATTCAATGCAAAAGAGAATGTTGTTTGCTGGTTTTACAGCTGCGAAGAAGACAATAATCCAGAACTGGTTTACACCACACATGTGTAGAAAAACATATTGGATCCGTAGCCTCCTGCAAATAGTGACGTGTGAATGTACAACGGCGCGAGTTGGTGGGGCCAGGCCTTCGACCATTGATGCTTGGCAGTGTTTTTTGATGGATATACGTGATTGTATAAAGGAGTGACTTTTGTGTTTTTATTGTCCTTCCCTCTCTCCCTCCCTTTTGATTGGATCTTGAGATGTTGAGTATGTGTCTGTTGTTTTGTTTTGTTATATTTTGGATGTTATGTTGTGTTATGTGTGAAAAAAATAAAATAAAAAAAACTGTTGATAACAAAAAAATAAAGTGGTTAGTCTTCTCTCCAGCTGAGTAATGGCATTTTTCCACTGCATGGTACAGCACGGTATGGTTCGGCTCACTTTTGGGGGGTTTTCCACTGGGTCCAGTACCTGGTTCTTTTTTCAGTACCACCTTGGCTGAGGTTCCAAGCGAGCCGTACCGTTACCAAAAAGTGACGTGTAAACCCTGCTGATCACTGATTGGCCAGAGAGAATCGTCACAGCCTGCGTCATTGAACTTGCGACACATGACACCAGACCAGCTAGATTTAAATCAGCACAGCGAACGATTGAATGCAACTTTTTTTTGAACGAACGCAACTGTTTTGAACTAGCGCACCTTTTTTTTAACAACCAAAAAATGGCTGTTTCGTGGTCTGTTGAGGAAGTACAGAGGTTCCTCTCATTGACAGCCGAGGAGCGGATCCAGCGAGAGCTTGATGGGGCGATGTGTATAATCCCGCCCACTCTAAAGCAGTACTAAACTGCAGTGAAAATGCAAACCGAGCCAAGCTGTCTTGTTGTTGTACCATGCAGTGGAAAAGCGCCTTAAGTGAAGTCAATGTATGACTCTTCACCTTTATGGCCTGCAGCTCTTTTCCTTTGTCTTTTTCTTCTCTAATCTTGAGACGCCCATCATCTTCATCATTCCCATTGTTCTCTCTTTCCATCCGCTCCCTCCTTTCCCGCCGTTCTCTCTCCTGAGGATCCTCTGCAAGTTGGATTAGGTAAGATGAGAAGAGAAGAACTGAACATTGCAGACAGACTAAATGATACAAAACTCCAATTTTATAAGTATAATCATGTTTCCACTAGGGATGTCACAAGAACCAATACTACAGTATCAAGTCGGTGTTTACATTTTAAAATCCTGCCGGTACCTGTTTTTCTTCAGTAGCATAAGTACCGATGGTACCGACTAGCGAGGTTGCAATTCTTCCGGAACTGAAGGGGGACGGCAGAGCATCCGCCTGGAAGTGTTTCAGTCAGTCCTCAAATTGTAAAGAAGAAAAAACGCCTACAAGCAAACAGAAGAACTACACGTGGAAGACGGCGAAGATATATGAATATGATTGTGTGAGATTTAAATGACAGCGCGCAGCTCTGAAAGCACGAGCGCTGTGCATGATCACGCATACACATAACTGTCTGACAGCTTACCGCTTGTTCATTCGTTGTGTATCCATCCACGGATTAGCCGTATTAACATTATTGGCTAATATTACTGGTTTAAATAATTGTTGTTTATGTTAATGTTTTTAAAAAATATTTTCGGCCTGCCAGTTTGTCAGTGAATTGTGTGTGTGCACGAGTGTGTGTGTTGTGTGTTATTTGAAAGCCAAGTTCCACTAATGTTGTGTTTTTGTAATGTTAAATAAAAGAGTTAATGTTTAAGTAGTATTGTTATTTTTTCCCGTGGTATCGAGTATTGTGTACTTTTAGAGGTATCGGTACCAACTACTAGATTTTTGGTATGGTGACATCCCTAGTTTCTACAGATGCTACTGTTGTCCTGCCTCTCACCTAGCATCTTCCTGCCGATGTCCTGAAATATTCTTCGTTTCTTCCTCTCCTCGTCCAGTTGTCTGCGGCGTTCCTCTGCCAGCTGCTCCCTCCGTTTGATGGCCTCAGCTTCTCGCTCTGCTTTAGACAAGAACTTGGGCTGCAACAGGAACAAATGTTTAGAAAATACAACAGCAGTGGAATGCATTTGCATAAATATAAAAAAAATCTCTTCACCTTAGATTCTGCCTCTTCTGCTGCTTTCTTCTTAGCAAGCAGCTCTTCAAGAGAAAGAGGCTGCACCTGGAAAAGTGCAGAAACAGTGTCAAAGTAGTACTCAGTACGGAACATTCAAACTTGAAATTACTTCTAATAGAGCACCTTCTCTTTCTTCTCATCTTCCTCCTCTTCCTCTTTTTTCAAATCCTTCTCCCTCTTTAATTTCAAATCCTTGGATTTAGGAGAAGTGCTCCTGGGAGAAAAAAGCAAACACTTTATAACTGAGTATTAAAGTCATCATGAAATCAACATTGATAATACTTATTTTAATGGAATATTGCAGTGTTTATTATAAATTTAACTGCACATCATTCATTTTTCTAAATTTCATGTGCCCATTTTTCCTCATTTGAGAATCACTCGGATATATGTCCCAAGTGGGAAGAAATAAATTATTGCCACTTCCATTTCATGCAGACTTTAAAATATTTATACTATAGTTTTTATTTACATTTTTAAAATATCTCATGTATACACAATGCCAGGCAATTCAATATAAACAAAACTCTCAACAATAAGATTTTTTTTCTCCTGATCTTGCATAGTGCAGATTTGTATTTAATGCTAATATTTTTCACCAGCTCTACTATAATAATTTTTTACATTTTACAGCATCATATTTTGTGTGTTAGAGGTTTTGTTATATTATAAATGTCATAATATTATATTTCCTTAAGTGTAAAATTAAAAAAAAAAAATGTTGATTTGCAACAACAATGTTCAATGCATCACAAAACATTATCAAAGTTTGTTGATAGGATCAATAAACATAAGTCACGTATAGTCATATAAACTAAAGCACTGGCGCCAGGTCATCTGTACTGTTTGGCCCTAAAAAATGTTTTGAGTTAAGTATGACTCAAACCTTGATTTCTTGGACCGGTCTTTGTCCCGTCTGTCCCGGTCTCTTTCTCTGTCTTTGCGGCTCCTGTCTCTGTTATTGTCTCTGTCTCTTTCTTTGTCTTTTAGACGACGATCTCTACATACAGAGAAGAGGAGTTCAAGCGTTACAGTACAAGTACATTATATAATTGATATAAGAAGAACAGTATATAACCCTACACACCGGTCAGGAGATTTGGATCTGCTGCGGGAGCGCTTGCGTTCACGGGATCGGGGCCTTTTGCGTTCTCTGCCAGGAGATCCTTTCCGATCCCGATCCCTGGAGCGAGAACGACTGCGCTTACGAGACTCCCGCTCCTTCCCTGCGGTGTCCAGGTCCTTCTTATCAGATGAGTCACCCGCCATCTGGAAAGGGGGAGAAAGAAGGTTTGATTGTTAACAAGGTTTGTTGATGTTTTACGCCAAAGGCTGCGTAAGCTTAATATTAATTGTCTTGCATCATACGCACTTACATTTTAAAAATATTTTTGTTTCCCAAAACTGTGCAACATTTATTTATCAGGACTTAACAGATTATTATATAGACCTATTATATAAACTCATCTATTTCGGCACTACTTGACTTCATCCTAAAGAAAAAAAAAAAAATCTTAATCTTTCCCTTTATCTCTCTCTCCTTCCCTTGCTAGCTTGTACTTATTTGAACAATGACTGAGACTTGGTGTTACGAGCACCTCCTCTGTCTGATTGCCTCTTCAAGATGAATCGCTTTATGTATTCCCCAATTGTAAGTCGCTTTGGATAAAAGCGTCTGCCAAATGACTAAATGTAAATGTACTTATTGAACAGGAAAAGCATATTGTTTTGTTTAGGAAAAATAATTAGTCAGAACCATTAAAACACAGCTAAACAGTGTAACTAGAAAATTACATGTGCAATAATATTGAGCCGCGGGATATTATTGCACATCTAATGTTATATTAGTTACAGAGTCTGCGCTGGAGTTTTAATAATATCGTTTAACGTTAAGTCACGCAGCAGTGAGCACAGCAATGGCCTGCTCTCTGCAATAAACAAAACCTTTAGAAACCAGAAAATGACTATAACGAGTAAAATCAAGTTATTAAGAACATGCTCAACTGTACTGTGATTAAAAGTGTAGAAATTAGATGCATTTACTTACCTTAAAAGATCAAAATCAAGTCGCTTGCGAAGCTTGTGCGTTTCACTGAGCCGCCATTATGTTTGGCGTCAACATATGACGGACTTCCTGTGGGGGATTATGGGAAATGTAGTCTAAAACCTTTTATTATTGATGACGATCATCATCATCATCATTATTATTATTATTATATTTGTTTTTTAAATAAACTACATTTTGTAACGTTTAAAATTATGAATTGAAAGTAGTTTATGTTAACAGTGCTTGACTGAATACTGGATGAGTGAAAGGTTTATGGGAGATGTAGGCTTAATCAAAAATCATTTTAGAAATCTATGAAATTTCTATAACAAAATACTATGAACTTTTTACTTTATCCCAAATCATTGTCAGCAAGATGTGATTCTAATTTTTATTTAATTTTGTGTATTTATTCATTTTCTTTAAAATAAATAAATAAATAAACTAGGCAAAATGTTGTAACATGTTAAACTGAATGTAGTTTACGTTAAGTTTTAGTTAACACTAGTGCTTGACTGATTACTTTGGATGAGTGAAAGATTTAGGCCTATAAAACAGCCTGAAATGTCGATTGTTATAGTTATTATTATTATTATTTACATTAATTTTTTTTCATTACAAAACAAACATAATTATGTGACAAGTATTTGAATTTTAACTATATGAAAAAGAAATATATATATATATATATATGTGTGTGTGTGTGTGTGTGTGTGTGTGTGTGTACAGGCGAGAGGTATGTGAAAGTTAGAGAAAATCAGCATGAAAGGCGTCTATTGTATAAATGCTATTCAGGGCTTGGCCACAGCGCAGATCATTTTAACAACTGCTTATTCTGGAAATGTGCGCGCTTTAGTAAACGGTGCTCTGTTACTGGCAATAATAGGCCATATGGCCAGCGGAGGGGGGGCTGAAGCACACTTGAACAGTCCACTATGGAAGGAGAGCAGGATGAGGGGAGATCGCGAGAGCAGCACGCGGATCGGGATGCGGAGTGAGGAGGAGAGACTCCAGACTTTCCAAAACTGGCCCACAGACGCGCCCGTGAGTCCTGCGGAACTGGCCCGGGCTGGCTTTCACTATCTGGGCTACGGTGACACGGTGCAGTGCTTCTGCTGCGATGGGATCCTGAGGCACTGGGTTCACGGAGACACTCCGCGGGGGGAGCATGAGAGGCACTTCCCCGCATGCGGCTTGATGCTGGGCAGGGATGTGGGCAATGTTCCGCTGGGCTCGGTTGACTCTGTGGACGGGCAGCTCTTGAGTCAGCTGCAGCGGCTGACCGTGGACGAGCAGGTGTTGTCTGGCCAGGCGGTGTACCCAGAGAGGGAGTCGGAGGACAGCAGGCTGTCCTCTTATCACAACTGGCCCACAGGAGCATCGGTGCAGCCAGACGCGCTGGCGCAGGCGGGCTTCTTCTACACAGGTGCGTCCCAGACTACAGCAAGGATAAAAGTAGTTTTGAGAGCAAAACAACGTAATTGAAATGAAATTCCACACGAAATTATGATTTTATGGGATTTTATGTGGTTTCCACTCGGCACGGAAGAGAAACTTTCTTGCTTCTGTTTTGTGCAACCACAATCACGCGCCAGCAGTCACGTGCAATGTGAATGAACGGAATGAACTAGAGAGCGCGCGAGCCGCTTATTATTATGATGATATGCATTCAAAAATTGCATATCACTTGCTCTCATTAAAGAACAATACAAATGTGTTAACTTAGACAGTGTCAAAATAAAACATAAAACAATCACGTTCATTTAGGCCTATACAAACTGATTTTTGGTTTTAAATTGATTTAAAACTGACCAATTTAAATTAGGCTGTTTACTGTTTTAGAAAATTGTGTTGGAACTTTATAAAAGTTGATTAGAAATTACTTAGAACCAGGGGTGATTCTATAATTTATGTGGATATAATAATAAAATAAATAATAATAAATAAATAAATGTTTGACTAATAGGGTGGTATACTAAACTTATTGCAGTATTCCACCGTATTGCATAGATGGGATAACATTTCAGTACTGAATAAGCCAAATTCTTCCTGATCTCTCTCTCTCTCTCTCTCTCTCTCTCTCACACACACACACACACACACACACACACACACACACACACACACACACACACACACACACACACACACACACACAAACACACACACACCTGTTTACTGTACAAACCCCAAATGTTACTGTTTGCATTTCTAGTAGCCTACAATCCTCATTCTTTAGCTCAAGTATGCAAACCTCTTTGCCACATGCACTGGATTATGTTTTATATTTTAAGATAAATTTTCACATGAAAATAGCAACATGGTCATTTTATAAAGTATGCTATAAAGCCCTCCTAAAATGGCCTAGCGACACCGCTTAGAACTTAGAAACTCGCAATTCTAGGGAAAAAAGTATTTTTGCAGGTTTATATATGTATATATTCTGCACTGTATCTGTTATGTGTTTTTAGAAGATGGTAATGATCGTATGTTTCTTAGGTCATGGTGACAATGTGAAGTGTTTCTTCTGTGATGGGAGTCTGAGGAACTGGGAACCGGGAGATGACCCCTGGCAGGAACACGCCAAATGGTTTCCTCGGTGAGTTTCTGTTTCTGAAATGTCAGTTTCACAATCAGTCTGATGGAAGGCCTACACTGATTTCTAATGCGAATGACTTCTGTTTCTTTCCCAAGTTCCCTTAAAAACGTCCAAGAGTAGACCTATGTTTTATTAGCGTGTACGAAATTTAGCAAAAAGGACAAATTGCTTTACAGCAACAATGCACGTGTACAGCTTTCCTATAGAAGCTTATTTCCATCAATCAATCAATCAATCAATCAATCAATCAATCAGTGTAGTTGTGACTATTCATCTCACAATTTCAAGAAAAAAGTCAGAATTGCGACATTTAAATTTAGAATTGCGAGATACAAACTTGCAATTCTGGGATTTTTTTTTTCTTAATTCTGAGCTAACATCTTGCAGTTCTTTTTTTCTGCTATGAAACATCTTGCAAATATTTTTCCTGCCCTGAAATAAATAAAGAAATAAATAAGGTTATTGCTACTTTTTATGACAATTTTTCTCAGAATTTAGAGTTTATATCTCGCAGTTCTGCATTTCTATATTTCACAATTCTGACTTTATATCTTGCAATTCTTTTTTTCTCAGAATTGAAAGGTAAGAGGTCTGAATTGTGAGATTACATCACCATTTTTATCCTATGATGAAACGGGCTTCCATACTCTCCACTGTAATAACGACAGTGATATATTTACGACAGTGAATTCCACTAACTTAACAGTAGGGGGATACAAAGTCGCAAAAATACACAAAACATATTATTATATTACACAAAACATATATTATTTATTCCACAATAGCTAAGTACAATACAAAGTAATTAGTGAATACTAAAGAGACATTTTGTACATTAAAATCTAAATTGCTTCATACCAAATTGATGTTGTTTTGGTGTTTTTAGTGCATGTGTACTCATTAATAATATTGTCTATGTGCTTCCAAAGATGTCAATATTTGCTTCAATCCAGAGGACGGGAATATGTGAGCAATGTCCAACAGTCATACTTCAACATGAATGAGAGCATGGTAAGTAATAATGACGCACATAACCATCAGTTTACGGTTCATTTAACAGCTATATTTGCTAGATTGCTATAGATTTTAAATGTTTTTCTTTGTTTTAAAGGGTGGATCTCCGTCATCAACTGCAGGAAACATTACATCAGGCAAGTCAATCCAAAATAACTTTTTTAAAGGTGTAACAGAGCAGGGGTTTTCAAATGTTTAAATAAGAACCATGGACTCCAAAAATGATGATCCCCCTGCAAGGGGCTCCTCACCGAAATATAAAGACAGTTTTATTTATATTTTGATGTATAGAGCCATTTATACTGCATAACATAGATCATATAAATACATTTTCAATTAATTTCAAATGTATTTGTGGAGCTTACAGCTTAAAAGTAGCTTTAATCAAAATAGAGCCATGTAATCGGTAATAAAGAAAAATAATTATTTAAAATAATTTTTCACAAAACTGTATACAGATTTGTTTCTTCTGTTAGAATACATTTAGTAATATTATTTCATGTCAAATTTTTCAAGGACCCATTAGCACCCCCCTGTGGCCCCTGGGGGCGTCTACTGGCCCCTATTTGAAAACCCCTGACTTTACGTTATTTCCTGCAATTCTTATGTCCTGTAAAATGTTCCATTGTTGTAGTGCTTGTGTTATATGGATAATCAGACTCTTGTGTGTGCTTATTACACGGCTCTCTCGAATAATTGATTCTGATTGGTCACTCACAGCATTCAGCACTCAAATATTTCTGAATAATAACTATTGTCCATGACATGGAAATCAGTGATTCCTACATAGCTGTATGTGTATTCTGTCTCTAAAATAATAAAATAAACTCAAACCAGTATTTACTGTATTCATTTTTGGGGCAAGAAGCTGTGTAATAAGCAGGAAATATCAGGTTGCATTTTGTGCTGCCATGCATTTTATGTTCCTCAGGAGTTGTTATTATTATTCCAGCTCTCACAACATATTTTTCACCCAGGCAAAGGACCTTCTCTTCTTCTCTTTCCTCACTAACTAACAATGATGATGATCAGTGTTACTCTAACTTTCAGTCTTTTGTGATGCAGTTTTGCAGTTTAAATTAATGTGTGCTGCTGGTAAACAAACATACCTGAACTGATTCTTTGCATAAATCACTGAATATATTACCCGCAGCAATATCTTGCTTTGCATAACACATCATACACACAAGCTCTTTTTATACTTCTACTTGTGAGGACCTAGAAAAGACTTTGTAGTTTCTAAATTAAGCAAATTACTTCGCACTTAAAGGAAAAGTTCACCCAAAAATGAACATTTGCTGAAAATGTACTCACTCTCAGGCCATCCAAGGTATAGATGAGTTTGTTTCTTCATGGGAACAGATTTGGAGAAATGTAGCGTTGCATCACTTGATGATCTGAAGTGAATGGGTGCCGTCAGAATGAGAGTCCAAACAGCTGATAAAAACATCACAATAATCCACATGACTCCAGTCCATCAATTAATGTCTTGTTAAGTGAAAAGCTACATGTTTGAAAGAAACAAATCTACCGAAACTTCAAACCGTTTCAGCAAAAATATAAGTCCTCTGTACATAATATTGTTTTCTGCTGTGAAAAAGCTGTTTATAGATTCTCATTCTGACGGCACCCATTTACTGCATAGGATCTATTGGTGAGCAAGTGATGTAATGCTACATTTCTCGAAATCTGTTCTAATTAATAAATAAACATATACATCTTGGATAACCTGAGGGTGAGTGAATTTTAAGCAAATATTCATTTTTGTGTGAACTATTCCTTTAAAGCATTTTTAGCTTTTAATTAAAACCCATTAGGCCCATTTATGAACCTTTTTACTATTGATAACTTTCTCACTAAGAATATTTTTGTAAATGTGGCCCTCACAAGTGAAGTGCTCAGTCCCTCTTACGCATGCACTCATGTTCCTGTGTGCTGTCCCGCTGGCAGAGGTGCTGGGTGGGCAGATCTCAGTGGCGGCAGCCATGTTGTCCCCTGTGGTGCAGGCGGTGCTGCAGATGGGTTTCCAGCACTCGCTAGTGGAGAGTCTGGTGCAGTCACACTACCTGCTCACCGGTTCACACTACACCTCAGTCTCTGACCTGGTGACCGACGTCCTGCAGGCCGAGGAGGAGGACAGGCAGACGGGGGAGCCCAGACCAGGTGTTTCCAAACCCTCTATCAGTATACAACAAATCTCAATTACATAACCTAAAGTTTACATAGTTTAAAGGATGCTATTGACCATTGAATTTAATGCGGAGGAAAACTTACAGTCTTTACACTGTCATGTACTGTATAAAGTTTTCACAACTCACAACTTTCAAAAGTTTTATGGAGTTTTACTGTAATGAAAGTTTTTTTCCAGAAAGATGTTTCCTCAGCTGAACAATCTGTATGTTGTTAAAAACAACAGTACAATCCAGAGAACGCACTGTACTTATATCCCTCACAGCTTCATTTTCATTCCTGTCAAAAATGAAATATGGTGCTACCCTGACTAGATAAAGGAGGAGATATTTGATGGGATATTTCACCCTAAAATTAAAATTCAGTTATTATTTACTCACTCTGGTGTTGTTGATGTTGCATGCCCCTTTTTTTGCGACCACAAAAGGAAAAATAAAAAAACATGTCCTTTTCACACTTGTCCATTTAATAGCAACAAACAACGACTGTAATGTTAATAGAACGTTTGTTTAAAGTTATCTGGTCTTTAATAACATTATCAAAACATTAACAGAAATATTATTTACATCATTCATTTCTGAGACATTTTAGTTGGATGTTCATCTAACATTACAACTACTTGTTTCAGACCATTCATAGAACATTCAAAAGTAACAATCCTTTAATTTTTCTGGTAACATTTTTGTTTAGGGTCCAATTCTCACTATTAACTAGCATGCATATTACTAGCATATTGACTGTTTATTAGTACATGCTGTTTAAGCACATATTAATGTCTTATTCAGCATGACCACATTTTAGATCCCTTAATCCTATTCCATACCTAAATTTAGCAACTACCTTACTAACTATTAATATATAGCACTAAATTAAGAGTTTATTGAGGCAAGGCCATAGTTAGTAGTTACTTAATAGTGATAAATGGTCCCCAAACTAAAGTGGGACCATGTTTTCTTTTTAAAACATCTAAAAAACTGGACATTTTGAATATTTAGAGAACATTAAGAAATAACATTTAATAACTTAATGGAAACGTTAGCAAAATGTTATTTGAACATATTGTTAGCTGGTGACCACCTTCAAGCTTTAAAAAAGGATGCAAAGGTATCAAAATACTCCATGCGACTTATGCCGTATATTTACAGTGTTCTAAAGGTATGCGATAGGGTTTGGATGAAAAACAACCTGGAATTGAAGTTATTTAGCAAAAATCCTGACATTGGCATTTTTTCATTTTATAGAGGTTTATTCCATGGAACACAACATTCTATTTTTTGTGTTCCACAGAATAAAAACAGCCCAAGATTTGCATCAAAATTTTTTGCATTCCACTGCACTAATTTTAATGTTTTTTTTGTTTTTATTTGCTATTCCATATAAACAAGAACTTGAATGTATTTGACAATGTTTTTGCTCTGCACCTCACTGCTTTTTCTTGCATGAGCGACATGTTTTTAATTTGCCATCAACAACATCAAATTAAAATAAGTTTTAAATACATTTGACAACCTGCATTCTTTTCCATCCTCTTGGGTCTCGCACTTGTAGATGTGTTTTGTGTGAGCACCCCCTAAGATCTGAAATGACTTATGGATTAGTAAATAATGACATACTTTAAATTTGTGAACTTGACATACTTTGAATGTGTGTCATTCATTCCTCTAACATGTGGATGGTTTGTTCCCTCAGAGACTGTGGCGAGGCAGAGAACACCAAGAACGCAGGTCTCAGACAGGGAGAAAGGTTCATATTAACACGCTCTCGTTGCACTTATAGTGTGTGTGTGCGTGCGTGTGTGTGTGTGTTTGGGTATATCTTAATCTTCTCTCCATCTAGTAGCCTCTGGGATGAAACAGATCATGCTATCAATCATCTCAACTGACTCAGACTGATCTGAAATGTCCTAACCTGTGCGCTTGTGTGTGTTTTCCAGTGCGATCAGACCTGAGTCCAGAGGAACAGCTGCGACAGCTTCAGGAAGAGAGGACCTGTAAGGTCTGCATGGACAAACTCGTCTCCATGGTCTTCATCCCCTGTGGCCACCTGGTCGTCTGCACTGACTGCGCAGCCAGTCTGCACCACTGCCCCATATGCAGGGCAGTCATCCGGGGGAGTGTGCGAGCATTCATGTCATGAAGCACAAACACGGTCATACACCGCAACAGACTGTTGCACAACAGTGTCATTAGCAAGAATTGTACTGCACTCGGGATATATAGTGAAAAAATACTCAACAAATGTTATAAATAGCTTCCAAATCAGCATCTGTGCTCTGACACAAAGACATATTGCTTGATATTTGGCTATACATTAAAGCTACAGGGGTCCAAAAGTAAACTTCACATTTAAAGTCTAATTTAATGCATTTGGGGGGGGGAAATAATAGTAATATAAGTTTAAATATCATTATTTATATATCAGTTTTAGTGAGATGCTTTGTTGCTTGAAATATTAACATGAATTTCAGAATGTCATAGTAATTTGGGTTTTCCCCATAATTTAATGACAGCAGCACTTTAGCTGCAAGAACATCTGATCATCTCTACAAAAATGTTGATTAGTGACCTAAATAAAGCAGGATATTAATGATGTAAAAAAATAAATAAAACATTGTTAATTTCCAGGTTTAAATGAGTAATCCAGATTTCTTATGTGGACTTTTGGACCCTACAGTACTTTAAAATGTTTTGCATGCTTGTAAGTTCTGGACAAAACCAAAGTTGATTTTGTGTCATGCCAAAGTGAACAGCTTTTTGTGAATTTTAAATCTTAAAAATATATATAAAATGAATTTTCAGATGGCAGTTTATAAGAGACCATATTGTATAATAATATTTTATTATTACTGGATTAACACATTGCACTTCTATTTTCATTAATAAAACAATTTGCATTGCACACCTTTGTCAAAGCTCTGCGTCTGTTATATATTAACCCTCATACTGAGTTCCAGTTGTTTTGACCCATAGAGAATTTTCTTTTTTGAAAATGATAATGTTTTCGCATTGGACTAACACCTACAGACTTTTCTAGCAGAAGGTATAACAACCCCCTGGGACTGTGACTGGGAGCACCAAAACAGGCACAGGACAGTGAATAAATGTCTAGTTTTGACCTCTTCTATTTGCAGAGGAGGCTTGTAGGATGTGTGTCTGTTTATTCATGTTTGTGGGCCAAAGACAGAGACAGAAGCACCAATCCAAACACAAACAAGACATGTAGTCAGTAGATGAAAAGCATACTTTTATTAACAAACATCTATTTACACTCTGGTCAGCAAACATGTGTTGATGGACAGGCAGTCAATGAAGAACTATGGAGAAGAGACCAAACACAGAAAAGAGATACAAAAAGTGCTTACAAAAAACACCTGTAAAAAGAGACAGAGACACACAGACGAGGGGAGAGGTGTGATATAAATCTATCATTCTTTTTCTCCTTATAACCCTTCTGCAGCAGACTACCAGTGCTGGCCTATGGTGAATATCCTAAACTCTACAATTACAAATGTACAGGAGTATTTTCAGAGAGTGGTACAAAATGCAATTTTCCTGGTCCAAAGAGTTGAGTTGTCTTGTACAGAAAGACATTGAACACTAGGGGGCAGGATAGATTCATGACCAATATGAGGATCTAACAACACTGAACAAGATAACTATGTCATTAAGCTGAAAACGTTAGTTTTTGCCATTTAGTTAACTGGTAATTGCTAAAACTTCCCCTAATTTCAACATTTAAAGGAGCAGTTCACCTAAAATTAACATTTTCATCATTTACTCGACCTTATGTTGATACAAAACTGCTGATTTACTTACTTCTGAGGAACACAAAAGAAGATGTTTTGTGAAATTTTCAAGCTGCTCTTTTCCAAACAACAAAAGCACAAAGCTATTGGATGACTTCAGATGACTTTGAACATACAGTATTCATATGCACTCTTAAAAATACAAGTGTTAAAAGGGGGTTGCCATAGACATTTTTGGTTCCACAAATAACCTTGCAGTGAACAGTTCTTTAAAGAACTATTTTTTTTCTAAGTAAAGAACAATATGAAGAATCTTTTGTGTAACAGAAAGTTTCCATGGATGTTAAAGTGTCTTCATGGAACCACAGATGCCAATAAAGAACCTTTATTTTTAAAATGCTTTGTTTGACTTTTTTATTTTATGGAAAAGAGCAACGTGAGCATTTTTCAAAAGTTCTCCTTTTTGCATTTCAAGGGAAAAATAAAGACTTATAAGCAATAGCAAGGATGAATTATTCTTTTAAGACTACAATATGTCCAGTTCCACAAGCACCCAAAATACTGCCAAAACAGTACACACGTCTCATGATATGAAACATCTGGGATAACAAGCAACTACGTGACTATGAAAGTTAGAAAATACACACTGACCTTTGGCCTTCACATCTCAATTTGTAAAGAAATACACAGTCCCTCTCTTCAAAACATTTCACACACACTACGATACATGTCAGGTCAGTCATTTGTGCTTTGAGGTTTATGTTTCCAGTAAACAGTTACAGTAGCTCTGCATCTACAGTGAAAGACATTGACAGCCACTCAACCGCTACTCGTATTCATAGAACGACATGCCGACGATTTGTTCACAAACTAATATTTGATTACAAGCACCATTCAGATGAAAGAACCGTTTTCTGCTTCATAACATCAGCCGGTCCTGTTATAATATCAATTATGAAAACAGTATGAGGTTATGTAATAATTGTACTGCCGGTACTGACTGACTACCAGAGGAAGCCCAAACTAGTTTCTGTTCGATCTAAAGGCTGATACAAACACATTGTGCAATAAATGATGATTATTAACATTAAAAATACTGACAGCATGCACAGTAACCCCAAAACACTCAAGTCACACTTAAAATGCACAAATGTCATTGCATTGGATGCAAATCAATTAATAAGCATCTGAAAACAAATCAGCCAGATGTACATTTGATCTAATTTAATGACTATTATACATTGTTTAGTGTGATTTGAGTGTCTAAATACAGAGATTTGGGGTTCACTGCATATAAATCAAGTCTTAAAACTAAAAAAAAAAGACTAAAACTGAATTTTACAGTGAATTATGAGAATTGTACATCACACTATGACACAAAACAACTCAGAAAAGCTCTAATTGTTTCTTGTATTTATATTTTACACTTCCTTTGCTTCTATTTTTGACTGTCACAGGAGATCAGCTTGCTTTTCCTCCTCTCGGCTCCCTGCTCGGTTTTACTGGGCAAATCCTGTGTGAAGGTAAACAGCACACAATGAGCTGGAACTCAGTGAACCTCAACATCTGAACTCCCCTTGAATAACTCAAACGCATGGACCACACACCACACCAACAAAATACTGGGCCTTTTTGTTTAGATATGTTTTACATCCACTTGTAAGAGCGTCTAAATGAGGCAGCTGGAACAATGTGCCAGAGCGTCCGATGGAGCAGCTGTGATTCATCCAGAGCTGGGAATCAGAGAGCCAATTCTCCAGTACTCCAGAAAGGGCTGATTTAGGGCGATTAGGAAGCGTTTTAAACAGAGGAGAGGCAGGAGGTGAGGAGCAGAGAGGAGGAATGGGCAGAGCGGCTCTTCTTCACGACACACTTTCATTTACGAAGACCTGAAAAACACAAAAACACAAAAAGAATTGTTATTAGAGTCAACCGATATATCAGCTTAACAGATCATTTTGGCACTGATGGTTGCTTTCTGCTGCTGATGGTTGTTATTTGGAGTGTTCTATGATTCATTTTGTATATCACTTCTTTCTTTTATGGTATTTTATTATGAGATTGCTATTTTAAGTTAGTTTTTGGTTCAGTTTAAATGTAAACACTACCTTTCAAATGCCTGGGGTCAATATATGGTTAAAAAATTAATAAATGTATACTTTTATTCAGCAAGGATGCATTAAATTGGTCAAAGGTGACCATAAAAATATTACAAAATATTATAATTTTATAGAAGATTTCAAATAAATGCTGTTCTTTTGAACTTATTCACAAAGAATCCTAAATGTTTCATTCATAATATAATAAAATAAATAAATAAATAAACAAACTGCAAAAATATCAAGCAGCACAACTGTTTTCAAAATTGATATCAGTGTAGTAATGGCTGCTGAAAACTGAGCTTTTCATCACAGGAAAAAATATTTGTTTAAATATATAAAAAAGACAGGTATTTTAAATAGCAATGATATTTCACAATATTACTGTTTTACTGTATTTTTGATCAAATAAATGCTGCCTTCGCACAGTAGTGTATCTAAATGTTTTATTCTATTTAATAATTACAAAACATTTTCATGGATAAATCACTATTTGTTAAATGTGTAATAAAGTTTAGCACCGTTTGACATTAAGTGGAAAGTTTATTCATATTTTTGACAATCATATTAACTATCAGCTTATTAATTGGTTTATTGGCCTGTTTTCCCACCTTAAATATTGGTATTAGCAAAATCCACTTTCAATCAACCTCTAATTACAGTACTAAAAGTTCAAACTTACTTGTGAATACACACACACACACACACACACACACACACACACACACACACACACTGCTGGGTGATTTATTAAACTCCCTGTGATGGTGAAACGGTTGTGTATCTAGAGACAGGACAAGTACTTCGCTCATTTGCAACTAGTCTGATTAAACTGTCATGAAAAATGTCCCTGGGGCAAATATAATGTGTTTAGCACCTCCATGTGCACATATTGAAAAGGCTTCTTCTGCACACACTCATTACAGAGCCTGCATAATTTAAGGCTTATTGAAATGAGGCCAGGACCGGTCTCAGAGGAACCACTCCACTGATCCAAATTTCCCACATCAAAACCAAGATAAAACTCATACTGTAAGATCGAGGGTTTAAAGCAGCAGGTAGCAAGAGATCAAGACCCTTTCAGCCATAAAAGCATTTACAGAGGGATTTATAGTTCCCCTCTACAAGAGATGAACAGGCCTGTCACACTGTCAGAACTTTCTTCTTTGGAGTAAAACACAAGTAGGTCTCCTCGAGCATTCACATTAATATCAATGGCAGTTGCTCAAAAGGCCCCTTGGAAGCATGTGACTTGTGTTGCTGTCTCTGCTTGAGGGCACTCGATGGTTCTGAGGTCATTTCTTTCAGCCAATCACCTGAGCCATAACTGTCATGTGACTAATCACTCTGGAGCCGCAGGAAAATGACATCCTGACAACATTGACTGGTTGATAAATCCACAGGAACACACACACACACACACACACACACATCCCAAAGACTTCAGTAGTGACTATCCTGAGCTGTGACATTGAAGTCAGCAAAAAATTTAAAATTAAATAAAAGTCTTTCCCCAGAATGGTGGAGCTATATGTATAATGCTTAAGAGAAAGATAAAACTATGTTAAAAGAACACAATATTTTATTTATCAATTAATATATTTACGTACTTACTTTTTATTGATATATTTATTTAAGGCTTTTTTGTTTGTTTGTTTATTTTCATTTTCTGTTGTATGGCTGATTGTTTGTTGACATCGCTGTCCATGTTTAGAAGTAAAAAAAAAAGATAAAAAAATAAAAATGACTAAATTATGATTAATCTCATGATTTCCAACCAGTCTTTAGAAAGCACAATGAAACAGTAATTATGCAAATTAATCTTGTTTTATATTATTAATTTTTCTTCTCTAGACGTTTACACAGACATCCTAGCATCCTTGTGTTTATTTTTCACTACACATTTCCCAAATTATTTTTTTTTCCCATTTTTGTCAAAGTCAATATTTCAATAATTTAACATTTGCATGTTCACAGTTCTCTGATATCAGCTGATGGTCAAATCACATGCAAGTAAACAATGTGTTATTTCTTCTTCTGCTTCTATCTTAAATGTATTTATATGTATTTTTATGCAGTTACATATATGGCTATACAACTTGGCCAAAATTTTTATTGTGATTATTCTGTCATATACTGCGATTGCCAATTAAACTGCTATTTAATTTCATATAGAAATGCCTACTGCTGAAACATCCAGACACAAAGAACAAAGACTCGACTGCTAAGGGAAAGAGTTACTTCTCAAGTGTTCACACTTGGGTTCAGTCTTTATAAGAGCCAACTAACAATTCAAATTACAATAGTAAAATGAAATATTTAATTACATTTTTTTCACTTTCAAACGTTAAAACCCTTGAGCTTTTAACATCAAATTCTCAAGCTTTTATTTTGACAGAACACCGATGAAATGCTGTCATTTACTCTTGCAATGTGAATGTGAATGTAAACACAGGGCACACTGCATTCCTAGATTCACACATTAATGCAGTGCTTAATTAATGCAATTATTAGCTTTTTATCAACTAATAAAGCCTTGTTTGGGAAACCCTGACTTATATGATTTACAATGATTCATGGGATGAGTAATTCATTCCTGTTTATAATGTTGTAATGTTATGATTAGAGCTAGTTGGTTTGGATTAAGGCTTTAAAAAAATATTTTTAATATAATATGTTTCTTTGATCTTCTTTAACATTGTTCAGTGTAATAAGAGAACACAGTCTCAAAGGAAAACAGCTTCCCCAGACTACTAATGTATAACTGAATCTAAATCACAAATATGAGTTATTCTGAACAAAACTTTTCTAGCATGATGAATACATGGCCAGACACATTTACACGTCAATAACCCGTTCAGTTTTCATCAGTCTGGCTCATCCAGCCGCAGAAAACAGGGCAGACTATTATTCTCAAGAAGATGCTAATAGTCTAGTTGGCACAACTAATGATAAAAGCAAGGAAAGTTGGCCAAACTTTGCGCCGCTTCCGGCTGCCAGCCTGTAAAACGAGATCTGACCTTAAAAAGGTTCTGCAGTGCATAAACAATAAAAGTGCTGGCATAGATCTCATGTTAAAAATGAAACTGAACTGGAAGCACATCAACACACTGGCACTTTTTCCATGTTAAACTAGAGAGCTTTAACAAATAGTCCACATGTAACATTTAACAATAACAATACAAAAATGTCCTAGCTGATATAAAGCTCCTTTACTGTTCGATTGAGCTTCCCACTGTTTGATTAATCCCTCACTGGACGAGATCAGAATGCTTAATGAATGGACTAATTAAGAACTTACACTAATTCAAAGAAAACTAACTTTAATTAGTGCTTCAGATAAGGGGCAAGCAGGGACAAGTGTAAGAGGATCTATTTTACTTAACTCGTACACACAGAGTGTGTTTGATTGGATTCACATTCACACACACATTTTACTTTTAAATGGGGACATACAATAGACGTCTAAATTATTTTTATTACAGCTGTTAATTAAACCTACTAATTAAAAACTCTCAACAATTACTATAATTATTTTAATTTATAATACTTTTATACTACGGGGCTGTTGAATGCTTGAATCTGATTGGCTGACGAAAGTTCTGAGGTGTGCAATTAGCTTCAAGGAAACGCACGACTAAAGTTTTTTCAATTTCAGTTATTTCAAAGGTCCTTTACAGCCTAAAACAGCAAAATAACCAAAACCCACAACAACACTGACCAAGCAAATAAATAGCAAACAATAGGATAAAAACAACTAATTATTTCCATGTTTTCGCCACAAAATTAATAATTCAGCAGCCCATTGTCAATTATTCCTTACATATTTTACATTTATGAAACAATTTTCAAACTGATGACATCTTTACATGTCCTCAATAGGAGGTTTTGTCAGATTTTGCTCACATGTGGTACATATACTGCACCCCCACCACCACACACACACACACACACACACACACACACACACACACACACACACACACAGGTACTTACTGATGCACGGGCTTTAACAGAAGATGAGATGGGTTCTCATTGACATGGTAGAGTGGGAATGGGTCAAATCCACCAATAAAATCAACTGAAAACCAAACAAAAGATGAAATTAAAGAATGAAAGAAATGAAACAGGAAAATGAGCCATGAAGAGAACAAATGAAACATGAAATGATAATCGCTATGTAAAAACCACTAACAGACATAATGCATGACAGAAATATGAATAATGTGAACATTAATGCTGGAATATCGACTATGACACTTCATATTACACAAATCAGACAATTATTAACAATGAACAGTGTGTATATGAAATGTGATATGATAACTCTTACACACACGCATTCATCTAAGTTTGACTAAAATTCAAGTACATTAAGTTTTTTCTCTGTATCTGTCTGTACAAAATTCGATTTTACTCCCCCTCTCTCTCTCTCTCTCTCTCTCTCTCACACACACACACACACACACACACACACACACACACACACACAGAGAGAGAGAGAGACAGAGGAATGAATAACAGGACTGACAGGACTGACAACTATGAAGTTTGAGAGTTAAAGAGATTGTTTACTCATAAATTACAATTGTCATCTTGTATTCACTTTTATTCATTCTGATCTCACATTACTGACTTTCTGTTGTGAACACAAATTCATGTCCATACAAATAAATGTATGTTCAATAATGAAGGAATTAGCTAGATGCTAATAAGATGGCACTGTTATCAAAGGCACTTTGATAAGCACAGATTTTAGTGCATACTTTCATAGTAGGTGAATTGGGATATGCTGTAAGTGAACATGTGTTTTAGCTGTGAAAGCACAAACAAACCTTTCAGTCAATCCATAAAACCACAACAGACGGCAATCTCAAGAGCAATTTCACCTCCATGTTTACGCACATTAAACATACAGCAGGCTGGAAAATAGCAGGGCTGGTTTGTTTATCACAAACGACAGGCTTTGAGCTCATAATGTGTCATTAGTGTTTGCAGGATCCGTGGAGCTCCAGAGACCATGAGCGGTGCTGCTATGTGAGGAATGCTGGGAAGGCAGAAGTTATTCCTACTAATGTGAGTAAATAGACAACTTCACACGTACTTCATACTTTAAGACTTGTTTAAAGGGTTGGTTCACCCATAAATGAAATTCTGTCAGCGTTTTCATGTCTTTCTAATCTCATAAGACTTTGGTTAATCTTCGAAACCCAAATTAAATTATTAACAAAATTAAGAAACACTTAAAGTATTAAAACATATTTTTTAATAAACCATAACCTGAGAGGTTTCTTTCCCTCCATTAAAAATCCAAATAACCAAAACAAGCCAAAAAGATCATAAATGCATCATACTTCAAATCTATATGAATCTAATGGTTTGATCCAAGTCTTATGAAGAGACACAATCTCTTTTTATGATGAACAGATTTAATTTAGTCTTATTTACATCTAAGCAATGATCGACATGCAGTGAATCACATAGCTACAGTAAACATGGAAGCTCAAACAGATCTTTAATGTGTTATGGGTTTGGAACAATATGAATGTGAGAAACTGATGTCAGAATTTTCATTTTTGGGTGAACTCTTCCTTTAAGTAAGTTTTAAAGTGTGAAACACACACTTCCAGAGCAAACCACCACTCATATCCAAGATTTTGCTCATCCACAAGCCACTTTCAGCACTGGCCAAGAACACTAAAAACATTTATTAAAAATGACCAAATAAATATAAATGATCAACTTCAAATAAGAGATGTACAACACTACTAAAATTATATAATAGAATTAAATCAAGCTATGAACAAAATGTCAGTAATGATTGATATACTGTTTAAATAATTAAAAGTAAATTGCAAATTCATTATTGTATTGTCTGTCTAAATATTCTAGCAGCTGGGGATAATTGTGTGATATTAACTATACTGGCTAAAAGACTTCTTTTCATATGCAGACTGTTTCTGCGGTGGAGAACGTGCCTTATAGACAAATGCATCTGAAGTGAGAGGAGGTGGAGAACTGTAGTACAACTGTTCAGAAGAAGTTACCCGCTAGGCCGCTATTCATTTTCAAAAAGAGAGGTGGGTGGAATGAATAGCAGTCACAATACTGTGAAAATACCTCAGTTGAGTGAGAGAAGTTGAGTGCATGTCTCAATGCATGCAGATCTGAGAACACTCTCTCCATAAGCAACTGTGTCCAGGTCACATGATATTTGATAAAAAAAGTAGTATACATACATTATGGGAAATCTTTATTGTAGTTCACACTTAAACTTACTTCTATAATTAGCATTTTTACATACTTTTGTTATTTGAAATGCTTTCACTTCAGCAATCTGAAATCTGACTGTTAGTCTGTCTTCCATATTAAGGAAAGAGATCAGACTGCATTCCGTGTAACTGTATTCCCAAAGCCACTATTCAGGAATTCATATGGCTTTGAATCACATGCTACATGTAAACTTGAACAGCACTTCAGCATAAATAAACAACCTTAGTCTGTATTCCAAAGCCTTCAGTTGCTGTAGCAAGTGAATGTATAATTTATAACCCAAACTGGCAACGTATCCTGTGGGATCAAACATTAAAATCAAAATTAAAAGTCATGTTTTGAAAAAAATGAAGTTGTATTATTGTCTCCCAATAAGATGGAAAATAGAAATAAATTAATTTTCTAATGTCTCTTAATGGTTTTGCCCTTTTTAGGGTTAAATATTAGGTAACACTTTAGAAGAGGGAACACATATTAATGGTTTTCCCCGAACAAACTCTTAATTTGCTGCTTATTAATAGTTAGCAATGTAATGGTCAGTATGCTAGTAATAAGCGTGCTAAAAAGCAACTACTTAATAGTGAGATCTGGTCCTTAAAATAAAGTATTATCAAATATTTTCATGTTATGGCCAATAACTGCTAAATGATATTAAAATGTATGCTATTTAAACTAGTTTGTATAAAATGATCTAAAACATTAAATCACTAAAAACTTAAATTAACCATTTAAATACTATTTGTGAATTTGGGCATCACAAGTTTATGTATACTATGAACATTTTTAATTATTTGCAAAAGATTACATTATAAATTGAATTTTGGTTAATAACCGATATAATACTGAAATATTCAGCAATGAATGGATCCACCACAGAACCTACTGAACAAACTATACATCCATCTGTCACAGCCATCTTTTCATTCAAATTAAATTAAATATGGCATCTGCTCTGACTAAGGTCAACTGAAAAAGATTTTTTATAGGTTAGGGTTAGTCTGAAGTCATTCGAATCATCTTTAAATAAAAACAACGTCTATATATAGTACAGTGTATAGCAGGAGTTTAAACCGTGTCAGCTTGGCCTTGCATTACAGGTAGAAATCACATAGAGCTCACGCAAATAAAACGACTCGAGTTCACATAAAAAATGATCTTTGACTCTATACGCTATGTGTGTGCCCCTATCTCTCTCCTCTGCTTTTACCTGTCTCTCTCTCCCCTGCATAATGTAACGCACATACATCGGGGAAGCGCTCACACAAACATTCAGCTCTACACTATTTTGACCCACTTTCATAAAAAGCCTGCATAGGAATCTGCTCAGCACTGATAACCAACCAGACACTTGAGGTCCCACACACATTCTCTCTCCTGTTCCTGCTCTGATGTGAAGCCAGGTTTGCGTTTTCTTTTGGTAAAGGCAGGTCTGAGAGAGGATCCGGGCTTAGATCAGTACTCAAGAGCCCACGCGTCCCTAGAGCTGGCAGAAGGGCCGGTCTGTCCGCTGTGATTAGATTAGATTCACACCGCAGCAAAGTGACTGCTGCTGCTTTTAATGAGCCAGTGATAACAGTGGGACTGCGACTACAAACTAATTATGGATGCAAGTCATTTAAAACAGAAAGAAAGAGCGAGTGAGATGAGAAGGAAGGGCGGACAAGGCAGAAGAAGAATCCATGGATAAAAATGAAGCCTGACACATTATTATTCAAATCACCTGTAGAGAGAGAGAGAGTGTGTTAGAGACAGACAGAGAGAGGGAAACTTCAGAGGCGAGGAAGAGCAGAGGAGAAATTAAATCCTCCACTTCAAATGAGCGTGTAAATGAACCACACACAGCTTTGCATGATAGAAAATAGACCCACTGGGCTGCTTACACACACACACACACACACACACACATCTCTGTACGTCCAATAGCAATGTAGCATGAGGAAAGGAAAAAGTGCTTTAGCCTACAAATTCAAACTTACCCACAACCACAAGTCAACAATCATCTCCCTTAGATACCTAAAATACATATTTTAGGAGAAGTACAGTATCTGAGGTGAAGTTGGTGCTTTAATGGTCTGCAATTTAAGTCACAGACCTGCAAAAACCACACTTCATTGTGATTCTTTCTAACACTTTCCAGTCATTGCCAGTCACAAGCAAATAATGCTGGGGAAGCTATGAAATGGCAGCTTGGCAATGTAAAGTGCCTCATCTACAGCCTAAAAAATATTATCATAACTTGCTTCAAAATATAATTATAAAAAAACAATGGCGAAGAGTACACTGTAAAAATGGCCGTGATTTTAACGATTAAAAAAACTGTGAAAATGCTACAGTAAAAACCTGTTAAATGGTTAACGGTAAGTTCCCCTAATATATACGGTGAAAAACTGTAATAGACATTTTAGACAATTTTACGGTAAAATAAAATTTTTGGAAGTGAAATATAATGTAAAACTTACAGGAAAAAAACGTAAATTGACGTTCCCAGAATTCACTGCGCTGCATTTCAAATTTGATGTTTTTTCTTTGAAATAACTGTTTCTTCTTAGTTTTTTCTGATCAGTTATGTTTATTAGGGTTGTATGTTACATCTAATGTTGTTAAATTAATGTTTATTGCATATTTCAGTTTAATGGTGTTTAGTGTTTGTGTGAATGACATTGTGCGCCTTCTATATACATCTATATATATTAGTATCGGCCTTCTCAGCTTGTGGAAAAGCTGCTTGTGGTGAGCTTTGGTTCAACATGTGACTTTCTCATCACCACCTGATTTTGATGGTTATCAGTGTAGGTACAAAACAGATTTCAGAACTTCAATAGGTTGATATATTAACATTACATCAGTTAAAGAAATACGGTTTTTGATTGTAAATTTAAGTTAAATCCGTAAACCCAAAAACATTGCTACCGTATTTTTACGGTTAAATTCTGGCAACCACAGCTGCCGTTTTTTTACCGTAAATTTTACGGGATTTTTTTTTACAGTGTAGCATTTAACCAAA
Organism: Schizothorax lantsangensis; assembly: GCA_027422415.1. NCBI lineage: Eukaryota > Metazoa > Chordata > Actinopteri > Cypriniformes > Cyprinidae > Schizothorax > Schizothorax lantsangensis. The sequence continues at coordinate 8,130,829 of CM049862.1, forward strand.
TATTATACTGTACATTTATTGTAATAAAATTTATGTTATTTTTAATACACTAAAAGATGTAAATCGCTTATTTTGAATCAACTGATTTATATGAACCAATAATGAACAAATTGATTCGATTCTAAAATGAATCAGTCTTCCCAAAACTTCCTACAGTATGTGAGAGATTTAACATTTTAGTAGAGCACAGTCTAGTTTGCTGTATGGGCTGCAAAAAAAATTATTGTGATTAATCGCATTCAAAATAAAAGTTTATATTTACATACTATATGTGTGTGCACTGTGTATATTTATTACGTATATATAAATACACACATATGTATATTTATAAAAAAAATATTTGTATGTATATATATTTATACTTGTATATCATTTATACAGTATTATATATAAATATATACATTTTATATATAAATCTAACATACGAAGCTACGAGAATACTTTTTGTGTGCAAAGAAAACAAAAATAATTTATACAGCAATTCTTCTCCCCGAGTTACCGTCTTCTGCCATTTTGGAGATCACCCCAGAACGTAATCAACGTAATCAGCGATTTTTACGTTCAGTAGACAGCGCGCGCATGCTGAACGTAAACAATGCTGATTACATTGATTACATTGATTACGTTCTGGGGTGCTCTCCAAAATGGCGGAAGACGGTAACTCAGGGAGAAGAATTGCTGTATAAATTATGTTATTTTTGTTTTCTTTGCACACAAAAAGTTATTTTTGTTTTCTTTGCACACAAAAAGTATTTTTGTAGCTTCGTAAAATTACGGTTGAACCCCTGATGTCACATGGAATATTTTACAGATGTCCTTGCTACGTTTCTGTGCGTTGATTGTGGTAATATCCTTGCTGTCTATGCAGGGTCAGAGAGCTCTCAGATTCAATAAAAAATATCTTAATTTGTGTTCCGAAGATGAACGAAGGTCTTACGGGTTTGGAACGACATGATGGTGAGTAATTAATGACAGAATTTTCATTTTTGAGTGAACTATCCCTTTAAAAACAAGGTGGATAAAGCTATGGCTGGACAAACGTGGACAAATACTGTTATGCGAAGTACTGAAAATATAGTTACTGTAAATTACAACTATGTTTTGCTACTTGCTATTCATGATCAGTTTAAGGGTGCTGTCATTCTAGAAAGCGTTTAATTGGACAAAAATGTTTAAGACCTTGTCTTTATATATCTTCAGTCTAGAAGAGAAACATTATAATTTCCAAATGCTTCAATGTGTTAAAAGTTTATTTTGCCAACTTTTAGCAGTGCACTAGCATACAGATATCCTCAAAACTAACAGGCATGAAAGCCACCAAACGGACATTTTGATTTCATGCACTCTTTAAATCTCCAGGGCTATGAAGCAACCTCGGAGCAATAAAACTTTCCTCGGCGTACTTATAATCACTTTGATGTTGGTAAATTTGTACAGAGCATACATATAGAGTTCATCCGAGCACATGTGCACGATAAAATACAAACAGACACACAGCCTGTTCTCGATGAGTGATGATGCTCAAAGCTCATTGGAAAACAAAAGCAAACAAGAATTAAAAGTAAAGGATAAAATACATGTCTTTATTTTTTTTGTTTTGTTAATGATGTACAGTGACCTTGAGTGTCAAGAAAGGTGCCTATAAATAAAATGCATTATTATTATTATTATTATTATAAAAAGTTGACCAATTCTCTGCAATCTAATCCTTCTTATCCATGAGGTACATTCCTCCAGAGAATGTTCAGCAGTGGTAAATGAAAGAACGGTATTCCCTACTTTTCTGGAAGAGGGGAAAACATTAATAGTCAGCGGAGGGCCGGTGTTTGACCAGTACAAACATTGCAGTGGCTTATCTCATCCCCTGGGCTTCACTCTGGTCCTCTCCCACTTAGTGAGGCTGTTAAAGCCTATTCTGCCGAGAGCAAATAATTGCTGTGTATATGCACTGTGAACAATATATTGAGACTGAAGTGAATTCGTACGGACCTATTCAATTCAGGAACAAAATTCCAAAGAAGAATTCCACAAGAAAACAGCACACCTATCACTGATAACAGTATCTATACAACACTGGAATGCACTTTCTTTACCTGGCAAACCCTAATCTGATTGTTTATCAGATTTATCTGGCTAACTCTAATCTTTGTTGCTACTGGCATCTTCCAAGAGTGTTATACACACACATTCAGATTTCCCACACAAACACACAACCCAGGCTCACTGGGAAAAAATGTGCCTGGGGTGATATTTCTGAAAAATAATAATAGGTTGCTTCTTGCTTGTTTCATGACACTTTCAAATTTAAATTTCCAGTGAGTGGCGCCAAAAGTGCTTTCTCTCTGATGAATCTGGCAATTATTATGCTGGTTGTTGTATGCATCATGGCAGTTTTTAAATGAAATGTCCAGGTAAGTGCCACTAAAAAGTTAATGCTATCACATTTGAATATAATGTACCACCTACAATAAACCTGACCCTAAACCTAACTGATAACGTTGAAAAAAACAGCAAACTTAAGATAAAAACACATTTGCTGTTGCAAACACGCCATTTTAGCTTGGTTCTTCAAGTCTTTCAGCTGTTTTATTATAACTCGTGTTTCACAGGATTCGCAAAGCACTCAACATATCAAGGGCAACGCTGTACCAGGTGCACTACAGAGCAAGTTTACTATGTCAGAAAAGCCATACATATGGAGCTGGTTATATGATGCAAACATGAAAATATATTAGTTTGCCAATCATCCACTGTGGTAAAAGTGTTTTGAGGACATAGCATAGTACAAGTGTGCTGCACAAGTCTTGAAAAGTGAAGCCAGATCATTTTGATCGCCCCCAGGTGACTGGATGCAGTATAGGTCATAAACCCCGCCCTCTCCATGTAATCTAATAGTACGTGAGACAAACTAAATAATCAAATTACACTTCAAATACATTTTTTTCCAAAGACGTTTTCTGTCATTTTAGGTAGTTCTTAGCATGCTGATGTATGTTCAAGTGTTCATTTTTCTAATAAGTTTGCTTTTAATTAGTAATTTGATGCAATAAAATGGGGAGTGGTGTCATGATTGTGAGCTAGAGACTGGGTCTGCGGGAGTTTGGGCGGGAGTTTGATTCCGCGGCTCCACCTCACGATCTCTACTGCGCAGACTCGGGCTCCAAACGAATCTCTACTGCGCAGACTCGGGCTCCAAATGAATCTCTACTGCGCAGACGCGGGCTCCAAACTAATCTCTACTGCGCATACTCGGCTCCAAATGAATCTCTACTGCGCATACTCGGGCTCCAAATGACGTCATTTTCGCAAGATGACAGCGGCCATACTGAGAATGTTTTGGCTTCACTTTTCTATAGTGGAAGGAAGTGGAGATGCGTCATCCATCTTTTTTACAGTCTATGGCATAGTACTGTGCAAGGAACCATGTGAAAATAAGTCTTTATTAGCAATAATCATAATTTGTGTGAAAAGGAATAAAAGTTGTTGATGTTTTACTGCCACTAGTATTCATTTCAGATAAAAAAAATTAAATTAGATGTATAGGTATGTTTTTAGAGTTTTAACAAAATGGAAGTAAAGGCACATTTTCCAATGTGTATTTGTAGCAAAAAAGTGCTTACAACTCGAAATCCACTTAAACTTTTAGGCACACTTACAAAAACACAATTTTACAAACTGAGTTGAGTAACAGCGTTTCTCACAAAATGTATGAGAGTAGTGTGCTCCCCCTCACATGGATCAAAAAATGGGTTTTACATCCATATTTCATATTCTTCTACATTGATAATTCATACAGTTTAGATATATTCTCACAAAACAAAGCTAGAAGGACACAGAGCCATCATCTCCTGAATGTTTATGTAAGACTACAATCAGACAGACATATTTCTTTAATAAAATTGGTAGTGTCTGTTTTGGACACATAAACAGGGGAAAGAATGTGTTGTTTGGACAAACTTGCATTTTTCTCTTATCTCACACACACACACACACACACACACACTTTTTGACCTGAGCAGATAGTCATCAGCCATCCACACCAGCAGAACTACTGCCAACCAGACAGACGGGCACGATAGGAGATAAGAGAAGATACTCACAGCTGTCCTCCTCCTCTGTGATGACACTGATGACGTAGCAGGCGTAGATGAAACCCAGCAGCTGAGGAGACAAAGACAAACACGTTAGTGTATCGACAGAGACTGACAGCACAAAGAGCGCAAAAGACAGACAGGCCGACATCAGACTCGGTCAGATCTTCTGAACCATCTTTTCACCTTTCACTTTCGACTCATGTCTTCACCTTACGTCAGTGCATCATTATTCTGTAGCTAGATTTTTATATTTCTGTGATTGCCTTGACAAAAATATCCTTTGATTCTAGCGTGATGTGGGTGGTCGCCAGGGTGTTGCCATGCAGTTGCTATGGTGTTCCGAGTGCTTATCACGTTGGTATTTCATTTACTTCATGTTTTGGGTGGTTGTTTGGACATTATTAGGTTGCTAGGATGTTGCTATGCAATTGGTAGGCATTCTGAGTCGTCTAAGTGGTTACTAGGGTATTTTGAGTAATTTATAAGTCGTTGCTAATGCTAAGTGTCCTGAGTCGATTTCAGCATTCTTTAATATGGTTGCGAAGGTAATATAAGTGATTGTTAAAGCATTGCTATGTGGTTGCTAGGTGTCATGAGTGTTTTAGCATGCTTTTGTATGGTTGCTAAGGTAGTCTGGGTGATTGCTAGGGGGTTGATATAGAGTTGCTAGGTGTTCTGAGTGATTGTTATGATGATGTTGCTATGGAGATGGTAGGTGTTTTGAGTGATTATTGGTATGGAGTTTCTAGGTGTGCTAGGGCATTACTATGGAGTGGTTAGGTGTTCTGAGTGATTACTAGGGCGCTGCTATGGAGTTGCTAGGCGTTCTGAGTGATTTTTAGGGTGTTGATATGTAGTTGCTAGCTAGGTGTTGTCTTGCTATGGAGTTGCTAGGCGTTCTGAGTGATTTCTAGGGTGTTGATATGTAGTTGCTAGGTGCTCTGGGTGTTTTTAGTTTGCTGCATTATGGAGTTGTTAGGTGTTGTCATTGATTGCTAGGGCGTAGCTATGGAGTTGTTAGGTGTTCTGAGTGATTACTAGGGCAATGCTATGGAGTTTCTAGGTGTGTTCGGGCGTTGCTATGGAGTTGCTAGGTGTTCTGAGTGATTGCTAGGGTGTTGCTATGGAGTTGCTAGGTGTTCTAAATGTTTTTTAAAATGCTGTTCTATGGCTGCTAAGGCACTCTTAGGTGGATGCTAGGGTGCAGTGAGTGGTCACTAGGGTGTTGTTATGTTGTTCTGGGTGTCTGCTTTATGTATTCTGGGTAAGAAGCATTGCTAGAGCGTTGCTTACTGGCCCAAGTCCAAAGACCCAAACCCTATGAAGGAGATCGTGTTTCCACAGGTTTACTGTATATTGTCCAACAAGTTAAGAATTGCTTGTGATGTTCTTTATTTGTTATTTTCAATAAAAGCATCCACTAAATGAATAAATGTAAATGTATGCAAATGAAAATGATTTGATGTATCATTCATGTGTGGGATTAGTTACTCACCAAAGTTTAATACTCAGCTTTAGGGGTTTGTTGAAATCCCTAACTATAGCCTAAGTGTGTTCAGCAGGAATGGCAGGCACATCTAATAAACCATTCATTATGAGAAACACATGGCCGATAATACATTACTCAAAGAGACGTTAGAGAGAGTTTAACAAAGTCCTGTGCCAAGTGAACAGGGGACGGGTGTGTGTGTGTGTGTGTGTGTGTGTGGATGTCGGGCATATTGATGGGTAAGGCAGTGCCACAGAGGCAGATGGCACAGCTCTGCATGAAAACACACACAGGGCAAACTCAAGTCCCAGAGAGTGGCACTATTCCAAACCAATTAATCTGTTATTGGGCAGACTGCCCACGTACACCTACCCCGAAAAAAAAAAGAATGCTGTGTGCTTGCATATGAACGAGAGAGAGAAACGGATACTGAAAAAAAACTTAAATGCCTAAATGACCGTCTAAGAGGCCCGTGAGAGGCTGTGGTAGAGCGGCTGAACGCCACAGTGCAGGTGAGACACACAACTGCGGTGCAGTGCAAAGCGGTTCAGACCTCCAATCAGCTTCTATTACACTGAAGGAGTTGTGAAATACCAACTGCTTCAGAGGAAATGTCAACAACCAGACCGCCAACTACAGAGCAGAGCGGAGTTGATTAGTATGTTGTATTATCCTTGAATCTGTTGCTCCAGGTTGCCATGTGTACGCTGAAGGCTGTGGAAGTCATTTTAAGCCAGTAATAAAACAGTAATATTGTTAAATTTAAAATAAGTGTTTTCTATTTGAATATGTTTTTAAATGTAATTTATTCCTGTGATATAAAGCTGAATTTTCAGCATCATTACTCCAGTCTTCAGTGTCACATGATCCTGCAGAAATCATTCTAATATACTGATTTGATGCTGAGGAAACATTTCTGATTATTATTATTGTTAAAAACAGTTATTCTACTTATAAATTTTGAGGAAAAAGTGATAAATTTTTTCAGGATTCTTTGATATAAAGTTTAAAAGAACAGCATTTATTTGAAATAAAACTGTTTTGTAACATTAAAAATAATATAACTTTGATCAATTTAATGCATCCTTGCTCAATAAAAGTAATTTCTTTAAAACAATCCCAAACATTTAAAAGGTACTGTATTTTTATTAATTTTATAAATATGTATTGCTCAGGGCTCTGATCATTTTCTATTGTAATAATAACTGGCTTACTGTACATACATTATCACTTGCTCCATACAAGAACAGTGCAGACTGAATCACAGAGCAGAACAGGCTATTTATTATTCAGCTATAAATATTTAATATTTTGTTGAAGAGCTCTCTTACTCTGAGATCATGAGACAAATGTAACCCAAATGTAATAAATTCAAAACTAATTCTTGCTCAGGGCATCTCAGGCGAAGAGTGAAAGACAGACGGAGCGGCTCTGCACCTGAGATCTGACCACTCTCAGCTCAGATCCAGTGCAACACTTGATATCACGTTAATTATGAGTCATTAAAAAACATAAGCTATTTAAAAGTCAAGGTCTTAAAGCCTGGACCCTCTGTTTTAGGCCTTCCTCTGCTGCTTTTCATTGCTTCTTTCTACTCTCTGGTGAAGTGGTACAAAGTGATGCAGATTTAACCTGTTCTCTCTCCTCTGATATATAAAGCGACAGAGCTGACAGGTTGGGTTAACGGTTTTCGGCTGTGTTTCATGGACTGATCATTCAGGTCAAAGGGTAAAGCTGCTGTAGAGAGACAAGGTTTTCTGGGTCAGTGGCCTCCAAATCCCTCAGGGTGTTTCTCATGCCAGCTAATTCAGATTTCAATCTCTCAGTCTAGTCTCTATAATGCCTTTAATATGAATAGAATTATCTCAAAATTGTTTTTGTAATCATTGTGGAATCTGCCTTAAGAAATAATCCTTAAAACTCATTAAAAATGTAATATAAATGAAAATAAACTTGGTAAAATGTCTGTGGCTGCAGATTTTTTAGCCTGGGAATTCAGCCAATATCAAAGGCAAAGCCTAACTGTCATTTAAAATAGTGCCAAACTTCAGAAAATAACTGATATAATTTTGCAATTAAAAACCGTTTACACAAAACTGCTTCAATACTTAGTGTTTTTATATACTGAAATCCTTATTTTCAAGAATATTCGACTTTCACTCTTCATTTTTTTCTCTCAGGATGGTTATATCATCTTGAATTCTTTCAAAGAATAACCACAATATAAATTTGGAAACTGACTGTTAATTGTCGCTAATTAAAAAAAGTTGCTTGTGATGAATCTTAGCTGTATATACTGCATTGGATGTGAATTATTTACAAGTTTATGACCAATTATATGATTCAGAAAGACTCCGAGTGAGAGATGTTCTGTCTGTATGACTGACAGATCAAACGCCGGCTCTATGCACACGACCTGGTTCTGTCATCCCAACACTGACATAGCACTTCTGTCTGATCTTTGGTACTACACACCTAAATAATGCTCGAGTTTGAGTTCCCCTGGAAATAAAATCTATATTAGGACGCAATCACATCACAGGCCTGAATTTCAGTTTCACGGATAACAGAGAGAGAGAACTTGCAAGAACTTCTATACCATATAAAGACAAAAGTGAATCCTAACACAGAACTATCATAATGAAAAGCATCAAAGTGTGCTAATAACAGCACATCTGTCATCAATAGGCTTTACGACTTAATATGGCATAATATTTATGTCTGTAGAACAAACAAAAGTTTAATATTTAGTAGTACTAATCAGAAATATGCATTAAGCCTCGATGTACCTTGTGAATGCGTGTTCTTTAAAGAAGTATCTTATGCTATTCAAGGCTGCATTTATTTGATGAAAAATACAGTAAAAATTGCAATATTGTGAAATATTATTACAATTTAAAATAACAGTTTTTCATTTTAATATACTTTAAAATATAATTTATTCCTGTGATGCAAAGCTAAATTTTCAGCATCATTGCTCCAGTCTTCAGTGTCACATGATCCTTCAGAAATCATTTGAATATGTTGATTTATTATCAATTTTGGAAACAGTTGAGCTGTGTTATTTTTATTTTTTTTGTAACATATGACATTTTTTCAGGAGTCTTTGATTAATAAAATGTTAAAAACAACATTTATTCAAAATAGAAGTCTTTTGTAACAATATAAACTACTGTTCAAAAGATTGGGGTCAGAATTTTTTGTTTTGAAAGAAATTATATGCATCTTATCTTATGTATATAAAACACAAAAAATGCATGCACAATGGTGCATTTACAAATTGATGTTTTATATTCATTTAATTAAATATTTATTTTACATTTCAGAATATAAAGCAATGTTAATTTAGCTCCTAATTTGTCATATATATATATATATATATATATATATATATATATATATATATAACAAAAAGTACCAAGAAGAATACCATTAAAGTACCAGATCGATAAGCAGTATTGGTAAGAGTAGTAATACCGTTATAACCTTAACGATACCCATCCCTAATCTTGGTCTCATCAGACCACAGGACATGGTTCCAGTAATCCATGTCCTTAGTCTGCTTGTCTTCAGCAAACTGTTTGTGGGCTTACTTGTGCATCGTCTTTAGAAGAGGCTTCCTTCTGGGACGACAGCCATGCAGACCAATTTGATGCAGTGTGCGGCGTATGGCCTGAGCACTGACAGGCTGACCCCCCACCCCTTCAACCTCTGCAGCAATGCTGGCAGCACTCATACGTCTATTTCCCAAACACAACCTCTGGATATGACGCTGAGCATGTGCACTCAACTTCTTTGGTCGACCACGGCAAGGCCTGTTCTGAGTAGAACCTGTCCTGTTAAACCGCTGTATGGTCTTGGCCACCGTGCTGCAGCTCAGTTTCAGGGTCTTGGCAATCTTCTTATAGCCTACGCCATCTTTATGTAGAGCAACAATTCTTTTTTTTCAGATCCTCAGAGAGTTCTTTGCCATGAGGTGCCATGTTGAACTTCCAGTGACCAGTATGAGAGAGTGAGAGCGATAACACCAAATTTAACACACCTGCTCCCCATTCACACCTGAGACCTTGTAACACTAACGAGTCACATGACACCGGGGAGAGAAAATGGCTAATTGGGCCCAATTTGGACATTTTCACTTAGGGGTGTACTCACTTTTGTGGTCAGCGGTTTAGACTAATGGCTGTGTGTTGAGTTATTTTGTGGGGACAGCAAATTTACACTGTTATACAAGCTGTACACTCACTACTTTACATTGTACCAAAGTGTCATTTCTTCAGTGTTGTCACATGAAAAGATATAATAAAATATTTACAAAAATGTGAGGGGTGTACTCACTTCTGTGAGATACTGTATATATATATATATATATATATATATATACGTATATATAATTATTATTATTTTTATTTTTTATTTTTTTTATGTGTATATTTTAAAATGTCCAAAAATATTACCTTCAGTTCACACTTTAGTATATAATGTATATTATTTCCATAACAAGTACTCCTTTAGAAGTAAAGTATACTACTACTTTACCACCAGCTGGAGCATCAGTCCAAAACTCCACTACCATTTCTTATCTGCTTTCAAGTAACCTTAGTTTCAACTGGCTGAAGTTGAGGGAGAGAAAAAAAATAATAATAAGAGAGACTGCAGTAATAACAGACTCAGAAACTATGAATACATGTCTGAAAGATGGACACACATTACAAAAACCTAATGCTTTTACCCACCACATGAACATGATGTCTTACAGGGTAATTATGTGCAAAAGTCACCTTACTGTGACAGAAATTAGTCCAACACACACACACACACACACACACACACACACACACACACACACACACACACACTCCGTAAACAGCACTTCTGATGTCTCTCTCTCTCCTTCAGTCGCCGGAGGCTGAATTCACAGCCATATCACATCTGAATCAGAGCACTCTCAACAACACTTCACAAAAGTGCTCTCGCTGCAACACACACTTACAGCACTTCACACCCACCAGATCTGAGATTAAAAACCAGACAAAAATATTCCACCTGTCATGGCTGCCGAGCGGCTAAACAAACAGCTCTCAGATGTTTGCAACTGGCCACGTCTAATCAAAAATCCACTTACATTTGTGTGCACATGAAAAGTGATTAAACCGCCGCAGGGAGCGAAGGGAGACACTTTGAAGTGAAACTTTTCTTAATCATGTTCTCAGACGTGAACTCAGCAACAGTCTGGATGGGCGGAAAACAAGCTGAATTTGTGATAACACTGCAGAGTTTGGACGTGACTGTTTTTTAAAAGTGTGTTTGGGTGCTAAAGGAAAATGATCAGGAATTCACCCAGGAATCATACATTTTTAAACTGCTTATTTCTTTATGTTTAAAACATTTAAAAATGCTGCATTTTGAAGCCCTTGAAATGTTGCATCTCATGCCAATACCTAGAGAATAATGTATTATTTATTATTATTAGCAGTAGTAGAAGTAGCAGTAATTAGTAATAGTATTAGTGATTAATATTCATAAATGTCAATTCAAAGAAATAGTCGGTGGGGGGGGGGGCTTAGTTTTGGACAGATTTCTTTTGAAATGATGCCACACCTGTTTTGCTTTTTGGCCTCAATGCAATACTAAACTTTGCAACAGCAACAAAAGTTTTTGGATATCTAGTAGATTTTCAGTGTGGATTAAATTTCGAGTGAAAAGTTCCTTGAATTTACAGCCATCTATTGTCGCTCCCTGGGGCAGAGAGCATGATGGGAAAGGAAGTGATGAATTCCCATACCATCCTGACAAGATATTCTTCTCTGTCTGAAGCAACTGCCTTATCTTGACTTCAGTGTTTTACTGAAGAGAGAAGCAACTGAGATATGAGAGGAAGAGATGTCACATGAGAAAAAAAGAGGGAAAACAGCAAGAGACAAAGATGGAAGAGGAATGAACTCATCCACCCACTTATGCTGATAAAACATAAACGAAAAAAGTACTGAAAAGTGAAAACTAAGACACATAGTTATGACAGCAGTACTATTTTTCTTCTTTGAAAAATGGTGAGTGAAAGAAGGTGCTTTACCTTCAAAATATGTTGACTGTCAACCTCAGGAGGTCAAAGTAAATATTATAGGTCAAACTAAAATATTATATTAATTTATTTTAATTTTATTTAATTTTGCAATCCCATTACTAAACTTTGGAACATTCATTTGTTAATTTTTTAATTAAAATTAAATAAAAAAATATATAATATAATATAACATAATATAATAATCATGCCAAACTAGTCCTCATTAATAACTGCATAACTGCAGACCAAAGTAAAAAAAAAAAAAAAGCTAAATCAATCATTGAGAGCTAAAAGTGTAATCCCAGAAAGAAGGATGCTGAAGAATGAAAACCAGAAGAACGGGTCGCATCTGAAGGGTGATGTTTATGAGTTCTCCGGCTGCACAGGTAGCTCCCTCATGAGTTACACTAATGAGGAAAGCAGATGGTGCTCTCACATACGCATCTCTCAGTTGTCATTTACATGAAGCTCTGCTAATGACTCTTTCAGTTGTTCACTTGTCATCTCAGGTGTGTCCTGCTCTACTCTCTGACTGTCCTCCTGTGACGAAATTCTCAGAAGAATGAGAACGTGACTATTCACTACAGCAGAAGTCTTTTTGATAGTGACCTAGTTTAAAGTCTGAAGTTACACACACACACACGTCTCAGACATGTTTATGATCTATCTGGCCCGACTCACTTGCTCTATCGTTTGCCCTCTCAATCCTGAGCAACAAAACAATTGGTCACAGGTGACAAACCTCTCTCTCCCAATGTTGCCCACTAACACAAGCCATATTTCTCCTAAATATATTTATTTATTTAGTTAGTTAGTTAGTGTAAATATTAGTCCTGTCAAACGATTAAATCGGACTAATCGTATCCAAAATAAAAGTTTTTGTTTACGTAATATATGTGCATCTACTGTGTGTATATTTATTATGTATATATAAATATACACACATACAGTATATATTCATGTATTTTGAACATGAATATATACTGTATATATTCATGTATTTACATGTCTATATTTATATTCATATAATTTATATTAGGGCTGTGCAATTAATTGAATTCAATTATCATGCGCATCTCGTCAGTAAAGCCGGTTCAGTGATTGGCAGTAAATCTCCATCAGCCTGCTCTCAGATGGAGCGGCAATTACTACACAGAGCCGTAGTTCACTGACAAGCTAGGCAATATCACGTTCATAATCGCAGACAAATCGCCTTCAATTATGAACGTGAAATTGCCTAGCTTGTCAGTGAACTACGGCTCTGTGTAGTAATTGCCGCTCCATCTGAAAGCAGGTGATGGCGATTAACTACTAATCAAGAAACCGGCTTTACTGACGAGATGCGCATGATAATTGAATTCGATTAATTGCACAGCCCTAATTTATATTATATATAAATATATTTAATATATGAAAATATTTTTTTTCTGAAATGTATACATGCATGTGTGTGTATTTATATATACACGTAATAAATATACACAGTACACACACATATATTATGTAAACAAAACTTTTATTTTGGATGTGATTAATCGTGATTAATCGTTTAACAGCACTAGTAAATATATGTATATATATTTTTTTAATTCAGTGGATCATAAAATTATTTTGTCAAGAAGTCTGAATTCATAATACTAATAATTATAATATAAATTATAATAATTATATACTGAATAATTAAAAATGATTTAGAGCTCACATTTAAGATGCAAGATTCCATTACATTATTTTTTCTTCGATACAGTAATTTTTCTTCTGCAATGCATAATGCAAAAAAGGGGCTTTATTTTTTTTTTTATTAATTTCATTTCTTCAAGCAAAATATTTTTCTCACTTATTTATTTATTCATTCATTCATTCATTCAACTTCTTTGAGAGATTCACATGGCCCTTTAGCCATCTTCTCATTTGTCTGAGCATTTTAGTACTTCATTTTCAAACTGTGGTGACAAGACCTCAAGCCGAGTACTTTGGGCACTGGAGATAAAGATCTGTCTCCCTCTCACTAATCTCTGTATTCCCATTGAAGAAGCCTGTAAGAACTTGACTGGAGTGTGTTTAAGCTCCCACATCCTGCAGGACACTTTGTTCAACTCTCACCATGAAGTTATCAGTTCATTGTTTGAGCATGAGCAGATAATCATCACTCTGAATAAGCTTCCAGCACTCCAGTTTTTAGTTTGGCTCACATTTATTTGAAATACAAACCTTTTGTAAAAATATAAAAGTCTTTACTGTCACTTTCGATCAATTTAATGCATCCTTGCTGAATAAAAGTATTAATTTCTTAAAACTTTTGACCCCCAACCTTTTAAATGGTGTTATGTTGTTGTTATGTTGTTATGTTATGTTATGTTATGTTATGTTATGTTATATGTTATATGTTATGTTATATGTTATGTTATGTTATGTTATGTTATGTTATGTTATGTGGCTGTCAAATCAATTAATTGCGATTAATCGCATCCAAAATAAATGTTTGTGTTTACATAATGTGTGTGTACTGTGTATACTAATATGAATATATATAAATACACACACATGTATATATTTAAGAAATATATATGTAATATATATTTATATTAATATAACATATTAATCATATATAAATATTAATATACATACGTAAATATTTCTTAAATATATTCATAAATATGTATGTGTGTGTGTTTATATATATATATATATATACACACAGTACACACACACATATTTCGTAAACACAAAGTTTTATTTTGGAAGCGATTTAAGACTATACTATACTATACTATATTATATTATATTATATATTGCACTGGTGTTTGTAGATGCCACTTGATTTAATATTTTGTTTTTTGTTTCTAATGCAATAACATTCAGACATTATAAGTGTGGCTTAAGTCCAAATACTTTTGGAGGCCATTGTCCACAGCGCATTTAAGTCAATAAAACAAATCCCTTTTCAGAAAATGAGCTCACAGTCTTTCTGCTTGCTGCCTGCTGATTATAATCCACTGAGTTTACCCAACTAACCCTGGAGCCATGCCAGACCTCAAATCAAAGGGCCACTTCAGCACAGCACAACAGCAGGGCTTCAGGACTCAGGCAGGGGCGTTTTACACATGTACGGTGTGTGCAGGCTACACTTTAGTCTGCTGTGGCTTTAAAAGACTGGTTAAGTGTAGAGAAGCAGCCAATGATTTCCTACAGTAATGAAAAAGCACCATTAGGATGGAAGAGTGTCTGGAAAAAATGTGCATTATGGGATGCTTTTAGTTATGTTATGTAGCAGACATACACATATAGTAAGTCTAAATATAGTGTGTGGAGACCATAAACTAGAGTAAAAACAGGGTTTTTGGACAACTGAAGGAACGCTTATTGAGTATTTTAGCTTTTCTGCATGACATGGCATATCATTTGTTTGTGTGTGTGTATATATGTGTTTGGAGTGACTTACAGAGATAAGGATTTGAAAGCCACTGTGCAGGACTTCAATGTACTGGTACTCCAGCAGGCATCCCATGATGGATATATAGGACTGTTCATCTGCACTGCGGTTTCCGCTGGCGGGGATCTCTCTTCGGACACAGCCCGGCCCGTGCTCGCTCCACCAGGAGTGATGTGCCGAGATGTTAAATGTCAAGAGGTCGCTGTCCTAAAACGACAGAGAGGAGGAGCCGTCATCAGCCTCAGCCACATGTCAATATAAAGGATGAGGGAGTGAGTGACAGAGAGACTGCGCGCTATAAAGCATGCATGCATAATTTAACACGGAGCTGACAAAGAATCTGTTCTATAGACATGAGAGAGGGAGGAAAGACCCGTACACATACAAAAGATGGAGGAAGCACACTATCACTTTCAAAATGTGCTCATTGTTTATTTCTTGTGGTCATATTTTATGACCGATTTTACACATGAAAACTGATAAAACTAGGTAAAATTGTGGTGTGTTATGCGTTAGTTATTAACACAAGCAATTGTTTTCTGTGGTTACATATTGTATACACACACTATCTCCATTATGTTGTTAAATCTCTCACATTATAATCTCTCACATCGTCTACTTGCAGTTAAGGCCAGGCAATTTATGACAGTGTATTTTTGGCAATGTAAAATAAACCAACATTGTGAATTTTGTGATGATTTAAACATTTTATGAAGATAAACACAAACCATTTTATTTAGCACTTAAGTTTCATTAAAACCATGTCAGTAGGTCACATTTATATGTATTTATTATTATATGCTTTTTTTACTGGTCTATATAAATAAAATAAATTCTATCAAATAAATCATAAATAATTTAACAAACAATATATTATTGAATAAAAAATTTGGAATAATTACGTTTTTTTTTAGAGAAATCTCTTATGCTCATCAAGCCTGCAGTTATCTAATGTAAAAATACAGTAATAAATAACAGTAATATTGTGACATTACTAAATTGAAATATTTTACAATATTCTGGTGTTTAATATTAAAGTTTTTTTTTTTTTTTTTACAATTTCTTCTAAAAAATTATTGTTTTCTATTGTAATATATTTTAAAATGCTGTTTGTGTCAGACTTTTGGTCCTGTTTTGCCCCGTTATTCTTCCTGGTTTTCCTTATTTGGTCATTTTCCTGTCCTTGTTTAGTTTGATTATCATTCTGATCACCTGTTCCTTGGTAATTTACTTATTAGTCCGTCGTTTGGTTCAGTATTTATAGCCCTGCCTTTCCCCTGTTTCTTTGTCCTGTCTCACGTCGTTTTAAGAGGTTGTGTTTGTTTATTTTCCTATGTGGATTTATTAAAGACTCGTTCGTTTGACTATCTGCCTCCTTCATGCACAAATATTGATCAATAGTGTGTATACTGTATATATATATATATATATATATATATATATATATATATACACACACTCTATATAAATATATACAGTATCTAATAGGCTACAATGCATGTGTGGACAAAATAGAAAATAAAATTTTGGAAAGGGAAAAAATAAAGGAAAAAACACTTTAAAGGCATTTCAGAGCAAGTACATAAATATCAGAAAATATATCAAACGTCATAAAAGTGTTGGCAATATTTCTAGCTAAATGGGCCAGCCCTATTATCATTTTGTGCCACAGCTTGTTCACAGCAATACTATCTTACAACATTTCTTTCCATTTAAAATAAAAATGTCTGACTCCCAATTCACATATTACTGCAAATAAAGGGAATTACTTATGTTTGCGTCTGTTCACACAGTCCTTAACCTGAACACTGCATGTGCAGTGAAATACAAGTGTCACCTCAGAGTTATGCGTCTGTGTTGCAAATGTTCCTCATACGCTCACGGATACGTGTACATCAGATGTAATGGATTCTGTCAATCCACACAGTTCTCAGGCTGTATGAGATGAATGACACTTGTCAAAATGAAAACGTATGGACTTTCCTATGCTTATTAGAGAGGAACTCGTCCTTGACCTCTTTCTGGCTAATGGAGACACAGAGGCATTTGTCCCCTTCACAATCAGCAGGCATTATCATTATACGCGTCACTATATGTCACTGAGAAGAGTGTGTGTTTGCGTGTTCAGAGAGGGGGTCGATACAGACCGTCCTGTCCCGTATTTAATCACAGCCACAGTGTGAGACTGACAGCCACAGCCTGCGGCCATGCATGAGAGGACAACCCCACCAAAACACCTCAATCAAGCAGACAGAGAGAGAGAGAGAGTGTTTCATAAAGTGCCCAAGCACTTAATATGCCTTTCCTCTTCACTGAAACTACATGTCTCATGTTCAGAGAGTTAATATGGTTCTCCATTATCTGAATGTGAGAGATTAATTCCACGTTCATGTTGTGTCAGAATTATTGTAATTATGAGATGACAACTCTGAGCGGTTTGAGTCTTCTGAATTATTAGTTTCCATGGCAGTGCTCACAGCCAACAGATTCATGTGCAATTTTGTTGTTGATGACAGCAAAATACTTTAAGACAAGAAGATTAAAGATCAAAGAATGAGCACAGTAGACTTCTAAAATTATTATTATTAAAATAGTCACTTTTTTCTCTGGATCATTAGAATTATAATCCATAAACACTGCAATTTATTTATTTACGCCGACAGGAATGGAGGTGCATTTTATAATGTATCTTCTAAAAACTGCCATATGTTTCCAAAAGAGATATCTAAGTAGCTAGTAGAGTTGCTTATTTAATTTGTCCATGTGCAAATTAAGTTTGACTCACTTATACTGATTTACGCATGTGTTTGAATATCATAGGTGGACACTATCATATTGACAGTGTGATCAGTTAAACAGCAACATAGATGCACTGCCTCATTTCACAAATTTTGCCTGCACCAGCACACAGCAGCATTCAGAATAGAATTGAGAATTCTATTGAGAATTGTGAGACAGAGAGACAAACAGACCTAATAAACACATTGAGAGACAGACAGACATGATAAATATAATTTGAGACAGACAGACATAATAAACGCTACCAGACAGATAGACAATGAGAGACAGACATGATAAATACTGCAAGACAGACAGATAAACAAAGAGAGACAGACAGAAAGACAGACAGACAAACATGGCAAGAGAGACAGACATGATAAATATTGTGAGACACTGACAGACAGTTATCATGTGAACCACATGATAAACACAGAGACAAACAGACAGACAGACAGACATGATAAACACTGTGAAACAGATAGACATGATAAACTGGGAGACAGACGGACATGATAAACACTGTAAAACAGACAGATAGACAGACATGATAAACACTGAAAAAGACAGGCATACTAAACATTGACAGACATGATAAACATTGTAAACACTAAGACAGACAGACAGACAGACATGATAAACACTGTAAGACAGACAGGCATGATAAACACTGTAAGACAGACAGGCATGATAAACAGCGAGACAGACAGACACGATAAACAATGCAAGACAGAAAGACATGATAAACACTAAGACAGAAAGACATGATAAACACTAAGACAGAAAGACATGATAAACACTAAGACAGACAGACAGACAGGCATGATAAACACTGACAGACAGACATGATAAACAATGCAAGACAGACAGACATGATAAACACTGGGAGACAGACAGAAATGATAAACACTGGGAGACAGACAGACATAATAAACATTGTGAGACAGACAGGTGTGATAAACAATGCAAGACAAACAGACAGATAATAAATAAAGTGATCACTGATATGATAAACGCTGTAAGACAGACAGATATGATAAACACTGTAAGACAGACAGACATAATAAACACTACAAGACAGACAGACAATGAGAGACAGACAGACATAATAAACATTGTGAGACAGAGACCATTTATCACTATCATCAGGAGAACCACATGATAAACACTGCAATACAGACAGACAGACAGACAGATAGATAGACATAATAAACACACTGAGACAGACAGAAAAACATGATAAACACTGTGTGAGAGAGAGAGACAGACAAACAGACATGACAAACACATTGAGTGACAGACAGACAGATAGACAGATATGATCAACATTACAAGACAAACAGATTTGATAAACACTGCGAGATGGCAGACAGAGAGACAGACAGACATACAGATACATAGAATCTAATGTCAGACTGTTTCATTCAGACTCATTCTTCTCATCACAGTCTAATCATAATCAGTCTTACAGTAGGGGGACCTCAGTGCAGCA
The DNA here is from genome assembly GCA_027422415.1 of Schizothorax lantsangensis. Taxonomy (NCBI): domain Eukaryota; kingdom Metazoa; phylum Chordata; class Actinopteri; order Cypriniformes; family Cyprinidae; genus Schizothorax; species Schizothorax lantsangensis. The sequence goes on from CM049862.1 coordinate 8,150,179, forward strand.
TGATATTATCATATGGTGTGTCATTTGCTGTATGACAGTAGAGACAGCAGTGAGCCAGTCATATTTTGAGGTGTTTCATTGAGGGGTGTTGTGGGCCGTGTTAATGCAGGGGTTGCATGAAAAAGGCTGAATAATGGGGAGCAGGTGGCAGAGGGTCGAACTCAGGCATTAACCCAACAGATGGACACACATCGCTCCCTCACTGCTACATATGGACAGCAGGAGGACAAGCGGCTAATGGAGAAAACACACACATATAAACACACAGAGACAGAAAAGAAAGGATCAATGCGCAAACTCACTGCTTCTGGACAGCAGATCTGTCTGAATCAGCTCATGAATATTCATGCATTGACTTTTAGAGGTGAGGGGGGTTTTGGGGGAAGGGTGTCCCACCTGTGACAGCACAGTAAAGAAAAGGGAGGGAGTGACGGAGCATGACTGTGTGAGACAGAGGAAGAAGAGGATGAGGATGAAAGACAAAAAACCCCACAAAAATCAAGGTAGGATAAAATGTGACTGAGCACATAAACATAAGTGCAGAAAATGCTTCCCATATCTTTTGTTGTTAACGTCCAAGGCCATGAGTCCAATTACACAACTCTCTGAGCAAAGAACAAAACTAAAAAGATTCAAATAAATACATGAATCAAACACCATTAAATACAGCTGATACAAATATAAGCGTGGATTGTGCTGAACACATTGTGTGTTGTGGGATAAATTACTGGCTGCTAAGCCAATTCAAGAGACACTAAGAAACCAAGCACTCAAACTATAAGAAAAACCTGTTGAGATTTTTCAAAGTAAAAAATATAAGAAACAAATAAATAAACTACTGTTTTTTACTGTTGATTTGGTAAGATTTTTTAAGGTTTTTGAAAGAAGTCTCTTCTGTTCATCAAGGTTGCAGTTATTTGATCATAAATACAGTGAAAACAGCAATATTGTGAAATATTACTGCAATTCAAAACTCTTTTCTATAAGAATATATTTTAATATGTAATGTATTTCTGTGATGCAAAGCTGAATTTTCAGCATCATTGCTCCAGACTTTGGTGCCGCATGATCCTTCAGATCATTTTAACATTTCTTATAATCAATTAAGTTTAAAATAAATTCAAATAAGAGCATTTATTTGAAACAGAAATGGTTCTGTAACATTGCAAATGTCTTTATGATCACTTTTGAACAATTTAACACTTCCATGCTGCATTAAGAATTTTGTATTGTAAACAATTTTGATACTGTTGGCTCTCCACTGGATTTTGAAGCAAAACATCCTCTAAGCAAGTATGCAGAACATTCTTACACACTTCAATAGAGACTGTCCTTTTACTGAGGAGGATGTAATTAACCTCTATTGTTAGACCTGGAACAACATTCCTGTCAAACAAAACATCATCCTAACCCTATTCCCAACCACAACTATTAGCATTTCTTAAAATTAGAGGGAAATTAAATTATGTTCAGACCCCAAACTTAGTCCTAACTTAACTCTAACCCCTGAAATCTGATTGATTATTTCCAGAAAAAAAAAAAAAAAGAGTACTGTATGTTGATCCAGGAACATGTTCTGCTTGATAAAAATCATTGGCCACCCAAACCCAATATTTCCTAAGTATGAATTCTGTATGAGTTCAGATGTTTTTTGGACAAATATTTCCTTAGTCCTGGGATAAAATGAGTCATTTGTCCCATGCAGCTGCAACAATTGTGTAAAAGGTTAATTTTGAAAGAACAGCAGCTCATTACACATGTACCAGATTTACTCCTCATGCATTTGCATGCAGACTTTAAGATGTTTTTGTGCAATTTCACTCCACCTTCTGAAAGCGGATAAGAGCTTTTCATTGTGGGAACAAGAAATCTGAGTCCAGGAAACTGGCCAAGCAGGAGTCATAAACAAGCACACACAGAGAGAGGAGAATGTGTAAATTATACAGCGAGCTTGTTTCTCACTGTGCTAACACACTAGGGGCTGAGTGTTTGAGTTCATGACCTGTCAGCACATGTAGACAGAAGTGTATCATGGGATGGGTTTCCGAAAGGCTTTCATCTGAAGTCATTTCCTCTACAAAGAAGCCCTGTTGTTTTATTTGCCAGTTTCTGGTGTGTTCAATGCAAACCTAAGTGTAAGACACAAAGCTCTGGCACTTCTAAAAAAGGTTTTAGACAGTCTGTTAAAACATCATAAATGGCCCCATTTAGCTGAAAAACAGGGTCATTAAAATGCCTCGTACTCTAAAACACTGACAGCTGACCCAACTTTAGCTGGGAATCTCTCTTACCTTTGATAGACCTCCAACATCCAGGTAGAAGCAGATGATAAAGACATTCCAGGCCACCCACAGCGCTGTCCACACAGTATACTGTCAAAAAGATGGACAATTCATTACTCCAACAATTAATTCCAACATTCAAACATAGGCTACACTGGTATGGTCACATTTACTGTTGCTCGATGAAACTTCACGGGCAAAATCCACCCATTTCAAGAGGAATCTGCACACTTTGAGAGTGAAAACATCCCAAAGCAGATTTCGCTCATGTTCAAGTTGATCACATGAATTTGCAGCGCTGACCAACCTGAAAGCTGATTTGTTTGAAAGTGACCTCTGTGTGAGCTCAGCTGTACTTTTTTACATCTTCACATTATTGACAATTGAAAATGCATTTTGTTTGTCGGCTAAATTTCAATGAAATATCGCTAATGTGGCCACAGTATAAAAAACTTCTGTAAAAAATGACACAAATGCACTTTGTTAAATCTGTATTGATTTTTCACAGGTATTTTACCTGTATTTTGAATTTGTTGTGTTTTAGGGTTGAAGGAAATGCCTATAAACATTATCCATTTTTCTATGGATTTTTTTTCTTTTTTAACGATACATAACATACAGCCTTAAAAGAGATCGTTGACTGAAAAATATCAATTTTGTTATTATTTACTCACCATCATGTCATTACAAACCTTTATGACTTTCTTTGTTTCTGCTTTTGGAAAGAGATCTAAAACAACTTTTGGACCCCATTGACTTTCATAGTATAGACAAAACATTTTCAGTAAATGACAAAATATTAAAATCACATCACATTATTCAGTAAAACCATTCAGTACCATAGTATATAATAAAGTATATTACCACCTTGTACTATCACTGTACCACTGTACAACCACATTGGACAACTTTTATTCAAGGGACAGCTGGCAACTACCCATCTACATCAAGTTCAAACTCAACCCGTTCCAGTAGCAGTAACATTAGAGCGGTTGTATATGGAAACAGAAGTCGAGTAGATGCTTGAAAACATCCACAGTGACCATTTTTGGATTTAGGGCTCAGTCTTGAGAAAAGCACCTTTCTTTTACACAGGATCTTATCTTTCATCTCCAGATTTGTATCTTTCTTTGTTCTGATTTTAGCTTCTTTTTATAGCAGAACATCTCATTTGAACATCAAGGCTTTTGTCTTCCTAGTCGTTTGTACTGTTGTTTACCACACACAAACACAATCAATTAAGATTTTACGAGCCAATAAATCCTATTGAAATGCTAATCTGAATTAGTGCTCCAACCTGAGCCTGCTGGTATATAAACTCCCAGAAAGGGAAAAAGAAATGAGCGTTCATTTTTGTCAATAGCACAAAGCAGGTAGTGCTCATGGGGAGTTTAAAGAGAATACAGAAGTTTATGCTGCACAGTAGTAAAAATGGATCTCAGGTTTCTTGTCAGTCCCTAACGGAAGACCAGCTTGAGACGACTTTATAGAGCAATTTTCTCCAAACTGCCAAAGAGTGTTTTCAAAACGCCCTCCACTGGGATTTCCTCCACAGATATACAAAGATCAGAAAACTACTTTGTCTAAGGATTTTTCTATTTTGGATAGGTTACCTGAGCTTCTCACAAAGTTGAAAATGAAGCAAAGTTGCTAAAGTTTACAAGATGCAAACTCCATCCACAGAAATGAAGATCCACTCACAAAGATGAACTGAAAACTTTACAGATCAAATAATTAACTTTTAAACTATATCATTTATGTAAGTGCTTTAAAAACAATATGAGCTTCATATTTCTGTTCATAAACTCTAAGATTCAGTTAACCCATTGACTTCCATTGTAAGTACATTACTGTAAATGGCACTTTTTTCTCAAATTTAAGGGACAAGTCAAGTTGTGTTTCACTCTGAATACTCCTTTAAAGTTAAAACTGGCTGTTTGTTTGACAGGACACCGTATCCATTTATGACTCAAAAAAATACAAGCAGGTCAGCAAGGCTTTAATACGTCTATCTCTCAGAAGATGAATGTCTTGAAGGGAAATGATGCACCTCAGACAGCATGATTCACATGTCAGATCACCATTATATGGTGACTGGTGTAATTTTAAGCTGTTGTGAAGCAGAATGAGTCTTTATAACACACGACAGGGACACAAGCCTGAGCAATACTCCTCAGCATTCCCAGGAGTCTCAGCTCCGCAAGTCTTGTTTCCAGGCTCATCTATCGGTCTATAACACTTTCTCACGCCTTTGTCTATTCTTGGCTTCTCAACTTTTTGTCACTTTGATTAACTTGATATTTCTTCTCACCATGTGAGAATTTTGTGTTTGAATTTAATTATCATCACATTTTGGTGTAATCAAATGTGTAAATCTAAAGTGTAATGAGCAACTCAGTGTTGTTAAGAGTATTACTGATAACATTCAGTGCAAAATAATTGATAATTAAGATGTTACTGTGTACTCCCATTCAATGGCTTCAGAGTTTTATACACATTAGTGGTAAAATTATTAAAAGTTTTGTGAAAACAAATGTCTTAAAGACTTCATTATGTGGCTTGTAACCCATGTGTGTTATATTTTGAGGCTATGCTTGTAGATAAAATGTCTACATTGAATGCAAATGTAAGTGACTTTGGATAAAAAGTTTATTTATATGCTCATGTACTTCTAAAAGTTTACTAAATACATATTTAGCAGATATTCCCAATTTAATATTTACAGTTGTTCTATTTCTGGCCAAAATATTAATAACTCATCTTCTCAGTTTTATATCTTATTATATTTATATCAGTTTCAATGCTATCAAGAATGAAAATGCCCCTAATATCAGCAAAACACTATGGCAAAATGCATAGGAAATATTGCAAATAATAATTAGAATGGAATACTAACTTAGTTTTTAGAGTATAATGAGCAATATACAATGTATATTTTAATAGTAAGTGGAAAAACTGTGCATTTTGCAATGATGAAAGTTTCAAACAACAGTATTCTGCATTGATATTTCTCACAGCGTCTAGTTACCATCTTTGAATAATTAAATAAAAATAACCATATTTAATTCCATTTTGTTTAAAAATTATGTGACTTCTGATAGTCTGATTAAATAATGAATCAAAATAAATATTTTACTGTGGCTGATGTTACTAGCTCATTTACATTCTTCTGCACAATATACACATTTTGGCAAATTTATCTTGTTTTTCGAAGCATGCAAAAAATTTGCAAACTGTGCACAGTATGCTACATTCAGATATGAATTATAAATTATAATGTAGCAATAATAAGAATATTCTGTTATGCTATTTCAAACATAGTCATGATGTAAACGGAAGACTATGGTTATAAAAAAAAATTCTGTATGAATATTAAAATTCCAAAAATAGCTTGCTTCCTGTCTCATCAACTGAACTAAAGGCTTGATAATCCTGTTGAAGTGAAGCTGCATCATGGATTGACCCAGTGAGGAACTGAAGGGAGCTGGACTCTAATCATTTAATTCATGGTAATTAGTTGCAGATTTAGGGGATTAAAATGCCATACAATGTGTCAAAGTATAAGGCTAGTCCAGTGTCTGCAGGGTCCATTATCAGCAAAGGGCTGTGTTCAATTCTGCTTCAGAGGCCTGCTGTCTTTGATCAACAGTAAGCAGATTTGCATGTGCCGCAAACACTATTTGCATATAAGCATTTCTAAAACAGTCTGACATAAAGAAATAGATCCAAACTGACGCTGTTATTAAACAGATTTTTAGCTAGCATTGTTGGAGAAACCTATCAAAACCTGTCAAGAACATGTCCGGGTCATATTTCAGAATGAACAAAATGAAAAATAACATTTTGATGAAAATGAAACCTATCTTTTAGGGCACTTTTTCTTTTTTTTTTTGCGATTATTTTGTGACACTTCCTATTATCTGAATTGTGAGGGGGAAAAAAAACTTTTTTATTCCATGGCAGAAACAAGCTTCCATATTCATGAGATGAGAATCTAATGAGAATGACAACTGAGAATAATCAAAACTGAAGACAAATTCAAAAGTAAAATATCCAAACGTCATTTCTTCCATTTTAAATTTGGTGATTAAACTGTGACCCGAACAGTTTTTGAGAGATTTACAAGGTCATCATAGTAAAGATGAATTAAAAGCAGCACTTACCACCACAATGTAGCGAGGTCTATATTGAATGGTGCCAAACAAGCCCAGGATGACGACCAGGATGTGGAAGAAGTTTGCAAGGATAGGAGCCCACTGGTAGCCCAAGAAATCAAACACCTGCCTCTCTAATGCCACCATCTGAGAGAGAAACAGATGAGAGGACATATATTTAGATGAATGATTCAGATGAGGAACCATTTGGAATAAAAGTTTAAAGCATGTTGTGACAACTAATTTGCATGATCCTTTTTCCTTTTATTCTTTGATTATTTCAGTTGGAGGACAATCAAAGCATTTTTTGACACAAGAGATTTTTATGTGTCAAACTCTTAAACTGCAAAACACTTTTTGCAAGAACCAGAACAACAGAACATCTCAGTAATGATTCTATCAAATTCAGAAGATCTGTGAAATAATGATACTGTAGAAACATCTGCAGCTGTTCAAATGCAACATCAACCTTTCACAATTTCAACAGAACATTATTGCCACACATTTGGAGCCAGTGGAAAAAGAAGCCCGATCTATTAAAAATGACATGTACAATTATATCTGTATCTTACAGGATTTTACTGTAACTACACTTACGTCTACAGTAGTTGTGGTGCCAGAGTTTTTTTTTTTTTTAAATAAGCATGTTAATGCAAAGATAACAAATAAACAGTGTGTAATCACATCATAAAGTGGTTCAGAAAAGAGATTGTGATTTTTAAAAAATCTGAAATACCACTTTTTCTCATTATTGACTATTTCCTAAGAGAACTCTCTCCAAACACACTTTATCTGGTTCTAAAGGATGTCCTCTGAATAAGAAAAAAACACTTGTTTTATCATCAAGCATCTTCAAGTGGCTCTTAAAACTCCTCACACATCAAACAACTTGTTTTTATCATTCTAGCATGCATTTACTCAAGAGTGTATCGACATAGTCCACTAATGTGTGGAACAGAAGGGTGGCGATTCACCGACAGGTCCCTGTGTCCCGCCGCCTCCTCCTGTGAGACTCCCTGTAAAGGGACGTTTAATGAGAATTCAGTGAGAGTGTGGCGTGTGTTGTGAGCTGGCGGGCCACTGACTGCATACTGTGAGATGATGAAAGACGAAAAGACATGGAAACCTGCACCGCTTGTAAAAGGAAATAATGTTGTGTGATAGATGGTAATGAAATGGAAACGTTAATGTCGGTCTAATTAAACAACCCTGTTTCAAAATGTTATTGAATTCCACTCTTTTTGCACTCATGAATGCCAATTAAATGTCAAATAGAATGACGGAGATTAAAATATTGTCTAATTCATCATGTACACTGTTGAAAAAGTTTTTTTTTTTTTTTTGCATCTGTGGTTTCAATTATGGAATCTTTCCATTCCACAAAAAGGTTCTTTATAGTGTTAAAAAATGTTCTTTAGATTATTCAAATGTTCTTCACACTAAGAAACAACCTGATCTTTTAAGAACTGTTTACCGCAAAGTTATTAGGGGAACCAAAAATGGTTCTTCTATGGCTTTTGCTGTGAAAAACTCTTTTTGTAATCTTGGCTTTTAAGAGTGTTGGAGAAATAGAGATGACTATATTACACTCTCTACTTTGCGTGACTACACTTTGCGTTTGCGCCGATTTTCAAAAAAACTTGCTAGACAATGGTTCAAAAAACCAAAACCTGTTTATTGGTTGAATATGTGACAGTTTGAACCAATCTGGGCACGGGGGTGGGACTAAGCGTCAGCAATCGTTTCTGTTTGGCTCAGAGGGACGAAATGCAATGGTTTCTTCTGACCAATCAATGTTGTCAAAATGTGATGACGTAATCACGTACGCTACGGAGCCTCTGAATATCCAAACGAGACAAATGCGATATCTCCGAAAAGTGGAGAATCTCTGGTTTCCGACAATTTTTTAAAGCATTCAGATAGGATTAGAGGTTCAAAAGTTATTAAACATTTAAGAACAATAGTTATTTTTAGCCGCGGGCGGCTGTCTCTGTCTTTGAGGGTTAAAGGGTTAGTTCACCCAAAAATGAACATTCTGTCACTTCTATGTCATTCCAAACCCGTAAGACATTTGTTCATCTTTATTTTATTTTTTTTGTTATCAACATATTTTTTATTTTTTTTCACACATAACATAACATAACATCCAAAATATAACAAAACAAAACAACAGACACATACTCAACATCTCAAAGTCCAGTCAAAAGGGAGGGAGAGAGGGAAGGACAATAAAAACACAAAACAAGTCACTCCTTTATACAATCACGTATATCAAAAAGAAAACACTGCCAAGCATCAATGGTCAAAGGCTTGGCCCCACCGACTCGCGCCGTTGCACATTCACACGTCACTATTTGCAGGAGGCTACGGATCCAATATGTTTTTCTACACGTGTGGTGTAAACCAGTTCTGTATTATTGTCTTCTTCGCAGCTGTAAAACCAGCAAACAACATTCTCTTTTGCATTGAACTAATACAGAGACCAGAATCGTCATTAAGAAGACACAAACTTGGGTTAACAGACCTGACAAAACCAGGTTTACATGTGTCCATAGACTGATGACGACAGGACATTCCCAAAACATATGCAGAAAAGTGCCTGATGATGCAGTGTTACATATATGGCAGTTCAAATTTGACTGTAGTTTCATTTTGAATCTTTTGTAAGGAGTTATGTATGCTCTATGAATGACTTTGAAGTGAATAAGACGATGAGCCAAATTTTTAGATGTTAAGATGAGATTAGACCACACTCTCTCCCAGTCGACAGATAAATTAAGGTCAGATAATTCCCTATTCCAAATAGTTTTAATAGAAAGAGGTTTTGTAATGCAATCAATAATTTTATTATATATCAAGGAAACAGATGGCCGACCAGCAGATGGTGCAATCCAGTCCCGCATAGGATGAAAGGAAATGGGAGAGGACCAAGGAACGCCATACGCTTTGAGAGCAGAACGTAATTGAAGAAAGACAAAATATGCGGATGTTGGTAGACAAAATTTGGCCCTCAATGTCTGAAATGAACAGAGGCCCTGGTTATCATATATATCACCGCACGTGTTTACACCTAAAGAGGACCAAGAGGGTTGGACAAATGGACGATTTCCGCATACAAAATTAAAATTATGCCATAAAGGTGTACTGTTACAAAATTTGAAGGGTCCTCCTATCCGACGTTCAACCGTTTTCCAGATTTTAATAGAGTTGGCCACAACCGGACCAAATTTATAATTATCCCCTTTTTTTCCTGTGCCAGTAAATAAAATATCTTGAAGTCTATTTGGTTTAACCTTGTCAGCTTCAATCTCTCTCCATGAAACTGTAGATTGAGGATCAACCTGACATTTGTTCATCTTTAGAACACAAATTAAGACATTTTTGATGAAATCCGAGAGCTTTCTGGCCCTGCACAGACAGCAACGCAACCGACACGTTCAAGGCCCAGAAAGGTAGTAAGGACGTCATTAAAATAGTCAAAATAAATGATGTAACATCAGTGGTTCAACCTTAATTTTATGAAGCTACGAGAATACTTTTTGTGTGCAAAGAAAACAAAAATAACAACTATATTCAACAATTTCTTCTCTACCGTGTCAGTCTTCGACGCGCATTCACGACAGTACCGTGACACATATTATTTTGGTTTTCTTTGCGCACAAAAAGTATTCTCGTTGCTTCATAACACTAGAGTTGAACCACTCATGTCACATGGGCTATTTTAACGATGTCTTACTACCTTTCTGGGCTTAGAATGTTTCAGTTGCGTTGTTGTCTATGCAGAGTCAGAAAGCTCTCGGATTTCATCATAAAATTTGTGTAGATGAATGAAGGTCTCACGGGTTTGGAATGAAATGAGGGTGAGTAATTAATGACAGAATTTTAAGTTTTGGGCGAACTACCCACTTTAAGAACTACCAGATAACAGTAAGATTTATATTTCAGTCTGTTCCTCAAACAAAACTATTGTCTGATATCACAAGACATGGGATACAGTGTACAAGCTGTATGGACTATTTTAAGATACGTTTTGAAACTTTTGGTCGCTTTCTGCTTTTAATGTATGGAAAAAAGCAGCATGAACATTCTTCAAAATATTTTGTGTTCTACACTCTTATAAAGGTCTTATAAAAATAAAGATTCTTTATTGGCATCAATGGTTTTAACTAAAGGTTCTTTAGGTTAATAAAACTCTTCACTCTAAGAAAGATGGGTTCTTTTAAGAAATGTTTGCTGGGGAACCAAAAATGGTTCTTCTATTGGCATCACTGCTAAAAACCCCCTTTTGGAAACTTTATTTGTAAGAGTGTACAGAAGTCAGTCAGTCACACAGATTTGGAATGACATGAGAATGAGCAAATAATAAAAGAATGTTCATTTTTATGAATTGCCACTGTAGGAAACCACTGCATTCACTGTAAAACAAAAAAGCAAAGCAAACTTAAAAGTTTAAGGCAACCAGCTTTAGCAGATTTTTGAGTTCTCAACCTATTTTTGTAGGAGATTTTTGAGTTCTGTCAACTTTTAAGTTTTATAAACTTAAAACAACAAGATCAAAAATCTGCTCAAGCTGGTTGCCTTAAACGTTTAAGTTCTCTCAACTTTTGTTTTTTTACAGCACTGTAAAAAAAATAAAACAATAAAAAGTTGAGCAAACTTAAAAAGTTGAGTTCTCAACTTGTTTTAAATTTATACAAAAAAAGTTGAGAGCACTCAAAAATCTCCTAAAAAATAAGTTGAGAAAACTCAAAAATCTGCTGAGGCTGGTTGCCTTAAACTTTTAAGTTTGCTCAACTTTTTTTTTTTTACAGTGTTGAAACCTCGGGTAATGTTCAGCCAAAGTGGCACAGAATTATCAAAGCAGATATTGTGTCCTGAGACACCGTCCAAAGTCAGTAATTTAATAAATAAACCTGAAAGCTTGGATTCTACACTTAGAAACAAGTCCCCTTCTATTTACATCCTGTCTGTCCTGCTGACATTTCAGAGCTAAATGCCAGGAAACACAGCATCCCGCCTGACAAAGACCAGCGCCCTATATGAGCACGAGTGCCAGGGGATTGTGGGACTGTGGGCTCATCACAGACCTGGCAGACACAATTAAGCATCTGCCATGACGGCTTGATCAGAGCCGAACATCTTGGACAATGTGTGTGGAGCAGACAGCAGGAGTGATCACACACACACACACACACACACACAGAGAGAGAGAGAAGTGTGGTGGGGCGGGTTGTGACAAAAAAGAAAGGGAGAGGGTGATGGATGAGGAGAGAATGAGTACAGATGAGAGTGGAAGAAAGGATACAATGAGGAAGATGAAGTGATGGGGAAACAGACGGGTGGGACGTCATTGAAAACAAGTGATAAATGACAGAGAGAGAGGGACAGAGAGAATAAAGGAGAAGACTGACAGATAAAACTGAACTCTGTCCCATTTGAATCAGCAACTGGGAAAGTGTTGACTTCCAAATTAAAAATTTGGACCCATGAGATGCAGTATGTCTAAGGGAAAATATAGAAATAACACTTGCATACATTTTTTTTATAAATAAAGCTTATTGGAGTGTTTTACAAGAAAATACTATTTCAGTTTTTCTGCTTCAAATTTTCACATTCAAAATATTACTTGACATTTATTATTTAATTCATTATATTTATTTATTTATTTAGGTAATTATTTGTGAAATTTACTAGCACTTCTTCAGTGAAAATTGTTTTAAAGTAAGCAATCACACCATTTTTTAGTGTATATGAAACATTAGGATTACTGAGATTTTCTCTTTTTGCATTTTAATAGTCAACAGCTGTTGCAAAATAACTTAAGTACAAATATGCCATTTATTTTCTCAATTAATATGGCCATAAAAGCATGTGGTCATAATATAATATAATACATTTTATATTATATTATATTATATTATTCAAAAAGCCATTTAAAAAGTTGTTGATTTTAATTAAAAATAAACTGTCTTGGGAGGATTATTTTCAGTATTTTAGTACAGTAACAAAAAAAGAAAATTTAAGTGGAAATCAGTAATTGCACAAAAAGCAACACAACATCTTTAAGGCCAAAAAACTGTCTTCATTATCTTTAGGCCAAACACAATCATTTTTTATTCCATTTCTTTTTGGGGTGAGACATGGCATGTCTTTGTTTAATTTATCTGTCTGAGATAAGCCAATATAGCCAGCATAACACAAAAACATGTATTCACTGATTTACCTCATATGATTCATTAGAAAGATTTGTCTTGTTCCATTAAAAGCATAAGTTCAGTCACACAGTATGGATATTTCAGCAGTCACTTCATATTTCCATCATTACAACATTACCAAGCTGCTTCTGGGCCAGCTCCATGTTTTAGCACATACTTAATGTATTTGGGGAAAAAACCCTGGGAAGTCTAACAGTGTAATTTTAAGCCCTTTAAGTACACAAAGTTACAAAAGAACAAGCACCACTGGACCGCTGAAAGCATTAGTGACTTCAGCCAAAAATAAAAATTAAGATATTGAGCAAGTTGTTACATTTTGCAGAACAAGACCAGGAACTTGTATAAAGAAATCAATTAAAAACCCTATCTTCCCAATCCAATTTTCATTTCATGTTGACTAGGTTCCACTATTGCACATTTAGCACAGATTTTTAGTGAGCAGACTCTCGCTCGCCAGTGAGAAACACTGAATACTGACCACTTTCCAAATGTAACATTCACAACCTAATGGTGTCCAAGTTTCCCGCCAGAGAGAGAAATCAAATCAACTCTAACGACACACAGGAGGATAACACAACCGGACGACTGATAGCTTCAGTAACCGTTTGAGAAGCCAAAATTGGGAAAGATTGTTATTGGTGAGTGCTGGAATTAGGCTAATCAGGACTTTGGCAGGTGGTGTGATTGTGCTTGTGGCGTTTTGGAACGGTTTCAGTGCTGGAGTGTGATTTCTGTCCAGGCTGTTGAGAAGTGTGTTGGGTTGGGTTTTGAGGTCGTCCCGGAGAATGAACAGATTAATGGAAGAAAATGTGGTCAGGTCAGCTGGGGCTGAGGGTACAGATCTCAAACTAATTGAGATGTCAGACTAGAGAGCTTCAGGCAGGGGTTTAGACTTCACTGCACGACAAAATCCAGATATGAAGACCTTATTGCAGCTGATAGTGAGTCTACAGGCTTAAAGGATAAGTAAGATTTTTTTTTCTAGCTTTGTATTGTTACAATGTTGGTAGTCTATGTAAATGAACAATGTGTACTCTTGTTTCCTGCACCCAGCTACCAGTTTATTTGTCAGAAAAAAGTCTGCTGGATGAAACAAAACATAATTTTTTGTGTTATCAGTTTGGACTGTTTTGTTAAAACTACAGATCAAACTTCTGCATTTTTCATTCCGCCCACAGACATTCAGATCAACGGAGGGACCAAAATCAGAAGTGCATAATTGGTGTTGAAGTTTTTGGCAAAAGGGAAGCCACAGCCCTTTTCTCTGTTTTCTCTAGTCATGTAGCACCAATTTCAGGGGGGAAAAAAAACAATTTCTACTGCATAGACAGCCAAGTTACAGTATTTGCAGAGTGGTGAATTACCCCATTAAAGGCTGTTCACACAAAATCTGATGCTACTAAATGAAACATGGAGGTGCAAAATGTTTTAAAAATATATTTTTTTACCAAAATGTTAATAAGCATAAAAATACATACAGTACATTGGGGACCTGTTGGTACCGAGACTCGAACCTGTGACCTTTGGGTTACAAGTTCAACTCTCTAACCATTAGGCCATAACTGCCCCAGAATAACACTTCATTTTATTTCAAAAACATGTATTCTCCTTATTCAGTCCTATGCAAAGCATGCTGGGAACTAGAAATCCACTACCTAAATTCCAAAGTTAACAAGACAAGAGATACTACAACTTAATGCTTAAAGAAATTCAATTAACACTGAAATTTGAGTTTAAATTACACACAATATTAAGTTAATGTAATGAAAAACATTATGTCAACTGAACTCAAAATTTCTAACTTGCAACCATGCATTTATTTAAGTTGTGGTAAAAGGTCTCCTGAATTACTTTTTAGAGCAGTTATTTTTGCAGCTGCTCTTATTGCATTTGCATTTGAAAGAGTTTCCCTTTCAGAAACTAAATTTATAGAATGACAGTATTTAAATGAATCACGCAAGGTGATTTATAAGGTTTGCAACAGTCAGTTTACTGCACCATTATTTAACATTTAGAAATATAGCATTTCCTGAACTATTTTTGACAAGTTAAAAAGGGTGTTGTTTGACACAACCATTGAGGAATTTTAACCAAAGTATGTTACAGACATTTCATGAAGACCCTAAAGAATCATACACTCTTAAAAATAAAGGTGCTTCACAGTGCCATAGAAGAACCTTTTTCGTTTAAAAGGTTCAAAAAAGAACCTTTAAGATCTGAAGAACCTTTCTGTTTCACAAAAGGTTCTTTGTGGCGAAAGAAGGTTCTTCAGATTATAGAAAGGTAAGAAAGAGATGGTTCTCTAAAGAACCTTTGACTGAATGGTTCTTTGTGGAACCAAAATGGTTCTTCTATGGCATTGCTGTGAAGAACCTTTTAAGCACCTTAATTTTTAAGAGTTTAACAACTTGTGGAAAATGGGCATCTGATGAACCCCTTTAAATTTTTCATCTAGAATTTGAATTGTATTTCAGATTTATTTAAAAAATTTTAGTCAACAAATGGCCTCCCACAGATGTGCGCAAATGTTAACAAGTATACAGTAGATTACATAATACAAAGGGCTGTAACACTAACACATGACATTTGTAACTGAACATAGAGTTTACTTTGTTCTCACTAACCAACTTTCATGGCTGAACAGAAACCTCTAGAAAGTGTGAAAGCAATAGAAGCGGAGAGATGGCATGTTTAGTGTGTCACACATGCAAACAGCTAATGATGAAGGAGAACACTCTCTCTCTCTCTCTCCTTGACTTGTGGGACTCATTAGCACGTGCAGGAATGGCTGAATGCTTTTAGAGGCTGAAAGATGAAGCAGAGGTTCCTGGCAAAGTATTCTGATCTCCATCATATCAGATTCACTCCCGCTCCATAAACCAGCCATTTCCCCTAGATTAGCTTCAGCTAGCCCACAAATCAACTCGTGTAATGCACCTTTTTTGTCCCTGATCGATTACCATGAGGCCAGGATCCGCTGCGGTAATCATCTGTTTAAATTGGAGCTAATCCCATAAAGAGTGTGTGTAATCCTTCAAATCATTTGGAGAAGATGTTACGGGTGTGTCAGCGGGGGTGAAGTTGGGAATAAAGTCCAATAACAGAAGGAAAGAAGTTTTCCATTTCTCTAAAGCCTAACAATCAAAAGAGCTTTTGTTCCCCGCTAATAAATTCACACAGCTACTTAGTAAACATTGGGGAGAAAAATCTTATTATATAACCTTATTTTATACAGCAAGGATGAATTAAATTGATCAAAAGTGACAGTAAAGACATTTATAATGTTACAAAAGATTTCCATTTCAAATAAATGCTAGTTTTTTAACTTTCTATTCAAAGAATCCTGAAAAATGTACCACAGTTTCCACAAAATTATTAATCAGCACAATTGTTTTCAGCATTGATAATAATAATAAATGTTTCTTGAGCAACAAATCAGCATATTAGAATGATTTCTGAAGGATAATGTGACACTGAAGACTGGAGGAATTATGCTGAAAATTCAGCTTTGCATCACAGGAATAAATTACATTTTAAAATATATTCAAACAGAAAACATTTGCTTTAAGTTGTAAAAATATTTAACAATATTTTTACTGTATTTTTGATCAAATAAATGCAGCCTTAGTAAGCATAATAGACTTCTTTCAAAAGTCTTCTTTCATTTAAAAAACTTTTTTTTAACAATAATTAATATTCCATTATTCTTAATCAAGTTGTGTCAAAACAACTTTTTTACAAACAGCATATTGCTTTCAGTTCATTTGACCCAGCCTTAATTGATATTGAACGTATTTCATTGAGAAAATAGCATGAGAATATAGTTGTATACTATTCCAAATCAAAGCTATTCATGCACACACACCACCCTCTGTGTTTCTGAATGATAGCGAGGGTGTGATTTCCGGCCCGTGACCCATGACTGCATCCATCTATCTATTCCCCTCTCCCTCCTTCCTGACCCACATCAGAGAGATCAGCCAAACCCTTGGGGAGGTCACCTCTTTTTCTGCCCCATTCTTCCTACTGATAAAGAGGTGGCTGTTTTCCATCCTTGATAACAAGCCTGCTGTAAAAACATTACTCAGACAGAGATAAAAGCAGAACATCTGAACAATTCACAGACATTCCATGACCCTCCATTTTTTAAACTTTCCCCTATAGCTGGAAATACCCCGTTAAGTCATTTCTACCTTAGTCTCAGGCTGCCTCAGACCACATATTGATGCATATTGCACATGAAAACAGCAAGAGTTGGCTGAAATCACCAGCTCCAATCTGATTGGCTGGCTTTACACAACTTGGATTTAAGGAATTAAGAGCACCAGAGTCAGAAAACAAAAGAAGCTTAGGAAAAAAAAAAACACAGAAAAGGGCCCCTGAAATGTGCAGGCAAAAAATATTGCTATATTGAATTTGCAACATCTGCCAACCCATAAACAGAACGTTTTAAAACAAAATGTTTAAAGTTAATGAACTGCAATTGGTCGCTTTAACATGTTGTTCAGACAGTCAAATATAGATGGATCAAAATAAACTACAGTTTAAAGGGATAGTTCACCCAAAAATGAAAATTCTGTCATCGTTTACTTACCATCAAGATTTTCAAAACCTGTATGAGGTTCTTTCTTCTGTTGAACACAAAAGAAGATATTTTGAAGAATGTTGGTAACCAAACAGTTGCTGGTCCCAATTGACCGTTCGCAAACACCCACCCACCCTTAGTTACTGTTGCTATCTCCGATACGGTGGCACATAATAGGCTTATTCGACTTCATGCGGCGCCGCAAAGATCGGCTGCCGCCTGACAAAAGCAATGCATTCTGGTTATAACATTTGTCCGACTTTGATTGGCGCTGCAGCCGCCATACGGTGCGTTTCCACTACAGCGTCAAATCTGTGCTCAGTGCCGCTGGCAAGGCTACAACGCCACTGTTTTGGGGCGTGTCAAATTTATGGCAGAGCACGCCTCTAAAAACAATGTTTACACCCTGTTTGCGTTTCATCTTCTTTTCACAGCGATTGGTTGTCGCCCAGCGTTTTTCGCTCGATATTTGCATAAAGTTGAGGAACGCCCAACATTTTTGATGCTCTCGGCCGCTCTCAACGCTTTCTCCGTGCCGCTTTCAATCCCATAATGCACCGCGCAAGCGTTTAAGCTCAATTTCCATAGGAATTAATTGAAAATGCTCGCTCCGCTGCGCTCGCTACGTGCCAGTGGAAACGCACCGTTACGATCACATGTGCCATCAAAGTACCGTGAGAGCAAAATGAGACCATCCGCCTAGGTCAGGCGCTGCAGTTGCTCAAAATTGGCTGCGAGAGCCTTGATGACGACACACTTTATTCTCATTGGTCAGATTCTGTGATGACAAGCACGAGGTGTGTTGCGTGTTTATGCTAACAATTAAATTCCAATAATGCTCACAAATATATATATATTTTTATAAAAGTAAAGCTTTTTTAGTGTAGTCGCACTGTTATATTGAGTCACGTTTATCAAAAAACACTGATAAAAGCATATATACCCCCACTTTATTGGTATTTAAATAGTTTGTCAAACTTTATTCATAAACAGATGGCGCTGTATTAAGCAGTATATAAAAAGTGTGTCTGTTGCTCATGAAAACGTTTCTGAAACATCTGTGTTTTTGACAAATATTGCATTTATTTCACTTCCTCTGTGATATATGCAAACACCGTGCGAGCGTCACTACCGGGAGCAGAAAGTGTCCGACTTGATGAATTCCGGCCCGACTACAAGCGGCTACTCTCGCCAGCCGGTGGCAGGCTAATGTAGTTCATCTCGAACAAGCCTAATATCTGCTTTCTGATTGGATAACAAACGACAATTGACACAAATGACAATTAGATGCCTTCAAAAAGCCAGAAAGCATCTGAACAATGAGTACTTTCATTTATACACTAATATTGCTGTTCTGAACAAGATCTGTGGGAATTACTTCAAACGCAAAGAAAAATGACAAAATATTTTTTTTATTTCACATACTATAATAACACTGGAAAAAACTATTGTAATGCATTCCCTTTGAAGCTAAATGCTACAATTGCATTTTTTTCTCCAAGCCACAGCAAAACTGCAACAGCTGCCAGGATGTTTTTCATCAAAGTGTGTTGTAATTAAGTCCCTGTGGCATTCATCCTTGTAAAATCCATCATAATTCATCTTTATTTGCAGTAATTAACTGCTCCAATCACAGTCAGCTGTCCGGTTGATAAAGCCGTTAATTAGAACATCACAATGTGCGATTATAGCTTGTACAACACAGTCAGCAGCTTTCAGCCAGTGAATTGTGTTCAGACCTGTGAACTCTGAGCCAATGAACATTAATGACATACTGACAAACATCTCTGCACTGATGAGTTTTGCATATAAAAGACTAACACATACGTCCAGTAACACAAACATAGTGGGGGCTTGTTTATTGCTGTTAGTAAAGCCATCTATCCACGATGTGCATTGCATATACAAACACGCTCTCTCCCTTTCAAGCCCCAGCACATGGAGGATTTACACAGTTCAGTGATCTCAGGGTCAGCAGGAAATCAATGAAGAACTGAACGAGCTGAAATGATAATGGACGTGCATCTGGAGGCCTGGAGATGTCTAGCGGGCTGTTTAGTTTCACATAACCAGACCTTTGACTATCAGCATAAGGTCTGGTCGACATTGCAGACAAGACCTGTACATTTATACAGAAACAGACAATCTGACACGCAAAGGTCTATTCACACCAAAAACGATCTATGGTGTCTACACCAAGTGACAATAATATTCTGTTTATTATAAGCGCACTGCAGTCTTTAATACTTGAGCTCATTAAAGTCATGTGGATTCTGATTGGCTGGCATGGTTTTTATAGATCTGAATGTGAGCTTGAAGTCAATTGTAAAAAAAGAAAAAACAAAAGGGCCGTTTAGACAGACAATATGATTGGACAAGTCCAGCATAAAAAGAAGTTGGCCATTTTCACTGGGAAATTGAGTAAAAATTACACATACTACATGAATGGATGAATCGTTCACAATAAGATCAATATCACACGTTTAGAAAATTGATGGGGTGAATTTTCACATTCCACACACAATTGTACAGAAAAGGCCTGAAAAATACTAGACATGTAGATTCTGTGATTAGAATCTCTGGCTGTTCAAATTATGCACAGAAAACAAAAAATGTCTGCTCACAAATATCTAGTTTATTTGCTATTAAGTGCCTCAGACAAAGCTCTGAGTATCATTCTCAAAAATACATTAAATAACACTTAGGGCATGTTTACACAACAATTATGTAGTAAAAACAGAATTGTTTTTCTGTAGCGTTTTTGTAAATTTTCATGTACAGACGACAAAATTATTAAAACGATCCCCGTTCACATAGATCCACGAAAACAACTAAAAACCCTGTATTATGCATGCCAGGCCAGTAGTTGGCGATGTCACTATGCAAAATAAACTACGCATCTGCGCACATAACTATAGACTGTACACATAATTCGTATGCGTCACAATGCGGCATTTTTACAAATATGATTTTCGTAGTTCACACAGAGATGATAACGTATCATTTTCAAAAACTTGCATGATGAAACCCGTTTTCAAAAGTTGGTGTCTTCAGGCTACCAAAATATTGTGTAAATGAACAGACAAAACACAAAGTTTTTCAGTTTCAACAATGCTACATCAACAAAAATATTGTAAAGCAGCAGTCCAAACACAAACTATTTACCTAAAGTTATAAAGTCCTCTCTCTAACTGAACACAATGAAATTACAATTCTAGAATTAGCTAATTTTAAATAAGCACATTTAACAAGCAGCAGAATTTATTTATATATTTTTTTTTTTTACTTTTTTCAGCAGTTTAACAATACAGAGGGATAAATCTGCACTGATCTGAATGTTCTTATTTATCATCATTACTTTACTTAACTGCATGCCCCTCCTCCTCGTTTTGCATATTAAAACCATATCCTTCACAATAGCTTGATTTCTGCTGCATAATTTTGGGGGGTTGCTATGGGAACCACTCCACTGGACAGCTCATAAAGGTGCTTATATGGAGAGAGAGTACTCTGATCTCTGCATTCATATTTATAATTGGCCCTTTAACAGTGAAGGTGAGACGAGGAGGAGCGGAAAGTCAGCACACTCCACCCCCTGTTCCTCTCTATGCCCCCGGCACATACGATAAATCACACTCTACAATCAATAATTCACACATGCTCAAGGAGGAGGAGGAGGTCAAAGAGACAATTAGAGAGTGACTCAAATAAAGAGAGGAGCATGTGGAGAGACAATGGTGACAAGGGGATCTCCCTTACATTTGAACGGTATAAGTTTTTTTTTTTTTTTTGGCATTTACAATTCTAGCATAACCACTCAAAACTCTGTCTCTCCATATATCTATTCTGAAGAACTTTTTTGAAATCGTAAACTGATGTCATAGCAGTTGCTACATTTCAAACTTTGCTACAAAATATGAAGTCTGCATGTTCTGTGTCTCTGTGCGAATGAGCGGAACAGTTTAATCTGCCACAATACTCAAGCACACATGATTTTCAAGGTGTTTTCAGTGTCTGCTGTTTCAAATTCTGAAATATTCCTTTTATACAGTAGAAAGTAACTCAATATAATAATAAAGTGTATTACTATTATTTAAACATTATTTAAGGAATCGCACATATCAACATCAACATTTTTAAATGTTAAACCTGAACTGTGAAACATTTTGTTTGGCAAAAATAAAAGAAACTGTTACATTTCTATACTTGTGCGTTCAGAAAACCGTATATCAGAACTGATATGGCTTTAAAACACATGATTTCAGCGCGATAGACATGATAATCATACCTAAACAGATGTTTTTTAGTGAAAGTGAAGTGACGTGTGGCCAAGTATGGTGACCCATACTCGGAATTTGTGCTCTGCATTTAACCCATCCAAGTGCACACACACAGTAGTGAACACACACACACCGTGAACACACACCCGGAGCAGTGGGCAGCCAATGCTGCTTTGCCCGGGGAGCAGTTGGGGGATCGGTGCCTTGCTCAAGGATCTCACCTCAATCGTGGTATTGAAGGTGGAGAGAGCCCTGGTTATTCACTCCCCCCACCAACAATCCCTGCCGGCCCGAGACTCGAAACCCGCAACCTTCGGGTTACAAGTCCGACTCTCTATCCATTAGGCCACGACTGGGGACACCTGAGACTTATATTATATCTAGTAGAAAGGTGCCCTTAATAGGTGTCCTTTAATCAAACCATTAAAAGGTAATCAAAAAATATATATTTTTAATGGAAAACAGAGAATAAAAAAAAAAAAAAAACAGAACAGAATTTGGAAAAAAATGGACCTGAATTTGGGGGAAAATAAAATTGATTTCACAGGACCCTAGCAGTATGAATGAAATCAGTATGAACTATATCCACCATGTTGGCTTTGTCATGTGACCTGTAATGACAGTTATGGCACTTCATTGGTAAAGTGTCTGGATGCGCACTTCAGAATCTAAGTGAAGTAGTTGGTCAACTGGGTACTTATCCACTACTGTTTTATTTGTGGAAATGGGTTCTTTAAGGTAACATCACTGAGTATATTTACATGGACAACAATATTCCAATTTTAACATGATTAAGACAATACTCTGATCAAGAATCTACCATGTAAACAAGATATTTTTGATTAGCTTAATCCGGCTAAAGTCATACTCGAAGTAAACACAAATCGAATTAAGACATGTGGAGTATTCCTATTTTAGTCCCGTTATTGAAGTGCAGTATAGACATGTAAACACCTTAATCACATTATTACCATCGTGTAGGACTTTTCACTGCATTTTGCGACAGGATACACACACGGCAGTGATCAACCGTTTGACGCAAACAAAAGAGCATGGCTTCAACAACGCCGTCCTCTGTTTGCACGTATAGCATGACAAATATTTAACTGCACTTGAAGCTTTCATAAAATTACAAATGAAACACCCAAAACTGTATCTGGCATCATAATGAAGACAAACTATATATTTATACATGAAATTCTGGAGGGGGCGTCGGATGGCGTCACATGGGGACGTAATGACTTGTGCCATTAATATGTACTATAACATGTAATACGGGAACATGAAATTAATATTCTAAAAGCATCTCATGTAAACACCTTAATCATAATATTGCCTTATTTAGAATAAGATAAATAATTAGATTACTGATGTCCATGTAAACTTAGTCACTGATAGTCATGATTAACAGATTACACTTGGGTTTGTGGCTAATGTTGCTAAGCTAACTGCTTGACTTTTGCTAGACACAAATACATCTAGCACAATGTATTGTGTGAAATTGCGAAATAGATGTAACTTTCCCTTGTGTGCTCATTTTCTCCGTCTCCTTCACTTCTGTAGAGTATCATATGATCAGTCACCTTTCCCCTCAGAGCTATTGATCAGCATCTGGGTGAATGACTGGCCTGCTGTTGCACTCAATACAGGGGCTTCAGTTTTTCAGAGCGCGGTCAATATTCATACTCAAGGCATCAATCGACCCTATTCAGGAACATCTTGTTGTGGACTCAGCACACAGGTGGTCTAATCAGTTGTCATGGCTGAGTAATGATCCAAAAAGACCAAATGCACCACTTAGCTAAGCCTGCTAGCTTAGCCACATTGCATTATTCACAAATCAGACAAAGTTAACCTGATTCATCTATTCTAAATAGATGCTTTATATCGCTGATATAAGCAGCTGCGCATGTGACTGGCCTTTCGTTTGTACTTCAGTGTTTTATTCTAGGTGCCATAAGATTCACTCGCACTTCCATTTTGCCCGTTCTTGTCCTGAAGATGCTGTTTGTTGGCATTACAATCAATGTCAATGTTCTCCAAGACGACACTCTTGTTTGTCAACAGGCCAATCTTCACAGTCAGAGGCCTGACACAATCAGTTTGCCACAGTCTGATGGGACGTCAAGATTGAGAGAGAGAAACAGAGCACTTCTTCTTAAGGTGCTGCACAAAACATTTCATCTGTAACTCAACACTGAAGCTCACAATGGGAGATCAGGATGTCAGTAAGTGTAGAAGGAGGTCAGAGGTCGAGGAGATCAGTTGGTTGTTTGCTTGCTGGTGGGATGTTGATAAAGCAGTGATTCATATGCACTGACACAGTGTTGACTGTGCGTGAATAAGCACAGATATGGAAATTCAAATCTGAATATATGATACGAGTATATGTAAAACATCACATCTAACTCCTACATTTCCATTTGCTCTTCATTTTGATGCAGATGGTTTATCCAAAGAAACTTAAAGTCATGGCATGGGCATACATTTCATCTAACTATGGGGGGGGGGGGACTCTTGGGAAAATACATCGGTTATCATATTTTTTTTTTGTGAGGACTAATTTATTAATGACTCAGTATCATCTGTATTAAAGAGAAAAGAATCACGATGTTTGAAGTAAATAAAATAGCCTTGACAGCCTGCTTACATCTGAAGAACTTTGTTCTCCCCCCTCCACAATTTCTGCCTATGGTTACAGCACACTCAATTTCATATATTTAGTTATATATGAACTATTATATGATTCAGTGTTTCAACTCAGTCCCTTACTAGATTACATAGTAAGAGTGTTGCCTTAAGCCACAACTATTCTTCAGTTTTGACAGTAATGCTTAACGTATGCGTAAAGCCGAATGCATAGCCTTTCAAAATACACTCTGTTTGCACAGGTGCTCGGCACATGCACAATAGAAACCTTCGCTTTATCTGTTGAGAATTTATCATCATAAAATGTTTTCGTATTTGTTTAAACTAGTGTCTCCAGTAGTTTGTTGTTGTTGTCGTTCCGTCTCTTCAGTTTATTTTCCGACTGTGAAACAATGATTCGGACCTGTGTTTCCATTTTGTGGACCAACTAATTAAGGTAAAATCATTTAAAAGATCAGGCTGCGTAAATACTACATGTGAACACTATACTAATGATGCAATTTATGTCATATGTACTGTAAGCATATCCTAGAATATTTGTAAAAACTGAAGTATTCTTCGGGTTTTAGAAGGCAGTTCTCATAGGTAATTCAATAGGTTCAATTGCTGAACATCACTGGATTTATGTATAAATATTGTTCATTTTCAATTTCAATTGTTGCACAGTTCTAAGGTCACCCTTTATTTTAAGGTCCAGTTCTCACTAATTAATTACTGCTTATGAATAGTTAATAAGGCAGTTGTTAAGTTTAGGTATTGGGTAGGATTAGGAATGTAGAATATGGTCATGCAGAATACATGCTTTATTAGCACTAATAAACACCCAATATGTTAATAATATGCATGCTGATATAATATTGCATGCTGTTATTAGTGAGAATTGGTCCCTATACTAAAGTGTTACCCAATCTACTAACTTGAGATGCTATTACATATTATTAGTTTCTTTTAAAAAATTAGAATTCGTTTTTATTTTTTCCATTTTCATTTTAAAGTTCTAGTAATTTTTGGTATTGTAAATATGTGCTTTATTTCAGCTAACGTTTATTGTATTTCAAGTCACTTTTTTAGTTAATGGTTTTAGTTAAGTATAATACCCCTGGTACTATGATGAAATTCTTGTGCTCTAGATCTGCTGCAGTCCTTCTCTCTGCTGGATCCCTCATCAGGCATGTTCTCCATCAACCCACACCAGGCTTTCCTGAGTGAAGCAGAAGCATTAGGTGGGAATGTGCTTGTGTGTGTGTGTTTTTCTGATTCATTCCACTAATTACCCTTAATAACAGCCTGAGTGCATTAATGAAAAGTTGTTAATTCAGAGTACATAGACTGTGTGCGAGTGAGAGAGAAAAGAGGTGGTGGCGTCCTTTGTTTTATAAATATTCATCTGCTTGTCTGGCTGGGGGATGCACATTGGGTGTTGGGCTGAATCATATGCAAATCAGCTGATAAAAACAGCACCGCTTATCCCTGCCTTCATTTGTCTGGGAGATAGAGGCTGCCACCAGGTCTTGTAAAACCGTTGGGTGTTTCTGTCTCCCCTAGCTGTCCTGAAACAGCCAACAGGGGCAAATTAACCTTTACAGGAGGGCAAAAGGTTCCATCAACATAACCAGTGAACCCCTGTAGCCCCGTAATGACACCTCGCGAGCAAATTAAACCACAAATTACCCCGTCCTAATGTTTTTTAGGGTCTTTGACTTTGTGGAGTCAGCTGGTGCATGTTTCTATGGCTTCTTGTTTCCACTGGGAGTGCTGTTTGTTTAGATAATCTGGCTCTCAGCAGGGAGTTAAGAGTAAAAACACATGACATGTTAACTTTACTTCTTCTTACAGATGGACCAAGAGGAAAGGCATGCTGACTGGACCTTTATCAAGCATGTGTGTAGATTTCAGTGTGTGTTCAATATGAGTTAAGATCTTGTGACAGAATCAGTGACATGCTGTCGATTACATCAGAAAATCATTTAATCTCATCTGTCAGTTTGTAAAACCAAGCAAATTGCATTTACAGCAATGCACTTATATAGTAAGGCTATAAGGCAAGGCTCCTGACTAGATCCACATTGTTTTAACAGTATAACCATAAGCAGGGTTAAGAACTAAGAAATTGTTCCATTTTGTAAACAATAAAAATTCTAAATAAAAAAGATGGAACACCGTACTGAAATACTTACATATAAATATGAAATACTTGTAAATATTTCCTGCAATTTTCAAGGGAGACACAACAAACAACACAGATGGTGAAAGCCAGAGCAATTCTCTAACACATGACTCTTAAGGCCGCGACACATCAAGCCAACAGTTGCTCAGTGTTGGGTCATTATTAGATGTGTCCCAATTCAGAGGCTGCATCCTTCAAAGGCTGCATCCGAAGACCAAATGTGTCACAAACGCGCGTTGAAGACTGTCCCATTTCAAAGGCTTCTTCAAATGCAGCCTTGAAATGCATCCTTTGATTCCCGGGCCATGCAGGGGAATAATGCAAGTAAAATGCAAGATTACAGTTTCAAATGGGTTACTGGCTTTCAACGTACTCAAATAATAAATAAAATAATAATTTAACAAATAATAATAAAACAAATATTTAAAAACACATTAAAAAATGTTTACTTTTTATTTTGTACATAAATGGACCATGGTTGATCTGGAAGCATTCTGTTTTTTAATTATTTCCATGCCTAGCCACATGACTTAAATATTATTTGTGCTGATCTGTGCAAAGTTATCCTCAGTCTTTCAACTCCTATCATGACCACGTAAGCAAGTAAAATCTACAATTTTGCACGATAAATGCAAGCCAGTGTTGGGAAAAGTTACTTTTAAATGTAATACATTACAATATTGCGTTACTCCATAAAAAAGTGACTAATTGCATTACTTAGTTACTTTTTATGGAAAGTAATGCATTATGTTACTTTTGTGTTACTTTATGTAATCTGGGCTGGGCTTGTTTATTTGTTTTTTAATAACAACAAAATAAGTTATATTTTTGGAAGCTGTAAAAGCTCTTTCACACCAAAAGTGAAATTAATAAGCCTCAGGCTGAAGTAACTATTTTTGTAAATTTAAAAGTAATGCGTTACTTTACTTGAAAAAAAGTAATCTGATTACATATCTCGCGTTACTTGTAATGCATTACCCCTAACACTGATGCATGCGTAGAAACTCACACAGGAAAGATACATCTGAATTACTATGAAAATACAATACAGTAACCAGATGTTATCTACCAAGAACAGTAGTGCCACCACTAAAGATAATTTAGAAGAACATAAGTGTTTTAACAACAAAATACTTTATTTGTGGTTTAAACCTCTCCGTAATGCCATACCCCATAGACAACAAATGTAAGTTGATCAATGTAAACAGTGTTTGGACAAATCATGCCATCAATATAAGTTTTTGAATGGAGAACTTTCCTTTAATCTGTATGCAAAGAGATCGCAAAGGTCATATATGGTATCTATTCAACATTCAGGCCTGGATTTGACGTGTGTGTGTGTTTACGAGTCAGAAGTCAGAGAGTATCCTCCTCCTGACCTCATTACCGTAGCTCTCCACAAGCCTCTCTGCCATAAAGAGGTCAAAGCCACTGCCATTTATTACCCACAGTCCATCAGTCACTTTCTCTATTCAGGGGTTGTCAAACACACACATTAAGTGTGTATTTTTTCTCTAGTCAACAGTGTGTACAACACCGCAAGTACAACTCTCTTTCTCCGACTGATTAGTCCTCCTTTTCTGGTTCACTTCAAAGCGTCTCTCGATTTCTGTCCTAGTTTGACTCATCTCTTAAGGAAAGAGATACTGTAGAGGAAATGTATTGCATGAGGCAGTGTTTTGTAATCTCCACCTCTAACATACTTAAAGGATTACTTCACACAAAAATGAAATTTACGCACACTCATGTCATTGCAAATCCATGACTTACTTTCTTCAATTTAAAAAAAAATAAAAATGTTTGTGCTGTTTTTTTCCCCCAAAAGAAATAAAGCACAGGGACCAAATACAGCATAATAGTAGTCCATACGATAAATAAGATGGTAAAATGTTTGGCCGTTCTTTAAAGTTCCTCCTTTTGTGTTCAACAGAAGAAAGTGAGTCATACTGGTTTAGAACAAGAGTTTCATTCTTTGGTGAATTACTCCTTTAAGTCAAAGATAAAAATGCAAGCTGCTTGTTAACAAAAGAAAGAATTTTTAATCAAGAAAACCTCATTATTAGGCTTTGCCTGGATACAGATTAAATTCCTCCCAGGTTAACCATGAATCCCTGCACGGCCCGATCATGCGAGAGAAGTGGTAATGAGAGATGGTTCATGGAGGAGAACATCTCAGAATTACAATAAACTGGATAACTCTCCAATTCATTCCAAACAGTGATTTCCAAGTCTATGTGGAGAATGTCTGTATGAAAAAGCCAGATTAACTCACCACCAGGGAGTCTTTAAACCAGCTGCTGACAGTTTCATGTGCTTTTAAACAAACTCCTCGTCTATTACTGCTAGAGCAGAGATATGGAGGAGGAGGAACCAAACCAGATGTTCCTCAACAGCTACAAAGGGTAAAGTTCAAAATGGTTTGCATGTGTGTGTCTACCTGTGTTTCCCATGCTCCTCTCCTTCCCTTATCCGGCACAAACAGGTGTGTATAGCTCTCACAAATGACATTGGATCAATGGAATCATCTTCAGTGTGTGGAATTGAGAAATAAGGAGCCATTCCACAAAAAGTAAACTTGTACATGCAAACGTTTCTGCCGTGATGCTAGGGTATTGCTAGGTGGCTGCTAACTAAGGTTTTCTGGGTAGTTTACTTATTGGCCTCTCAAGTCTATGATATTTTGGTTAGGGATGCACTGATATTAAAGGACAGAAATGAAAAAGAAAAGGAAGTAGCGACAGATCTTTCCTTCCGTATTGTGACTATCCATATTGAGACTATCGCAAAACTGGTTAATTGGATTTTGAGATGTGGAAATGCACTCTCACAGTTTATTGTGGATAGTCAAGGTTTAAGGTATATGATTGAAAGTCTAGCATACATCACCAAAGACAAGAATGTTGTTTCAAAAGAAGATTGAGCTTTCACTTTTATTAAAAATTACAAGGTAAAAAAATAAGAATAAAAAAAAAAAAAATACATTTTAATAAAAATTTATAAAAATCGTATACATGGATAATTTGTCCACAATAAGATTAATATCAGTCATTTACAAAATATTTTAAAACTGTTAAAAATTTGACACTATTTTCTGTAATTAAATTAAAAATAGCACACTAAAAACTAAAAAGTCAATGGGCCTCATTCATGAAACATTCGTAAAGTAAATTCTGAGTAATTTGCGCGTAAAACGGACCTTTCCCGAAAACTCTCCTCTGGATTCACAAACGCTTCGTAAACGTCCGATTTGATAGTTAAACATGCGTATCAGGGATGGAAATTAGCACCCGCCACCAGCCAAATGCGGGTGATTTTGTGTTGTGGCGGGTAAACTCGCTTCACCTACCGGCCACCGTGGCGGGTAAATAAAAATAGCATACTGTTTCACCCGGACGGCGGACACTTTTAGAGGAGGCACACCTTCAAAAAAAAATGTGGCGTTACATCGCAGGCGTTAAGAGGTCTGCAGAGAAAACATCTCAGGAGGAGCCAGTGGACAAAGAGGCGAAGGTCAAAAAACGTTTTTTTAAAGAACGATGGAGAAAAGCAGACAATGGGGAGTCCCGTGATTGGTTAGTTTACGAAGAGACAAGTCTGACAATGTTCTGCTCGGTATGTCGTCAACACGCTTCAGAAGATGCCAAAACTAATTGTTTCATTGTTGGGACTAAAAACCTAAAACTGGAAGCCATAAAAGACCACGAATCATCCAAATGCCACATCCAGGTAAAAAAGAGAGCACAGGGAAAAGCAGCCCCGGAGAATACGGCTGCCATGAAGGCACTTACCAGCCTGAAGACGGCCCAGTTGGATAAGATGATAATACTGTTTAGGAATGCCCACGCAATCGCGAAAAAAGGAAGGCCATTTCAAGATTACGAATGGCAATGCAAGTAAGTTTTTTTTTTTTTTTTTGTCTATGAAATGTTGAATAGTAGATTTTAGATTAAATGCTGAATAAGGTCAGAAGAATATAGCGCCCATGTAACTAATGTCAGTAGCTAGGCTAGTCTATATGCATAAAGTAGCCTATAACGTTAGTGCTATGGTACGATATTTACTTATAACTTTACTTTTCATTGTTTATTTTTCCATCAAATAAAAATATTTTTATTTTTATCAAATTAAGTTAGTGAAAAGTGACTGGAGGTCCCGTCTTACATCAAGAAGCCTCTGTGACCTACTGACTGTCCAGCTATCCAGTCCCTCTATTGAGAATTATGACCCCACCCCTGCTATCCAGCTCTGGCATCAGGCTAGCATCCGGCCTAGAAGGCCAGAGTTCATGGAGGGGAAGAAGAATGCTCAGGAAAGCACCTCTGAAACTTCAGAATCTGATTCTGATGAGCAGGCGTAAATTGGACTGGGAGTGGGGAGGATGGGTGGAGGAATGTTAGTTTTTTGTTTAATCTGCCCTACTCATTTAATGAAATGTATATCAGTTCATGGTTTGTGTGTGTATAAGAGAGAAAGAGAAAATGTCAGTATTTCATTGAGACTTGAGATTAAATAAACTGCTTAAGTATTGTAGATCTTGTAGTATTAATTTTCACATGCAGTTACACATTGTCGGTTAAAAACAAGAAAGTGGCTGGTAAAAACATTGAGTGGCTGGTAGATTTTGAAATCCACCAGCCACAGTGGCCGGTGGACAAAAAAGTTAATTTCCATCCCTGATGCGTATGTCAATGAATTCCAATCATTAGTAAAAAGGGCGCTCGTGCACGCTCATTCACAATTAGCATAATCCCTGCCTATGATTACAGCTACGCAGATTGCGTGTCCAGGAACGCAGTGGAATATTCTGGTCTACTTTCTCAGGTTTGGCTCCAGTATATTGCATAAATGCAAAAAAGACAAATAGGCCAAATGCCTAACAATAAATATTCAATTAACGTGTGTCCACCAAAGCGTTTAGCCAGCTGAAAAATGTCAGGTGCTCTTCTGAAAACGACCAGCTGGTGGCGCTTGAGAACACTTTGGCGGCACAGCGTTTTTCCAGCTGAGACGCTTTGATTGCTATGATGTGGAATATCAACGGCAGTAACGAATTACTAGTATCTCATTTGAAGAATATTACTGAATATAAAAATATTGTTGTTCAGTTGTTGTACAAGTAGGATGATTGGTCGGTGTAGTATTTGTCCCGCCCTCCTCTATTGATTGGACGGCTGGGTAAAAAGTGACATGACAAGCGCTGCGTTTTACCCAAAGATAAACAGTTTATCAACTCTCAGCTACAAAAAAGAAAAAAAAAACAGAGCAAACGAACTTGTAAAATATAATGGCAGTGCATCAAAATTCAGTGTCATCAGTTTGCCAAAATGAACACAGAATGTTTTACGCATCATTTACACGTGGTAAGGAGCAGGTGTACATTTCTTTCGTACCAACTAACATTTTGAAAATACGAACACTTTCATGAATCCGAAAATTTACGTCAGAACAGCTTTACGAACGATTTACACACAAATTCGTTCTGCTCGTGTTTCATGAATGAGGCCCAATCACTTTAAATGCCACAAATTAATTCAGGCATCACATTATTTAAACACACAGCATAAAAAAATATATTCATTTTGAGATTTGATAAATATTGCATTTAACTTATTGTGTTTTAAAAGGTTAACTTTAAGCTGGAAAGTTAATTCCCATTAATTAATTATAATAATATAAATTTTATTAAAAAGCTCTAACATTGTCCAATAGCAATATAGCACCAACATATTGCGTATCCCTAATTCTAGTCTCCAGATAAAACTCATGTGCTTCCTTAAGTGAGATTTTTCATCTGTTTTATAATCTGCCAGGCAAAATTCATCTGATCACTTGAAAGTAATACCACAAATCTCCTCAACAAGCCACGGCGAGGAACGAATTACGAGTCGGAGTTTATTACTTAGCGTTAAGGATTTGTTCAAATCTCTAACCTTAAGTATGAGCAAAAGTAATACAGAAGTTTGTCTCAAGCAGCACTAATAAATAATAGCATCAATCCACCAGCCATCCAATAAATTATTAATATTCCCAGTTAGCCTAAGAGAGTTTTGTGACATCTTTCCACTGAGAACAGCATGCATGGGAACAGTAGTAACTGCAGACTCGTTAGGGGATCTCGGTGACATCAAGATAATACGATCTCAGAGAGCAGAACTACATCAAAGCGCAGGAATGTTTCCCTGAGGTGCCAAAAATGAAAGGAAGACGGACCCTGTCAAGCTCATGAAGGGCCGGAGGTCTGACAGTAGCCGACGTGCAAACATGCATGTGGGCCGAGGTGTATTACACTTCTGTCTTTAGGGGCAGCAGGTGTCAGCGTTTTTTTAATGCCCCTGTCAGAGAGGATTGTAGGAAGAATGGACGGCATTACACAAGCACTGCCACAGGTACCAGAAATAAAAGAGGCGGCTACGGTGTCAAATTTAAATAAGGTGCAATCAGTCTCCAGCAGCTGTTTAGCGGTGTAGGCGTACAACGCCTGTTTACATTGCCGTGGGATCAGTTCAGTATGAGACTAGGATTGCGGATGTGGCAGGCTGACTGAAACAATGCAAAAAGCAGCTGCAAGACTTTCCACATGGAAATGAGGACACCAGCAACTCACTGCAGAATGATGATTGCAGATTTCAAAGCCAATATAACATTTCACTGACAAACAACTTCTACGAACACTTAAGCTAGGATGGAGTATCCGATGAACCAAAGCGAGCTGCAATAAAGATTAAGCGACAATTACTGTATAATAGCTTCTTGGAGAGACGAACATCTCTCTCTTTGACAGGAACATGGGTAGATCTAACTAATGACTAACCACTGAAAGCTCCTGCCAACTCTATCCAGAGTGTAAACAGATCAATTTAATGCCGAGGGGCATGCTGTGGGGTCTATAGAGTCCTCGCTATGCACTTTTACATACTAAACTATTGTTCAAAAGCATGTAAACACGCTGTGTCAGCACAGTCAGATATTTATGGAAACTTCATTATGAAGGTCCTCTTTATGTTTTTCACCTGTTATGAGTTCAAGGCCACAAAGAGCTGAGGTTTTTTAATAGTATACTAATTATCTATGAAACTATAGTAGTGGCAGATCTTTTCTTCAGTATTATGATGTACATTTGAGTGAAACAGACTATCAATAATTGTAGACCAGGACTTGTTTTAATCCATCGATTGTTGATTGGATGGAAGCAGATCTGAATGCCAGCCTGCAGTCGAGTGTAAGAAAGTTTAAGTGGAATAAATGAATGCAGAAATCCAACATACGTCAGAGACATGTCTGTCGTTTCACTGGAAGACTGAATTTTGACATTCTGATTAAAAAGTATGAGGTCAAAAAAAATGTAAGCATTCATTAGACCTATAACATGCGTATAGAAAATAAATTGGGTGGATTTTCATTTCATGCCGACTTAAGTAGTGGTGCATATATTTTGATGTCACAAACATGACAAATTGAAAAACAAATGGTTTTAGATAATTTAACTAGCAACACACCGGAAAAACAAAATGGCTTCTACATTTAATTCATGTTTGATGTGGAAAATATGGTTTTATTGTCAGCTGATTTTCTTCTCAAATGATGGTGACAAGTCAACAGATGGAGTTGAAAATCATTTTTAATTTTAAATAGCCTACCAATTTTTTTTATAATAATAATAATGTACAATTTAACAATATTTTAAAATGTGTAACTTTTCTATTTTAATATAATATTTAATAGTATGCTATAATATTTATTTACTACGCTTTTGATATTACATGTCAAAATCTGACTGTGTTGACACTTTTGTGAGAAAAAGAAAACCCGTTTAACAGATTAAACAAAAACGATTCCTTGAAGTTGTTTTTAGCCCTGTATTCTGTTCTGTCCCAGTGAAAAATCAGTGTAACAGTATGAGAAAAGTTCATCTGGGTTGACTTAAGCAGAGCAAAAGCAAAAGCATTAAACTGCCCATAAAAGTCTTTTACAACTCTGGGTTATTTTATGGAGGGGCCAACTACTTAAACACATGTTCAACCTTAACTCAGATCAAGACAAAAGAGTTCAAGCACACACAATGTTTAAACAATGTACTCACTGTGTATCCAGCAACATAAACAAAAGGCAACAAACGAAAAGGCAACGTATTAGGTTATAAACAAACCAGCTCACATACACGTTGAGCAGTCATAATTATTATCGGTGTGAAATGCACATTTATCAGAAAACAAACTCACCAACTGAAACGTGCACAGAAATATAAGGGTGCACCGTCCGCTGCAGCAGCCCATTGTGTTAAACGCGATAATGAGATCCTGGATATATGAGACTATCAGCAGAAAGTCCTAAACAAACACAGAGAAGAGCGTCAGTCTCTGTCCAACACAAAGCGGCTCCGTTGCCATTGTTTCCAGCGACGCTCAGTGAAACACGCGTGGAAGTGTGGAGCTGATCTCTACTGTAGCGGGAGGAGTGTGAGAGACAGTGTGAGACAGTGAAGTGCGAAGAATGAGGGAGAGGGAGAAGAACAAGGGGTAGACGGGGTAAGGGGAGGGGGTAGTAGGCAGAGGGGGTGTATGTAAATCACAATGGCTTGGTTTCACATACACGGACACACATGTGTGAATAAACCACCGTGTGTGTGTGTGTGTGTGTGTGTGTGCGTGTGTGTGCGTTGATTCGAACCCAAGGAAAAAAGCTGAAAAAATACCCAAGAACCACAGCATTCATGAAAATAACAACTTAAACCAAGCAAGGGCTGGTTGTCTGGTTTATTCTGGTCTCACAGACTGGCCAGTCAGCTGGTTTAGCTCTTTGGCCAACTGATATCATTGCCTGACCAACTGGAAAGTGCCCAAACCCCTCTAAAACCAGCAAGCTGGGAGACCACCTTAGACTAGCAAACAAGCACAGAAACCATATCTAAAGACCACATCCTTGTAAAAAAAAAAAAAAAAAAAAACATAAACCAGCTTACAATGGTGTGCTGGTTTTATCTGGTTTAAGATGGTCTCCTATGCTAAGAAGCTGAAAGTGCCCAAAAAACCCTCTAAAACCAGCCTTCACAATCAGCCCGGGAGACCACATAAGACCAGCAAACAAGCACAGAAGCCATATCTAGAAACCACATCCCTGCTGAGAGGAAAAACATAAACCAGCCTACAATGGTGTGCTGGTTTTATCTGGTTTAAGATGGTCTTCTATGCTAAGAAGCTGAAAGTGCCCAGAACCCCTCTAAAACCAGCCTTCGTGATCAACCCTGGAGACCACATAAGACCAGCAGACAAGCACAGAAGCCATATCTAGAGAACACATCCTTGCAATAAAAACAAACAAAAATGTAAACCAGCCTAAGATAGTGTGCTGGTCTTAAATGGTTTAAGATGGTCTCCCAGGTTAAGAAGCTGAAAGTGCCTAAACCCCTCTCAATTACTCTCAAATAGCCTACATAACCAGATTTGGAGACCACTTAAGACCAGGAAACAAGCTTAGAAACCATATCTAGAGCCCACATCCCTGATATAAAAACAAACAAAAATGTAAACCAGCCTAAGATGGTATGCTGTTCTTAGATGGTTTCCCAGGCTATCCAGCTAAAAAATGATGAGTAAAACCAACTGGTCCCCCTTGAGACCAGGAAAGACTAGTAAACTAGTTTAGATAGTGATCATAGTGCACATTTTTTAACCAAGTCAACACATAATGGTTGTCAGTTTTACAATCTAACAAAAAAAAAACAGCATTAGGCTTAGGCAGGGGGTTACAGAACATTTTTAGATTCTTATTATGAGTGAAGTTATATTTGATGTGATCTTTATCATTATTTATTTGTTTATTAATTTATTTGACAGTGATGGTGAACGCCAGGTTCCCACAGTTTGCAGCAACAATGACTGCAGTAACTACAGGGTTTACACTAATATATACCTTTGATTATTTTTTGTATCGTGTGTGGAGTAATAAATGGCATTTGCTTAGATATTTTATTATCACGAATGTTGGACGGCAAATGTAGTCTGTAGATTTTTTAGTTTGAAGGAACTAATGTTCGCCTCATTGAAGTCTATTATCAAATCCAAGGCGCCATCTGCTGGTCGCGTATCACAACTACATCCTGCTTAGGTTTTTTTTTTTAGATGTAAATGGTGTAAATTGGTGTTATTTGTCACTTTTGTCAATTTGTCACAAACACAGTTATCATCTTTCACTTCAGTAACTTGTTAGCATAATATTTTCCTCACTGTTTTCTTTTTTTGGCTGACATTTACATCTACTGTAAGAGTTACTAGATAAATAAATGAGGAAATGCAGTCAGTGCAGAGCATAATGTAGGAATTTATTCTTTGCTGATTTGACTGGTCTAATTTTCTGTTGCAGTTATACACATACAATAGAAGACTATGGAGCAATATACACAATAACAAGCATAACTTTTTATCAATACTTAACTATTGTAACTGTTCAGTCTGTTCAGAGAGACACTGCATTGACTGATACGTTTAACTGCCTAAATCTATATTGCTCTTTCCCCCTTCATATTCAGATCCATATTTATTGACATGAAAAACAAGGACTTCATTGCCAAACCTCTGTAAATATCACACATTAATGAGTGAGTTAATCTTGATAATATCACTTGTTCTTTGCTAACCCTTGTCTTCTATCCATGACAGCTGTGGCTCTGTCTGTGCTGATCTATTATAGAAAAGCCGTTAAAAGAGGTTCCTCCCCCGTGCTGCTCTGCTCTTTCCTCTCTGAACATGAAGAAGAGTGATGAATCTTTTACAGAGCGAGCCTGTATTGCCATGGAACACTTCACTTCTCATTACATCACTGTAGCCTCTGCTTCCTCTCTTAAAAGCTTCCCTCCTCCCTGTGATACACACACACACACATGCTATAAACAGTTTTTGGTTATATTTTTAGATGAGAGAACTGCAGATACTGTTCTTTGAAGAACATTATTCTTTTGTAAATATTTAATTTGTATGAAGATTTTGTAGTAATTAAGTAATTAAGTAATAATTTTGGTTTGCAAAATTGTATGAGACATTTGTGCACTTTGTTTGTTTGTTTGTTTGTTTGTTTGTTTGTTATCATCTTTGATTTATTTCAGTTTTATTAGTAGATTTTGTTTTTGTTTTTATTGAAAACATTATTCTCTTGTAAATGTTCAATTTTTATGTTAAAGATTATTTAAGAATATTAACAATGACTTGCAAAATTTAATAAGACATCTGTACACTATTATTTGTTTGTTTGTTTTAGTATGTTTTCATTGAAGAATATTCTTTGGTAAATATATTATTTAATAGTTAATAGATAGTTTATTAGTTAATAAAATTAACATAAATTTGTACACTTTCTTTGTTTGTTATGATGTTGTATTTCTTTCATTAATTCATTTTTGTTTTGTTTTAGTTTGTTACAAATATTTAATTTTAATGTACAAAGATTATTTTTTAATATTAACAATGGCTTGCAAAATTTGGGGAGATATTTGTGCTTTATTCATTTATGTATTAGTTTGTTTGTTATCTTTTTTATTATTGTTTATTTCTAAGTTTATTTGTTAATTTTTGTTTTGTTTTAGTTTGTTTTCTTTGAAAAACATTACTCTTTTTAATATTAATTTGGTAACACTTTACTTAAAGCTTTTATGCATAATGCATTACAAATGTTTTCATAATGTACAATGTAATGCATTATATCTTTTCATAAATAATTGTAACCAAAATAGTAACCAAGGTGTAACAACGAATATTAAAGTATTATAATGTATTATAACTGTAGTTACAGTTATTCATGAGATCATACAATGCATTATAAGGTGCATTACAAGGCATAAATAATGCATTAAAACGTTATAATGCATTATATATAAAGGCTTTAGGTAAAATGTTACCATTCATTTTAACGTACAAAGATTTAATAAACAAATATTAACAATGACTTGCAAATTTGATAAGGCATTCATTCATTCATTTTTGGTTTGTTTTAGTATGTTTTTTCCTTCTTTTGTGAAGTGATTTGTTAGCTTCACTTTCAAACACCTCAGTGTTGTCTCTGCACAGTCTCTTGCTTGCTCTGCTGGTCCCCACATTGTGGGCAAAAAATGACCCACGCAAACACCAGCAATGGACAGAAGGTCACACTGGGCTATATCAGTAAGAGTATCTGATGGGATCCTAGGGGTCCACTGCTCATCACCTCCCTCCAGTTAAAGTGTGTTGATGTGTGCTCTTCTAAAAGGGGGCTCGGGCCTTTCTATTGTACACTTTTCAAACCGCAAGACCTAATGCAGACTGACAGGCCAGTTAGCAGACGAGACCTGTGTGCTATGAGCCAGACGTAAATAAAGACCACAATCAGACTCCAACAAAGACGGAGGAGAATAAAACCTGCCCACACACAAGCACAAGAGCACTCAGAGAAAGTGAGTTCCTCATTGATTGTTTCGGTGAAGACCCACAGTCATAAAAGAGCTGTGATACAGTAAGTATATTTAGGCCAACTTTAAACACAGCCATGTCTATTTTAGTGGATGTTGCCCAAATACTGTATGAATCACCACTGTATGTGCTTGTTTAAAATGTATTTATTATAATAAATTATTTTAAATAAAGAAGAGAATCTAAAGGAAATAAAATAAGATCATAAAGAAATAAAAATAAAATTAATTATACACATTTCAGAGCTATTTAGGTAACACTTTACATTAGAGTTACCATGTTATTTACGCTAAATTCAATACATCACAATAGCAATAACAATTTGTAGTTACGAGCTGCTTCAGAAAATAAGCACATTGTTCATTAGTCTTACCCACTTACTTGTACTGATTAATGCTGTAATTACACTGGTGCATGAACACTTATGTAAAGTGTGGCAGCTATTATTTGATTAAAACTATTGATTTCTACAGTGCACATTACAAGAAAGGGTTATATAGTCCAGTGGAGGCAGTACAATACAATACAACTTTATTAATCCCAGAGGTGCAATTTAGTTTCAGGCATACAGAACACAAGCAGACACTGAGACACGCAAGTGAAGAGCTAAAAGCCAAGAGTAAGAGAAATAATTGATAATAAAATAATGCTCTATGAAATATACAGTGTTAATGAGATATAGAATATTTAATACAATGTGAAATATGCAATAATGTAAAGAGGAATAACAACCAGAACCAGAATAAGGGATCATATAAAATATATATGTGGAGTGTTCAAAGGTTCTGTCAGCCTGTATTATTGGTGGGGTCAATGTTTTTTTTAAGCAAGTCTTTCTGCAGGTTCACCAGTAGGTGGCGACTGTGAATGAATCATACTTCATCCCGATTTATTTAGAAATACTTATTAATTCAAGATCAAAACAGTGACTTTTGAGTGAGTCATTTAATCATTTATTCAAACTGATTTGTTCAAAAACACTGATTTATATATCGAATCTCATTAAATTGCTTCCTTCAAGACACAGAATCCTTCAACAAAACACCTGAACTAAATCAAACTTAACAGGTACAGCGGGGTAAAAGGCACATTTGATATTATTTTCATCTAAACCACTAGATGGCACAAAAACGTGGCGTAGCACTTTCCAAAACATTCGCTTTTCAAGATGCAGGTGTTTATTTGTCTGATCCTTGAAAGTTGATTCTGTGCTCACTTGATCTAATATTTGATGTTTTTATAAATTTTGTAGATTTAAATAGCAAATGAGAATCTCTAAAATTAATGCATATATTTTGAGACAAATGTCTTAACGATTTTCAGTTTTGTTTAAGATAATTAAAGCAACAGTTTTTAAATAACGAAAGAATATGTAAAAGTATGGTATTTGGAGTAAAAAGCGCCTCTGCTGTTGGGGCTAAAGGCGCAGTATTAACATGATAATTAATAGATGGCTGACTTTTCTGTTTGTTGACATGATATGGTTCGATAAGGTAAATATCATATATTATGTTGGTGTCCATATTAGAGATAATGACCTTGTTTAGAATGAAACCATCATATTTAAAAACATGATATTAATCATAGCCTATCATATAGTAAAATATAATTTGTTGTTACTACTGTAAATATATATTCAATTATTATGGGATCTCCTTCAATGCTTTCAGAATCTTTACTTTTTAAAATGATTTTGTTTCTGTATTTTAAAATATATTTTTTATATTAACATAGGCCTATTTTAATGACAGTATATTTATTGAACAAAAAATAATTAATTTTTTTTCTGCAGTTATACATTTTAGGAGCAGGGAATAGCACATTTTTTCTTAAGGTGGGCCTTTAGCTCCGTTGAACCCTAATATTTTAGTCTAAAATGTAAGTTACTCAAAATTAACTTAGTTTATTGAACCATTGTATAAAATCAGTGCAATCATGCTGCCTCCTGCTGACTCCAGTCATTTCTTAGAAAAAGCCCATCGTCAATGCTTAGAACATGACGTTATAATTAGCTTATTAAACCTCATTTTTAATCTAAAATGTAAGTAAGGAGACCGGGCCATGATGTTGATGTAAAGTCTATATGGTCACAATGGGAACCGTTTATGAATAAATGAATGAATAAACGTGGTTTGGTACAAAATATCAAACAATTGATAGCTATTTGTTTAGCCAACAGATATTGTAAATAGCCAAATGAATGTTATGATAGCCTAGTATAAACTTTGAAACGTGTGACAACTTGACATTTATGAAAGATTCCTGACACAAAGTGTGCAGTTCAATCTTTAGGTAAAATTATTAGTCATCTTTTGCCTGAATGTTTGTTTGCTTGCTTATTTATTGTTTGTATATAATAGGTAGGCTACTAGAAAAAAAATATATAATACTGCAATTTTCGTTCGAAGGTTTAAAGGTTTAAGGTTTGTTTTGAACTAGGTATTTGAAAGCAACATTACAGAACCAGATAAAACACATTTGTGTAATTAGACTTTCAACACCAAACCATATCGAGATACCGCTCCTGTGACAACTAGCCCCGCGCTAACCAATATTTGAACGCAATAAATGTAAATCTTCAATCTTTCAGAACTGGGCCGATTTTATTTTCCAGTGGGCGGCCCGATCGCGTTAGTGATGAATAGCATCATTTGTCCATTGGGTGGCGCTGATCGGGCTCGCGCAGATGGAGGGATGAGTCTCATCACATGGTCCATATGCCCGGAGAAAGTGAGCGATCATCGCAGCCTCTGCGCTCTCGAAACTCAATCAGAGGAGGCGGCATTGAGCGCGCTCCACAGCAGATGAACTGAGAGCACAAGACCAGCCATGATGCTCAGCCTGCAGCGGTGTGCGCCGGAGGAGAGCTGAGGAGCCGCGGTCATGCCGGAGAAGAGCGCACAGTAGAAGTCTTCTCACTGAGGATGGCAGGGATGCTGCGCTCCGCATCACTCTCTCTGGCTCTGTGAAACACACGGTAAGCGCGCTTCATCTTCCCTCACTGACCATATCATCAGATGTTGAACTTTGAGCTGTTTTCTCTGGCATTTGGAGGCGTTTTACGTGTTCGGCTCGGTGGGGTGTTGAACAGAACTTTATGAGACTCTTATTAGCTTTGTCACTTTATATAACTATCGTTCTGTAAAGCCTAAATATGCTGTTTGGTTTCAGACTCTAGTCGCTTCACAGACAATAGCAGCCTGAGTCGGTCTAAAACACGATTAGGGCTGTGCTGTATCTTTTTCAGTAGACTGGAGATCATTGAATGTGTATTCTGAGCTCATATTGATGTTCTTATTGATTCTGGATTTTCTTGAGAGGGGTGGTGAAGAGGAAGATACAGTACTGAGAGTAAATTAATAAGGTAAAGATGCTTTAAAGTGTGTCCTGAATGAGTGTTTTGAAGTGAAATTTTGCTTGTCCTCTGCTACTGATAAAAAAACTACCAAAAAGTACCATGGTACAACCTATTTTTCAGGATATCATGGTTCTATCAAGCCATTTTTGGTATAGTACCATAATTTGTTGGATATGCTGCATGGTGCTTCCATGTTTTTGGGATGGGACCATGTTATTTGGACATAACACCATGGTTTTATGTACATTTACCATGGTATTTTGAATATGTTCCATTTACTACCAACTCTTACAAAAAGTACTGTGGCAGTACCATGGTACAGTGATTGTAATACTATGGTACTTTGAAATATTTATACTTATCTCATTATATATAATGGTATCCACAGTACATCCAAGAATGCACAAAAACCATTGTATTTTTTGTAGTGCTGTCAAACGATTAATCACGATTAATCGCATCAAAAATAAAAGCTTTGTTTACATAATATATGTATGTGTACTGTTTATTATGCATATATAAATACACACACATTCAGTATATATATTGAAAATATTTACATGTATATACATTTATATATGTATAGTATTATATTTTATATTATATATAAATATATTTAATACATAAACATAACATATTTTTCATAAATATATACATGCATGTATATACATAGTACACACTCATAGCCTATATTATGTAAACAAAAACTCTTATTTTGGATGCGATTAATCGCGATTAATCGTTTGACAGCACAATTTTTTGCAAGTTATGTATTTTTGGACATATTGCATGGCCATTTAGTATCTTGGTATGTACAGTATTACTAGTACTAATATGTAATAGTATTAATATCTGATGGCATTACTGCACCAAAGTACTGTTTTTGTAAGGGATATTATTTAATGTGGTTAAGATTATTCCAGTGTGTGTCATTAATTGTTTTGCACCTGTGATAAAGCAGCACCTTTCGTAGTGTCTGCAGTTTGGGAGCACAATTAATGGTGTGATCTCTAAGTGTTAAGTTATTCCTCCTGGCCCAGCGGGATAGACTTTATTCAAGCAAGAAAGTGACTTAACACCGAGAGCTTATGCCCCCCAGTGCACGCTGACCGAGAAACTGCGCGAGTCTGTCCGATACAGTGAATATGGATGAATGAAATCCTCTTACACTGCAGCTCAAACTCAATGTGTGTGAGTGTATGAGAGAGATATGCTCTCTACTGAGGGCTTAGTGACTGATGAACTGTCGTTTGCACCTTATTGTGTCAACTGTGTTGAGTCTAATGTCATCAGCAGAAAAAAAATGTACATTTGATAATTAAGTTGCAGGATTATAGATTAAAACATGCTTGTCTGAAGCGCTAGGACAGAAATCACCATTCACATCTAATTTTGGTCAGTTTAATCAAGTCACAGCTTGTTTAGATAATTTACTTTAAATTTATCATCATCTGTCCACCCGTATGTCACTCAGAACTCAAAAACTCACAACTATTTTCCTGTAGAACACAAAGAATTATGAAAATATGAAAGCTGCTGATCATCGCTGATTTTCAAGTTTAGCTGCACAATATTTTTGATTTATTAAATAATGATTTGTTGTGAAGTATAAACAACAACAACAATAATAATTGTAGTTTGTATCGTTATCTTGTGAAATACAAACAACAATATATAATAATAATAATAATTACAACTAATACTACTACTACTACTATTAAAAATAATAATAATATATTATTTTTTGTATTTCACAAGACATTGTAATTTCTTTAATAAAGGAAATCATTATTATTATTATTATTATTATTATTGTAGTTTGTATTGTTGTCTCGTGAAATACCAACAACATGTTAATAATAATAATTAGAATATAGTTTTTTGTATTTCACAATAAATCATAATTTATTTAATAAATCAATTTTATACATACACACACATATATATATATATATATATATATATATATATATATATAGTAGTTGTCTTGTGATTGTGAAATAATAATACTAATAATAATAATTATTATTATTATTCACAAAAAAATCATAATTTGTTCAATAAATCAAAATTATTATTATTATTATGTTAGGTCATTAGGTCATGTTAGGTGCTCTCAAATCAATTACTAGATACTAGTATTAAAAAACTAGTAAGTTGTTAAAAAAAAGTTATTTGATCATATTTTTGCCACACATAGGGCATTAAGTAGACTAGGACTGCCACCAGAAAAAAAAAAAAAATAGATTATATATATATATGCATTGATAAATAAATAAGTAAATGACCCTCATATTACTAGAACCGTCTTTCTTTTCAAGCCCACATGTAAACTGCACAAATGGCACGACCTTTTAGGGGCCACCAGCAGCTTTCTTCTGTTTTGTTGCTTGACTCTAATATATTAAACATGCCATATCCTTACAGACAGGCTACAGTGGCTGCATTTTTAACCACATGACCAGAGTCTGTGTTGTGTGACGTGACAGACCGTCATGCTGTCACAGCAGGATGCAGAAACCGGCTCACTGTGGGTTCAGTTAAGTGTTTAAAAGGTGAACGAACGGGTCAGTTTGTACGCAATATATGCATTTGGTGTAGACGCTCTCCCACATGTGCAGTGCACAGACAGGGTTTAATATGCACGCCGTGCACTCCTGCCACCGTTGATGTCAAA
Organism: Schizothorax lantsangensis; assembly: GCA_027422415.1. NCBI lineage: Eukaryota > Metazoa > Chordata > Actinopteri > Cypriniformes > Cyprinidae > Schizothorax > Schizothorax lantsangensis. The sequence continues at coordinate 8,194,980 of CM049862.1, forward strand.
GTAGATTCAGGATCAAGTAACACTCGTATACTCTTCTGTATCTTAAGACAGACATGAGCTGAGAGAGAGAGAGAGGGAGGGAAAAATGAATAGTCCCTATGGATTAGAGTGGAATATGTGTGACGGAGGGTAGAGGGAGGGTTTAGGGCACCAGACACACTGACTGTATGAAAATCCCTTAATAATTAACACTACACAGGGCACGAGGATAGAGGAAGGGTACAAACGGATGGAAAACCACTGTGTACGTCACAATTACGCAGAGTGGTCAACATGTTAACCAGAACGAATGAATTCTACTGAGAAGTGTTGGGGGATCTCCCAAAATGAATGAAACATGAAGCTCTTTTAAAGGCTCTTCAGTGTGTCACCTTAAAGGGATCATACACCAAAAATGAAAACTTCATGTTGTTCTAAACCTGTATGATGTGAAACATAAAAATATATATTTTGAGAGATTTGAAATGTTTTTTTCCATGTGGATGTCAAATGGTCAGAAAAACAGTTTGGTTAACATTCTTGATTTTTTTTATATATATATATATATATTTTTTTATGTGTTACTCAGAAGAAAGCAAGCCATACAGGTTTGGAATGACATGAGTTTTTAATTTTTGAACTAACTCTTTTATTCTTTTGGGTTCTTGAGTGGACTACACTGTTGAGTTTGCGGTGCATTGAACCATGAAGGACCTTCAGCAGCCAAAGCACAAAAGACTCCTTGTAGTGGAAAAACCTTCTTGATTTTACAGGCTCTTCAGATGCACACTCTAAAAAAATAAATGCACACTTATTTCACTTATATGCAGAACATTTTAAGATGTTCTGAAGCTCTAAAGATTATGCCAGCTGTTTTGGGACATACAATGAAATAATTTTTCGAAATATCTTCTTTTGTTTCATAGAATAAAGTCATACAGGTTTAAAATGACATGATGAGTATCACTGAGATATTATGTATATTTTTGTAATAGTTTAAATTAGTTTTTATTTTTTTCATTTTATTTTTAATTTAAGTTTTATAAATTTTGCTTTTGTTTATTTTGTTAAATTTTTTATTTCATTTTGCCATTGCCATTATATTTCATAATTCTATCATATTTATTAGTTATTGATATTTGTTTTTAGAACTATATCTGTAGTTTTATTCATTTTTATTTAAGTTTTAGTGTTAATTTTAGTACGTCAACTTAAACTAAATTAAAATGAGAAATGCTAAGGATGAAAAGTTATATATAATATATATAATTTTCAGTAATTTTCATATATATATATATATATATATATATATTTATTTTTTTTTTTTTCAGTTAACATTTAATTTATTTCAAGTAACATTTTTTAGTTTTAGTTAACTATAATAACCCTGGGGTAAATTATGACAAAATGTTCATTTTTTGGGAGAACTATCCCTTTAAATGATTTATAATAATGTTTATTAAAAAGGCAGCAATCATATATTTAGGATTTTAGATGTCCTAATGTAATAGTTTATGAATAAAGCATTGAAAAGAGCCTTAGCGGCGTGTCCCCTCTATTATCTAAGGCGGTTATGGCCTTGCTATTAATAATTCAGAACCATAATAAAATAATTTGATGCTAAAATTGTTCTTGTTTTAGGGTTTATAGTCAACATTAAATCAAAATTGACCATATTTACTTTCTTTATGCACGTCTCTGTTCTTATTATAATAATTCAAGACAGTATTTTAAAAAGAAAAATGTCTTCATAAACATAGACCTGAAGTTATTTGGGAGTAAAATGTGTTTAATGCTTCTTTACTCTTGTTTTTCAAAAAGCAGGTTTCTATTCAGATCTAAAAATCATCTCACAAGCAAAAGAAAGCCTTATATGGTGCCATTTAGAATCCATTTTTTCATAAGAGTCTATTGGTTTCTGGGTTTTTAGAGCACCAGTACACAGATGGCTTTCTTTTTGAAACTTTTGAAAAAGTTCTCCTGTGGTATCAGGCCGAAAAACCCTTCTGGTTCTAAAGGAACCTTTATTGTAAAGAGTGCAAAAGTGTTGTTATTCACAGCTGAACAAGAGCGACCTGCATGCGTTTGGTTCACTGACATTATCTTCTGTCTGCTGGGTGGAGAGACGGTGACCCGAGGAACAGCCTCTCGTTGCATCGAGGATGACAGAAAGTGAGATTCATGTTGTTTTTCCTCTCATCCAGGCAGACAGGAACCCCCCTCGCTCTCGATTTCTCATCACTGGCTATCATATGGTCAGGAAATAGGAGTGGGCAGCACCAAACTCAATAGGCATTTAAGCACTTAGGAGTATTTCGGGGCCTGTTGTGATACGCATTAGACTAACAGGCTTCATCCATAACACTACACAATATTGATTCATTTCCTCAGGGCGAAGGGCATAATAGCCTTTATCTATTTTCACTCCTTATCACCCTTGTTGCCTAATCACTTTGACTGTTTGCTGCCATTAAAGTGCTTAAAATGCCAACACCATAATCTCCGAAGGGTAGAAAAACTCTGTCAGTAAAGGGATAAAGCATTTGTGGTGTGTATTCGATGTCATTGATGTAACAGCGACATGGATTTAGTGACATTTCACTCTGTGAAAGAGGTTATTGAAGTCACTTGTTTGCGATTATAATTAATAGTTCCTACTTCTGAATCAGACGTCTGTTGTCATGATGCTTCATATGATGATTATTAACCAGAAGAGGAAACGGTGGACTTGTGTAGAGACAGAGAGGACACTGGGTTTTCCCCGTCCGACTGAAGGAACTTTTGTAAGTGGTCGCAGCTAATGCGTACTGACCTATTTTTTCTGAGGATGGTCTGAGATCAGCTTTCCATGTCCTCTTTTGGCCCACACTGAGTCCTGGTTTCTGTAGCTCACTATGGTAGTGCGCAACAGGAAAAGTGCAGCATGCCTGTGAGCTGCAGAGCATCCGCCTAGAAAACACAGCAAACACAGCCGCAGATCTGAGAGAGAGGTTAAAGTGAAAGAGAGGAAGAGATTTTGGTGGTTGTGGAACATAGATGACTAGGCCTAGAGCTTGTTCTCAACTGGTTTTGCTTTTGGGCAGATTCTTCAAGTGGCGACCCAACACCAATACCAAAATTGTTCAGTGCACAAAATATAAACCAAAATGTCAGAAATTGCATTGCAATGTGTTGATAATAATAATATAGCATTCATATATAATATAAACAAAAACAATAACTAAATATTACAATAAATATTAAGTAAAAATAAGAATAAAATATTAATAAAAATGATAATACACTCGCTTTAAACATTTATGCATATGCAAATGTTTTTGCCAATGTATCGCAAAAGCACATTTTTGTTTTCTGTGGCAGCAAAGCTCAATACTCTAGGGGGCGCTAGAGGGCACATTGACATTTTAAGTAACTAAGGGTACGGAATATTGGAAGAAAATCCTAAATAATGAATTGGGGTTTGTCTGAAAAGTTTAGAGAAGAAAAGTTAAGATGGTATTTCTTTTCATCTTACCTCCATTTAATGCATATTAATGTAGTAGCCTATTTAAAAGCGCAGCGCTGCTTTGTTTACAGCGTTAACCAAGGAAACGTTCTATCGCTGCTGTTCCATAAGCGCCACCTGCTGGCAGAGAGTGAATTTGCATCTCATTCAGTCCATCTGCTGATTCTGTTTCATGTAGATCTATTTTATGTAGCATTATTTCACAAAGCTAAGGTCAGAGCGTTCTGTTTTTGCTTTACATTTTGAAATGATACTAATCTAATTTCCATCAAAACTGCTGATACTATAATGTAGCAAGTTTGTTTGGATCGTTGGTTAAAACGCAGTGGTTCTGTTTAATGCATTTTGATTCATATAAAGGCCCAGTCAGGGAAAAACTGTGATAAACCGTGAAACCACCAGAATCCTAATCCACTAATTTCACACACAGATGACAATGTCGTCGAAACAATCCCGTTCACACGGATCCGCAAAAATGACTGATAATGCTGTATCATTCATGCCAGTCCAGATGGTGATATCACTGTAAAGAAACACTACGCACCTGCACACAGCCCTAGACTGAACACGTAATGCGTATGACGTTTTCACAAATTTGCATTTTTGTAGTTTACATGGATAACAGTATCAAAAACTTGCACTTTTAAAACTGTTATCAAAAGTTTGTGTTTTCAGGCCCCCAAAACACTGTTGTCATATAAATGAATGGCAAAATGCATAAAAAGTTTTCTGTTTTTAGTTGAAAATATATGAGTATATGAGTTCGTATATTAGAGTTGGGAAGCATTCAAGTTAGTTTGGTCGAAGCAAGATATACTTTTCTACATTGACAGATTTACTAGATCAGCTTGATAATTTTATCAGATTCTGTCGATTATGTCGACCCCTTACATTTAAGCACTGTGTTACTAATATAAGATGTTCCGCTCACCGTTGCATGCAAAACCAACAGGATGTATGACTTAGAAACAGGCTATGAATAAATCGAGTGTCTGGTTTCTATTTTGTAATGAAAATGCAGTTGAATGGAACCATGGAGACCGAGATCAAGACATTGCAATGTTTATTTATAGTTTATTTACAATCACAATCTCAGTGCCATCGCCTTGGCAAACGGCAACAGCATCCTTATCAAAACAACACCTACATGTTGTTGCGAGTCGCAACAGTCTGCAGTTTGCCAGGAGGTGAAAGAGTTTAGACGGAGAGCGGTAGGAAATCAGTTGTGCTAGTTCAAAGAATCTGTGGTCTTACATATGAAGAAACACGCGCTGACACGCAGGAACACGCTCACACACACATGCGCGCGCACCCTTGCTGTGCTGTCCCCTTTTACCAGTGTGTCATGTGAAGCAACGGCAGACACCAGTGCAAGTCTATTTTTAGCAAGTGCCTGCAAGACGCAAGCACATATGTTAAAATGCCGCTCAGCGGAATAGCAATGTTAGCTATCTTTGCATCTTGTTGCATTATCATAAAAGAGACATGAATGTAACATATAGGTCAATATTTTGAATAGTAGTAGGAATGTTTTGTATGAAAAGTGTCTGTTTTTATGCACTTGCAGAATGTGCAGACTGGAGGGTTTGACTTAGCTATGCTGCTGGTGTGTGATGCTTTTTCATGAATACTGTACAAATTGGTGTCCTGTTTCTTTTTTAATAAGCATTAGAAGCACAAATTATGTTTTTTTTTTGTAATAGCTATTAGATATGGTAGGCAAAATGCTGTCTAACAGAAAATTAAGCTAGCGTGAACTGTAGATATTAAACACATTCAATTTCAGTATTACCGTAAAATGGTGATTTTGGCTTCCAGAAATCTTGAACTGTATCCATCAAATAAAATAAATGCCAAAGTTGTATTGATATGCAGTGTTGTGTTATTTTAATATTGCTTATATACTGCACTGAAAAATATGGAGTAAGACTTACTTTGAAACAATTTTCACTGAAATTGCTAGTAAATTTTGTACAAATTATAACAATAAAAAAGGCAAGTAATGCTGAATTTAAACTTGAAATTTTTAGAAAGACTGAAATAAAATATCCCATTAATCATTGTTTTATTTACAGGTGTTAAAAATTATTACAATTATTTAAAAATATGTATTATAGTATTTATTAATATTAGCTTTTATTTTTATATTTTCAGTTAATAGTAATTCAGTTAATGTGCTTTTGTCATGTTTATTAGTTTAAAATTATAGTGTATAATCTATTAAAGAGGTCATCGGATGCACATTTTCCACAAGTTGATATGATTCTTTAGGGTCTTAATGAAAAATCTATAACATACTTTGGTTCAAATTTCTCAATGATATTGTAAAACACACCTTTACCCTGTCAAACTCAGCTCTGTATTCAGCAAGCCGTTTTAGTCCATGTTGCTTTAAATGCTAAATGAGCTCTGCTCACTATTAACATCTATTAATAAATAATATATATTTGTGTAATATATACACTGTATATTATTTTATATTATTTCAGTTTTAATTGTAGTAATTTTACTTCAAGTTTAAATGTATTTATTTCAGTTAGTTGCCAAGGCAATATTTAATATTTATTTTTCGTTTACGTTTCAAGTTATTTTTTATTTATATTTCATTCCAGCTTTATTTCAATTACTGAAAAATGGAAACTACTGGTTTAGTTTTAGTTAACAATAATAACACTGATATTCAATGTAATGCAATGTAAAAATGAACTAAAAACTAACTAGCTAACTAAAAAAAAAACAGTAATATTTAGCTGTGACCCACATTTTCTATATAACTCTTACCTCATGATTTCCCACCATTACCAAAAAAAAAAGAATAAAAGTAACGCTTAAAATTGTGTAACCCAAGAAGTGACATAAGCTAATTCATCTTGGTGGGAAGACTATTTATTTATTAATTAGTATTCATTTTTTTACAAATATTGCATTGTTGACTGCAACACTGCTCAACGATTCAACCTCGCTATTATAGTTATTATTAAAAAAATTATCAAGCTAATATGTTCTTTATTCCAAAATTTCCAAAATTAGCTGATCTTAATCGGCTAAACTGGTAACCGTTACACATTCTGACATATTTTTTTTTAACTAGTGTCCATTTTAATTTTAATGTATATTTAATGTTTATTGCTAGAAAATTACAGAATAACAACAAATCATAACATAAACCAGGGATTCAAATTGTATCCCAAGTTCTATAATGAATTTTAATAATGAATAAAAAAAAAACGTAATAAATATTTAGCATGACCGCCTGCGGTTGACAATCTCAGCACCTTTTTTAAGTATTTAGTTGTTTTTTTTGCAGTCATATTTTACACCCTACTCGTGGAATGAGCCTAATATAGGTATTAGACTCTCAAAGAAAGCTCTTTTATTCCCCATTATAGCAGGTGAGGCTTGTGCTAAAGTGATTGGAGGATGAGAGAGCTCTATTTCAGGAGTTTTCTTTGTTGAATTAATTTTGCTTATTTATGCATGCACCTCCACATGAAAGCATCCCGCGGTCCCTAGTGGAACTGATGAGTTGTGGAATGAGAGGAGTTTTAGCTCTTTCTTTCTCGCTCACTCTCTCTGTCTGATTCACTTCCCTCACATCTTCTGTTCTTTCTACCCATTTTTCCTTCTCTCTTTCTTTGCAGATGAATGGAAAGGTCACTAAAGTGTTTATTCCCAGCGCGATTGCGCTTTATTGAACGTGACGAATAGATTTGTGTCGTATCGATTCCTCTGATCAATAGGTAGAGTGTTTGGAGAACTACAGAGGACTCTAATGAGATTGTTAGTAACCCAATTAGCTGCAAAAAACAGCTTATGAATTATGCAAGCCGTTATGCTTGGCTGCCATATCAAAAATAAACTAAACACATTATTATCAACCTGATTAGTGGTGAGCAAGGTCAATGAATGTCAGTCTTCATTATTAGTTTCATGACTTCGAATGCGGCTCGACCTTCATCGTATTTTTAGCTAAACAATCAATTCTGTCTGTCCAATCAATGGCACTTTTTATTGATTTTTAATATATAAAAGCATTTGGTTAGTGAATAAGATGAGGTTGTGCAACTGTTTAGTAAGAAAAGAGGTTAAGGAAAGATGAGTGGTTGCTCAAATTCGACTGGGACTACATTTTTCATAACTCTGTCAGGCGTAAACCTGCTCTGGCTTTCAAGCTGCATAAAATCAATGAGTGCACCATTAACCTACGATTGCACCGGTTCACTCCACCGCTGCCCCCCATAGTTCATGACCGCATGCGAAAAAGACAAACAGATCCAGAGCAGTTTGTGTATAGTAACAAATGTAGAAGAAAAATCAGAGAAACACACATATAGCTTTAGAAACGTCTTATAACTATACATATTCTGCATGCTTACTGATTAGCGCTGAACTGCTATGAAACTGAATAATTTCTGTTTTGAAATCCCACGTTACACTGAAAATAGATCTTAGAGGAATATTCTGGGCTATTTATAGCTTCAGCGTCTTAAATATAAACTTCAATGTACAGCGTTTTTCAGGTTGCTCACTTTCTTAAAGGAATACTCCGGGTTGAGTTCAAGTTGAGCTCAAGACAGCACTTGTGGCATGATGTTCATTAAAGATTTGACTTGTCTCTCCTTTTCTTTAAAAAAATAAAATAATCTTTTAATTAAAAATTAAAAAACTGTGAGGTATTTACAATGGAAGTAAATGGTGGCAATCTGTAAATGATAAAATGTCCGTATAAACGTTACATTTTTATTTAAATCCAGAATGATCCAATTTGAAACACAGTACAGAAAACTGATTTATTCCATTTTTAAAATGGTGTTTAAACTTTTTTTAAAACTACATTTTAAAAAAAAGTTTTTTTAAAATACTTAGGTTTACTTCTAAAAATACTTATAGGATTTCTTAAAATACAAATTTTTAGGTGAGAAATATAAATAATTTTAACATTTACACACACAAACATAAAATGTATATTTTTTTATTAAATTAAATGAATAAATATATGTATACAATTATAGATTGTTATTTAATGGCTAAAATATATTATGCATTTTTATATTACAAAATATATCAGAAATTAATATTTACAAATTTATTTTACAAAATAAAAAAATAAATATGTATATAACATTATATGATTATATATATATATATATATATATATGTATATGTTTACTTTTAATTAATGTAAATTAAATTAATAAAATATATGTATAAAATTATAGATTTTTACTTGATTTATTTAATTTTAATTTTATTTAATTTTTTTAAACAAAATGTAAAAAATAAATATGCATATAATATTATATGATAATCTTAATCTACAACAATTGTCTACTACTATAATTTCCATTGTAAGAACTTCACATTTATTGTTGTTGAAAACAATGGACGAGTCAAAATTCATATATTATTCATATATAATATTTTTGATAACCATTGTGTCAAATGCTGTCAACTGAACTTAACTTGTAATTGAACCCTACATATTCCTTTAAGACAATTGATCTTTGAAATAATGCACTTACAATGTTAGTCTATGGGTTTGGAGGTTTAGATGCAGAAATGAGAATCCTCTCGAGCTCTTATATGAATCAGTTAATAATGAAGTGTTATTTGAGCTGTAAAGTTGTCTAAATCATCTTTTCCTACTCTGAGAAACTTTTGGTTAGACATATGCATAAACATGAGGTTGAAAATGAACCGGAATATGCTTTTAAGAACAAGGCTTTATTCTAAAAATCTAACTCTTTTTGAGGTTTGAGGTCTGATGGATTTTTAGTGGGGGATTATTAAAGAAGCTCCCTTTGTCTTTTTGCTGCATACTGTACACTTCAAACGTCTCACACGGCTGTTATATATTATTCATGTGAGAATTATGTAACGGTGCCTACGTTGTGAAATGTCATAGAAGATTCAGAGGAGTTTGTTAGGCATCAGGTTCACAGATCTGATCGTGGATGGAATATACTGCCATAGACAATCAAGCGTCATTCTGCTTTGTTCTCCCGCTGGAGAAAGAGTTGTGGAGCGGTGTGTTTTATGTGTTTGATCACGATGTGTCCCGGTTGCAGTGGTGTGTGGGTGTGGGTTCGTGTGCTGATGTGGAGGCAGGGTGGAGGTTGCCTGCACCTTTGCAGAAGAAGGTGGAAAGTGGGTGAGTCATCCAAAATTAAACCACAAAAGCAAGAGCAGATTTGTGCGCTCTGGGGCTGCACACACACTCACACACCTGATAATGCAGGTTAATTAATGATTAACCTGCCATTTTATGCAATAATGAAATACCGTTTACCTAAATTAAGAAATTCATAATCATAAAACAGGTCAGACGACTGTCCAACTAAACCCTGATCATTCAAACAAATAGTGTAAAATCGATTGATTCACTATTTATTCATATTTTGATTTGATTCAAAAGCAATGTTTTATTCAGAACAATTCAGTTTAGACTAAAGTACAGCAGACTGATTCAGTAACTTTTTTGAAAAATAATGTTCTCAAGTGAGAAAAAGAAAGTATTTAAACAGGTAAGAAATAGAAACAGAAAACAAAAATATTTAAATGTATAATTAGGCTATTATTGTATATATATATACACACTTTATATTGTAATACACATACACACATAAACATTCAAAATTCTAAAAACATCATATAACATTAAATATGTAGCAATATCAATTATTTATTATATTTTTTATAATATTCTTTTTTTAATAAAATATTATATATTTAATATTACACAAATCATATATATAAATTATGTTAAAATAATGTATAAATTAGTGCTGTCAAACGATTAACCACAATTAATCGCATCCAAAATAAAAGTTTTTGTTTACATAATATGTTTGTGTACTGTGTATATTTATTATGTATATATAAATACAAACACATGTGTGTACATATTTAAGAAAAAAATTTATGTTTCTATTTTAAATATATTTATATATAATATAAAATATAATAATATAAATATATAAATGTATATACATGTAAATATTTTCAAAATATATACTGTATGTTGTGTATTTATATATACATAATAAATAAACACAGTACACATAAATATATTATGTAAACAAAAACTTTTATTTTGGATGCGATTAATCACGATTATTCGTTTGACAGCACTAGTATAAATATATACACAAAAATATTTTAATGTATAATTATAATGAAATAAAAATATATAATTTAAAATAACAATTTGTATATGTGAATATATAAAAAAAAATATTTTAATATTTCTATTTTAATATATATATATTATAATATTTATATAAAAATGATATAAATTTAGTTTTTATGATTTTTAATATTTAAAAATAATAAAATATAGTGTTTTTTAATATTGTTATTTTTAAATATTTAATTATTTTTTTATTTTATCATATTATATTATTTTAAATTATTATATTATATTATATTATATTATATTATATAAAGCACTAACGATTCATTATTTGACATTTTTCCTATGTAGGATCTGTGTCGTCAGTTAACAGGATTTTTAATCAACGCTTTGAACAACATATGAATCGTTTACCATCGTCAGATTCTTGTTCCTCACAGGACGTCTTATCATCTGTCATATCACAGAGAGTAGAGTAAAGGCGGTCAGCTTCTGAGGTGACCCTGTTAAAGTCACAGAACAGAAGACGTTTCTGTCAGTGGCTGCTGTTAGCTTGCACTCTGGTGCCGCTGGAGTCTGTCTGAGCACTGATCAAGAGAAGTGTCGCCCAGTGGAAAAGAGCAGGGTGTGTTTCTCCGTCTGAAATACAGGGCATGGAGACAGAAAGAGAGATGAAATGAGTAAAAGAGCATTTGTAGCATGGGATTGGTTCTTTCTGCCTGCGTGGATGGCTGTTTTAGCACTCAAATTGCTTTCCGACGTCTGAGCTCTCCTCAGGGAAATATAGGGATGCAGAATCAGCGTATGAAGGAGAGCGGACACTGAGCGGCCTGATGGATTGGCTTGTGAGATGTGTCTAACTGTCTCTTTTTCTGAAGGGGGATGTGCGTGAAGCCGGGGCGGGCCACTAACGTTTATAAAGCAATATGAGTTTGTGAAACCCCAGAGGTGTTGTCAGGATGTGAAAAAATGACGTTAGTCGCAAGCGCACTAGTGAGAACAGCAGATTCTTAGTGAGCGGTATAATGTGTCTCTCAGGTTAAAGGATTGGTTCACCCATAACTTACGTTTTGTATTTACATTGTTCCAAACCCATATGACTTCTATTCATGTTTGAAACACAAATGAAGATATTTTGAATTAAACATGAGAGGTTTCTGTCCCTTCATTGAAAGTCTGTTCCACCAAATCTTTGATGCTTCTAAAACTTTATAAAGACATCTTAAAAGTAATCTACATGAATCGAGAGGTTTAATCACAAGTTATCTGCAGAGACTTGATTACTTTATATGATGGACAGATTTAATTTAGCCTTTCATTCACAAATAAATTTTGATCGGTGCACGCACATAGAGCTCATCAAATATGGTACATACTCAGAAAAAAGGTACAAAAGCTGTTACTGGGGCGGTACTTTTTAAAAAGGTACACTTTTGTACCTTATTTACCCCTAAAAGATGCTTCATTAAAGGTACATAGTAATACCTAAAGAGTAAATATTAGTACCTAAATGGTACATATTAGTACCTTTCGAAAGTCTAACACTATAAAGAAAAAAAGGTACAAAAGCTGTCTCTTTAAAAGATACACTTCTGTACCTTATTTACCTCTAAAGGTGTTTATTAGTAACTTGCAAGTACATATTAGCACTTTAAAAGTAGGCCTACATATTAGTACCTAATTGGTATATAGAAGTACCTTTTGAACAGGTACTACCCCAGTGACAGCTTTTGTACCTTTTCTCTGAGAGTTCACAGAAGTTCAAACATGTGAGATTTAAAGGTTTATGGGTTTGGATCAACATCAGGGTGAGTAAATGATTAATGTTTTTGATGAACTATCCGTTTAAGTCATCGTTCCCTGAAAATGAGTGATCTGTTAATTGCTATCGTATTGAGTCCATGAGTTGATTCACTGGAATGATTCAGACTGATTTTGTGAACTGAAGTAAATGAATCAAATAATTATTTGACAAAACCTGACTCAAGAGAGCGATTCCTTCATAACATGAATGATTCTCTAATTTCAGTGAAATTTTGGTTGGTTTCTCACAGAATCTTTCATGTGATTTCAGATGACCTGGAATATAGCGCTCAAGTGGTTTTTGACATTTTATGGTGATTTTGAATCCTTTTTGAAGCCTGAAATCTTCAGTACCTATTTATTAGCTGCGTCCCAAATGATGCACTAAACACTTATAATGCACTAATGCACTTATACACTCTGTATTTATGCACTATGTACTCAACCATGTAGTGTATGAATTATATAAGGTTATTTTGTCATTCATAAACAGAGTCTGATAGCCCCTCCCCCTTCGCTATGTAAATAAAGCTGTGACAGTTGAATGCATTAAGTGTCCAATCTTCCACACTCCGTTTTCCGGTTATTTAAGTGCATCATTCGGGTATTTAAAGTGCACTTGTTCTTTTTGGAAAGTTCAGTGTGAACGCACTACTCGCACTATTTATACTACAAAACGTCAGAGAATAGCGCATAAGTACGCAATTTGGGACGCACCTATTGTAATTGCATAAAAAAGAAAGACTGATACCATTCTTTCAAATACTCCTTGTGAAAGGACTCTCCTGCTTTAGACTGCCATGCACCACCTTGCTACTTGCTTGGAGCTTGTGAAATAGGATGGAGGGTTAGAGAGAAGATCAGACGAGGGTGGGGAAGGACGGTGGTTTGGGATCTGGGTTGCGTGTCTAACCTCGAGAAGGACCAATCCAGTAGCAGGAAAATGATCGCAACAGTTTTATCACCTCTATTCTCTTGAGTAACGCAACCCAATCATAGGTTTTCTAGGACATCTGTCTCATAAGTGTCTCTGGATAAAAGAGCCTTTCTCTTGGAAAAAGTATTTGCTAAATATTAAATACTACCACTTTTGCAATTTGACAAACTGCAACAGTTCACATTTTTAATGTCAAGTTTATGGGCAGGTAAACATAAAATTTGGTATAATTCTAAAACCAAAGTCTTGGATCAGTAAGTTTTTTATTTATTTATTTAAAGAAATGTATAGTTTTATTCAGCAAAGATGCATTAAAGGGATAGTTCACTTTGAAATTAAAATTTGGTATCTATCAGCTTACCCCAAGGGCATCCAAGATGGACTTGGACATGGTTGTGTACAAGAGGTAAAAACGATATAAATACTGTTCGTTTTCTCACACAAACCGCTCGTTTCGTGTCTTAGGCCATCAATGTGTAGTTACGATGGGGAATTGTTTAATTTGGATTTCTCTGTGCATGTTCTTTTTCCCTCTTATAGAGACAGTGACCTATACCTGCCATTATATGACTGACAGACTAGAACGGTTTGACCTAAAAATATCAAAATTGGATCTACTGAAGAAAAAAAGACACCTACATCTTGGATGCCCTTGGGGTAAGCTGATAGATACCAAATTTTAATTTCAAAGTGAACTATCCCTTTAAGTTGATCTGAAGTGACAGTAAAGACATTTAAAATGTTACAAAACATTTCTATTTCAAATAAATGCTGTTCTTTCAAACTTCATCAAAGAATCACTGTTTCCACAAAAATATGAAGCAGCACAACTGTTTTAACATTAATGATAATAATAAATGTTTCCTGAGCATCTAATTAGCATATTAAATTGATTTCTGAAGGATCATGTGACACTGAAGACTGCAGTAATGATGCTGAAAATTCAGCTTTACATCACAGGAATAAATTACATGTTAAAATATATTCAAATAGAAAACACTTATTTAAAATTATAATAATAATTCACAATATTACAGTATTTTTGATCAAATAAATGTGTCTTGTTGAGTATAAGATACTTCTTTCAAAAAAAAAAAATGAGTGTAACGATGTGTTTATTTATACTCGCTCAACTATCCTGCAAAAATTTGATGGCATGAACCTTGCAAACATTGCCAAATTCAGCGACTAGATCTTCTTTTGAAGCGCTAAATGTAGTAGCCTCTGCCACCTTGTAAACAGAAGTTTATTTCCCGGTGGACTGATAAAAACCTGTGCTCCCTGACTCCTGGAAATTGCATAAAGCAGTCAGTCAGATCAGAACCTGCTCTTGCCACTGATGTGTGCAATCTGCAGCCTGTCAACGAACGGTTTGTGGGCGGCCTATGGACGTGCCATCTGAGGCCAAAACTAGGTCAGATTTGGCATAATGTGTCTAATGTGACCAAATGCACATTTAGTGTTTACTGTTTACATATTCCTTATTTTCCACATCTTAATTGGTTTATACAGCTTTTATGTTATCAAACGTTTTGGTACAGGTGCGTAACTTCCCGACCCGGAAGATAGCAGTGAGTCTACAACAGATCTGAGCATGATGGATGATGTAGTTCAACATCTGTTGAGCTTCCTGCTTCTCTTACCCATCTTCTGAGAGCTGGGTATATCTTGTTTCACAGCAGTTGTGAGTACAGAGGAGAAGCAATGAATTATTAAATGTGCTGTGTTTGAGCAGAAATAGAAATCTGCCTTCAGAAGTGTGAAAATATTGCTCATCAACAGGGAAAAAGATGCATTGTTTTGTATTAAAGAAACTCTACAATGTGTGCTGCTAATCTACAATAGGGGTTTGTGAAAAAGATTCTTGACAATAATCCATCCATCCATCCATCCATCCAGTCATAGTGATTACCTGAATAAGTTTAACCTATGCATATCATCAATTTATTTATTCATAAAAATGCAATTTTTTAGTTTAGTATATTTTTTCATTAAAAAAATCTTAAACTTAAATTTAAATAAAATATTACTTTAATATTAATTTACATTATTTATCTTATGATTTTTAACTAAATTTAGTTTAAATTAGATTTTTTTTGCTTCTTCATTTTAAAATGTAATCTTTACACTTTTAATGTTACACTTTTATTTACATTTATTTTATTTAAAAAATATGATATATATATATATATATATATATATATATATATATAAAATATGTAAAATGTTAAGTTTAAAGTTTCAGTATATTTATTGGTTTTTTTTTTCATTTTAAAATAAAATTTGTATATTTTATTTTTACAATATGAATTTGTGCCTGAATTTAAAGGAATTTTATGAATGAATTATAAAATGAATGATGTACATTCATTTATTCTTTCTTATTTTACAATGTGAAGCTTAAAATTAAATTTTTGCTTTTATTTCTGAAATCTAAAAAAAAGAATTTACTGCTTTTGATTAGAGAGATACTTAAAAAAATTAACAGAACTTTTTTACTTTCTCGTTTTTATTACATTTTCAAATTCTCTCATTTATTTGTAATTTATATTTTGTACAATTTCATAAAAAAATAATAATTTTAATATTGTATTATTATTTTATTTTATTATATTTTATATTATTATATTATTGTATTATTTTATTTATTATATATTTAAATAATTGTATTATTTTAAAATTATTTTAAAATGTATTAATTTAAAAGTTTAATAAAAATACATTTTAAAAATGTACATTTTTTAATTCTTTTAAAATTTGATGTTTAAAATGTCATTTATTCTCTGCTTTTTAATTTTGAAACTTTGAATTGTAACATTTAGTTCAGTTTCCATTTGCTTCTGATTCTTATTCTTATAAATATATACTTTTAAAGAGTGAACAGAAAATTATTGCAAGTGAGAGTGGCAAATAGGATTGGGATTTGAACCTTTGTCAGTCTCTGTGCACTATAGCTCATGGTTTCAACTACCGCACCACATCTCCTAATGATTCTTTTCTACTCTAAAACAGTTTTCAACTCTAAAACTATTTCTTTTCTACTCTAAAACACATACATAGCATGTGTTGATGGATGGAATTGAAACTATTGATGGCCATTTTATGACTTATTTATTATTTATCTATTCATATCGGTGTCTTATAAAGTGCAAACACACACTCCCTGTGGCTGATACTCCGAGTGCTCCTGTAATGATACCAAACAGGACTGCTGGGACGGACAATCAGAGATTACTCACGGATCAAAGTGATTGCCACCCCTCACACACTTCTGCATCACTCACACTGAAGCATAGGGAAGGGATTTGTCACTCTCACGCTCAACATGCTTCAGACGATGGCTGTGATAGAGAGAAGGAACATTTCCATGCTCAACTAGTGTTATGGAGAAGTGTGCTGAAGCCTTGGCGAACCCTCAGCAGAAGCAGGTCTGACTAGTTTAGAGTTAAGACGCTTTATGAGAAGTTAAGCACTGAAATCATTTTAATCTGCTTTGAGCAGACGTTTGATACTTTAGGACATTTGGAGACAAATTCTGTCTGTGTCGTAAAAATCCCATTTGGGTGTTTTTACAGTGTACTTGAGGCGTTTAGACCGTCTTCAAACTGTTATGAGAAGACCTAAGTGTTTATTGATGAAGTCTACAGTGACTGTAAACTTCAAATAGCTGGAGAGCTGAAAACTTCAACAGAGGTATAGTATTAAACTTTTTAATGACTAGAGAACAGTCATGGGTGTTCAGCCAGTGTTTGGGACGTTCCTTTAACATTGCAGTTTGCCAAGATACATCCATCCAGTGTAGGGTCACAGAGATGCTGGTGCCGAGATACAAGGTACATAGAGAGAAACAGTGCCTGCTTCAGCTGTGTTCTGGAAGTATTTTTTCTACAACGAGGTAAATCACAACATTACAAACTTTGATTTGAGGCAAAAAAGCATTTGAAAATCAGACAAAAAGGTACAAGACTGTGTTGTTAACAGCTTTAATGAAGAAAAGATCCACAGTCCCATGAAGCATTGCGAATGACATAATCAAATTAAAAATAAAACAATTGACAATGTAAGTTTATTGCAAGAGATGCATATGTATATATATTGCGTGATTCTCTGTTGGGTGATTTTTTTGCAGAATCATAGTTTCGCATGAATTCCACTGTTAAGCACAATTATTTAATAATAAGCTGAAATAATGTGATTTTAAATAGCCTTGATTAGCAGCGCAGTAGGTGTGTCTTTAATTGTTTTTAAGTTATTGTTAAAACAGATTCCTGCATGTATGGATAAAATGAATGGGATTTTAATTACAGAACCAGACTATACTATTAACCTGCTTTAAAAAAAAGTAGCAATAAGCCACAAACAAAAACTACCATTGAAGCTGATTATTGGAGTAATATAATTTTATATCATATTATAGCCCTATAACTAAATCAGAGTTTATCTGACTCAAAAACTATGGAGATTTTGAATGAATGAATTTTGTGATGGACTGAATTTCAGAAACATAGTGTAAACAGCAGTGTTTAACTAAAACACTCGGTTCAAACTACAATGTAGCATTTTGTCACACAAATAGATTATTACTAGAAATGCTGCATATGAAAACAGCAGAGTTGCTGCATGCTAGTGAAAAAAACGTTAGAAGCATCTAGGTTTTAGGCATAGATATGTATATGTAGATAGCGCATTCGACTGCTTCAGATGCATCAACACGTCCACTGTCTTGGAACGATCACTCATACTAAAAAAAAAATCAATGAATGCTCATTAGAAAAAGCCACAGCATTGAGCAGCCTATGTTTGTAATAACTGCCGAGCTATAAATTCCAGATAAAATGGGATAAACTTTCACAGGTGACAATTGTTTGGTTTTTGTTTCATGTAACTAGATATGCAATATTGTCTAACATTAATAATAAACTGAATGCTGTGAGAATCAGCTGCTGAAGTCTATTGCAGATAGTTCATGGACCAGCTTTGAGCATTTCAATATGGCCGACAGCTTGCATAAAGTGGCCAATAGCAACAGCCTTTATTGAGGCATCTGTGTATATATATCTATGGTTCTAGGTGGTTGCTTGCTATTTCACTCAAGAAGTTCTGGAAGTAAAAACCTATTCATTTTCTTCACAGTGGAAATGTTTTTTAACTTATAAACCATAGTCAGACCTATTGTGAGTTTTGAGGTTGTTAATAGATGCTGTGCTGTTGTTAAAGTTGTCAATCTGTATTTATCAACTTATTTTTAAAATAATAGTGTTCAACAGTGGAATTCATGGTGATAAACTACATTACCCATGATTCTGCAAAGAACAAACAAATCGCACCAAAACACACACACACACACACACTTTAGCGCCCATCCGCTACCATGAAACACTATTTATATGCATATTTTGCCATAATCATAAAATATGTAGTTTATATATACATCTTTAACTCAGTAGTTTTATATTCATCTGTTTTTTTATTTTGATTATGTCATTCACAATGCTTCATGGGATTGTAGATCTTTCGCTCTTTAAAGTTTAGTACCTTTGTAATGTTTTGATTCACCTCGTTGCTCGTTGATTTGGTTCATGACTTTTTAATGAACTCTTTAATGAAGACTTTTTTTAATCCCTATGGGAAAATGAATGAGCAACCACTATTGCATTTGACAGAGCAACCAAACCTATACTGATATTCTGACCTTTAAATAAGGCTCAAATCACTCCTTCAGTGTAAGTCTGGGATTTTTTTCACCTGTTTTATCATCTGCATTGCGAAAGTTGTAAATTCATAATAATTATTAATTATTTAAATATACGAAAGGTTAGTTAATGCATAATATGGGGTTTGTTTGCATCACTAACACTAAGCAATAGTGATATGAAGCTTGCTGGCAAGAGAAACCATGGCCTATAACTGCGGCCAGCATGATGAAATCTGTTGATACAGTAAGTGTAAACACACACACATGGTCTTGGTCTAACCATAAAAACCGTCATACTGCACTGGTCAAAAGTCATCCTGTCCACCCGTCAACCACAGTGTTATGACGTGTCCAGATGGTCCTCTTTGTAAAACAGTCCACAGTGTAAACCCACAGGCCACGGTGGGGAGGTGTTAAATGCTCTACTGTCCGCAAAATAGCCAACAGCAACGGCTCACCCAGTTCTGAAATGTCGGGGTCAGTCTGGGACTTGTTCTGCAGTCTCTCTGAGGATATGGATTGAGGGGTTTTCCGCTCTCATAATGGGATTTATCTGCATGGTGAGCTGAAAGATAGAGAGAGGGATGAGGGAAGTATGAGGAGCAGTGGGAGGCTGAACTCCCTCATTCTCACGAGAGCCTGTTATGATGGCCGCAGATGGAGTTTAGCTGTCATATTAGCAGGGTGTCGAGTGTATGTGATGAGCTGCATGTGATTCCACACCGAATCCCCACAAAACAACAGCGGCTTTGAAGTAGAAAGAGAGATGGAAAGAGCTTTGTGACACTGTGGAACGTTTCATGTCACAGCTAAAAGACTGCAAACACTACGGCTCTGTTACAGAACCTAATTTGTTGCTTCACTGTTTATAGAGGCCAAATACAATCCCAGATAACATGTTTAGGTTCAAACGTTGTGGGAACATTGTTTTGAAATGTTTTAAAACCTTGAAATGTCCAGTTTTCTTGTTGTGATTATAATGGATACAAAAACGGTTCTACTAATGTTATTTTTACCCAAATATAACGTTATTTCAACGTTTATTTTAATATTCTAAGAATGTTAATACATCCTTTTTTTATCATGATTAGAACGTTATTTAAAGGTTTTAATATGTTTCTTACAACATTCTACTAACTTTATTTTTACCGAACATATATCATTATTTGGTTGTTTATTTTTAATATTCGCACATATTTTACGAGGTGGCTAATTTGTATTGAATTCGTACAACCTCACTCGTACAAATTCATACGATTTTTGCTAAATCGTACGTATTTTACGAGTTGCACAATTCGTATGAATTTGTATGAATGACTTACACCTAACCCCGCCCCTAAACCTACCCGTCACTGGGGTCTAGACAAATCGTACAAAATCGTACGAGTGAGGTCGTACGAATTCGTACAAATTAGCCACGAATTGGTCGTGAGATAGCGTTGTTTTTTCTTGTCATGATTAGAACGTTATATAGAATGTTCATAAAGTACAAATAACATGATGAGGACATTCCAAAAATGTTGTTCTAAGAGAACGTATGAGAACGTATGTTAAATATTAATCAAGTTATAAGAACTTTACATAAACATTACTTTAAGAATGTTCTGTTAGCTGGGGTACATGAAGAAAGCTAGCTGTTATCAATGGCAGTTGCTCGGCTAGTGTGTGATCACTTCTATGGAAGGATGTGACTAATCTTGTTGCTAATTGTTGAAATGTTTTTGAGCTTACACCTAATTACTATGGAGCCACGGGAAAATTATGTCATAACAATGCTGATTGGTTAATGGCACCACAAGAAAAACAGAAGTTTATGCTAATGCTTGCTATAGGGGAAGTGTGGCCATGCTGAGAATGCAGTGCATGCTTGCTTTTTGTTATGAATAATGTTCTGATTCTAAACCTGTGTTAGCATGTTTCTAAGCTAACACCATTACACTAACAAGAACAAAAATATCAGTCACAATCATACTGTATATTGAGGCAAAACAGTACATTAATTACTTTTCAATGCTGAATTAATTATATATTATATATTAAAATGGGCATTTCTTGTCTTGAAATTGTTGTAATGCCTCGAATGTAAAGCCTATATGAAAATCCGCCTTAGACTTTGGCCAAAATGAGGGTTATTAAAAGTAATTTCCTATGAGGCCTTAAAATGCACTCTAGTTTTGCAACTAACTACAGTTTGAAAAAAGCACTTGTTTTGTTAGAATACAGTTTGTACAATTTTATTCACATCTCCATTCATTCTTTTTCTTTTGAAAGAAACTAATATTTTTATTAATATTTTAAAGAATGCATTAAATTGATGAAGAGTGAACGCTTTCTTTTTGTTTTCAAATAAATGCAGGTTTTTAGGATTTTCTATTTGTCAAAGAATCAAGAAAAAATGTATCATGGTTTCCACAAAAAACGTTAAGCAGCACAAATGTTTTTAACATTGATAATATTGATAAATGCGTCTTGAGCTGCAAATCAGCATATTAGAATGATTTCTGAAAGATCATGTGACACTGAAGACTGGAGTAATGCTGAAAATTCAGCTCTGATCACAGAAATAAATTATATTTTACACTATATATACACTTATACACATTTGGCTGGTAGTGTGAATATATATATATACTTCATTTTTACACATTTGCAAGCAACTGTACTGAATCACACATGCTGTTATCAAAATAGCAATATTTCAATTTTAGCATCAGACACATAGCAACAGGTTCAAACATAGTATCGGCCAGATCCAAATGTGTGTGTGAAATCACAACATTGCTATTTTTTCTGATACTGCCTTTAACACAGGTTACGTGAATAAACACAAACAGACTCCTGCATCAGTCCTGATTATTTCTCTGACATAAATATTGTGCATAAAACCCAAAAATAAATGTGTAAAATCGAATGTTTACAGTATTGTGTGATTACACATGGATTGGGACAAACTCATCACATTCAGTTTGTGAATTCCTGGCCACAATTAGAGAAATTGTAGCAGGTCTGTAATCCTGAGTTGAAAGTAGCTTTGGGTCATTGCGCGGGCCATTAGAGGATGATGGGAGGTCAGGTTTGGGAAGGGAGGGAACAGCTCGTCTACTTCCAAATGTGATTACAATGATGCAGCGTGAGCGTGTGCATATATTCGTATGATGGGATTTAGATTGCGTTCACCTTAGGGACTAGGCTGGCTGCACGCAATGGCAGTGTGTACTTTATTTAGTAGTGAAGTGTGCCTCAGAAACAATGTACATTTACAGTAATGGAGACTTTTGTCATCGAGAAACATTGTAGTTGATTTCCATCTAAATAGGGTCGTTGTTCATAGTTCAGACCTTTTTTTTGTGGTTGTATTTCTTTAGATGACGCATTTAATGCACTGAAAGTGCAGGTTGAAGCATAATGAAAGCTTTTTCTTCTGTGGTAATTCAGAGAAAATGCACATAGCCCTGCTACACACTGCAAACTTGCCATTTCCTCTGTGCAAAGATATGCGAGATTAATCACACACACTCAGATTAAAGTGTGTGTGTGTGTGTGTGTGTGCGTGTATATATGTTGCGTTTGTGCGTTCATCAGCGCTGCTATGGTGAGAGGTGGGAACAACAGAGACGTACGAATTGTTGCTAGAGAAACCTTCCCATGGGGAAGCACTGAGCAACACACTCCAACAAATACTTGCCCTGTTTAAAGACTCGTCCGAAGCTTGATACTGTCTGTCTGGTTTCTATACCTCCATTTATATCAGTACTCTCCTCGTTTAGCTGCAGATTCTCCTCGGTCCATTCCGACTGAATGTTTAGGAAATGTGCTGACAACAGCATCAGACGGAGGAGAGAGGGAGGGAGGATGGTTTTGAATTTTTCTGGGGTGGTAGAAGGATGCAATAATATCTTTGAGAACGCGAAAACAGTGTTTATCTCACACAGATTCTTGTTTTATCAACCATCCACACACACACACATGCATGTGATTCACACCCACAATCAAAAAAATGGTGAACGCTTTTGGGTTTCCATGACCTCCTTTCCCGAGTCGGTCTTTTGTCATATCCCACTCTCTCTCTCTCTCTCTCTCTCTCTCTCTCTCTCTCTCTCTCTCTCTCTGTTTCTCAGTCTAATCCTGAGCTTTGGCCACATTTCTCCTCTGGCTGCATGTGTGTCATTTTGTGTTTTGTGTGTGTGAGCGTGTTTAGAGGGGAAAGCTCAGGCCATCTTGAAAAATTGATATTTGATCCCGTGTGTAAAGGAGAGGAATGAGTCCAGCTGGCTTCACACCAAACATCAACACTGCTCTCTTTAGTCTGTGATGTATGATGGATTTCTTCATATGCCAGGCTGGCATTTTTAATGACATGATGAAAAATGTCAGGACCATACAGTAAAAACATTTTAGTAGTTCATCATCTTGATGTTTATTTGAGAGAAATGATAGCTGTACTTTGCAAAAATGACTACATTGTCATGCTGGACAGCCCCGCCCACTGTGAAATTTCACTGAAATCTGATTGGACATTTTGTACCTTATGTTTAAGATGCTCTCCTAGGCTGCATTTTTCGTTTAAAAATAAAGTAAAAACAGCAATATTGTGAAATATTAGTACAATTTCAAATAACTGTTTTTTATTTGAATGTATTTTAAAATGTAATTTATTCCTGTGATTTAAAGCTGAATTTTTCAGCATCATTACTCCAGTCTTCAGTGTCACATGATCCTTCAGAAATCATTCTAATATGCTGATTTGCTTCTAAAGAAACATTTCTTCTTATTATATTATGTTGAAAACACTGTGATTCATTTTCTTCAGGATTCTTTGTTTAATAGAAGTTCAAAAGAACAGCATTTATTTGAAAATCTCAATGACAATATAATTTTTTTGTAACATTATACATATATTTTCTGTCACTTTTGATCAATTTAATGCATTCTTGCTTTATAAAAGTATTAATTTCTGTCAAAAAATCTTACTGGGTCATGGGTCAAAGACAAAAAGGGGGTTTAAAGCAAAACAATAAAAGTTTAATACATTTTTTGTGCAAGCAAATCATACATTTTTACCAAGATTTACAAGGGGGAAATATTCCGAGAAAGAAAAATGTTCACAAAAGGTTTTTTAAACATTAAAGTAGACACTT